>CM067378.1:33293832-33941380 GCA_034510155.1 Eucriotettix oculatus | reverse complement strand
TTTACATTGTGTCCGGTATTTAGAAAACGTCATTAACAGAGAATTACATAAAGAATGAAAAATATCACATTAGAGGATTTTCTATAAATCCTGAATATTAAAATTTTTTAAACTGAAAACTAACTCCGCGCCATCAATGTGGAATGTTGATGGTAATATTAAAAAAAATATGTAATATGCTTATATATTATATATTTTATATGCTATACTTTCTTTAAATAAATATTATTTAATAAGTACGTATCTTGTCCTTCATTGGAATATCTGCATTTCTTCCACAAGTCAGTCAGCACAGGAATGTTTCTCGTCTGCTGGCGCGTGTATATGGAATATCTTCAAAGAAAAAAAAATGTAATTTTACACTAAAATTTAAAAGCGCAGTTAATGTAATATTAACAATCATTTGGAGACAATGAAAATAAAATTTCGTAAGACTCGGTAATATTTTCAAAAGTAAATGTGATATAGGAAATTTAACCTGTCACAAGTTTGTTAAAATGAGTAATCTAAATTCATTCATAAACAAATCGTGCGATCAAGGATGACCACATATGATAAGTGCAATATCTCTGATCGGGAAATTATCTTTAAATGCAGCCCAGGATTTGAATACCATCAAATGTTTTTAAAATTAAATACCATTAACTTCAACTTTATTTTTAAGTTGATTTGTAAAATAATTTTAGTTCCGATAATGTGATATTTGAATACATGCGATGGAAAAGAAGGTTTGCGAAATGGATGAATGAATACCCTTGACGGGTGTGTGTTACCTTAAGGGAGAAAAGAATCGTACATGGAAAATTGGCTTAAAAGGTTTTAAACCAAAGGCAGGAAACCTCGTCACGGAGGCAGCAGTAATTATTGATACGAGATAGAAGATATTTTGATACTCTTACTCATATAGTGTAACGACAGGGAAATATCATTATGGCCGGTATTGTTGCTTATTTTATTAATATCCAAGAATATATTACACATATTTAAGTTAAGTATTAAAATATTCTTTAATTAAAATAATAGTAAATATTATGCTTAAAGGAAACTATAGTAGTTCAAGTATTCATTAATACTTAAAATTTGTATTTTTATTCAAATTTTATGTATATTCGGCAACAGTATTTAGGGAGAATTTTTGCACGCTGGATGACGTCAGAGTGACGTGAAACAAATAAAGTGGCGAATTTTTTTGAAGCTGTGTGAATTTAGCTGAAGGCTGAATTCTGTACACCCATAAGAATACTGGGACAAGATTATTCTATTTCATAAACGCAACTTAAATAATGTGAAAGATTGTTAAATTTAATGTACTAGGTGTGGGATAACTATTTAACCTGAAGACGGAACTAGTTTTTTCCTGTTTGCCGTAATAACTAAATAAATATTTTGTTATTCTCGAGTTCAGCATTATTTATTTATGATATTAAAAGGTAATTCCATAGTAAGTGTCCTAAAATAAAAGATAATCCCCACTCGACCACCTCAGATTTTGTTCCAAATTTATGCATACGTGTACACTTATGTGACAGGCATAATGTTTCAAAATATTGGCTTGATTGTTACACTGGTTCCAGAGTTAGCGCCATCTAAGTGTACCCATGTTTCTCGTAGGAAAAGGCGTGCTCTTTTCAATTGTGTCAATAAAAAGTAGACCAGAGGTGATAGCCTTATTGAAAAAATACTCCAAATAGTGCTGAAAAAGTACAATTTCTAATTTTGTGCCTAGAATGATGGTCAATAAAATCATTCATTAAAAAAATACTGATTTAGTAAGGTGACAACCAGGTTGTTGGTTGGCAGACTAAAAATAAAGGTTCCAGCTGCTTCTGTCGTATAGTAAATGAAGGTTAAAATACATCCAATATTTTTCACAGTAGCCTGTCACATAAGTGTGCATAAATTTGGAACAAAATCTGAGGTGGCCGAGTGGGAACCCCCAAGACACTGGACATGGAATGACGCTAAACTAAAATTTAGGACACGTCTTAATAATTAAAAATAAATTCCGAAGCGTCGTTACAAGAGTGGACTTACCTGGTTTCTGTTGTATGTAGGAATTGGCAATCCTCAGTAGAACGCAGTCATGGGGCCAACTTCTTGACTGCGGTTGTATGAAATCATCTTCATTACAGTTAACTGTAAGGTACCTTTTATTACGAACACTTTAAAAATTTGTAACTGAAATCAACACCTGGAAAATTATAAAAATTATTTAAATAGTAATGTAAAAGAATTATAAATAATGAATAATCGTATTAGGCGATGTACCTTGTGGGTGTTAACGTAACGTGAAGATGCGATCGTATCGGTATGGAACATGTAGCTCTTTTTTTTATTGAGTTTGTATTAGTTTGGTTGTAGCTGCGATTATCTCTCCGATCCTTCCTCAACCACGTTTGCGTTCGAATGTTGCATGCTAGCGTGTTTCCCTAGTAACGAATTGCCGCTCTAAAATTTTACTAACAATGTATTATCACTATGGTAATTTCTGTAATTGTTTATTATAAGTTTATTATTTTCAAATATAACAGTGAAGTGTTTCGTTTAACGAAATTTATGTAGTAATACAGATTTCGATTTGAGAAATGTTATGGTAAACTCAACTAAAAAAACTAAATGAAGCAATAAATATATAATGTTTTATGGGCAACATTTGTGATTTATTTGCGGTGAATTGATTCCAATTCCATCGTAAATTAAATTCATTATACAACCTTATAGAATTACTTAAAGGTTCACTTAAGAACAAAACACGGGTTTATAGAAGCAATTTATATATCATCCTAAATATAACCAAGATAATTAATTACAAAAATTGAGGTCATAAATAGACTATGAGTCTATAATAAATAAATTGACTTAATATTTTAAATTTCCGATAAATGATTAAGACAATTTTTAACGCCGGTCACTTAAGTGTTCATTCACTGTATTTGTCTTTTCAAGTTACATCGTCCATCATAAGTAAATACAGTTAATTGGTTGTTGTTGATCTTGAACAATTAATAATAGTTACTGTTCTCACATCTATACGTAGAAAACTAACAATTGAAGTTATAAATAAAACTAGAAACTAGACGACGAAAGTGTTTTAAAATTGGTACCACGTCACGACAAATGTCGCATATGTAGAGAAGTAGCTGGAAGGCGTAGCTGATAGTTGAAAATAAACTGCTTTTGATTTTCACTATCGTTTTAATTTCGCAACCGATTTGACCTGGAAAGTCTGTATAATGTAAAACAAGGAATAAATTAGGGAAGTCAAACTACGCTATTGATCAAATGCAGTAAGAAGAACAATATTTTTTAGAAACACATGTGCTATTATTCCAATTTGGTGACATGGCAATTTTGGAATTGGTGAGGAGAGAACATTTTGGAGGTGACTGACTTAAAGAAGGTATAGACTAATACGGCACGTTTTGAAGCACGAAGGACCCATTAACTAATATTATAGGAAAGTGTGTGACTTGTGAATAGTTGAGGAAGACTGAGGCTAGAGTATGTTTGACTAATTGGGCTTAAATAGTTGTACAAAATTGAAAGGTGTGGTGTAGTGGTTAGCATCGGTGCCTCACACCATAGAAGTCCCGGGTTCAAATCCTGGCACAGGCTTGAGTGTTGTGTTGTCTGAGTTACCTTAATATGATTCCCTTATTTAGATATAAAGTTCCCCATAATTGTGTACAGTCGTTATGACTGAAATAAAAAGTGGAAAGGGTTAGCATGGAGAGCTACAACAGATTGCGGTCTAAATACCATCGCAACTACAACAAAAAACCTTGAAAGAGAAATGGTTTCATCACCTCATACTCTATTTAGTCAGATATGTTAATTCATTTCTACATAGCTACGAGGGTCCACATCCTACCTAATCTGCTTAGCATATACCTTCCTTTACCCCCTCTTCTGTTCTTACCCAACAAACTTCCCTCCAATGCTAATTTTACAAGACCCTCATGTCTCAAAACGTGGCCTGTTAATCTATCCCTTCTCTTAGTTTACGCCCTCCATATTATTCTCTCTTCTTTTATTCTGCTTTGAATTTACTGATTAGTTACTCAATCCACCCATCTGGTTTTCAGCATTCTCCTATACACCACATTCCAAAGGTTTCTATTCTTTTCTCATTCCGCAACTCCTATCGTGCACATTTCACGCACACAATACCACATTCCATATAAAATATTCATAGAATTGTTAAAAATGGTCTGGTTTATATTTGCACAACGTTAAATATATTTATTTTCAGAGTATAAAAGACAAGTTTTGGTTTGTGAGATAACCATAAAGTTTTCCATTATGGAGAATGTGATGAAAAAGATGTTAACTTTCTAATTAACTGGTTGTGATTGACATTAAGGTACTAGTGATGAGTAAAGAATACCTTCACATGAAAGGTTTTGTTGAAGATAGTTTTAGAGGTTTGGGAGAAAGGGTACCAAAGGACGAACGGCAACCACGTGGCTTTACATCACTTTATTGCACAAGCGGAATGACCGTCCTGGTCCGTCTCGAGAGAGCAAGTGGCAGAGGCAATGTTGTGCTCCACTCGGCCTGTAGCCGGAGTGGGGAGGTGCAGCGTTTCCATGCCTCGATCAGCGACGCTGCTGTGTGTGGAGCAACATCTCTGCTCCACACAGAGGTAAGTGATTGGAAACTGTGCCCATACATTTGTTTTAAAATAAAGTTGTCATTTGTTTTAAGCTACTATTTATATCAAATTTAGGCTGAAAGTTTCCAATGTAAATATTGGTTCATAATATGACATAATTCATGGCAAAATATCACATTTACAATATTTTATATAGTTAAATTATTAAATTATAGGAGTATTTTTTATTAAGACATTAGCAATTATGATGATATTTTAAACATGTTAGAACTGTGTGCAACAGTAGCATATCCAGAGGAGTATCTGGGGAAGGAAGGGGAGACATTTTCTGAAATTTATATTTGATTAGTATAATAATTAATAATTCTACTCTTATCATTTCCGTCTATTTTAATTCATATTTGTTACTTTGAATTTAATATGTAATAGATAATAATGTTTTAGATCAAGAATTGACTATAATTAGTATTACATAATCAGAATGAACATAATGTATGTACACAATTCCAAACCATACAACAATTGTTAAGATGTAATTATTTTATTTTTCTATGAAATTGTTGCAAAATAATTCGTATTGTGCACAATAATTGCTACAATACTGCCATTATTGTGCGACAGGAGTTAAAGTAACACACGTCTGGTTATGGTCAAGACTGTCCTGACACTGCCCATTTTTTGCATCCTTCCACTGTATTGCTGAACCCCTGTACAGGGTTGTCAGAACTCAGAGGTAGACAGGCAGTCACTCTCGTTACACTGTCCAAGAAAGTTAGTTAGTTTACAGATCCAAATGTATCTTTAAAATAATGGAAGAGGTAGAGAATCAACTTCAGAGTCAAATCAAAGATAGTTAGCAATACTGTCTGCTTAGCTGTTGGTTTTTCAGATATCTCTTCCATAAGATAGATATATTTAACAAAATTGAAAAGGGCAGGAAATAGAGTAAGAAACTTGGTGGCTTACCTGAAGTATAAATATGGCATTCACCATTGTATGTTGTAAGTATTCTTCAAAGTTATGAAGCAACTGCCCCTTTTTCATGAGAATAGGAAATGAAGAATTGGGTGGTTGCCTCCGAAAATTTGAAGAATACGTACAACTTTCAATGATGACTGCCATCGCTCACATGCTTCAAAAGTTAATAGAAAAGAGAGACTTATAAATTTAACACATTTTTATTATTAAATTGATAACAAACTTATAGTATTCATTATGATTTACCAATGGACTTATATAGGCAATAAGTCCGTAAATCTTAGAACTTGGAACATGCCTTCCATTTTGTCTATCAAGGCTTTGAGAAACCTAACAGTGTACAGTGTGTCCATTCTTGGGTAATCATTGATTGGAGATGTGTAATTATTCACAAGCAAACTCTTGCTGATCATTTTAAGTGGGTCTTTTGGTTATAGAAACATTAGGGCGTTTAATGAGAAAACCATTGTTGCTTTTACCTCACTTCTGCAAGTTTGCAAGTGTTTTCTTCAGTTAAGGAGCCATATCATATTATGCAAAAAATGGAAACATAACATTATTATTCAATATATTTGTTTTAGGTCTGGTACAAATGGTCGCGCGGCAGCAGCGTACACATGGAGGGCGACTTGAGCCATTGCTGCCTGTCGGACCAAAGGCAGACCGTTGATTTCCACTATTAATAAGATTTCACTTTATTTCAAACAGGAAACTAGAAGAAATATGATGTCTTTGGATTCCCTTTCTTCGTTAAAAACGACAGAAACAAACACGAATATTTTAAAGGGCTGGTTATCCATTTGTATTTTACCCAAAATTGTGGTATTAAGACACGAATTTTTTTATTTAGACGTTATTATTTACACTTACAAATTATTGTTTCGTGTCTTTTTTTCTTCCTCCCCCCCTCGTGCAGCTGAGCTCGAAGTTGTATCGATAAGCCATATTACACACTTATCTGGCCTCTGAAACTGACTTGACAAGGGATCAAAGTTGGTCCTTACGAGGTGACAGCCCATTGAAGATGATCTTCTAACTTCTGAACAAGTGTACAATGAGATTTAATATTTGGCACAGTTTCAGTTGGGGTCTGCGTTTACTTCCTTAAAAAACTTAATGAGATTTAGAGAGGGTCGAGTAGGAGCCATAAGTTGTTTTTGATCCAGTTTACTTCATCTACTTTCCGCATTTCCCTAGTGGAATTCACTATTATTTCGTGCAGGAGGTTAAAGTTCCGTCACAAAATAGAATTGTGAAGTGAAAGTGTAATGAATTCAAAAAGCAGAACACTGATTTATTTTACAGGAAAGTGAAATTTTGAAGAAAACGTTCGCGTGGAGGAGGAAAATTTGCTGGATAAAGATAAACATTAATTTTCTTTATATACAATTGTCACAGAAAATTTTACGCATATTGCCACTAAAATATTTGGCTACATCTCCCCACAAGATTGTATCCTGGGTGAAAGATTTCATTTGTTTCAATTAAAATTTAAATTAAATTTGTATTCCGTATTTTATCCGCAACATCGTTGTCACTATAATATCCTAAAAATACCCAAAGAGAACCGTCGATGGTGATAGAAACGTCGTATATATTTAATTAAACTTTATGTTATATACTTATTCATTTATTTACTTTTTCAGAATCATTTGGCTATTAATTTTAAATATAATTTTATAAATTAAGACAGAGCAATATAGATATAAACTAAAAGTCCACACCATACAGCTGAGCAGTTTTGTATTTCGTCGTTAAACAAACCGAGAGCATTGTCGTTTCAGGTAAAACGCGCGACACGTATACAGCTCCAAAAGAAACAATGTACTTGGAGTCGCGCGGCAGCTCCGCGGCAGAACCAGAAATCTGGAGTCGCGCGGCACTACGCGACTGGCTGCCGCGCTGCTGTCGTGCGACCATGTGTGTTGTTTTTTGAGTGTGCTCAAATGTAACAAATGATTTACACTAAGGCTTATGTTTTACACTTCACTGAACATATATGGAAGCAACATGTCAGTTTGGAGTCAGGTTTATGGACAAGATTGGTCTTTTACTTAGAAAGGTGTCAACATATTCTTTTTGTATGAGAATTCTATATAATAGGCTATAAGATATAGTTCTGGCATAGTAAGATTGGTCAAAGTCAGCCCTCGACAATTTAACTCCAACAGATCCCGACTCTCAGAGGTCCTCCTGCAGTGAGACTTGTGGAAAGTTCAAAATATCATATACTTTGGGTGCGAGGTGTGGTTTGGTATAAGT
The DNA here is from genome assembly GCA_034510155.1 of Eucriotettix oculatus. NCBI lineage: Eukaryota > Metazoa > Arthropoda > Insecta > Orthoptera > Tetrigidae > Eucriotettix > Eucriotettix oculatus. Next base: position 33,933,525 of record CM067378.1, on the reverse strand, counting down.
GAGGAGACCACATGGTGCTAAAACAGAATTTATTTCCACAACCATAGTGTGGGCTCCTGCTGGAGGGGGAGGTACTGGATTTGGGACGAAAAACTCCCCGGGCAGCAGAAGCGTCTCCCCAAACAAGAGCTCTGCTGCCGACGCCTGGAGGCTCTCCTTGAAGGCGGTGCGTATTCCCAATGGGAAGCGCTTCCAGCTACGATGTTTCTGTGTGGCACATTAGCGATGCCTTAACCTGCCGGAGGAATCTTTCCACCAGGCCTGTGGGTAGTATGAATCGTCCGGGATCTCTGCCTTCCCGCGAACATTCGCGATTCGAATTGCTGACCTGGGCTGCCGAATCGGGCGATCCAACCATGGAGGACGGCGTTGGCTATGCTTTCAGCGATGATCTGCTCCGGCGGGACCAACTCTGGCCTGCAGGCGCGGTGTTCGACCGAAAGCAGTTACCGGAAGGAACCTGCTGGCTGAAGGGGGCCGACGATGTCGACGTGGACACTGACGAACCGGGCGGTTGGCGTCTGGAAGGATCCTGTGGCAGTCACGACAGGAGCTCCATATAGTACACTGGCCACTGCGACTGGAGTGGTTTCAGCCGCTTCGAAAAGAAGCCCAGCGGCTGCCTTGCTACGTCGACCTGTTGCTGCAGGGTGGGGCCTACTCTTCCTTGCTATGCTGAAGTGGACCGTAGAGCCAACAAGGTAGCGTCGGCGATAGAGGCCTTGCAGTTCTCGAAGGTGGCAGCCAGACAATTCTTCCTGTAACACGGCCTGTTGGGTCGCTGTGGGGGAGAAACCGACAATAAAAGCTCACCATTTCCAGGAACCGGCGTAGATCCCGGGCGTCGTTTGGCTGCTGGAACTGTTGCAGGGCGATGATGCGATCCTGGGACTGCGCATCACCTTCTTTGGAGACGCGCTAGACGAGGAAGGTCACCTCATGCAGACAAAAAACTGATTTCTCGGTGTTCAGAAAGATGCCGTTTTGAGACAGGCGCTGAAATATATACTCTACATAGTTTACATTCAGAGGAAAGGGAATATAATTTTTATAATCTACAAACAGTATAAGACCGGATAAATATTTATAGGTATATCTGAAGTGAAAAATTATACAAATAAATTATTAATATGTTTGAATACTTTTATTTAAACAGTTATGCTACAGACAGTAATCCGTTCTAATTAGGTAAAAGGACAATCAATTTTTTTAAACTAGATGGCTAACTTTCTAGTTTTTGCGCTTCTAAATATTTTATTAAATCACAATAATTTATTTTTTGGGAATTATCATTCTCTATGGACAAAATTCCAAGACACGATTTTTTCCAATATGAACTTTTCTTCAGGAATTATTTTTATGTTGTATAAAAAAGACCATGTATCCTTGAATTTTGATAGTTGTCTAAACCGAGTCATAAAAGCATTCTCAATTGTATTACTCAAACGGTAAAAGAAGTTTATTTTAAATAATTCTTCCGAACTAGTAGGTGTTTCATCTTCGACTTCGTTCTCAAATAATCGTTTCTTTCTTTCTTCGAGATCGGACTGACTTAAAAATTGGTTCTATATCAGCCGGAGATGCTATTTCCCTAGCAGTGGTTAGAGTAGATGAAATTTCGAGCAGTTTTCCAGTAATTGCGATGCTGATGATTTCGGCTCCTCCCGTCATGTGGTGCCCGGTGAGGTCGCGCACCGCCGTAGGGCCGCCTCTGGGTGTTTCATGTCTGGGTCAAATTGTAATACAGAATTGAGTTAAGATTTTGGGGATGAGGTACATTTTTGACAATATTCTGTACCTGTACAATGGTTGTTGGAATCTAAATCCAAACTGAGTAGTTCATTGGTATCTAGAATTGTTTGCAGCCTTTTAGAAGTATGCCCTCAAAAACTTTTGAAAGTATAGGCAGGTTTTAACAAATTAATAAAAGTTCAAATAGCAAGGTAGATAAATCGTATGCAATAAAAAAATATTCCCTGAGTTAAATCCAGCAAAACACAAATTTACCAGTGTAATAAATAAATGTCGAATTATATACTGGTAGTGTAGTAATAAAGAAATATATTGGTGGGGATTTATTATATATTATAAAATTTAATATAAAATTAAATAAATTTAATCAATATATACATAAATTTTATACCAGAATAAAATTTACTACGAAATCAAGCATATAAAAGTAAATCAATTAATAAAGCGTAGTGTAACAAAATTACTCTTCATCATACGGTTTTCATTGGGTCATAACAAACAGTGGAAACAAACAAAATACTACTATGGCAATCTTAAGCCTTGGGTACGCCAGCTAAAATGGTTCAGCTTAACGGTCCGAGTTATACTGGGGTCGAGGTGGAAATTGTGACTGTTTTGGGGTAAGCTGACGATTCTGGACCTGACGGGAAGAAATGCCGAACTTCAGTGGAGGATGTTCCCGCGAAACATCCTTTTGTTTTATTCCATCAACAGGAGCTCATTACTCCTGGTTCCTGGCTGTAGAAGCCATTAAAACTGAAAACTGGTCATCTCTACACAAACTGCTCATCTTCTTCTCACCACCAAAAGTGCTTAACTAATCGCCATACTCTACCCCCTCACGTCTTCATTCGTCTCGATGGCCGTTGCTGATAAATGAAAGATATTTGCTTCCGCGTTTGCTGGTAAGCGTCACACAAGACTAAAAAATTGTACTTTCGTTTCAGAAGCATGGTGAGAAGAAGGGTCGAGCAAGAAGCTCCCCTCGATTCTTCGATATTATAAATTTTTGACAACCCTTCATCCTTTCACTCTTTTCGGACAATGGTACCATCTGACTCGTTCCCAAGCCGGAGAAGCTTCAATTGGCTTAATAAAATTTAGAAAATAATTCGAGGAACATCAAAATGCTAATATGTTAAATGTTATAAACTTTTTCGTCTGTTTGTAGCATTTGGGAGAGATATGTACGGATTATAAATACTTTCAATCACACTAAATGTGAAGGAAGTGTCTTTGCCCCCTTCCTATACATCATCTTCTCCCATGATATCCCACAACATCCCAACACTAGCACAATCCTTTTCGCAGACGACATAGCCATCACCTATGAAACCTCCTCTCTCATCTCCAATTTCCAATCACTCCAATTAACGCTCAACAACCTAGAGCAATGGTCCAAACAATGGCGAATTAGCATCAACCCCACCAAATCAATAAATGTCCCATTCACGCTAACAAAAAACCCTCCTCCCCAAATCTACCTCTATATAAACAATTCATTAATACCTACAAAAACATAAACCACCTATCTAGGAATCATGTTTGATTCATAACTCTTGTGGAAACCTCATATTAATCTTCTCCTCTCCAAAATCAACCATAAATTCAGAACCCAAATCTCCTCCCAAACAGAAAAGCCCCTGCCACCATCATCACAAATCGCCTTCTATACCTCTTATAATATACCCACCTGGTCCTACGCCTCGTCCATATGGGGAACTGCAGTCAAAATCCATTCAGCCAAAATTTAAACAAAACAAACAATCATACGCACCATTGTAAACTATCCCTGGTACCTTATAAATTACGTCAACCACCATAACATCAAAATTATCAAAGTAAACTCCGTAATGTCCAAATCCATAACCTCCCGAATTAAAAGCACCCTTACCACCCAAACCCGACGATCCAGCAATTTCATAACAATCCTCCTCCACCTCCACGCTCCCGTCGGTTCAAAATGAAACTCCTAATTGACCTCATCCATCTCCCTGAACATTCAGGCACATCCTTACCCACCTTACCATCATGCCCGCAAACCACATCCTCATTTATCCTCCAATAATCAGTTCACTGCTTGTCAACCCTCACCCATCCAAATCGTATGCCTCTCAGATACACACACACACAAAACTTAACCCATCTGCCAAAGTAGGCTAATAGAATGGCTTTACGTTTACAGGTGAATTATATACACTATTTTATATTGTATGTACTAGAACAATTATTGTACTAACTGATAATCGTAAAGATAAAAGTTTTTTATATGAATAATAATAATACTTTGTTCTTTTCATGTATTTGTTTCGTTTTATCTGTTGATTTTCCCCCTATTTGTTTCTTTTACTGCCTCAAGTGACGGCTGAGGCTCAGATCTGGTTCGGTTAGGAGTAAGATGTCTGTGCTTCGTTGTGTACTAATTTCTTTATACTGCTTTATTTGTAAATGCATGTATTCTTAATTATATTTATTATTATTATTTTACTCATAACGTGTTTTAATGTATTCCAGTTATTTCATTCAATATTTGTTAAAGCTATGAAATGTCGATAGTGCATTTTAGTCATTGTTAGAATTTTGAATTTGTTTGAAATGAGGAGTCTTATTGGCTAGTAATGGATCAATCTAATCTTATCTCAAACATCATTTTATCTATGCTCCCAATCCGTATCGGCACTTAACACACGGTAGGCGATAGGCTCTTGATTGCAGAGGAAGGCAATTTTAAAATCCACACTTGACATTCAAATAATGTGATTACTCTCCTAAACAGTTCATATTCTGCACAGTTTCAGATTAGAATACGTATATGACATATGATGTTTGCGTTCTCAATATATTTTCCTGGAAGTCAAATTGTTGTTCATATGACGATTGTGTTAATTTTGAATCTTCTAAAATTAAATTGAATTGCACATAACTTAAAGTCGTATTGATGTTTTCATCTTTAAACAAACACTCGATCGATGGGATATGTGTGAGAAAGTGATGCAGACAGAAAGAGAAGGTGATAAGATATGAGTATTATTTCCACATTGGGTTCACATGATACGAATGAAATTCTACTGACGTACATACAACTCTTATCTTTCAGCTAAATGGTAAAATGAGCGAGCCGTGCGTTGTCAGCTTTAGATGCTGACCGATTTTATAATTGAATGAAACGAGTCGTAACGTGACAATTTGGTGAGTACGAAGATTATGAAATTTATTTGATTGATTTACGTTACAGCCTTCAAGATGTAGTGATCGGTTGATTGTACAGAATTATAATCACCATTTGCAAAACTGATTGGCTTCTGAACCGGAAAATTATGTATTAATGACTGACAAAACTAAACAATTACCCTTCTTTTTTGTCTCAAAATTTGGTCCGTAATTTCGGAGAGGAAATTTATCATATACGAGTCTTTTAGTTCCCGATAGTCTACACAATTACACTGTCTATAAAAATTAAATCTATTCCTGCACAAAACCTGCGAAGAGTGATATGTAAATTTCCAATCAATTAACTCCTGTGTACTATATTTGACTTTGAGATTCTCACATCCTGAGGCACAATAGAACTATATTCCATCTACATTAAAACAAAAATCACTGCAAATTAGTGGGAACGTTCAGAAAAGTGTGTCAAACCAAATTTTTAATTCTACTCAATCTTCAATCTACTAGGAAAAAATATATCAAGTTGAGACATAGTTAAAAGGCAAAGCTGTAGTCCATTTTTGCTCCACCTTTTTTATAGCACAATATACCTGTTTGTACAAGGCATTTGTAGTAGTAAATGAGCCCTTAGTTTTAGTAAATTTCCTGATTTGTCTATGCAACCCCTCAATTGGTTTGGTAGTGTAAATCAGCTTCCTAACTGACCCAGAATACTTAAAATAACTAGATAAATTCTCCCAATTATTCTGCCACGATTTTGTAACCAAGAGATATTTTTCACTCCACTTTTCTTCCAGCTCAAGCAAATAATTCTCAGCCTCATGTAATACTGTCCACCCATTCTCATCCGAATAATTAACATTAGCTCCATCCTGAGGCACCTTCATATCTTTTGGGGTCGCAGACATTGGGCATACGGTAAGAGTTGTCCGCTGATCCTATTTGATCAGTCGGCTATCTGCCTCCTAAAACTGGGGAGACAATGCTGCTCCTTTCCCGTCATTCGGAATGGCGTGAGAATAGTACCCAATAGCCTGACCTACCTGATGGAGGTTTTCTAGGGTTTTGCCTGCATCTCTTTTAGGTGAATTACCAGGTACGATTCTTAAACTATAGCCAACCTTCCACTAACACCTGTTTCAGGATCACCCTCATGTATCTTGCTAATCCTACACACATACACACACCTTCCGCAAAAAAACTTGTCAGACTGGTGTTTATATTCGGAATATTAATCAAAGTTTAAGAAATTTAGTAACTCATGATCTAAAATATAAATTACAACGCGTTTACTCCCAGTTTACCTGGACGCAACAACACAAAAATTTGGTATAAATTAGTTAAGTTAATGTCATTGACTAATATTGAAGTGATCAATTTCATTTTCTTTGGTCCCTTTAAAATATTATTACTAGGCAGTGTTTAATTTTGGTGTATTTAATAACTAATCTTGATATATCTGAAAATATTTTTTGTCAAACGAAGGTGGGATATAAATATAAAGGGGTTGTTGATGATTTGTGGAACGGAAAAGTGCAACAAAATAAGAATAAATCACACAGGCTCTCTGAAGGTGATCATGAAACAGTCAACTCACCTTTAATAGCATAGGCAGGGAATTGAAAAGGGGGATTTTTTGGAAGGTAGAGCAAGGTAGCCAAGGGTTGACTTGGACGCCCGCGATATGTGTCAATATATGAAACATGGATTCAGCATTACAGAAACAAGAATCGAAAAAATTTATGCTATGTTTATAAGCTGATTCTTCATCTCAGAAGAAGGTGAAAACTGCCGTCATGGAGTCAGTGATTAGGAATACAAATTGAGTCGTGATTGAGTCTAACGAAGACGACGCAAAAATTGGCGAAATCAGATCCGTCAGAACAATGCGCCTGTACTCAAAATGGTCTTGTCGATGATAAAATTGAAGCATTGGCTTTTAAGAAGTCCAATAGCACACATTTGACTCCTTCCCGAAAACTCTAAAGTCTCTTCGATTGTCAAGTTTAACATGATCACGGAGTCTGGGATTAAGACTGCTGGAGTATCGATACGCTGACCACGTAACACTCTAAATTCGGAATGTGGCATGTAAGATGACAGTCCGCAGTCAAGCCGGTTGGCCAAGGCCCTCAATGGACTGTAGAGCCGAGGAAGAAGAAGAAGTCAAGATCAAAACAATAAACCATTGCGTGGTGTATTTCTAGCAGAACGCTATAGTTAATGGATAGTGGTACTGCTGGAAGACTGCTAGATGAATTGTATTAATATTAATTGTTTTGAAGACATGAATTGCCATTTTCATTACCGTGATGAAACATTTTAAAACCACCATTCGTAAAAAAATACACTGCAATATAATTTAGTGATCAGTGCACCAGTTCATATGGAATGTTTCACTCTACTGTGAGGGAAGAAGTAAAAAATTCGTCAAGGTAGTTTATTAATTAACAGTTCATTTTCAAGTCTCCGCGTTAATATCGTCGGAATTATAGGCTTTATATTAATTATGTAACCGCAAAAATTATGCGCTCTTGTATACTGAATTTTTATCAGCATCAGCAAATCACACTCAAATTAACAACGTATTGAGTCCGATTGTGTTTAGTCAATAAGGTTGATAATTTGTTGCGGGAGGACACTCACATATTTGGGATTCGAGCTTGAGACATTTAGTAAAGGTAAAATAAATATATAAATACTTTAGTAATACTGTCAGATAATAAGTATCCCAAATTAATCAACAACTATTTACTCTGGAAAATTTAGATCAGTTATAAATTATATTTAAGTGAATAATATAAAGCTAGTAACTGGGATGATTGTCGTGGAAAACCGGCAACTGAAAAATGCATATTTCACTACGTCGCGTCGGCAAAAAAATTGCACATTCCACGCTTCAGCATACTTGATTCTTCCGCACATTACTGTCACCCCAGAAGGGATCAATGGGATCCGCGGCACAAGTAAGTAACTTCAACTATCGAATTATAACCTATTCCGAATTGCTTTTAACGCTAGGGACGAATTAACAGCATTAGTTCATCTCACTATTCTTATATGAAATGTTAGGTCATATAAAGAGTAGGAAATGAAAGGATAATTCAACAGGGACATAAGTAGACGTTTATCATTTCAATATATACGACAAACTTTTCTTATTTTAAAATTAACAATAAATAAAAAGACGGCCAAAAAGTGAGCATTAAATATATCACTATTTATTTACAAAAGAGACGTTTCCTCTCCATTTTGAGACTTCTTCAGGCTTTCTACAAACATAATATTATAATAAATTATGTTCTATGTTACAATTTTTAAATTTACGTATAAAAACGTGGTTAAAAACTTACAAATTCAGAAATGCATCCTATTTACTCCTTGACTTCCTCAGCCGAAAAGATTATTGAATTTACATGTGAAGAATTTGGTGCCGCGCTGGACCATCTCCAGCGCCGGTTACGGCCGAAATCATGTAGTAACAATGCGTTCTTTCGGCAATTAAATTTTAACAATGGAGAAGAATATTAAAGCGTGAAACTACTACAACAAAAGAGCATCGTAAATTTGTTCAAATTGTTTCTTGTCATTTTAACATTGATTGCATGATGGTTGTTCCTGATATACAACATTTCACTCATAATTCTCAAGAAGTAATTATTTTCTTCGTCTAAAATTTCCACATTTTGCTAATCGAAATTGTGATTATATAATTTATCTGTTAAAAAGATTGACAGAAAAATTAATTTCATAATATATAGCTAACATACAATATAAAATAATTGACTTGTTTCATAATTACGGTGTAGATGTTGTTTTTAAATCAATAAATAATTTAAATTTCGTTCAAAATATTAATATATAGTAAATAAATAGTGATACATTTAATGCTGAATTTTTGGCAGTCTTTTAATTTATTGTTTATTTCAATATGTATATATATACATAAACACAAGAATATTTTTAAAACTAAAGGGAGAAGCATACTTCGGAATAGGATTAAGGTATACAACTATAACACAGCAATAGAAACCTATTACTTTGGGTTTATTTTTTAATATTTCTCTACATAATATTTCAGTTCGATACACTTCGGCCAGAGTTCCTCAAATCTATTCAAGGCGCACATTTTTGGGTAAAACTCTCAAAATGATCTCCTCAATTGACGTGATTTTTTCCTGCAAACAATTTTCGGGTAAGAAAATAGGAATGCATGTCACTTCGCATCAGTGACTTTGAATGTTAACTTTAATCACAGGATAATTTCGAATGAAAAAATATCGAAACCATTATCTGGAAGTTTGTTAAATTAAAAATAGAAACTAGAATTAATAAATCAGAAATAAGGTCCCTAGCAACGCCTTCACCATCTTCACTTCAGTTCATCGTTGTCTTCTCACCTTCCACGCCGCATCGTATCCACACACATTTATTCTGGATTCTCTGGATTTCCTCCTTTGTCGCTTTCATATGACGCCTCGAAAAATTCTTCAATTTTACCTCTCGTCCAAATCTAACTTATAATTTTCTTTATTTTCCTACTCTGGTCAGTATTCCTGCCAGTTAAGCTTTTCGCCAGGTTTTAAGTCCACAGACACTGTCAAGCAGGAAACCCCTTTATTGAACCGTTTGTAATCAGTGGTGACTTCTGACTTTGACGATACCAAACTGTTGATGAACATCTACGGACTTCCGTTCTTACCATTCGTGCTACTAACCCATTTCTAACTCACGTGATGAGTATTAAGCTGATATAGTATTTTTACTCTAACAATGTAAAGAAAAATTAAAATTTTATACGTTATAGCAAGACTGCTGCTTTAAGAGAAAGGTGTCAATAAAAATAATATTTAAAACTTGTAATGAGTTGATATGACAATCGCCATTTTATTAACGCCACTGGGTGACTAATTGGAGACAGCAGTCCAAATAAAAGGCGCCAGAGAGGCGAGACACCGGGTTTCAGAACATGCCAAAAACACCGTTTGGGGACTTAAAAATCTGATACCTGAGATTAGTTCCTTGACCCCGGGAATTTTGGACGGCCATAAATTAGGGGGGGGGACCGCGGGCCAAACTGAATTTTTATTGCAGGCTGAGGGTCAAGTGATCCGCCATGCATCTCGTGGTGGGGTGAATTAAGGTGAGAATGGATGAGAGAAAATTGGTGAGTCGGTCATGGATATGTGAAGAAGAAAGAAGTCTAGAGGGTGCGTGGTGTTTGATCCACGGTACGGTAGTCCGTGGAGGAGAAATTTGATCAGTTGGACATGAAGAATTGAACAATTAGGATGTCAGGAGAGTTCGTGCTAGTAGAGCCACGACACCAGAGAAATTAGTCAGTCAGGATCAAACTTTGAAATAATCAGACGGAGAGAAAACGAGGAATCTTGCCGTGTAATATACATCTAGGTGAAGTGCAAGCAGGTGGCGTCCTGTCCAAGTAATTTCCCAGAGCCCAGGAACGAGCTCCAGATGCGACCAGAATTCGTGAAAGACGGACATCAAGATACCGGCGTGTGCAAATGACGAAGCTGTTTACTACCCACAATAAATCTCAGGTGTGTTAGTGCCAATATCGAAAGGTGCGTGATGACGACTTCGTTGCTGCATAATAATTACCCTTAAGTAGATAGAGTCTTACTAAATGCAATTGGTAAATTTTTTAAAAAATGGACCCTAAAGTTCAGTAATTATTGTTATTTTCTTTTGTTTTTTGTAAAGAAATTTAATTTGTTGTTAGTTAATCTAATCTAATAATTCATTTTTATTTAAATTAAAATCCAATCCCCTAGTTTATTATAAACTCCTGTACTTTCCGTTGCTTAAATAGTTGTATCGAAATTGTTTCTTTTCCTTAACTACCTGAAACAGCCATTAAACTCAGTCCAGTCAGTGAGGTGATATAATTAAATACCTGGAATTTATTCTTTCAACTTTGGATTTAATACTTATGTAATCACTTCGTTTTCAGATTCTATCTGCGACTATTATCTTCGTTTTGGGCACAATGGGTTTCCTGTGCTTCTGCAGGAGTGATGTGTCTGGAAGCGACAGAGAAAAGGCACCTCGAACTCTTCTTGATCCGTCTGTAAAGTATCCTCTACCACTCATAGCGAAGGAATCCATCAGCCACGATACCAGGAAGTTTCGCTTTGGATTGCCGTCTCCCGACCATGTTCTGGGCAAGTAGCAAGAATGTTTGAATACTATTCAAGGGAAAGAGAAATAATACAATATTTCATTGCTAACATTACACACATGGTGACCTCTTGACTAGCGCGCAGAACTATGAACGAACAGGTCAAGAATTAAAACCTTTCCCTGACGCTGCGAAGTTAGGTAGAATTTTAATAGTAATGCTTAAGGTTGTCCCACGAAAACCAAAGTCTTACAGGATAATACTCAATAAACCAAAATTTATCTAACAGAGACTCTGCCCCATAGTACATTATGAAATATTTAATTCATGAAACTTCAATTATTTTCTAAAACGTAACAAGTCGGATAGAACTGTTAATACCCTACGAGATACCCATTTGAACTTACTTTAATAATTCAAGTATTTCCGCAAAAGAAAAACATTAGTACTGACGAACAAAGCAATCAGGAGTATACTTCGAGCACCTGTTGAAACATATACGGTGGTTTGATATACAAATCCTTTAAATTGTATAAAAATATGAATTTATTAACACACTAATTTAAATTACAAATTAAATTGGAAGAAAGACAAGAATGTAAAAATGTCGACCGGACCAGGGACTCGAACCCCGGACCGGACGGGCGTTCTACCACTGAGCTAACGCCAGTCGACGTCCAAGGACTGATTCAACATTCCTCCACTCCTGTAAACCTAAGCCAGGCTCGTCTACAATTTATTAATCAAATTCATCACAACCTCATTTCTAGGAATTTTGTGGAGAATAGACATTGTGCAAACTGATCAAATGTGCACGGAATTCAAGTCAAATAAAGTAGAAATGCTTCAATTGAAGCTCAAATAAGAGCGTATAGCTAATTTTGAAGAAAAACAAATTAAAATGTTTTGAATAATTATTACATTTTAATGAAAAAAATATCTTTTTCTACCTGTAGTTCGTTAAAGCAAATCGTGATTTTATAACAACTAAAACAATCCATTGTATTTCATTTAATAAGAAACTAAAGGAAGGAATCTATTTTTTTTTGGGGGGGGGGGGTTAACAGGCTACATGAGGGTGATCCTAAAACAGGCAACTCTCCTTTAATAGCATAGGAAGCGAATTGAAAAGAGGGGATGCGGAAGGTAGAGCAAGGTAGGCAAGGGTTGACTAGGTCCCCCGGGCTATTGTTTAAGGATCCTACCCGGTGTTTCACCTAAAGAGATGCATGGAAAGCCCTATAAAACCTGCATCAGGTAGGTCGGGCATTGGGCACTATTCTCATCCCATTCCGAATGACGGGAGACGAGTTTGCTGTGGGGTCGCAGCATTCCCATCTCCGTGTCTCCATCAATTTTTGAAGGCAGTTGGCCGACCGATCCAATGGGATCAGCGGACAACTTTTGCCTCATACCCAATATCTTCGACCCCAGTACATAAAACTCCCAAAATAGGTGAAGGTGTCTCGGCATGTGAGAACTTTGAAAAGAAAAAAAACAAGCATTCCCGACATAGTCAGCTGAGTCCCGCAGTCGCTCTGGGGGGAAATGCCTAGGGTTTGCTTATAAAACCTTCAGCTTGCAGCTTAAGGAAATACGGAGGCAGCTTTTTATGTTTCGTCGTGAGTTCACTCTTCAAAGTCAGTATTTTCCTCGTTATTATCTTCTGTTTCTCCGACTAAAACTTTTACCGTATCTCTTGGTATTAATATACAATATGAGAACAACACTACATCCCAAAATATGTCCCAGATGAAGACAATCGCCTCACTTTGTATCCGTCGTTCCGTCACGTGGGATAAACGTCATATCATTTACCTCACACAGTCTAGACAATCAATTTATTTTTAATCAACCCTGGCACACCCTTTGGTATTAAAGCAAACCCATTATTTTATGTATGCAGGATTTTTGATTTTGGGCACTTTGCATCTTTTCAGTTGTATTCGTAATTTCTGTCGACCAAATTGTAAAAGAGGTACTCGATAGTACCACTGTAAGAGTGACTGTAGTTACAAAAACAGTTATTGTTTAAATAGTGTATAGGGAAAGTGAATTTATTTATTTTTAGAAACCGCGAAATGATTATTCACAAATCAGAACCAACTCACGATACAGAATTCACTCGTAGTTAAAAATTATGGAAAAAGCTGGAATAAAATTAGAGAAAGGTTAATAGTAAGGTCACACATAATTATTTAAAAACTAAATTAGTATTGGTCAAGCAATCTCCTGATAAGTTATTCACTCTTTATTGAATAAATCATTAAAGATTTTCCGTTTATCCCTGATTTCATTCCCCGTTTAAATAATAAAAGTGTTACTTTGGTTGTGTGACGGAAATAATAAACGTTCGATTGACCTTGTCCTTAAATAAATGAAGCCAAAATTGGACACGATGATGAGATATCGAACCTTCTAGACGGGTCGATCCATTCTACTTTACGGGTAATCATTATACTCCATACATACTGCGGGGCAGTATTATTAATAAATTAGTTAAAAATTCTCTCGTGAGCAATGTATATAAATACTATCTGAGTACCCGGCTTTGTTTAATAATTAATTTATATTGGCCCGGTGCTGTTTTCAATGAATAGTAATATATTACTCAACTCGTGATATACCATAAGAGAGATCGTCAAAATAACTTTTTCACACCTTCTATCATAGAAATCGCACAAATTAACGCTAAAAGTAAAATGTTTTATTTAGGAGCTTAAATGAGATGCCGCCGAATGAACATCGTAATTTAAAAAATTCACCTGTCTCATTTGCATAAAATATTATTTTTAAAACAACTTCATTTGTTAATGTCGAATTAATCGATGAATAATACACAGAATTACAATAAAAGTAATATATCATAGCTCAGCAATCCGAAACTAAAAGTCAAAACAATGGCAATAACTTGCGAGCGTATTAATACCACAGATTATTCAAACGGCCAGGCTGAAAATTTGAGATTATATGTTTTTTATGTGAGAAACCCAAAACAATTTTTTTTTAAATTTGGTTGAAAAATTAAAAAGTATCTCGACAACAGCGGTTTAACTATAGCTAACAACCATCCAGGTAAACCCATAAATACATTACAGAAATTTCATCGAAATCGGTCAAGTCGTTTTGGAAGAGAGGAATTACGAGCTCACACACAATGGAATAATATATATATATATATATATATATATATATATATATATATACATAATTACAACTGTTGGTATGGGAAGTTAAAGGTGATGACTTAATTGAAATTGAAACTCGTTGACACCACATTCCGTGTACCACCCAATGGTGTGTATATATCTGAGTGCATGACTAAGGAATTTACTATTTCTAGTTATCGCAGAATTTGACATCACAATAAGTTTTATGTAACGATATTGACTGAAAAATCAATGTACTTACCTGTATACCCTATATTTATGACGAGTAAAAATAGTATTGTTTTAACCACTGGATTGTACTCGAAAATGTTTTCATATTAAATTAATATCAAACGATATCAAATTACAATTGAGCGACAAAACGTCCTGAACTAGTTTGTGATTATTAAGCAAACGCAATATAGTAACCGCGTCATAAAATAGGACAATTGATTCAACCGCTTTATTTTTCGTAGTAGGAGCTTTTCTTATCTCATATTTATTCGAAAAGATAAGTGATCAAAACGAATCCCGACGTTTCTAAAATACACATGGTATTTTCATTGTGAAGTAAATATCAGATACTTGAGTGATAACAGAAAAACGGATTATCTCTGCAATTATGGTTTCGTAAGTATTTCCAAATTTGTGTGTACACCAATAGAACGTTTTCATTTCCGTACAGAACAGCAACTATAATAGTTACATAGAAACTTTGAAAGAACTAAATTACTATTACTTTAATTCAAATTTATTTAGTTTAAATTGCGAAATTTGCGAAAAATAGTAGTACATTTTGCAGACGGACTCTTTCCGTATTCTGATAGGTGAAAATTCCGGAGATATAAGTACCCTAGAAACAAGCCATCATTAAAGCGTTTACTACATTCTTCAAATTATTAGAAGTTTTGGGTCGCTTAAGAAAAGTGTTATAACTATATATTTACAATTACAAATGAATATGTTGGTATTTTCATGCAGTAGTCATTGGCAATTGAATTATTGAATACGATTTGTTGAACTCGACTTCAATTTTTCATATTGGTAAACCAATTCAATGGAAATCCTTGAAGAGATTCGCGAACCTGCTTACGATTTGACGTAAGGGTTTCTTCGAACGAATTTGTCGATGATACTTGATTGTGTTTATCAGAACAGTGACGGCATAAAACTCGAGTGATATTCCAAGTCATAATCATTGAGCAACGTGTTTCTTCACTGTAAAAACAACGAAATTATATAACGTAAAGCATAATATTAGTTATATTCAAATATAAAGTTTAAACCTGTGGTTATTTCGGTTATATTATTAATTAATTTCCGTTAACATGTTTCATATGTGTTCCATCTGTAAGAAATATTCTAAGATTTTCGATTAATATGTCAGAATGAGGTCTTGACCTTTCTTTTGTTACAGTTGTAATTAATTCCAATACTTTTCAGATACAAAACAAATTCATTGTATATGTTATTTTTAGAATGAATTGAAAAATAAAATTATGCGGACCCTTAAATATTAAGTCACATGTTTCGTATTTAATTAGAAACAGCTTCAGGTGTTGCAATTAAATGTTACAAAAGATATTATAATAAATACAAAATATATTAAATTAAAATATTTAAAAAATGCACTAACAAACGTCTTTATTGCTTAGAATTGAAAATATAATTGCTATAATGCCTCTTATTTATTATGAAAATATCAGCGAATGTTGAAGAAACACGCTTCTACAGTTCAATTAAAATTAGATGGCACTTTTGGTTTCTGCAGATGCCATGATAGAAAATGAACTTCATTAAAGCTCATCAATTGTTCAAAAACTGCGATTTTTCGGAAACGCTGCTTGTCTCGCCCTTCATTTTAGGCGTTATGATTGAATTCAAGGTAATTCCCTTCGTGGGAAATAACAGGAACATTTTATTTTACTCGGACTATTGACAACTATGGAATAATTCTTACATGAAACGTAATTTCCTCGTAAGTAAATTATCCTTAATATATTATATTATTAGGTTAGCAAGAAGGGTTGCATCAGACCAGTCTTAGGACCGAATACCACAACAAACAAAAATTATTATTGTTCATCGGAACAACGATCAGTTGAGAAAAATTATTTTAGTGCGTCGTGTAAGATCTTTTTATTTACATAGTCAGAGCTATTAATAATGTCAGTGTGTTACAATATAATAAACCTTTTATTTGAGTTTCATCTCGCGAATAATACAATATAACGTCATTCTTAAATTTTATAACTACAGAAAACTATATAATAAGAATTACAAGTACCTTTTATTTTCTTCGAGGCATTTTAAATTTTCATCGGACGTTTGATTCTTGCATCAAAACGTGAATTAATTATCTAAGTATTCCCAGAAATTTTCAACAGAGCATATTAAAAAAATATTACTTTAATTGTAATTATAATGACTAATTAATATTCAAAATATTTAAATTAATATTCAAAATCTATTGGAAGATTATATTGAATGCCTTAGTAATATTATGAACACATTTCATTATGTACTTGTATTAAATGTGTAACAAGTCCTCTGGGTTTCGGAATAAATGCCAGGAACGAAGTCAAAGTTACAAAATAGTTTTCTGACTTTAAAATTTGCAATAAATAAAAAGACGGCCAATAAGTTAGCATATAAATCACTATTTATTCAAAAGCGACGTTTCGTCTCCTTTTTGAGACTTTCTCAGGCGTACTACAAACATAATATTACAAGAAATAAAAAAATGTTACAATTTTTTAATTTATATATAAAATACATGGTTCAAAACTTACAACTTTAGCAATTCATCATATTTATTCCTTGACTCCCTCAGCCGAGAAGAT
This sequence comes from Eucriotettix oculatus, assembly GCA_034510155.1. Classification (NCBI taxonomy): domain Eukaryota; kingdom Metazoa; phylum Arthropoda; class Insecta; order Orthoptera; family Tetrigidae; genus Eucriotettix; species Eucriotettix oculatus. Next base: position 33,916,471 of record CM067378.1, on the reverse strand, counting down.
TATTGAATGTATGTGACGAATTAATTACATGAATTACAATTAGTTGCGATGGCTTATTTCTACGTGTTTTTTAATTTAAAATAATTTAATCAAATTATTATTCTCGTGCCATAACCAACTATTTTACTAGCAAAAACTATAAAAATGTTTCCTTAAATAAATTAAAAAGAACTACAATTAGAATCTTTCACATAGGGTTCCTGTGGGTCGCTCATAAACAGAACTTTAGCAAAGTATTAGTATTAAAAAATATTGCATTGATCCCACCGAAAAACGAAACTTCAAATATATGGAACGAGTCAGAGATTGTACATAAATAGATACATTTAACAGGACGCCTAAAGTGACCTAATATTCTGCAGTACTATTAAAATTATGCAAATTCTTCAATGAAAATGTATTAAAATCGACTACAAAGAATAAGTATAAATAACAAATGTGTACGGAAATACTATTATTATTATTATTCAATCTATTAGTCTTCGGTTGAGGAAACTGGATATGTCAAATATAAATACAATACACAGATATCTTGTGTTAGAAGTACGCGAAGTGAAGACTTAGTTCTGCGACTCACTCTTGTGTGAGTCCTCGCTTTCCCTTTCGGACAATGGGGACGACCCTAATTTTCTTTGATTCACAAAAATGGGCCATCCGTCGCTAATTCGGAAGGTTTTCCTCCGAAAGTCGGAAGTTACGTGAATAATTTGGAATCACAACCGGCAACGGAATAATACAAAATATATCTGATGTTTACACCATAAAGCTGAAATTTTCCAATTGGCTGCAATTGCTGAAATGCAAGCCAATGGACTCTATTGGGAATTTCAGCCGATTGCTTGCTGATTAAGTAGGAGGACACTAAAGCTCCTATCGAGGTTACGTGGGTAGTGATTTTGAGGTGGAGAGACACAAAATTGCTAACCGCCAAGGAGAGAATTTGAAAGCAGCAGTTGAGATTGGTGTCGAGCTTTTTGAAACCTTAGGAGACGCAGACGTCTTGATAAGATCTCCGCTAACTTTCGCCCAAGGCGTCCACGAAACAGCGACATCGCGTAGCCCGATGCAGGCAACGAGGGTCAACAGTAGATGCATCCAGCCATCATCACAGAGCATCCAAAGCGGAACAGAAAATGCAGCAGCAGAGCTTCGCGGGTATCGTAAATTTTGATAAAATAGAGTTCACATTGCAAGACCTGTTGTCATAAAACGACATTGCTTCTCTCGGTCCACCCCACAGGTGACCCTGATTTTAAAGAGTCTAAATATACTCGTATATTTATCGTTGCTTATTTTTTCATTCTTTTTGTGTATTTTTTATTCTATGCTTTTGTTAAAATATTTTATTTTTATTAAATTCAGAATTTTAAATTTAATCTTTACTTTGCAATAATAAAACCTTTCCGAATTTATCCCTTATTACATAATAATTAATAAGTAAATCCACCTCTTTTTACAATTAGCTTCCACCGACGTCGGGCATATTATATTACAAAATAATAAATTAAATAAACCCCTATCCCCACTTATTTTTACAATTTTAACATCTAGAGCCTGAACCTCAGGGTCCAGAAAGTCCAACAAAATTTAAATTAGTCCTCTTTGAAGAAAATCCTTTATCTCAATTACTACCCTTTTTTTCAATTAAAAATTTTAGTGATCCGTAAAAGATGGTCGAGTAATTATTTATTAATTTAAAGATGAAACAAAGCAAGATAGGTCTGATAAACCTTTTTATCGATAAACAATAATTTTAATCGTATCAATATAATTTAAATCCTTTCAATATATCCTTACAAAATGGGGTTCAATGTAAAAAGAAGCCCCGAGAGTCAAATTATTCACTACTTGTAGAAAAGAAACAGTAAATTCGTACTACAAATTGTTAATTATAATTTTACTGTTTTGTTAGTAAAGTTAATTTTATACAAAATTCTAAATTATGAATAACAATCCCTCCACACCTACAAGAAAAGGTTCATTGGCTTACAATAAAATATTGACTAATGGTAAAAAAGGAATACTCTATAACGGGAAATTTTGTTGATATTGAACACCAAAAGGTAACGATGTATATGTATTTGAAATTAAATTTGAAACGCCAAATCAATAAATAATTGTGACTTGAATTATATTATAAAATTATAATAGATTCGAGGGTTTCAAATTGCATACACCTTTTTAGTCACTGTACCTTTTATGACTTAAAAGTAATTATAAATTCATCTTTTATTCTTTGACATTAACTAGTACCTTTGTTTTAATCTTCATCTCTACGTATCTGGCAACCATTTGCAATTTAACGAGGAGTACAAAATTAGTTACTAATTCCTTCATCCTATTACGTACTTATTACTTTTTGGTTACAGGCTACTTAGCTACTTCCCTATAATAACATATGAAAGGGGAGATTCAAAGGGAGAACGTGTTAGTCAAGGGTTACCCACATCCCCCGTGCTATAATTTAAGGAATATATTTGGTATTTGCCTAAATGTTATGAATGGAAAGCCCTAGAGAAGACTTCATCACGCCGATCGACCTCTCGGTACTCGTTTCACGTCTTTTTGATGAGTGGAATGTGGTTTTCTGTGTGGTACAACATTACTGGCTCCATTCCTCGACCAAGCAGCTGGTCGATTGTTCCAATGGGAACAACTGACAACATTAGCCGCTTGCCTAACGGCTACAGAGCCAGTTCGTAATCTCCCAAGGCTGAAACTAATGTCTCAGATTATTTCGAACCATAATTTAGAAATATAAGTACTTTTCTCCTTCTCCCTATCCACTATATACGTTTAAGTGTCAGGCTATTTGAGGATTATCGACAATTGTGGACAATACTCTATAATTGCATAGGAAGAGGAAGAAAGGGAAAAAAGTGGGGAGAGAAGATTTCCAAGACCAATGTCTGCAGAAGTTGTTTGCCCTTGATTGATTTTATCTATTGCTTGGTGTCACTGCGGGTTATTTAACTCAAATTGCATACAGAAAGAAGTCCATTAACTCCGCCGAGCACTTCAGCAGTCCTCAACCATTGACTTATATTTTGTCTGAATGCGTTCATTCATCACGACCATTTGCTACTATTCAAGACCACACTACAGGACTCTTAACACTGCTTCACCCCAGCTACAATTTTTTTGTTTTTGCCGGAGTTTTTCGTACGTGATCACACTTTCGAGGCAGAATGAATATGTAGAGTTTGTGTTTTCAGGTCTTCCAGTTGGTCAGCACGTAGCTTTGTCAGCCACAATCAACGACGAATTAATAGTTAGGTATTACACGCCAGTGACAAATGACGACACTAGAGGTCATATGGATCTGATAGTAAAGGTAAGCACATGTCATTGCATAGAAACATCGATATGATAGTGAATGCACAGTTCTATTATTATATTTTACAGATCTATTTCAAAGGGGTTCATCCGAAGTTTCCAGATGGTGGAAAAATGTCTCAGTATCTTGAAAGCTTGAACATTGGAGATACGGTTGACGTGAAAGGTCCATCTGGACGTCTGAAATACCGTGGTAATGGAAAATTTGAAATAAAAGGAAGTGGGAGTGACCCACCTTCAACAATAATGGCAGAAAATCTGGTGATGATTGCAGGTATGTACGCTCTTCCTACAAAACCATACGTTAAATGTGTGAATATATGAGGCTAAAGCTTTTAGGAACAATACATTTTTAATCGTAACAGAATTCTTTAATATTCGTTGAAGCTACAGACAACAGTAATCCGTTTAATAAATTTAAACAGAATGAAGTAGGTGAATATGGAAAGCAATAAATTGTTAGGAACAAGCGTAGATCTTGCAAAAATGAGGATCTAACATTTAATTTCAAATAATACAGCTTCTATAAAAGGTCTTCCGGGTTGGTTAGTCTTTTAGAACGTTATCATCGATCTGAATTCAAAGGTAATTATCAGAGTCTATAAAATAATTTCTTTTTGCCAACCTCCTGTGGTGTAGTTGCCTCGCATCACAGACTTCGCGGGTTCGAATCCTGTCATGGACATGGATTTTGTGTGTGTTTTCACACTGTGAAAACTACCGATCACGAGTAATGTAGTCGCTAAATATCATAGTAGTTGATATGACTTTAAATAAAGAGAGAAAAAAATATATAAAATAAAAATTTGAAATAATAGAAAGCCTCTTTGATGCGTACCAAAATTTACCTAATTACTTCTCGAAAATCAATATATATATATATATATATATATATATGTAGCAGTTTATATGTAAAATCCTGTAAAGTGGTATAAAAAATATTTCTGAAGAAAAAGTAATTACACAAGCTAACAATGAGTATACATATTATTATTTTTTTTAATAAACAAAATATCACGCAAGTGTTCATAACCATCCACGATTATAAGATTAAATGAGCTATTTTATCTGCTGCACAAAAATGCCGAAGTATGGCGAATGCATCACTTCCTCGTCCACCGCGTAAAGTAGCATTATTGTTCCATCAAATCCTGTCAATAGGATGTATCCATGTTAAATAATTGTTACATTTTAAACCATTTGATCGCTTCATTTTTTTTATTGTGCTTAGGCGGAACTGGAATTGCGCCTATGCTACAGCTGATTCGCTGCATCACGCAGGGTCCAGAAGATCTTACAAAAATGAGCGTACTTTTCGCAGCTCAAACTGAAGAAGACCTTTTGATGAGGGATGAATTGGAAGAGTTTACCAAATTATACCCTCTACAGTTTCAGATTTGGTACACAGTTGACAGAGCCCCAAGAGGTATAGTTTTTCTGTAACTGCGTTGTTTGCAGTTTTCATACTAAAGTTCATATTGGTATTAATTATTTAATAACCTCGTTATTACTTTTAAGTATGACTTTCCGTATAAACTAAAATGAATCTTATCATAAAAATAATGCAGATATTGAATATGAGATAGAGACACGCATTGGACAAAAAGTGATTGTTTGATGAGGAGATTCTCCATCTTTCTCTGACTGAACTATCCTCTTCACTTCACATTATTTACTACAACTGACATTAATTACCTGATCTATGTGCTATAATTGTTACCTTTCTCAGCTATTATTGACCTCCGTTAAGATTTCCATCACTAATTTTACCAAACTGATGTCTCAGTATGTGTCTAACAAACTTGGCTCGTTTTCTTGACAGTGTATTTCAAAGACTTCTTCCTTTGTAAATATTTCTAAATTATGGTTCGAAATAGCATGTGTTCTGAAACTTTCTTATTTCCTACTTTATCAGTCCGAATGATCCTGAACAGGCTTTCTGTGGCTCCTCATTTCAAAAGCTTCCAATCTATTTTTCTTTTCAATATTTCAGATCCATATAATCATGAACTCGACCAGTGGCGGATGGTTCATGAGTTACATCGCATTAATTAATTTAGGAAGAGTTATTTGTTTCGTGGTTTTAAGAACATTTATAACAATAGTATTTTATTAGTGTAAATTACTGGTTTCATTTCTAAGACTTAAAACTTCCCGCCTCCCGGATTAATCCCTCCCTCTAAAGTATCGTCCACTTTGTGCTATCATGCATACAACTCAACATTACTGAGAAATGCGCGTACGCTGTGTAACGGTTTATTCCCCAGCCAATTTACAAACTAAAAATTATATGAGCTGCAAAGAACAAAGCGCCGGGCAAAGCTTTCTGACAGAGACGTGGCCTCATCAAGCTACAGTATTAAATAAATGTTTTGGACGATTTGATACAAAATTACTATTTATGGACTAGCTGTGATATATTTGAATTAATCTGAGGTTATTTAAAAGAATAAACATTTAAGGGGTGCTATTTCGAAGACTTTCATAACTCTGAGAAAATTAAATGGGGTTTTATTTTTTTGGTGGTGGGGTAAAACGTCTGGCAAAATTCCAGGGCGATTGCCCTAAGTCTGCGGGAAATTTTCTGAATCCGTGTGGCGACAACATGTCGTGTCGCCTAAGGTTATATATATATAACGCCAAATAATTGGTTGGTGATTCTCTGCTCTACACAGTATTGCCATAATATGTGGCTTCTTCTTAAAATTAACTTTCTTTATTCAAAATACTTTTGTGTTAGGAATTTGTGCCAAGTTGATTATATATTTTTACAGTTTTAAAAATTCGTCACTATTACACGTTATGAAGACTAAATACGAAATGTTACATATTATGGGATGTAGAGTATTATCAACCCTGTAGCTGTTGCAGTATTATTAATATCTTATCTTCGTCAAAATTATTCCTTGGCGTGATGTAGCACATGACTTTAAAAACTCACGAGCAGCTACTCAATCCACACATGTAGTAGAAGCTATATTATTAAACCAATTTGAACATCAGTATGCTAATTTTGAAAAATTCTCTCGTAACCGGTGCTATTCTGCTATTGGCTTATTTCCGAATGTTTTTGAGAAGAATTATTGAAGACAAAGGTTGAACAAGTAGCTTACATTGCAGTTATAATTTAGGAAAACCCCAAAGTGTGACGTTTCGGATAACTGAATTTCGGAAAAACGGTGTTCGACTGTAGTTGCTAAATCGAACATTCTGGGGTAACTTAGCCTGAGCGGAGATTGAAGTCGGGATTCTTCAGCAGCGGTCCGTTCTCTATCACCTACGCCACTCTGGATCAACAGAGACGAAGCTAATGTCATACTTGAGGTGGTACTTTTTCGATTCTTGAAATAATTTAAAAATCGAGGGTAATGATAATGTATATATATATATATATATATATTGTAATATCATCTTCTTGGTATATGTTTAATATAGTTTAAATTATAAATTTTATAAGGTTTGACAACTTTATATTTATGAATTCCATCTGTGCAATATTTATACAAAACAATATCTCAAGGGATTTTGTGTCTCTCGAGAAATGAAGTACGCAGTTACTGAAAAATAGAAGAAGAATATCATTTCGATTTTTATGTAATCAACAAAATGAGCAAGTTTCACAGCTAAATTGGACTTACCGAAAATTATTGGGCCTGAAAACATTCAACACCACGTTTATATCCACGTTTCTCAGTCTTCAGGTACGCCTTGCTGCTGCTTTCCATCCAGGAATGTCGTGTAATCCTTTATCACATCTAGAAGATCCTCGTCTCGATGTATTTACTGGCCACGTGCTACTCGACTCGCACCTTTCATTAAGACCACTCCTTCCAGGTCCAACTCGTCTGCCTCCCCAGGTCCAACTTGTTTGCTTCCCCAAGTACAACGCCTCTCACATCACCGTCCCATCTGTTCTCCCTGGTCCATCTCGTCTCCTTTTTAAATTCTCGCCCTGACCTTTCGAATCTCGGTCATCCGACCCCAAAACTGGCCAATCAGAACATCGCTTCAATGAAAATTTTTCTAGTACGTTCCTACGCTCCCGGACTTCCCCTGCGGGACTTTACTCACGCCCCTAGAGTTCCCCGCGGGACTTCACACACTTTTAGACAATTTGAGTCTTCCATTGTTGTTGGCATCTATTGTCGTCGCACAAAACTTTCTTTATTGTAGGCCCAACAGCACTTTACAATGAAAACGTTTCCTGAGAATTGTTCCCGAATCCCCTTCACATTAAAACAGTAAATTAATTAAGGTTATATACTATTTGCACCTTAAAATTAAAATATAAAACAAAATCAGCAGGCACCTGCGTTTTTACATTACAATATATAAATGCATTAAGTAAATAGCATACTCCTGCTTACAGGTTTCCGTCCTCTATTAAATAAAAATTGTTATCAACTTGTTTCTTATATTTTCAGACTGGAACTACAGCACAGGCTTCATAACAGCCGATATGATAAAGAAGCATTTGCTGCCACCTTCTCCAGACACTTTAGTTTTAATGTGCGGACCGCCTCCAATGATAAAGTTTGCCTGCACTCCCAACCTCGACACACTTGGATACGATCCTAAGATGCGATTCTCATACTAGCCATGACGTTGTAGCTGATTTTTATGCAGGAATACTTATTTGTACGAATCTAATAAAGTTATTATTATGCCAGTAACTTGTTGGGCTGTCGTCTATTATCTCAACAACTGTATGTATGTAAGTAAATGCAAAGGAAGTATGCAATGGATTTACTTTAGACGTCTCTTGGCCTGTCCATGTTAAGGGGGGTCTTCGTTACGACATAGAAAAGCCCTCTTCGCGCTACACATTTTCGGCAACACTACTTGACCTGTCAACTATTTCAAGCGTTGCGTACCATGAGATTTGTTGCCTTAGTAAGTCAGGAAATAACTCATTAGCGCTGGTTTCTGTGCATAGTTTTACGTAGTCTCTTCGGTCAAATTGTTATAACTGCTTTCAATGAAGTGGAGCCTGCAAGGGCACCATTCGCACGAAGACCCATTTGCGTGCCTACGCCAACTCAACTGTGCTGGTCAATGATCTTAGTACCAGAGTTCTGCGATGCATTATTCGCCTGCTATTTTCAACAAATGAAACAATGCCACGCGTAGAAAATGACCGTCCACTAAAAAAGCGCAGTTATGTATCGAAAATAGCAAGAACGTTCCTGGAAACGGATTATAGTGGTAGGTAATTTGTGAAGAATGGCATGACTCAGGGTCTTCAAATTTCCCGCTAATTAATCTGTAACGGCCAAATACATCTGTTCAGACTTGAGTGGTAAGATGTCAAAAGAAAAGAGACATTATTTGACAAACAGGGGTATAAACGTCAGACATTTGGACGCCAGCGGAGATTGTCCCGCGCCCCTTGGAATGCGGCGACAGAGGCTGGGAATAATCATGGATTTCCCCCAAAAAACCTTGGGAGAGGGGGGCAAAGCGATTCGTCCCAGAAAGGAGTAACAACAAATTTATTTGGTAAATATCCATCCCCGCTAATTTCGGAATGTGAATTAAGGAGGTGGGCAAGAATTATTAAAAGCCCTTGCAGACAGGGAGAGGGAACAGAATCATAAGACAGATTGAGGGGATGATAGCAGATAATCAGAGGCAGATTGTGGGGACGAGTGCAGATGATTACATTATGGGACAGATAGTCCGAGGACACGAGGCTAAGACTGAAAATTGTCCGAACCACGTACAATAGCAGCGGTAGATGAGGCGTGATCGAGACCAGATCAAAGCCATACGAGAAAGTGCAAACGAGAGAAGGCGTCCCCGGGGTCCAAATTAATCTACGTTACCTTTTTCTGATTTCCTATACAGCCATGTCCGAGTAGTTTTTGTGTGAAATATTTCGCTCTATGAGAAGTCCCATAACATTCAACCATGAGTGTAGAGATCTATAATTTAGTCGTCATAATAAATTTATTTGTATCATTTTTTGTAAATTTATATGAGTTTATTATAAAGAGGACCGGCTATGCAAACTAAAACTATTTTCAATCAATGTACATTAATAATAACTAAATGTTAAAATTCAACATAATTTACATTGCGAACGATTTTTCATAAAATAAAATAATATCAGCCCGTATTCATTTCAAATCTAATCAAAATAGGCCTATATAACAGACCAATAACGAATGGCACCCTTTACAACCATCGTAGCCAACGCCAACTTCGTTGTAGCTCGAGACATGTATGGCCACGGGTCGAAAGAATCCAATGAAAATGAATACAGTCAATAAATGAATCACACAATAGACGATGCTGAGTCATGATCTTTATTCTACGGTCTCTAAGCTGCGTACTGCCAGCTCCTTCACGACTGCATCGTCTAAGACTGTACACTATACCCTATTCTTTGACAACTTTTAATCAATTTTTATGTTCTCTTGGTATTAAAACTATCAACTTAAATTGTACAAAAACTTGAACATGGCCCAGTAGCTACTGTCGTCGTCAAAAAAGAGTTTGAAGCATCACTGTGTCCATTCGGAATGGCCTACGTTATTGAGAAAGGTCTCTTTTTACGCAGTATGTAATGCCATTTTATGATATGCAAAAGAAAAAATGTAATTAATTCTATACATGCGTTTTGGCGAAAAAACTGAAAAACGTCAGGGTTTTTTCTTTCTTTGATATAGTTCGACTTTGACAACTCATAGATTTCAAACTATTGCTTAAAATGGTCTGAAAATTTAATAGAAGACAATGATAACCTTTACACACCTATCCGCAAAGTGTGGCTTGTGGTACTATGTATATATGGAAAGGCTTGCGTAGAATAGGTTAGTATGAAGGGTTGCCTCAAACCAGTCTTAACTGAATACCACAACATCCTAAGAGAGTCAAAAATACTACTCCCGGTACCCTAATAGAATGAAAATCGCAACACTTTTTGAGAATAAAAGATACACCCGCTACATTAAGAAAATCAAAAATATTCCCGGTAACCTAAGGGAGTCAGACATTCACGGTTCCTTAAAAAAGATAAAAATCACTCCCGATATATTAATAAATCCCATGAGTGTGTTTCACCCATCCAGTGCTCAAACTGGATTGTGCCAAATGAACGAAGTTTGCTAACATTGCAAGCAAAACTTAGTTTCACCTTCTGTTCAGGGCTGTACTTGAACTTAACCAGTATATTTAATATCAGAATGAAACTCCGTGACTTCCATTATACCGGAGCACTCGCCAATCCAAAGAGTATCATGAACAGATAGAGAGGCGATAGAGGCGCTGGGAGCGTGACGGTCATCCCTTCCCCTGTAGGTGTAACTCGCTCGTAGTCCCATAAGAGCCCATGTAAAAACAGCACTTTTTGAGACCGCTAAAATCCTTCTTAAAGAAGCAAACGACAAATTAAAGTGGATTACTTATTTACACCATATATTAGTACTTCAAAATATATAAGGCAAAAGGATCAATTCAAATGGGAATATTAAAAATATTGAGCATGTTTCGAAATTGGTACTGCGAGTTGGATGCGAAGTTATATCAGCATATTTCTACATTAAATGTTAAAAAAATATAATTTTTTATTCGAAAATGTTGGATCAGAATGTAAGTTGTTTTTCCTATGATCTGAATTCGGAAAATAAGATATTTTTTTATAATATAATTTAGATAGGCCGACGTTTCGATGCGACATTGGCATCTTTCGTAAATGGCTCTTAAAGGGAATTTAAAGTTTTAATTTAGTTCACTCTGATTAAAAAAAGTCGTATATCGTGTTATTAACTAAGGTATACATCTATGAAAGAGCTCATGTTATCGTTGAAAGCATGAAAAAACTCGTCACCTGGGTCTGATAACATTCCAAATATACTTCTCAAAAATTTACCAACTGAAGGAAAGGTAATCCTATTTATAATATATAACATCATATAGGTAGGTAAGGTATTTCCTAGCATATGGAAATCAGCCATTGTTTTCCCCATCCCGAAGCAGGGGAAAGACCTTCCAAAAAGCGGTAATTATAGGTCGATATCTTTAACATGTAATATGTGTAAAATTTTGGAAGAAATTATTAACCTTCGTCTCAGGTGGTATCTAGATTCGAACAACAGCATTTCTAACAACCAGTTCGCGTTTCGACCAGGAAACTCCACAACATCCCATTTAGTTAGCATTGACACTTATATTCAAGAAGCATTCTCGAACAACCAACATGTGTTTGCCATTAACTTAGATACGGTCTATGATACGGTTTGGATGTACCGAGTATTAACCAAGCTGCAGGAAATTGGCGTCAAAGGCAACATGCTACAATTTATTAAAAATTTCACAGATGATCGGGTCATTGAAGTGAGAACAAATGGCTCGATATCTGAGAAGAAAAGATTAGACAACGGTGTCCCACAAGGCTCTATTTTAAGCGTAACACTATTCAGTATTGCCATTAATGACGTAGACGACGAAATTAAGACTCCTGTCATTACCAGGAAGTATGCTGACGATATCACCATTCGTGCAAACCGCTTTAAACAATATATATGAATGGTCACTTAGATGGGGTTTAAATTTTAACCACAGAAAAGTGAATGCATATTATTTTCCAGACACAATCAAAATAGCAACCCGATTCTCACACTAGGAAATCAAAATCTAAAATTGTTAATAGTACTAAAATACTTGGAATGTACTTTAACGCCAAACTGACATAGACGAAAGATATTTTACACACAATCAATGAATGTAAAAAACGACTCAATATCCTCAACAATTGGGGTGCGGACAAACAACTATTACTGTTAACCTATAAAGCCATAGTACGCTCCAAAATAGATTACGGGTCTATAAAATACAGATCTGCAAATAAAAGCCATCTCAAAAAACTTGAAGTGGTGCATAACCAAGGTCTCAGAATTGCTACAGGGTGCTTTCACACCAGTCCCATCCCATAGGTAGCATTCTTACATCATCGCAGGGAGATCCAAATTATGAAATATGCTCTCAAAGTAGCTACATCCAATAACCCTATTATTTACCATGATATATACCCTAAATATTCAGTTAATATCGACCACCAGCGCTACATACCCATATATGCTATAGTCAAGAGAATGCTCGAGGAGCTAAATATCAAACATACGAAAATAGAAAGAAGAAGAACCATCGAACACCCTCCATGGATAATTCCGGATATTCAGACTGATTTTTCATATAGCACACAAAGGAATATGTTAGACGACTGCAACTCTGCGCTAATAAGATCTCATACCCTGAACGATATGTTGAAATATACCTGCAAAAATATGACAAAAAAATGGCAAATATATGGAAAACTTTAAAATCCAGTGATCTCCACAAAAACGTCAGAGACTTCTATAATCTAAGTAACAACACAAATATCGGAAGGAAGGAATATTTTGTCATTACCAGAATAAGAACTGGATACTGCAAATTAAGCCACACTTATCTACTGAATAGATCCATCCCACCTTCAGTCTTGTGATCTGTGTAATTCCGCCTTAAACTTAGACCATATCGTCAATAAATGCACAAAATACCACCAACACAGACAAAAATACCTACAGGGCAAAAACTACAAATCTATTTTGGACTCCCATGAATACCAAAAATACATTATTAAATTTTGTAAGGGCAGTAATATTTTTGTTTTAATTTAAATGTATTGAATTCGGTGTTATCTTTTGTTAAAATCTAAAAATCAAATGTAAAGAAGATAAATAATTAGTGGTAAAGAGCAGAAAAATGTATGTTACCAGTATTTTATTATGTAAATTCATAATAGTAAATAATGTGTATTAAATTGTATAATAATATGTAAATAGTTGTCATTGTGGTCGCTAATGACCAGGCAGACAATGTGACCGTTAAAAATAATCTTTTTTTTAAAAAAAAGCCGAGAATTGCATAAGGATAACAAAGCACGCTGAATTGTTGACGAATGAGTGAGAGCAGAGACATCTATCAGGATCGCTCCAACACCAATTTGTCTTAGAAGGGAACTTGTTTCGAATTTTATTCACTATCTGATTTCACTACATGGTCGATATTTCCGAAAATACACCTAAATTCAAACGAGAAACGGACAAATAGCCGTGTAGTCACTATTAAATTAAAAATTTATAATCCTTACTTTTTAAAATTAATTTTAATTTTCATATTTAATTATTCGATTGAATTAAAAATATATCAACTGGACTTATTATCTCAGGTCCTTTTATTATTATTTAATCGCGCTGAATAAGTCGCGCATATATAAATAGTTTAAAATAACATTTTCGTGATTTGAATTTTTATAATTATTTTTCTATCAAAATGTTTTAAACGTATTGTAATGTTTAATGATTAATTTTAAAAATGTGACATTTCAATACTTTAACGAGTTAGTGTTTCATTTTTAAAGTCCAATCGGCCCAAGCAAAAAGAAAATTCCTTTTTATCAGAATTTAGATCAGAAAAAAAATCCATTCCCCACCAACATTTGCGAATAGAAAATTATATATTTTTAAAATTTAATTGAGAAATATACTTCGCATCCAACTCGCAATACCGATTTCGAAACATGCTCAATATTTATAATATTCCCATTTGAATTGATTCTTTTACCTTATATATTTGGAAATACATATATATGGTGTAAATAAAAAAATCCACTTAAATTTGTCTTTTGCTGCTTTAAGAAGGACTTAAGCGGATTCAAAAAGCGCTATTTTTACATGGGCTCTTATGAGCCTACGAGCGAGTTATACCTACAGGGGAGGAGATGACCGTCACGCTGCCGCCTGTAGGGAGAGCCTGACATTGCCTCTCTATCTATTTAAGATACTCTTTGCACCAATCTAGGTTTGTTCCTTCTTACACCCTTCAAAGTACGAATTAAGATTCATGTTGAATGCCAGAGCAGAACACAGTGTTTTCCATAACTTCGTAATAAACACAAGTCAGGAGCGGCCTAACCTAACTTCTTGGCGACTGTTTACTGCTTCGACAATTAATTAAATTCGCGACTACCTTGCAAAAAAATAGTCTTTTTTGCGATTTTTTGTATCGGTATTTCTCGACATCTATAGAAAACCCATGTAATATATTTTTGCTGTTTATTTTAGAATACTTTAAAAATTACGTTTTGTTTAAGAAATCAACTTGAAATTTGCAACTCTCAATTCTTCAATTTATGATGTCATTAAAAATAACCCTCTTTGGTAGTCATATTTAGTCTTTAGTTTAATTCAATAAAGGAAGCAACAGAAAATCTGTTATTCATGTACAAAAACTGTTTTATTATCCGTAACATTATAAGTATTATATAACATAAATACACAAGTATGAAACAAAAATATAATTTTATGCGATACAGCTTGGGCCTGGCGACTGTCTTACTTTCTACAAAACCCTTTGTATCGGAGTTGTCAATTATCTTTGGTTTTCTTTATGTAATTGTTGTGTTGTGGTCTTCTGTATTAGTCTATAATTTCTGATGTTTAGCAGAGTGACGACTTCCAGATGTCAGTCTGGTTTGAATTTATGAGTAGGTTTTGAATAGATATTTTCGAATGTTCTATAGCTGAATTAAAATTTTACGTTACTTGTGAAAAAGACCGCAATTCAAAAAGTAAAATTTGAGTGTAGCATGACCACACAAACATTAGAAAACAACATTAATAATATTACAAACGAAATAAAACTTCTGAACTGTGACTCCGGTAACGATAATGACGTTGATTATGACTTTTTTGATTCTATTGATTTAAAAAGCAGTGAGCAAGCGCGACCTAAAAACTGTATCCAAGAAAACAAAAAAGGTATTTCGACGAAAACCGAAACTAATCGGGTTTCTTTCGCGAAAACAAGAATTTATAGCGACGTCCCACCTACAAAAGAGCTTATGAACTGTATAGCATATGAATCGGTTTCTCCTGGACCAGGAATTCCTGACTATATTAAAAATACTAGACTTACAGAAACGCCCGATTCATTTAGTTCGGACACAACTTCTGACTTTACCGAAGTAACTCCAAGAGCATCTTCAAGTGGCTGTTCGTCATTGTCTAAGTGCGATATGAAGGCCAAGTGTGCAAGTCCTAGAAAATGCCCTATTCCTGGGAAGAGTACTGATACACCTTCCGACAAGGTTGAACAAGATAGACCATTCAAATTATTAAGAGAGGCCCTTGACTGTTTAGAATCAGAGAACAGAAGTTCAAATTCACATGGATCAGAAAGGAAATGTAATGTAGTTCACAAAAATATGACTTTTACAAAAGATGAGTTGAGAAAAATTGAGAGAGAAAACCAGATATTACTTCGAAAAATAGAGGATAATTTTAGGCAAAAACCTAAGTACCTACCAACTGCAGTGACTTATAGGAAACTCTCTAGCTCTGCTATTAACAGACAAAGGCAGCAGAAGAGGATAGAACATGACAATTTAGTAAGATGTATTTGTTATTATTGGCATATCATAGTCTTAGGGTTGTTAAAATATCAAAGATAATTGGCTAAAGGGGAATTCTATCCCCCAAATGTAATGTCACAGTTTTCCTTCATTCTACACATATATTACGACTGACATCACTAGTTTTGCACCAATTACAAGTTAGGGGCATATATGTGGGTTAGTGCCTTTCAGTGATATTTCAATATTGAGTCCATATATATTTTTGGTTAATTCTCCACTGTATGGTGATATGCAATTGGTGTTAAAATGTTCTCAGTATTACAATAGTTTGTGACTCCTGAATTAATTCCTACATAAGTTTCTTTTTCATGTTTTGGCATTCATGCAAAGGGAAAACAGTTAAACATTTAAAATCATAGTCTATACCTTTTGTATAGAACCAATAAATTATTATATATCTGTGTGGAGTTCTGGGTGAATATGATGTTAGTTAAGTATTAAATTATATTAATAAGTAGTTTTCTTCTCAATATTATAATTTTCCATGCTTGAATTTACCTTATATATTTTCTGAATGGAAATTTATAAGATTGTATTAAAAGCTCATTCTGATTATTATTTTCAGATTTTGTTGAAGAAAATTGAAAAAGTGAAAGGCACTATTAACTTAACTCCAATGAGGAGAATATAAGGAGACAATTTTTTTCACTATTATAGTCTCTTCAATAATTATTGGAAAGCCATTTATTGTTAAAAGGCACAAATTTTCATAATGTACAAAGAATAATATATATAAATTTTTTATGTATATCTTTCAAAGGACCAAAGTAATCTAGTCTTGTAAACCAAAGGTTCAACATATGTGTGAATTTTATATTTTCAAAATCATTTATAAATATGTAAAGTGTTTATTTTTTATTATATTTCAGTACAATTTTAGGTAATTCATACAATGTCTTTTAGTCTGTGATAACTCTGTTGTGTAAACAAATATAAACATATAATTATTAGATTATTAATGAAAATACTATTGAAGTTTGTTTACATGTTTCAAACCTTTATTAACCTTAATCCAAAATAATAGCAATAAATTGTGTGGGGCGCACAATTCAGTTTGATAATAGTTCATACAGGTGTAACCATTATTAAACATCAATTTCAATTATCTTACATGTACCTTCAATTTTAACTATCAATATTTGTATCAATTCATAATATAATGGAATAAAATTTAACTGCTGTGGAGAACCCAAAGAAATAAATTTGGCTTGTTTTATGCCAACAAGATAAAATTATTTTTATTGCACATATATTTTATTAAATCAATGTTATTTCTGAAGAAAGAGCATATTGAATATAAAATTAACAGTTCAATAACAAAAAAGGATCATAGACCAAAAGTAATTTGGAAGATATTGAATTTTACCATAGCATGTTCTCCTCAGTGAGAGACTTGTGGTACAGTGGTGCCTAATGTTGGAGTTAATGGGCACATAGTGTTCTAGATAGAACACAAAGGGCAATTCCAAATTCTTGGTAAACTTAAAATCGGTTTGAAGTGAAGCTGTAAATGGGAGTTATGGTCTGTGATGTCTTATTACATATAGTAATAAATCCATTTCTGCTTAAGCCTTATGTTCTAACAGAATCAATCATGTTATATTTGCATGGGGAACAGTGTGCTGTTGGACTTGTCACAATTGGTAAGATTTGGCATAGCTCGTTAGTGACTGCATGTCCTGGTAGTCATTTAATTAGGATAATACTTCTCCCTGGCATTTAATCAGCCTGAGGTTCAAAATTGGTATTACTGGTAATATAAATTACCCATTAACAATTATGGTATTGTAAAATTTTATTCTCCCTTATTGTTGCATTGGCTTATAAATAATTTGATTCTTCCCATCAATATTTTCAATTAAATATTTAAGAAAAATCAATGATCTAAAATAAGATCCAATTCTCTCTGTACATTTAAAAAAAGAATGGTATAAAGTTAACAATTTTTAATTCCAGATCATTTAGTTCAATACTTATTCAGACCACCTTTTTATTTTTTTTTCATACCTCCTTTTTTTGTATAAGGCAATGACATTCATCTTGTCAACTTCTATTCTTCCACCATAACAGGAAAGTACTGCAGTCTTGAAATAATAAAATAAATTTGTCTCCAGTACATTGATGTGTTTATTTTACGTGAAATGTTTACAACAGTAGATAGTTCTTGGAATGTAGTGACCAATCCATTTTTCCTATGCCCATATTCTTTTACCTTTTACATCTTTCAATTGCTGCCACATGTTAACAATTGAGGAGCCGGGTATAATATGAGTGTCAGCTAATTATTGCATAAATGTAATTTTAGATGTCTGCATCATGCTATTGAAATATCTAGATGACAGGAGACTTAAGAATTAATAGAGTGAATGCCTATATGTTATCATTTCCTGCACATTTTTGCTTGTGTAAATGTGACTACAGTGAATAATCATGTCCTTCCAAAACTAAATTTTAAGAAATGAGTAAGAAGAAATGCAGCCTGTCTCCCATGCTCTTTAACTTATATATAGAACAGATGATAAAGGAAGTTAAAACGGAATATGGAAAAGGAATCATATTGCAAAGAGAAGAATTAAGACTTGGAAAACATAATAAATGGCACAAATTGGAACCTGGAGAAAGAGTACAACATGAGGATTAATGAAGGGAAAACCAAGGTAATGAAGTGTAATATCAGAAACAGTGGAATAACAAAGGGGGTTAGATTGGAAGTGAATATTTTGAAGGAGGTTATCTTGGTTACATTCTTTATAACACAAGAATCTTGTCTGGAATGCGAAATGCACAGTATTGCTCCCCCCCCTTCATGCTTGATTAAGATCAAGCAATAATATTAGCTATAAAACACACAGCAGCGCCATCAGAGCTATAGGCAACCCCGTCAGGATACTGTTTTAAATATATTTGATAAATTAATAAAAAGATTACTGTTTATGCACTTTTGGTTTAATCAAAGTTTATTAAAAATAATTAACATTTAACAGGTGGCATTCGAAGACTTGTATAATTCTGTGAAAAGTATGATCCTGCATATAATATTCCCAAAATATGTTACTTTTTCCTAAAATTATCTTTCTTTATTTAAAATATGTAATGAGTAAAAATACTGACTTGTTAGGAATTTGTGCCAATAGGGTTTTATATTTTTACAATTTTGTTTCAATTATACATGATGGAGATGAAATACAAATGTAGCACAGTATGGGTCATGGAGTATTAACAACCTTGTAGATGTTGTAGTATTATTAATATCTTTATCCTACTAAAATTTGTCTTGGGGAGATGTAGCACATAACTTTAAATACTCATGAGCCACCAGTGGTCAATAGTCATATTCTCCCAACATGCGTAGTTGTACGGCAACACCTTGTCAACACTTTGAGGATTAATTAAATAATCTGAATATATAGTTTATTTAATGCAGTTAACAAAATAAATTATTTGTAGATATTCAAATCACCGACTGACATTATGCACTTTTCAAGTAACAGTATTTCAAAATGAAGTGTAAGAAACATGTCAAATATCAGTCCTCAATCTTAATACACTAAGCTCAAGAAGCATGTTACTAAATTTCTGGAGAACATCATCATCTATGTAATATATACCACCTCTATTAATCCTTACAAAGAATTTATTTTTAAAAATTAAACAAATTTAAAGGAATACATAAAAATAGACAGTTTTATATTAAATTTATTTCAATTTCTTTATATAACATTTTATTTTTATACACAGGTTTTCCATTTTACAAATTTATGAAAATCTAACAGCCATAATATAAAATCCTTGCTCTGTTTACCTTAAAACAGGACATAAAAGAAAATATATTATTAAATTTAAAACATATTCAGTTTTTTAGTTTCTTCCATTCTGATCATTCTAAACTCCCACTCAATTAAAAAAGTAACAAAAATACTTCAATTTTTCTTCCACTCTGCATTCTATCACACATTCAACCTGCATGTGTACAGCAGGTAAGTTTGATAAATGCTAATAAAAATATGTAGTCTTTCATTGAACAATTAATTGTGTGCTAATCTATTTATCTATAATAAAAGCACCAAACCTGTATAATTAATAAGTTAACACATTATATATGTAATCTGAAGTACAAATGCTTGTATGAGAACATTTAAGATAACTGCAATAACATGTTTTACTCAAACCATTTGAAAAGAAAATATGAAACAACAGGTACTTTCCACCTACCCATTTTTGATTACTAGAAATGATATATCCAATTAATCCAACAATTAGCATAACTTGTCTAAATTTATATATTTTATTATTTTAATTACAACATCATGATTAATTAAAGTAATGAATTAATTCTTAGCACACCATTATTAGATGTTCGTTCATGGTAAGGAAACAAAATGTACAAATTAGGCACTGTGGTGAGTACTCTGATTGGCATCAGTAACAACCATCCATCCAATTGGCTTTGTTTGGTGGTTGGCTATTATATGTTGACCTGAAATGAAATATTAAGGTTAAATAAATACAATTACAGTAAATTTTATTTGTAGTATATTATTCAACAAGAATTTCAATTTATTTCTTGACTTTGACGGACTTTTGAATACAGTAAATCATCAAATTTCTCATTTGGAGTACAACTATGGAAATAACAAAAAGTAAACACAATCAATATATTATTGCAGAAATTCCCCAATCTTGAACAAGAGGTCATTTTATAATTTAATCCATTCTTTTAACAAACTATAAGATCCCTGGAGAAAGTAAACAGTATAATTTGAATAACTCCTCGTACTTTTATTTTTTAATTTTACTCTGCAATTTACAAGTTGACCTGGAAATATGTTATAAACAATGATAAATCTTTAACTAATACATGATAACACTGGCCTGTGACAAATTAGTGACCTTCCTTCAGCAGATACAATTAATTGTGATGTCACAAGGTAGATCCTTTGCCCAAGAAAAGGCCTCCGAGGGGCTCTAGACCAAGAAGGTGAAAAACTGCCCTTGGTAAGGTAAGGTGCATGACAAATTAATAGATGCAATAATGGAAATGAGACAAATTAAGAGTGGAGAGAAAGAGACAGCTGAAAATTATATTACTAGAGCCCAAACAATGGAGGCGAAATGTGAGACTTCTGGACAACCACTTACGAATGAGAGCTGATATTCCACGTGGTGCGAGACCTAAATGAAAAATTTGAAACAATAGCCGTAACGCTCTGAATACAGAAGTCGGCACCAATGTACGACATCAAACAAGCCTTGAAAGGAAATGGGGAGCAAAACTACACAAAACAAGAGTGATCCAGTTTAGCAGGCAATAAACCATAAATGAAAAGAAACTAGAACAATTGCAACAAAGTCGGCCATCTTGGAAATGATTGCTGGCATAGAAAAAAAGGAGAAAATACAAAACAAAGTGAAAACAATTCAAGCACTAGAGGAAAATCTTGGAGAGTAAGACATCAAGGCCATGGAAGTGGCGCAAGCAACAATTGAGAGAGGAATCAACACCCAGCAAATGAAGTAACAGAGACGGGTGACACGTAACAAATTAACGGATGTGGCCAATGCAGTATCAGAGGACCCAGATAGTGAATACATTTGGGGAATCGATTCCAGATGTAGCATTCACATGTCACCGCATTAACAAAACATGATGAATACAAGACTTTAAAATGGAAAAGTGGTATTTGCAGAAGTGGCAAGATAAATTGACACAACAGCCATAGGTGATGTAGAAGTAATATCCCGAGTGGAACAAAACGTGTACAACACTACAATTAGAGATGTACTATACATACCGAGATTAATAATGAGCTTGTTGTCAGTGCGAAGCCTAGTGAAGAATGGGAACTCGGTCATATTCGACCAAAACTGTGCACCAATAGTGAACAAGAAAGATTTTACGACATCAAAGGACGTTGTGAAGACGTATGTCATCAGAACTGAGCCAAACAAATACACTAACAGGGATGTTTTACATAACGATGATTCCAACATGATGGCAGTAGGGATGGACATGGCATAGACGGATGGGTCACCTGGGAGAGAAGTACTTAAACAAGATAACGAAAGACAAAATGGTCAATGAAATTGAGTACAAGGATGAAAACTCAGATAAATGCATGGATTGCATAATCAGTGAGGCAACACAAGCGACACAATAGTCGACGGGTACAGTCAAAGAGTTTTTGTGTATTTCTTAAAAGCGAAGGATGAAACTTACAACAATTTTAAGGACTTCATGGAATGCAACGAAAATGAAACAGGAGACAGAGTCAATCAAGTATGCAGTGACAATGGAACTGAATTTACAAATGGACAGATGAAAGAGCTAATACTACACAAAGGCATAAAACACGAATTGACGGTACCTGGAAACCCAGCGACAAGACAAGAGCACCATTACAAGATTCGAAGTTGACACAGAAGTTTTGGGGTGATGTGGTAACAACAGCCGCATACCTGCTGAACTGTTCGCAAAATAAGCACAACGGAGACCAGACAACAATTGAGAAGTGGACTGGAAGAGAGCCAAATCTAGGACATCTGAGTTTTTGGTTGCGTAGGATATTACACAACAATGACTACATGCAGAGGGAAATTCGACCCAAGAGTAGAGAGACGAATTTTTGTGGGATATTCCAAGTCGAGACTAGCATACTGAATGTACAATCCAGAGAAGCAGAAGTTATTTGAGTTGAGATCTGTCATTTTTGAAGAAAACAAGAAGGAAGGAGACTTACTCCACGGAGAAGTGGAAGAGACTGAAGATTATTTGGTCAAGATGATAGAAGAATTTACAAGCGAAAAAAGGGGAAACCCAAAAATTGGAAGGAAACAACAAATGTAAACAATGAAGGAGATGAAAGTACCAATAAACATTACTAGAGGAGGAAACAGGGAAGATTGAGGCTCTGATAGCTGAAATAATAACTAACAAAAGAGGGTGAAAACTGGGTGAAACGAACATACAGATTCAAGAAAAAGGTCGTATGGAGTGAGAAAGAAATGAATGACTATTGAGCGGAAGTGGAGTAAGAAGATCACAATGAATTGAAGAAAATCATGTTACAAATATCGCATTTTGGAAGCCATAAACAATCAATCAAGCAGCAAAGGAATGGACCGAAGCAATGCGCACAGAATTAACATAGTTAACTAGGGAACTAGTCGAAAGGAAGGACAATATGAAAGTAATTAAATTGAAACGGATCTCCAATATTAAAGAAAATCCAGATGGAAGCATCACCAAGATTGGATCAGCAACAATAGGATGGAAGGCGAGAAAACAAAGTTTAGTTGTGTTATCCACTTGCGAGGCTGAGATCATGGGAATTCACGAATGCTTAAAGGAGGTCAAGTGGATGACAAATTTATTGGAAGAGCTGGAGTTAGAAGAATTCATTAACAAAACAAAAACTATTGAGAGTGACAGCCAAGCAGCCATGAAATGGATCCAGAATTGCAGAGTGAGGAGCTGGACGTAGCACAATTACCATTTATACTAATTTTGCAGAGACATGTATAACAATGGTGAGATAAGACTAAAGCACGTATCGTTAGAAGAATTGGAGGCGGACCTCCTAACTAAAGCAGTAACTGAAAGAAAACTACGAGCAGTGATCGAGATGTTGAAGCCACCCAGAGGGGGGAATTGTAATGTGGACAACGCCATCAGGTGGGAAAAGTAAAAACTAGTCACTTGTTTGTGCAACCATGGACTACGCAGTTGTGTGTAAAGAGAGATGTAGACTGTGAACTATAAACAATGAACTGAGGAGAAAGTGATATTTAAAATTTCAGTTGTTATGTAATGTAAGAAGACATGTTTAAAATATAGATGATTGTTATCACTTAACAAAGTGTGTGATTTAAATTAAATGCCAGAAAAGCCCAAACAAATAAATAAAAAGAAGACTGGCTAAAAATCAAATCTTATTAAGGGCAGATATTAGTGCCAAAAGGTAACCCCAATGTTAATCACTGTGTACAATATTTTAATTCCAAGATGGACATTCGGTAAGCTAGTATGTATTACTGGAAAGGTAACTACCTAGGTCTAGGAGCAGGAATTCTTGAAGCAGGGCGGGGAATGCCACTGCCTGCCTTTACTACAGGTGGTTTGGCTATCCGTGAAGAGTTAATTACTGGCTGTCTTAAGCCCACTGCCACTCGGGAGTGTAGATTCTCTACAGGTTTATCCACAGCCTGCAATCAAGTTTGTGTACATTTTAATTCTACATTTTGTAACAAATTGAAATACTGAACAATTGCAAAAACTGAAAATCACAGTACCTCTAGCCTCTGTGACTCTCCTCTGCTGCTAGGAGGAATGAGCTTTAATTCTCTTTTTGGCAAACCAATGGAGGGTTGATATGGTATACAATCTGAAATGAAGTAAAACTAGACTGTAAAAATTATAGAAATTTAATAACAATAGTAATTTCAAAACTAGAGTTAAATAATGTATTATTCAATTTTATCACCACAAACTTTGTCTAAAATGGGTATGAAAGTAAAAATAAAATAAAAAATTTGTTCTACACAAAGTTCGGAAATTATTATTGCAAAACATATGGAACTATAGAAAGCACTTCTGACTAACTAAAATTTTAATATTATCTACCAAAATAAATGTTTTGTCAATAAATGAAAGAACAGAAATTACTGTTTTTATTAAAACAAATTCATTCTAAAGAGGATTAAGTGAAGTATGGCTGAATTATAAAAAGTGTACTCCACAATTAATTAAGGTATGGTCCCATTATCTGTTAATTTAGTTTCATGTGACACTGTAATTACATAAAAGGTCATGCAACTATTTTACTTGCAGGTTTAACTACATTCTTTCCTACATTGTACATATTACCATAACGAAAACAACAGTAAATACCACACTAAAAAATTATTGCACATTTTCTTATTTAACTTAAAAGGGTATTTGACTATCCAAGTCAGTTAACAAATGATTATAAGCAAAACTTATTTACACACATGCACTGACAGAACTTCAGGAACACTATATGTCTCAAACAATCCATAGACCTCTTTAAATGTGCACACCTGATTTCCAAGGATTTTGTAATAAACATAGCATTTATATAATAATAATTAAATTCCTCATTAATTAGATTTGTACCATTCAGGTTTGAAAGAATTTGTGAAGAGCCAAATGGACTGCTTCCCGGACTTGAGCGAATCGAGCTGCGAGAACTTTTGGCACGACTTCCAGCAGATGAATGGTCTGACTGATCAGATTGATAATCATGATTTGTTTCTTGATTTGTACGGAGTATGGGAGAAGGAAGATTTCCGTCACTCAAGGCAGGAACTGAATCTAAAAAACATTTAAATATTGTTTTCAGTTTTCAGATAAAATTAATGTACATAATATTTGATACAAACTAGTGCAACATAAATCCCAAATAACTGGCTGCAATATAATAAATCTGAATTTGTAATCTCAATATTTCCTTCAACAATTCTATTCACGAATACTTTTCAAAGTTTACTGTAGACTCATCCCCATGTTCTTACTTTAATAACTTAATGGTGTATGGAATTATTAAATACATATTCATAATATCTACTGGTTAACATCTTACATTGAAGTCGCCACTCTGTTCAAAAATATGACATAACCAATAGATCTATTAGATCATATATTAATAATTGAAAGTTAAGTATTTGCTAATTCTTACAAATTTGAACAGCAATAAAATACTAACTAAAAATAAATCATAATAATTTTCAAGTTTTTATAATTCAGATGTTTAAAACTTTCAAGTATCCACCCTTTCCATCTCATTACCAATCTGAAAAAACATTAGATTAATTATTTGTATCAATACCACTGAATTATATTTGAAGAGCTTAGCATGAAATGGTGTTAACTCATACTTTTGTGATTTTGAAAAATCTGTTAATTCGCCAAATGTAGAAAATGGCGTAAACAAGATGTCTCATAGCCTGCAAGCAAGATAGCATTAACTTAACAGTTGGTACCTTCTTGCATGAGATCATAGTGATAATCAAGAAAAATCTTATTACAGCTTCTGGACAGAACGTGAAGGTCTCAGGGGTGTTCTGAAGAAGCAAGTTGTTTGATTACTTTTATAGGATCAGCCTCAAAGAGTTCTAGGAATCTTACTGCTTGAAATAACTATGCACCTGGCCAAAATAAAACCTTTTTCATGATTTGTTGCATTCAACATTTGATTCTAAGGTGTTGGTTTGGCAGTATATCATAGCTTACAAGTTTTCAGGAAGTTGTACAATGCTTAGATGGCCATTATAAATAGTTTCTGAAGGAATTATACAATGAATGTCACAAGGATGTAGACAAGTTCCGGAAAATTAAAGATTTGCCTAGCCAGCTCAGGTTACATAATAAAAGTATTAATGAAACAAATCCACCATGCTCATCGAGTTCAGATTCTGCAGAGGGGAGATTGATTTGTATATCAATTATCATTAACAAAATGTGTTCTTTTATTTCTACCAAATACTTAAGACAAAATGAAGTTATAATATTTGTGCTAGAGCAAATTGTGTAAATAATTTGTGAATTCTATAACTTTTAGAAGAACTAGTTTCATTAGAAAATAATTAATTTATTTCTTCTATAACCAATTAAATTTAACACATTCATGCACAACATTTCATACAGTCTTCATACAGAATTAGATGTTGAATGACTTTCTTGCATAAATGTTAATATTTTGTAGTTATATTATAATTATGAGCACAAATAGAAAATTTTCCAGATCTATTAAAAGTTCCAGGCAAATTTACAGAACATTCAATATTTCCATTGGCCATTTTTAGAGCTAACAGCTTCTTGCACTAATATCTTTATTTGTATATTATTATAAAGACTGAAATTTTTATCAATGATAAGAATTTTATAATTATTTATACTTTACTGAGTAACACATTTCTAGTTCAGCTTGACATTAAAGTTTATCAAATTAATAATATAATTTAGTGAATGAAAATAAAGGAAATTACAGTACCTTCTGTAACATTTCTTTTTGGAGTTGAAGCAATATGTTTCAAGCCTAAAACAAACAATTATTAAATGACCTAGGGACCATTATTTTAAAACTACAATGCTTAAAAAAAATTAACCTACAACTAAATTTTCTATTCCTTGGAGAACATAACTAATAGTAAATAAACAATAAAAAATAAATAACTATGATATAACAAATTGAAAAACACAATATATTTACAAAAATACAATGAGTACATTAGGTTTTAACAACAGATCTTTATCAAATGACATAATAAAACAATTTATGACCTTTCATAGATATAATTCTCTAAATTTACTTAACAACATTTCATACCTGCTTCAGGTTTTATTTCACAACACATTAGAAAAACATATTAAGTCAAAGGAAACACTTAAACTTAAGTGTTATGTGTTGCCTCAAATCTCGCTTCCCATTGTTTTGTTGTGGAAGAAAACCTGAAGAAGTCATGAAAATATGCCAAAACATAAATTATTAAAGGTCAGAAATTGTTTAATTATACATAGCAGACATTTAATTTTAATTTTTTATCAAATGCCAACAAACTAAATACTAAACCCTTTGACTTAAATTATAATAGCTTGCAATTGTAGAAATAAGAAATATATAGACAAAATACAGAGAATAAAAATGAAATATATCATAAAATGAGATCATAAATGATAACAATTCTTCGACTGACCATCCCTTGGAATATTTTCCTAAACTTCTGATGAAGGAGATGGGTGCCTCCAATAATTCCAGAAAACAACACTACATGCCTGCCATTTCTGAACTTCAGGCAAGCCATGAGTTTTGTCTCTCTTCCCTTATCCTTATATATATATATATAGGATAGAAAGAAAGATAGAAATATTTGGGAGAAAGGCAGGAAATTCGCTCTTTAAATCATATGTACGGCATGAAATCATGCACAAGGAAAATACATATGTCAAGCATGAGGGATGTGAAGACGGAGATGAAATCATGCACAAGGAAAATACATATGTCAAGCGTAGAAGGGAATGGAAGAAGGAAGAAAGACTGAAAAAATTCGATGTGGCCAGGACTTGAACCTGGGTGCACGAAACAACAGTGCATCACCCCTAGAGCGGAGCGTGCGTCTATCCACTCCGCCACCACATCGAGTACGACCAACCGAACATTTTCAGTCTATATATATTAGGTTTTCAAGTTAGGATGGATAGAGAAGAGGGATGGAAGAATTAGGAGCATCCGTTAAGGATAAATTAAATATATATATATATGGGATAAGTGACGAAGTCACGCATTTGATAATTGGATAGAAAGAAAGATAGAAATATTTGGGAGAAAGGCAGGAAATTCGCTCTTTAAATCATATGTATGGCATGAAATCATGCACAAGGAAAATACATATGTCAAGCGTAGAAGGGAATGGAAGAAGGAAGAAAGACTGAAAAAATTCGATGTGGCCAGGACTCGAACCTGGGTGCACGAAACGGGGTCCATTGTTTCAAAACTAAGTTAGCAGCACAGAAAATTTTGTCTGTTCAGTCGTTGGTTAGCCGATCACTGGAAATGTCTTCCTAACTTTCTGATGAAAATTCAAAGAACTCCAAACCTTACAAGGTGTCAACCATCTATGAACCTCAGGTAAGACATCTACTTTCTATCGCTTTCCTTTCCTTATTAATTATATATATACGTAATTAAAGTAATGCGCGATTCAATCTGAGTAATGCTTGATAGCGGTGGGAAGCAGACAACAAAAATTGGATAATTGACAGCTAATAACAATTGAAGGGTTTCCCATGCCGGTGTGAGCTCTGGTTT
This sequence comes from Eucriotettix oculatus, assembly GCA_034510155.1. Classification (NCBI taxonomy): domain Eukaryota; kingdom Metazoa; phylum Arthropoda; class Insecta; order Orthoptera; family Tetrigidae; genus Eucriotettix; species Eucriotettix oculatus. The sequence continues at coordinate 33,887,851 of CM067378.1, read as the reverse complement.
TTGTCCTCACAATTACCAGTAGACAAGAAATAGACATCGGTTAATGTTCAGTGGGAAGTCTGTAAGAACTGGTCTGGAGCAGATATCTCTAGGAATTTGAAACAGACAGACGTGGATAATTCAACCACATATTCAATAATATTTGGTGATAAAATTATAATTAATTAATAAGGACAGGAAAGAGAGAGAAATTTGGTGGCTTACTTGATATATAAAGTTAGCACCCATCATGGAGTTTGCCAACTTTACACTTCCGGTACCCATTATTTTTTTTAAAAAATCCTTTGACATGGGCTTCATTGAGTGAGTGAACAAGAGACCAAAATCAGTAAGGAGGGGATATGATGGCTTTGTTCAGTGTTGATTTTTGCTGTCTAATGGCTAGTCTAAACTGAGTTTGAATTAAACAGTGTGCATAGAGCTAGTCGGAGGTGAGCACTATCATTCTACAAAGGAAGAAGGATAACCCTTAAGAAAAGTTGAAAACTGTTTACTGTCCAATATGGTGACACTAACTCCCAATTTCAGGGAAGCTATCATCTGACAATCCCTCATTCAAATCCATATGAATTATGGTAAATAAAATGTACCTTCAATCAAATAGTATATTAACATATTTTACAAAAAAATTGAGTCAGGTTATCTTACTTTCTTCTTGCATGTGCGCTATGATTTGAACATCTCCAATGTTATTCAGTGGTCGGTTTACTGAACAGTAACTGCTATCTGACGCACTGCTCATTTGATCTTCTTCCATACTAATGTCACATGAAGTTGTACGTCCTATGCTTTTATGATTAATAGTACAACTACCATCAACCACTGAAAAAGTACAATTTAATTCTGCTTTTTGATATGTGGAATTCATTTCATGCCTTTGACTTAAAGAAAATGGAGATATAGAGTATGTACTGTTGAGCAAAAGATTTTCACATGAAATTTGTGAGTTGTGCTTCATTGGAGGAGTCTGCAACAAGCAATATACACATTCATAGAACTGTTCTAAATTTTGCAATAAAAATTGTAGTTATCATTTTAGTATTAGGTTTTATCTTAGATTATGTCTCTCTAAAACAAAGTTAATTCTTGTTGCCTATGTTATGAAAACAACAATATCTTATAATAAAAACAACCAAATCCAATTTAAATTCAGATAAAATTATTGCAGACAACTAATCCTTAATATTATTAATACAAAACATGTATTTGTAAATATTATATTATCTGTTTTTAGATAAAACTGTGAGGATGCAGAAAAAAATCATGTTTGAAACAGAATTGTAATCCATTGTTGATTTTGTAAGTTTTTAAAGGACAATGTATAATAAGGAAGATAACATAGACATTATAACTAAATAGAAAATATTAATAGGCAGTGCTATAACCTAATAAGCTCAATAATTTTAAATAGAAACCAAGAGCTATTAATAACAATTTTATTTATCTAAATATATTTTTTTAACATTAGTGTGTATGTACATAAATTACATACAATCTCCAACTAATTCCACATCCTTGAAATCTATTGGATCTATGCAATATTATTAAATATTAATAATGCTTGTATCCTTGTAACAACACACATTAAAGCCTCCAAACTTGAGTCATTTTATTCTAATTAACTTGACTACTAGAAAATTCATCCATGTGGCTCAATAGTCAAATGGGCGAAGTAAATCTAGAGACAGTCAATGCTAATGCAAGATATATTTAAGTATTGAAAGAATAAATAAATTTCAAAAGAGAATCTGGGGTCAAGATTGTCTCACCCAAAGAACTTAATACGACAATCCTCAAGAGCGAAGGATGACATTCAGAACGAAACACACAATTATCTGAGATAGATATAAAATCTTTAAGGATGCTATCATAAAGGACTCCACAAAACACGAAACAATGTACCCTACTGATTACCTCCATTCTAATTTCTATCTCTTAGGCTCAAACATTCTAGTCCCAAGTTTTTTTACTGTGTTGAAAACTGCCGATTTGCTTTTAAGATACTTTTAAAAAAAGCTTTTAAGATACTTTTAAAAAAAATACCTTTCTCAGTGTGTTCATAAAGAAAAAATAAGAATGGCAAGGGCAGTGAAACATGTAAAGACAGTACACATGCACATGTATGTAAAAATCATAGGAAGACTGCAATCTGCACACTTTGAACACTCGGGCAAACAATGAATGGCCCAATTTGTGACTAACCATCTTGTAGTTTATCGCACGTGTTATTGGAAATCAAAATTGTAAAGTAAGGGGGTTAAATAATTAAATATAACTTACTAAAAATAAACATGCAGCTAGAATTTAAAATTTGTACATACATATAAATGCTGTTCCAATGACCTGGAATGGAATGATGCATCAATATTAGTGTTAATATTGGTATAAGTTGAATTCAAAATTTCAGCTTCAGAACCAAGAGATGGCAATGAACTTTCAAATGCCAAGGAGACATCATCTATATTTTCTCCTAGTAAATGCATGTTCCTTCTTGCAAAGTGGGGAGTTGACATGAGAACTCTATTTTCCATAATAGGAGACTCAGCCATAGTTTCAAGTGGTGTTCTTACAAAGCGTTTCTTTGGCCTTGTAAATGTCCTAGTATCAATATTTTTCTTCAACACTGTAACATAATAAAATGTAATATAATAATTCAAAATAGAAAATGTGATAAAATATAGCTAAAAAAGTGAAACTAACACAGTTGCAAAGTAACTTTGCAAGAATATGAACAAACATTAAGACCTATTTAATGCAACAATATAAGAATAAATACTGACTATTCCATATTATTACAACATAAATAATTTTTTAAATTATATTTATAGATCATTGCAAATTCTCTTTACAGAACAATCTTACATTACTATAAATACAATGTTCCAACCAGATTTTTGAGGATTCTACCTAGCTCACATTCTTCTATTCCTTCTACTAAATCCTGCCTCATTAAATACAGTTCGTTGTCTTTGCTGCTTTTAAGATCTTCTTGAAGCCACTGCATCAAATTGATAAGTATAGTGTTGTCCACACACATAGAAGAAACATACAACCTAGAACAGGTGAAATCACGTTTCTACATTTATAAGAAGAGGGTGATTTTGAGAGACTTCTTCTAAAAACAAATCATTTTATTTGCTACCAAACATATGATAGGATATATTGCCAAATTTAAATTGAGCTAATATAAGTTTAATCTTAATTACTTGCCCTGGCTCAAACAATGCTAAAGGACATACATTTAAAGAGACTAGCTCCAATGCAAGTTATTTCATTTGGCAGGTATAACACCCAGCAACAAAGTATTAATCATGGTTAAAAATATGGTCAAAGATTAGTTTCTTGGCATTAGCATTTTTTGTATTTATTAATTCACATATTTGTATTAATCTTTATAAAAATGTTATACACATTTTCATTTACATTGAATATCTTCATTAGCATTAACATCACTGCTGCTACTAAACTGTTCTTGTTTAAAACGATTTTATTAACATTTAAAAAACTTTATATAGACAGTAAAATTATAAGGGTCTACTAATCAACACAGAAAAAAAATGGATCAACCACTTTCAATGCAATCATTATGGGGTAAAAATTCAATTCTGATGAATAATTATATATGGTTGATATAAGAAGAAAACAATTCTGTCCAACTATCTCAAAAGTTTTACGACAGCTTCAACTACATTCTCGACATCATGCTTAACATTTATACATAACCAACAAAGAAAACAATTATGCAAAGAAAAATAACCTACATGGAATGTTTCGATGGTTATTAGACAAAAATAATAAAACATTTCTTTTAAAAAAATGCCTATGAGTCAGAGGAAAATTCCAGACAATACTATTTAAGGTTAGCATCATCTTTATATTTTCGAGTTTATATCTCGTTTAAAGAATTTCACAAAATAAACAAGTAATGAGCACACACTTCAACAGTTTTTCTAGTTTAAAATAAGTATTTAATTGCACGAATGTGTGATAAGATTACTCTTAACATTGTTATTTCAGGAGGACTGACACCAATGGATTCGTGACATGTAAATCAGAATACTTTGATCTGTTTATCGCAGAAAGTAAAATAATATTTCATAATTACAACTTACCAACGTTCGTCGTTCGAAAAGTCATCTTTACTCATCTCATCTGATAAATTTAAGTCACCTCCACCCTCAGCAAAATTATTGGGGTGGATTGCAAGAGATTTATTCGCCGGTTTTTTACACTCAAAACTTTCTGTTTTGTCCACCAAACCATTTTTTGCTGAATTTTCTATTCGTAGCTGTTTGTTCTGTAATTCCAGCCTCTTTACTTTGTCCTGCAGTTTTCTCAACTCGTCGTGACTGTCCAATATTCCACTGCTAAATTCCATCACTGCACTTAACAAAAAATTTTAACCAGACAACAACTTTTTCTACAGGTTGTCGTACGTTATAAACAAAATACATCACCATACTTTCGTCTTTCCACCATATTGAATCAAAAAGTGCAGCCACACTTTCAGCTCAACACACTCAACACCAAACTGCCAACCGAATAGTAATCATTTCAAATTTGTGTTCTTCTGTCATACAACCAGAAGTGTCAAAGACACTAGACACGTATCTATCACATGCTTATACATTATTTTTATTTACTGATTATTGAAATATTGTTGTTGACTAAAATAATTTGGAATATCGGTACCCCTAATGTTTTACTAAAGCATTTTGGTTATTTACATCTCTTCCTCAACAGTATTGTTGAAATAAATTATGGTATCGCAGATTTTCGATTTATTTAGTGTTATTTCGGAATTGTAAAATGCGACAGTAAAAACTTATGTTCTCTGGATTTGAAATTGAAAATTATACTAATTTGAAATATATATCGGAGTAATTGACTTATCCTTCCATGTTCATCAATTTTATCAAATTGTATTTATTTCTTTATTATATTATATTATATTATATTATATTATATTATATTATATTATATTATATTATATTATATATATATTATATTATATTATATTATTATATTATATTATATTATATTATATATTATATTATATTATATTATATTATATTATATTATATTATATTATATTATATTATATTATATTATATTATATTATATTATATTATATTATATTATATTATATTATATTATATTATATTATATTTATATTATATTATATTATATTATATTATATTATATTATATTATATTATATATATATTATATTATATTATATTATATTATATTATATTATATTATATTATATTATATATTATATTATATTATATTATATTATATTATATTATATTATATTATATTATATTATATTATATTATATTATATTATATTATATTATATTATATTATATTTAGTCTAAATTAAAGGGGTTAACTTATGTCATCAACATTATACGCAAATTAATTAAAGGCATATCTTTGATGAAATATAATAACTTTTCGTACCCAATTTGTGTATGCCATGTGCATAGGTTAACGACGACGAACCCATCTGAAATTAATCGCTATGCAACTAATGCAGGCAAATGATTTGCGCGTCTAATGCGAAAGCAAATTTATTTTATTAGACTGGTAATAATGTATGTTCCTGTACGGCTGTTACAAGTATTGATGCATCAATTATTTATTCCAGTGCTCATTAAGACGAATAGAGTTTAAACTCAAACAACTTTCGGTTTCATATTTCTTTAGTTTTGTTCTTATTCTTCTCTACAACATTCTATCCACTTCCCATTTATTGTTCACATAATGGATGAATCTATTAATATTTAACGTCATTGTCAGGTACTTTAAATTAGGATATTTTCTTTCCTGATAAATAAAGGAGGGTGGAACGTCAAATAGAATGCGAGTTAGAAGATGAATTTGGTTTTAGGAAGAATGTAGGGACAAGTGAAACAATATTGACCTTGCGGCTAATTTTAGAAGACAGGTTAAGGAAAACGCCAGCCTACGTTCATGGTATTTGTAGATTTAGGAAAAAACGTTTTTATAACGTGAACTGAAACACACTATTAAGGATTTTGAACAGCACTGGAATAAAAATATCGAGAAAGGAGGCTTATACATAAGACAGAAGACAGGCAGCAGTTATTAGAAAAGAAGCAGAAATCAATAAAGGAGTAAGACAAGGATGCAGTCTGTCGCCCATGCTGTTCAACTTTTATATAATACAGGCGATGAAGCAAGTTAAAACTGAACGTGGAAAAGGAAACATACTGCAAGGAGAAGAAATAAAAACCCTACGCTTTGCCGACGATATTGTAGTATTAGGAGAGTCAGAAGAAGACTTTATAACAATAAAGAATGGAATGAACGTGGTCTTGGAGAAAGAGTTCAAGATGAGGATTAATAGAGGGAAAACAAAGGTAATGGAGTGTAGTATGGGATGCAGTGGAATAACAAAGGGTTTTAGATTGGAAATAGATATTTTGAAGGAAGTTAAGGAATTCTGATACTTGGGCAGTGTAATAACTAGGGAAGTATAGTAGACATAAAGAGTGGGATAGCACAGGCAAGGAAGGGTTTCGCGAAAAAGAAGAATTTACTTACGAGTAATATAATTGTGAATATTAGGAAATCGTAGCTAAAAATGTTCGTATGGAATGTGTCGTTATATGTGTGCGAAACGTGGACGATAGGAGTTGCAGAAAGGAAAAGAATAGAAGCTTTCGAAATGTGGTGCTATAGGAGAATGCTGAAAATCAAATGGGCGGATAGAATCACTTACGAGGAAGTTCTTCATAGAGTAGGGGAAGAGTGAACAATGTGGCGGACGTTTATCAAGAGAAGAGATATATTAACAGGCCACGTTTTAAGACATGTGGGTATTGTAAAATTAGCATTAGTGTGTTGGGTAAGAACAAACAGAAGACGGAGGCAAAGGATGGAATTCGAAAAGCAGATTAGGGAGGACGTGAGATGTGATAGTTATGCGTAAATGAAAAGGCTTATGCAAGATAGGTTAGCATGGAGCGTTGCATCGGACCAGTCTTAGGGTTGAATAACACAATAACAACATTGTAGAGACTTTTTGAAATGCTTAGGATTATGCAGTTAAGAGTTTAATTTTACTACGTAGTGCCCCAATGGCACACACAGTTCCACTAGTTTAAGTTACGACGAAGAAGAGGAAGTTAAATATCACAGTGAGAAGAAATAGAAGTTTATGAGAATAGAGAAATTTTGTAACTACACCGTCAAAGATAACTTGGTAGTGAATTGAGTCAGAAATTACAGAAGTTCTTTGAAAGTTATTTAAAGTTAAGTTGTATCCAGTCTTCGAATTCGATGCGGCGAAAGCAGCATACCAGAACTTGTAGTAAACCACATGTCACTAAGAGATTAGATCTTAATGTAAACCACATGTGATGGACAGTTAGTTATTAGATATTAAGTAAATATTATTATTATTATTAGTGTATATTTCAGCATAGTTATCCGACTGACTGCATGGAAAGATAATTTGTTTGTTCCATGTGCGCTGGGAGAATACAAACGTGCGAACGAGGGAATAAAATCTGACCTGAAGGAGAGTTGGTTTTTTATCACTGTAAGTGCGAAATCTGCGATGACAAAGAGATGCGAAGTTTTTCGTTTACCTGGACGACATGTCCCCTTTTAAATTATGTCTTGCCGCGAAGGATAATGGCGAGTATTCACTAAATTCGTGCGCAATTGGGGCGGGTTCTTTCCAAAATTACAAATTGTGATTGGTAGTCCAGATGGGACCAAGAAATAGCGTGGTAATGGAAAGGAGAGAAGAAAACAGTCGGAGGAGAGAATCAGAGAAGCGAAGAGTTCTCTCTAGAGAGTGGACGGTCTGCGTCCATAGTCTCCAAACAGTTCGTGTGGAGAAGCAGAGGAGAGAAGAGTTCTGTCTGTAGTTTGGACAGGCTACGCCCAGGACCTGCTAACACTCTCCTGCACAGTAGTACTTTGCTGCCAAGAGATTTGAGATGGAAGCCAGCAATGCACCTGTACCTCGGCTATAGTTGCTGATTCCAGTGGTCAGCAGCCAACAAGTCATCGCATAGTAAGAGCCCAACCACATTAATACGCCCAATGCTCAACGCGGTAATTACGGGGGTTTTGTTTTGAGATGCTTTTAAAATTCAGGGTAGATGTAATATTTTTCTATACATAATTTTATGAGGTTAAATTTAACGGCGTGGTGTGTTTTTCATTTATTGCAATATTTAATTTGGTTTAATTTTCCCAACCACCACGGTCAAACTATCAGTGCGGCTTGTCGGAGCATGTTAATATGTGAAGATTGTAAATAGTTTTCATTTATTATTGTTTTTTTAGTAACAGAATTGTTGTAAACAGTTTGATTATAAAAATTATGGAGAATATATTTGTGATCAAAATTAATCAAATTTGATATTTTCAGTAAGTTGAACGCTAACCCAAAATTTATGTGGTGAAGATGTTAAAAGTTACCAAATAAATAAATTACAAAACCAAAAGTCCTAATACGTTCACCACAAACATATGCTCTAAGAAATGAATGAGTATATGGAAAGGATAAGCGGTCTTCGATTTGGAATTTTAACAGTGTGTGTTGACAATAAAAACTGTTGTTCTGGTTTTTGATTTCATAAGAAGAATAAATAGCATTTCGGTTGAATCTGTTGGAAATCAACTTACATTTTTTTTATACATTTGGCTTCCTTTTGTTCATTAAAACTTATCATTTGAAGAAAATACCTTCGAAAGTCCCAAATATTGTGACGAAACTTCGGTTATTAAATAAAATATTTGGCTGTAATTAGGTGTATTTATTTTGATAAAGTTAAAATTAGAGGCATATGAACAAAATATTGTAACGAGACTACATAGTGTTTTATCTTGGCCGTTTGTGCAGAATATAGTCGTAGAACTTCCTTCTGTAATTCTCTGAACAGTTGGTGCTCGTAAAAGATACCAACGTGTTCTCGATAAAAGTTATACTCTTCACTTTAACGTTTCGAGATCACTTTACTCTTTCTTCATAAAATATATACAATCTCCTTTTACTAACATTATTAACTTCACAATCTTATAATCGCGGGCTTAAAGATTTTAAATTAATATATTTTATTTCTAGTAACATAACAAATTCAAAATAAGTATGAATATAGCCGTATTAAATAAATTAGAAAGAGCATTATTTGCCAGATATTTTTCTGATTCCGCACACATTTTCATGACCTTCGTTAAATTGACTATAAGATATTCCTAACCATTACAGCACTAATTATTGTTTTCCCAGTTGTCGATGAATGTTTCCTGGAACAAAAATCCATCCATTCAAGAAATGAATCACTAATCGTAACGCTCTAACGAAAAGAAAAACATAAAATTACTCTAATTAAATTAAGTCTCATGCTGAGTTAGTTATGGTAAAATTTTAATAGACCCTACGTTTGTACTTATGGGTTTTTCGTTAATAAATTTAATGTGTTTAAAATCTAACTAAATAAATTGCTTAAAATTTAAATTTAATAATTAAATAACTTTTTTTTGGTCAAATTTGTTTATCATTACCAGCTGTTATTTATGTCATTGTCCGATTTGCAGTTTAAAACACGAGAACCCGTTACAAGTTGAGTTGTGTCGTGTTCGCCCACTAACTCTTCGCGGATCTGGCTTTCTTTGTTCACAACTTCCTGGCCTTGAGCTACCTTACTGTATGAATCCGCAGCACTTGCTTGATCTGCAGGGCAATAAAGAGGACATTGGTCGCTGCGCGTGTGTAATATGATATTAAAACAGTAATATGAATTTTAATCGTTAATCAAACACACATTTCGAGGCGATAAAGTGTATTTAACTGAGAGGAAGGGTGTGATTACTCTTCCTGTCTTATATTTCAGTTGTAGACGTAACCGTTTTGAAGTAGTTATTAAATACTGTAATGCAGGAAAGATAAGACAAATATTATAGATAAGTAAGCCGTGTTTAATAATTTCAATCACATTAATAAGTCAATTTCACAAAAGAATGTCCCTTTTTTTAATGGAATATTGTAACAGTTTAATTTTCACGGATAGATGTTAAGTCACAAATTGTCGACAAGATTGTGTTTAAAATTTGTATTATTGACAATCTCAAAAAGAAAAAATATAGTAACACACATGTGAATCAAAATAAACTGCTCCTTCTCAATAAGAATCAAATATGGAAAATTTGACCCTTCAAGGAAGAAATGCATGACAAGAGGCCTTCAAGTGAAGGAAAAGTTTAAAGACTTTTTCCATTCAGAGAATTGCACTGTAGCATGCAAAATTAAAAAGTTTAACAAATGTTTTCCATGTATATAAATATATGTTATATTGTATTGAATTATTTTTAATAATAATCAATTTTCTCATCGCCTGTCTTTATTTCTTCACCGATTTTCTTCCATGTGTAAGTTTTGAAAATGGTGTCCAAATAGTTAACATTTGGAAAATTATTTGGTTATGGGTAGTTTCAAACACATTCAATAAACTTCTCATTATCACCTATTTTGTTTACTGAGAAATGAAAAAGCACGGAACACACCCGTCAAAATAAAAAACAAAACAACGAATTTCATGTTTACGAACCAATCCACTGCACTTAACAGCACCAACTGCAGACAGATAATGTTCTTAAAGGTTTACGGCCTTGCATACCCACTAAGATATGTCAGTGTGACTTTGACCGGTAGACATTTTGTAACGGTCAAACACATCTGCTCGGACCTTTGGCGGTATGGAGTCAAAAGAAAGGAGACAGCATTTGAGCCAGGAACAATAAAACTCAGACTTTACGTCGCACCTTGGGCGTTTCACAATTTTGGTGAGAGTTGGCAGCATCGGGTGGTGTGTTTTCCCAAGTGTAACCATAAATGTTATTGGTCAATATCCGTCCCTGCCAACTGGGTGATATGAACCTAAGAAGTGGGGAATATATTTTAAAAAGGCGTGCAGAGAGGTTTTAGTGAAGGTTTGCACAGATTTTTCGAGAGCAGTGAGGTATCTCGAAGGAAAGACAGATTTGGTGAGAGATTCCGAGAGAGGTTGCTGCTGGACCGGTGGTTGGAATTATGGCAAGGGAGATTTTGAAATTCTTTCTGAGCCATAAAGAATAGCAGCGGCGGCTGTGATCTGGAGAGAGGACGACCCAATTAGGAGGAAGGAGCTGGAATATTCACTAAGCCGACACGGTAATTACCCCTGTGACTCTTTGCTGATTTTCTGTACTGCCAGGTCCCAGTAAATTAGTGTAAAATATTTTGCTCTATGAGAAGACACATAATATACGACTCTGAGGTAAGAGATAGAATTGTTTAGTTTTAAGGAATTTATTTGTATATTTTTTCTATATAGATATGTAGTTTTAATTAAAAAATAATTGCTGGAATAAAAATACGAAATATAAAAATTGTAAGATTAATGTAAAATTTGTGTTGATCAAATAAATTGCTTTCCTTTTTATTTTAAAAGTTCATTTTAATATATTAATATAGAAATAAATAATAAATTACCCTTCCTATTCATTACAAGTTCTTTGGGATGTCCACTGAAGCGGGAGAGAACACAGGTAATTGGAAGATGGCTCTGGCCTCGTTGGAGATGGCCGGGGGTCCGGGCAATTCGTGACAGGCCTCTTGTTGGCTTCCTGCCGTTACTTGATGATGAGTACTCTGTATTAACTCGACTGATAGACGTACTGCACGCATATCGGTATTAAGACTGGCGGAGAATCGATACGCTGACCATGTATCACTCCAAATTCGGAATGTGTCATGTAAGATGACAGTCCACAGTCGACCCAGTAGACCAAGGCCCTAAATGGACTGCAGAGCAGAGCCAAGTAAGAAGAAGACCGACTTATTGATTGAGAAATTCGAGAACGGACTGATGTTGATGAAAAGAACGAACAACAACATTGTTCTACTGATAGACGTCTGGCTGACACGGTGTATACCAGAACGTTGCCGTGTCGGCCAACAAATGACCTGGGACCGTTTTCTTTTCAGAAAGAGACACATTGAAGGGAGTTACGAGAGCAGGTCAACGCTAAAGAAGGAAACGGTTAAGTCATTCGGGTGATTGCGAAATGCTCATGTGAATGTGCAAATGCAATTTTGTTATGAGGATTATGTAAGATTTGAAGGTATACACAGTAACAATCTATACCGCGAAATGCAATCAATTATTCATCAGTAAAATAACATTATCTCGTTGAATAGATGCCTGTAAAATTCAAAATGAACTTTGGTAGGATCTACTGGAACGTTTGATTCATGATTGCATGAAGTTTTATTTCTGTCGTTATTATATTTTTCGCTGTCGGTAATATTTTTATGATGTCCTAATAAATGACCAGTACAGTTTTTATCCAGTTTAGTCAATTTCTACCCGGTGTTTCACCTAAAAGAGAAGCAGGGAAACGCATCAGGTAGGTCGGGCTATTGGGTACTATTCTCATGCTCTTCCGAATGACGGGAAGGAGTTTGCTGTGGGATCACAGTATTCCTCTCTCTGTGCCCCGAGCAGTTTAGGGGGCATCTGGCACTGATACAATGGGATAAGCGGATAACTCTTACCCTATGCCCCATATACGACTCGGAACATACACTTCCTAAAAGTGCGTCGGCGCATGAAAACCATTAAAACCAGAGAGAGAACGAGGTATCCCCGAAGACGAGTCCTGTCATCACTCTAGGGAGAGACACCAGCGAGAATTAAGATTAATTCCCACAGGTATTATCCCGACTGGGAGATACTTTCGGGAGTAAACAAGATACATGAGAGTGATCCTGAAACAGACAACTCCCCTTTAATAGCATAAGAAGGGAATTGAAAAGGGGGGATGCGGAAGGTAGAGCAAGGTAGCCAAGGGTTGACTAGGGCCCCCGGGCTATAGTTTAAGGGACTCATTCTTAATCTTATTGTTTAATTTTTCTTTGGAAAAAAACAGTGAGAGACTCTGAATTAAGCACAAGTGGAACTATCCTACAAATCCAATCCAATCCAATCCAATGGTTTGCTACCTTTTGCTGATGATATCGATATCTTTTGGCGAACCAAACAGGCAGTTGTTGAAGCTTTTGTCTCACTTCATCTAGGAAGATAGGCCCAGCCATTATTAAGGAAAAGCTATATTTATGATTGTAACAAATAAAACTACGGACAATGCTCCTTCTGAGGATCAATGACTATACATTCAAGACTGTGAAACAATATCTGTGCACAATGATCTCAAGCTACAATGACACAAAAAATTGAAATAAAAAATTGGATAGGCATGAATGGCTAACAGATGTTTCTATGGACTTAGAAACCAAGTTAAGTCCAAATTAATTAGCACTGAAACAAAAAATAAGGCTTTGATAAGACTTGCAGACCTTTATGGGGGTAAATGCTGGACGCTGAACAGATCAGAGGAGGACCGCCTACTAATATTTTAAAGGACAATACTAAGGAAAACTTTTGGAGCAATAAAACAAAGTAAGAAATCTATAAAAAGAAATGACGAACCATACATTGTAGAAATGGTTGTATCATACATTTAGCTATGATGATGCATTGCTTAATAAGAAAATTACCTTCCCAAGAATAGAGGTATGTGCATGAGAGGAAAACCATCGACCAGATGGTTGGATGTAGTTGAGAATGATCTAGGAAGAGGGGATTTCATTAAATAGGGACGGATGGATAATGCTTGGAGAGACAGTCGGTCTTTAACAGGCTTTAGTACTAGAGAAGAAGAAGAGCTACCAAATTAGTCAAGCCTGTAACACACATTAAAAGGCGTTGAGCATGTCACTAGTACAATCCATATATGCGGAGTCCATTAGTCTTCGGGAAAAAAGTCACAAACAGCTGCGCAGTCAGCAGCAGAGCAAAGTGATAAGTCAAAATACAATAGCTTCAATATTATTTTAGGTACACTTCCCATAAAATTATTCACAAACATTACACCTACATTTTATAATAAAATTGTACTTTATGTTAGAATTATTAGTCGTCGAATGAAAACCTCTCACTTCTTCACAACACAATTACTCATTGTTTTATTTTTACCTTTAGGAACGACGGGACTGTAGTTTGGCACCTGTAACTCTTGAGATGTAAAAATATAATACTTACGCACCTGGCTAAATCCGTAAATGCCTACTAACATTTTACTTTCAATACATAGCATATTAAATGTTCAATATATCAAGGATAAGGGGATCGCACTCTCACAATTGCCATCACAGCGGCTGTTAGCATTACGTGTTGAAATGTTGTCCCAAAAATGTTAAAGCTTATTTAAGCAAAAAAAATCATTGAATTAATGTTCTATCCTAATCCGTTAATTCAATTTCAGAGCCATTAAGAAATATGTTTTGATTAAAAGCATTTCTTTCGTTCCTGATTTAAATCATTGCTCCTATGATCAATTCACACACAATACCCATTCTTCATAGAAGTTCTAATATTGGGCCCTGAAGAATGTGATTTAGTAAATTATGAGACTGTTTTGAGATCTATACAATGGAAAGAGAATTCTCGCCCTAACCGGAAGTCCTTAAGGATATTAACATAGTTTTCTCACTTTATTTTTCTATCCCAATTCGTTAAACCAGTTCCATATCTATTAAGACCTGAGGTTTGATTGAACGCATTTGTCCTGTTCCTATAATTATTCAGGTTAAATGACGATGAAAGAACTCCCTTAATCAAGTTTAATATAATATACATTAGTTCATCGTCAGTCAAGTAAATTAAAATAGATGCTAATTATCTTTATGTAACCGAATGTCAAAAGCAACTCAAAATCATGAAAGTATTATCTTCAAACCACTGAACATCATCATAAATACATACAAAGCAATAATCAGATCCAAATTAGACTACGGAGCAATCGTCTACAACTCGGCAGGACCAGCTTATCTCTAAGTATTTAAGCCGAAAGGAACTAAGAACCTCTCCATATAAGGCGTGAACTTCTAAGCATTAACTACACAACAAAAATCCTCCACACGCCTACAAACCCTGTCTACAATAATGTAATAGCCATCAGACATATCACAGAATTTAACAAGTAAACCTTCCCAAAAACCTTTTACTTCCTCCTAAACAAAGTCCTAGAAGAAATCAATTCCTCACTCCCACAAATCATCCCTAAAATTGAATCAAAATTTACCCAATCGTTATCGAATAGAGTCACAATAGATCTATCACTATCCTACCTTAAGAAAAATGAAACCAACCCCATAGTCATCCAAACACGTTTAAATAAATTAACTGACGAATTCCCAGAACACGAGCCATTTTACACTAATGGACCAGTCACTAGAAATGTTATCAACCAACCAAATCACTAAATGCAAACTCCTCAATAAAAGCTCCATCTCCTTCTGCGAAGCCTTTGCCAGATAATCCAAAATTCACACGGAACCAAATTGGTAATAAATACAGACTCACAAAGTGTCACAACCATCACATATAATGCAGACAACAAAGAACCAACATTAGAGAAAAATGTCACGAAATTATAAATCAAAGCATAGAAATACTAATTTGAAGGATTCTTTCACATACTGTTATCAACGGCAACGAGATGGCAGACGTAGCAGCAAGTGAGGCCATTACCCTGGGTGCATCACACTCAGGCCTATGACAACATAAAATCATCATGGAACTAAGAATGGACACAAAAACAACAAACTAAAAGTTGCTGAAAATCGCAGAAAAAATGAGACAACAGAAGAAACCAGGTTATCTATACACGTTTACGAATAGGCCACTCTAAACTAACACATGAACACAAAATATCCAAAAATACACCAACGCTTATCGAATTCTGTAATAGCCCTATACCAATCAACATATATTTGAAGCAATTCAACACAAGTCCACAGAATTGGAAATATACTCAACAATAACTTAAATTTCCTACTCAACAGTACACACACGGTACATCATGCAATAAAATGCATTAATTACCTGACGTTCCGTGACGAATTATGACAAACAATTAAATATTATCTGTGTAAATATGTGATTTAAAAATGTAGAAGTCGCTAATGACCGAAAGGTTCACGCGACTTTAAATATATATATATATATATATATATATATATATATATATATATATATATATATAACATCCTTAGACGTAGTTGCTTTCCACGAAGTAATTTTTTAGTATCAACAAGACCAGTACTTAAATTATAACTTAACGTTTTAAAAATGCTTACTTTTCAAATGTCTAATATGCTTGGCATGCATATAACATACTATTTAAATTTTCCGGAAAAGAAATTATTTTACTGCAACGGAAATAATTATATATACATGAGGCTGATACACTTAAAGGCAACTCCCTTTTAATAGCTAAGGAAGGTAATTTGAATGGGCACCCGTGTAAGTGAGAGGAGTTCGGTTCATCAAAGGTTGACTAGGATTCCGCGAGTTATAGTTTAAGGATCTTGCCCGGTATTCTCCTGAAAGAGTTGCTGGGCAAACTCTAGAAAACAAGCATCAGGTAGATCGGGCTTCGAATGACGGGAGAGGAGATTTCTATTGGGTCGCAGGATTCCCTTCTACATAGACCCTACCGTCTATACTCAGAAAAGTAAGTTAAACAGTTATTTATTTAAAATTACTTATATTAAATTAATTAACATATGTTTTTTCAATATAACTGAAATAAATTAACGACCAGATACAGAAAAAGTTTTTATTTAGTTCAATCGACGTTTCCTCAGGTATTAAATTTTGAAATTCTGGGGAAATAAAATATTTAAATGCATAAATATCCAAACTTGATACATACTAGGGCAGATTCGGCTGAAATGTTGGATCAATTAAATAAAAAATTTTCATATAATTTCTCACTGAACGTGAATTAAATCTGTCCGCTGCTTTAAAATGATGAATGGTATACTTAATAGGCGAAAGATGCAAGATGTAGATAGACGCAAGGATGAAATAGGAACAAAAGAGAGGAAGAAGATAGAAACAAATTAAAATAATGGAATGTACGGAAAGAAGAAATTGGCAGTGCTGCAGAAGTAATTTGTGTTATGAAGCCAGTACCGAATATAATTTGTATTAACAAGGCTATTATTAATATTTGCATGTTACGTTAATCAAGTGTGAAGTTTTCACGTTGAGACAGCTGCGTTTATCGCGAATGACCAAGAAGAATTATTTTTGGGGAGAAAGCAGTTTGAATCTTTTTATGCCAGTGACAAGGGGGATTTTAGTATTAGAGGGACCGCGGGCAGTTCTGTATTTGACGACGAAACTGGGAGAAATAAGGCGACCGGCAATTAAGCCGTCATTGCTGTTGGACTTTGGGCTAATGGTGTCGGTTGGTGACGAGGATAACGCCGCGGCACATCGCGAGACAATATTGGGTATCTTAGCGTTAGGTCTGGTTCCAAACACTAAGATATGTACTTTATAGTCTGTTTGACAATTTGCTAATACATTTTTAATAAAGAATATTGATCAAATAAATACCGGTATTTGAATTTTTTAAAAATAGAATCCATATAAAAATGCAATATGTTAGAACGTGGTTGTGTTACAAATGTAAAATTTTAATGAACCAGTCTAGCAAAATTTAACTAAGGAAAACTTTCAAAGCAAATACGCTCAAGTTTAAAGTCTTATATCTCAATATTTCTTCGTCGGTTAGTTATATACTTAAGGGTATAGTTATTGAATCATGCTTCGAATTTTTAAAAATAAAATTGTGAAGAGTAATTTCTCCTCAGTATGTTGCTGTAATGGCCGTGTTTGGTTTGCTAAGTAAACCCGAACAACGCTATAATTATAGCAAAACAGGCATCACAAAATCGCCTGCTGTGTAAATTGGCACGCACCTGCGGATTCGCTGTTAAATGTTGACTCTGCACTTGCTTCTGAATTATAATAGAATCAAGTGTTTGTCCAGTCAAAGACAGGTTCTCCCTTACTGAGACTGAGTTAAAATCCAGTTGAGCTCACTATAATGTTTACTTCATTCAAATTTTGTATTGTTTTATAAGTTACAAAGTAAACTTTACCTCCAGTTTCATTCACTTGGACGTGCCGCTTTTAGTTAAACGCTTCACAACTATCAGCATGAAGATATTAGCGCTAGTTCTGTGCTTTGTGCAATATTCTTTCTCATTTAAGTACGATAGGTTTTATAGCCAACGGAATGTTAAGTTGGAAAAACTTAATAAGGCACTGAACGCGATAATTGAAGAATTTGTCACTATTAATGCTTTTTTACCAGCAGGTTTGTGGACTAACTGCCTATTTATTATGAATAAGCATTTAAGGAACACCAAATAAAATTTTAATTATTTTATCGTCTCATTCAAAAAATAAATGTGTAAGTTGCAAGTCGAATTAGTTTATTTGATCGTATACATCTGCCGATTTGTATTTCGTTCCTGTTATTAACCTAGTCCTATTTAAAACATTTGTAATGAGGATTTTGATAAGAAAAATCGTTCTTACTCTCCAGTTTATATTAGGTAAGTTAGTTGTGAAAAAATAGAGAATAATTTTACTGTCCCATTAATTTTCCAATAATTTACATCGTCCTCGGTGAAAAAAATATTATTAGTTACCCGGGTATAATGAACTGGGGGAGGAGGTTGGATTTTAATTTAAATCAAAACAAATTATTTGGTTACATTAAATAAAAAACAAATTTATTAACAGAAAGCAAAAAACAACAATAAAAACTGAGTGTCCAATTTTAAAATTTACCACGACTAGCTGAACTTATAATCAATCTCATAAGGGTCACTTTGTGGGGATTTTTGTAGCAGAACGAAAGTCTCAACATATTTAACATATTTCAGATAGTGGCATAGACACGCAGCTGTTCTCCTTTGTGAAACGGCGGCTTCCTCCTCCCTTGAGTGATTCAAGCTGTAAACTCCACATGACGTCATGTAACCAGCACACATTTCAATGACTCCTCTTTTGCTGTCAATACCAGTGATAGTTTCTTGCGTCAGTCGACACAAATAAAAACTACTATTGACAGACAAATTTATTTTTAACTATGTGAATAATTGCACATTTTTATAATCATCCGAAGGACCGCGTCTGACTTTTATCCATTCATAAAGCTTGTACATAAAAAGTAAACATTTTTACCTCAATATAATTCACTTCAGATGTGTATATGTGGTCGCTAGCAGCAAGTATTGCAATGACTTAATATTTAATTCATTTTATATAAAAGGATTTTGGTAAGATATTGGCTTTCTGCAGTTTGCGTGGACAAGGAATTGGAGCATTGGAAGATTGGCAGATGTTGAGACTTTTCCCAGCCCTTGCTTGCTGATGCATAAATTAAAGGTTCACCAGATACGGACAGTCAACACGTATCGGGAAAAACAGCCATGCCTTATTCAGGCGTGCAAGTGACCCACACTGGGCTTCCTGTAAAGTTAATGTGAGGAGGTGTAAAAAGCGCTTCATTCAATATTACCTGTACTTTGAGTGTAAATACTTCCGGTACAGTAGAGAGAATTCAAAATACACGCAGTACATTAAAGAGGTAAAAAAACTTCCTTTCCCTTAATTGAGTTAAAAATATAAAGTGTACAGTCTCTTAAGTATATGACAAAAATATTTGAAACTTTTGGTCCCTATTTTTAAAAGGGGTTTTAAATTTTTCGTTACATGAAAATACTTTCTCTATAGTTTCTCTTGATTTTTGAAAATGTTTTAAACTTTAAAGACTTGCAATAAACTGAAATACCTAGGTAAAATACAGTAGTAGAAATAGTGAAAAATTCACAACATATATCGCTTGTCGTTTGTATAGCATAAATGATTTGACCAAGGCAGTAAAACTTCTGACGACTATAACAAAATAACGAGGAGAAAGCAAAGAAAATACGTGTAATATCTATTCTTGATGGAAATACCCGATCAATAGAACACACAAACTGAATTGCTGTATTTTGATTCGCTTTAATTCTGTCGTGTATGCCTACTCATACACCGAAAACAATTATTAAATAGCACAATTGTCTGTAATTTGGTCGTAAGTTTATTCCATTTAATTATTGTGAGAAGCAGACGTTAATTGGTTTATGATTATGAAATTTACCCTATCGTTGTGTCCAATCGCTCTTCAACTAGCTGATAATCGAATGCATAGGAAGACTTCGTTCGAAGTGCATGACATCTGTTGAGGGCTTTTTTGATACTGAGAGGGAAGAGGAAGGGACCTAAATATTTGAAAGATCAACAGAAACATTCCCTGGGGTGATCACAAGAACTCACCAACATTTCATTGCAATCGGATGAATGGCATAAGAACGCATACGGGACAAACATACAAACAAAGAAACATGTAAATTGTTTATGCAGTTCAATATGTAATAACTACTGTGAATGGATTTATTTAATTTGTCACAGTCTTGTAAAAAATTATAGTAGACTTTCTATTAAACACAGTAAGAATTGACACCACTGGACATGGAACTATTAGAGTAACAAAAATAATTAATTCCTATATTATTAAAAAAATAATTTAATTAAATACGCTAAAGTACGATATTGAGTGTAAAAAAGGAGAGCAATGGAATGAAATTATTTATATGCTCACATACGATAAATATATTATCATTATATGAATACAATCATTCATATTAGGAACTGGCTTTGATCTGAGAAATAATCTTATAAGGCTAAGACAATAAAAAATGTAAAATATTATTATTTAAAGATGTGGTCTAATTATGCTCGTTATCGGTTGTCAAAAGAAATAAGTAAAAGCTGACAAATGTTAACAGAAGTCAACAAATATAAATAAAAGATCAAACTAATAGACTCTTTAATTTGACGGAATTTAGCTTAATGCCATTTTTTAGATTCTATTAAGCCGTGAAAGAGCACTTATACGTTAATGTGTTAGTATACCTGTAATATAAATGATTAAAATTAGTTTCTGCGTCATTCTGGCAGCAAAATCTCCCGGTGGTCAATAACTACCGACTCAAAAACATCACACACTTGAAAATTTTGAAATTTTAAAATTATTAAAAATAAAACATTCAACATGATTCCTTCGATTGCGACATAGCCGAAGCCTGAGTGTATTGTTGTGTAAATCATCCATTTAAAAATTCGGACTTTTGAATATTATAAATCTGTGTCAGCAAACAACAATATCCAGTTTTTTAATTCCTATGTTATGTTCCCGAGTTTCTTGTAGCAGTGATAGCGTTTGTTAGCGTTTGAGCTGTAACACGTTACTGAGCCACGCTTTCTAGCGTAACAGATTACCATCATCCTGCCGACCTCAAACAATGTCACAGAACAAAGCAATGGCGCCCAGTTTTTACCTTGGGTACGGACATTACTCAAGCTGACGCCAATGTATTCTTCGAAACGACATTGTTAAATAATTCATAGCAGGGTCTGGAAGAGATTCGTGTTCGTTTCAAGGAACGTAAAATAAACGTTGTAGTGAGATATTAATTACTTCGGAGGTTGCCATTGGTTCAGAAATAACTGTATAATTTGCAAAAAGTTAGGGAGATTTAGAACGTCAATACTTAAGTAAACCAGTGAAGAGAGTGAAAATAACTTGTAACCAAGGAAAATATAATTTTAATAATGAAAATATATACTTTTTTTGGAAAATAGGAAATCACGTGGTGACGACGACTCGTAATTATGTATTTCAATTCGAATAAACAAAACTGTTCGATTGAGAACCCTTGTAGGCATTACTTGTTATTAAACACAAGTTAATTTCCCGCCGTTGGCAGTTATTTATACCATTCAACAGTAAAAATAATATTAATTTACTCCAGAGGTGGCCAAACCGTAGGTCATGCCCTAAACGTGGGTCTTTGGACGATAAAAAGTGGCGTATTGCATCCTTGAGCATGTTCGTATTTCGGACCAGATGTCCCTTTAAATTTTTAGAAAGCATTGTACAGTTAGGCATATATTTTAAATAAATACAATGAATGTCCAAAAGTCAGAAATAGAAGAATTTAATAACAGATCTTCAGGCAAAAAAAGTTCCAAGCCGACTTTGCTCTCAGTGCCAACAACTGAAGTCCACAGCTATCTTCACCAAATGAGCATCTTGAAGCTTTCACCTTCTCGTACAAGAACATAATTATTGAGTTTTGTAAATTAATTAATTTAACTGCGTCAAAATTATTCTTTTTCGTCCCCTAAGCGAAGAGTTTCTATTCTCATATCTATTTACGAATCTCTAACCAAGAATGTATGATGCTATAAAATGTGCTAGAGTCATGTGGCGCATCTGAAATCGTCTGTCAAAAAATTGGCGATTAGGACACAAAAGGAGGCGGACTTGACCGAAGAAGATTGACTATATACTTTACTGAGATTCATTTGAAGTATTTCCACTTCATTAAAATTCAATGCACCTGTGATCAATTTGCGCAATGTCCATTATTCACGTATTTCCTAGAATTAGAGTGTGAAGATTGTGATTAGTGAATTGGTCGGTGAGACTTAGCTTAGGTTTACGGGATAGGACAGATGTTGAATCGGTCCTTGGACGTCGACTCGGATTAGCTCAGTTGGTAGAGTCACCGGCTAGAAATCGGGAGGACCTGGGTTGAATCCCTGGTTCGGTCGTCATTTTTCCATACCTATCCTCTACTTAAATTGGTTATATGCTTTACTGAGCTTCATTTGAAGTATTTCCAATTCCTTAGAAGAAGAGGTAAGCAAAAGGTTGGCCACTCCTGCTTTACTCATTCTCGGAGGATTGAGAGATTGAATGTGGGTATCTGATCGTAGCTCTCGCAAGGATGGCCGGGAGCTACTTTCGGGGTTAATTCCTTTTTTAAGGTTCTCACAAATCGAGGTAGTTTTGAGAGGGTAAGTTCCGGGGTCTCAGACTTGGACAGAGCCGTCTGTTGATCCTATTGCCAGCTGCTTTCTAAATTAGTTGAGGCACGGAGAGGGGAATGCTACGATCCACAGTAAGAATGACTTGAGACAATCCGATGCAGAAATTCATAGTGTTTGTCCTGCAAACGGGAGCCGTAGTCAACTCTTGAATGTCTTCCTCTCCTCTCAAATTCCTTTCCTATGCTATTAAAGGGGAGTTGCTAGTAACTGAATCACCGTCATGAAGCCTTCCTCCCCTCTCCCGCTTTCCAAAATAAACTCCGTACTTGATTATAAAGAGTATTTATTTTCAACTCCAGGAGCAAGAACTAATTCTGGGGAGAGCCAACGATTGAGTTTTTCTCTTTGAGTACAAATCCACAATAAGTAAAAGAAAAATCCATTTACTTGTTGATTAAAATAGTTTTGAAACAAATTTCCGCGGAATGATAAAATCTGACTCACTATCTCCGTTCCTTAAGAGGATAGTCACTGCAATTTGTAATGTGTTTTTAAAAAATTGTGTTCAGATAAATCAATGACCAATTTCTTCAAGGAATTTATTTTGTTTAAAGACTGATTTTTACTTAGTATCATAAATTTGAAATCAAAATTAAACTATAGTTTTGCAGACCATAAAGTTTTGATTCAAGTTTTCTTCACTGAAAATTTCTTTTGTAGCTGCCCTATCTGGCAGTCGAGTTAAAATGTTTATGTATTTTCTTTATCAAAATTTATAAATTTATAAAATGAATACGTCTGATGATATTGTAGTATTAGGGGAGTCATAAGAAGACTTGGAAACCATAATAAATGGCATGAACGGTGTCCTGGAGAAGTAATTCAACATAAGGATAGAGGGAAAACCAAGGTAATAGAGAGTAATACGGGAAACAGTAGAATAACAAAGGGTGTTAGATTGGGCAGGGATATTTTGACGCGAGTTAAGCGATTCTGGTACTTCGGAAGCGTAATAACTAGGGATGATAGAAGTATAGTAGACATAAAGAGTAGGATAGCAAAGGCAAGGAAGGCTTTTACGTAAAAGATGAAATTATTTAGGGGTAATATGCGTGTGAATATTAGCAAATCGTTTCTGAAACGTATGGAGCGTGGCGTTATATGGGTGCGAAATGTGGACGATAAGTGTTGCTGAAAGGAAAAGAATAGAAACCCTTGAAATGTGAAATGCTGAAAATCAGATGCATGGATAGAATCACTAACGAGGAAGTTCTTAGAAAAAAGGGGAAAAGCGAACAATGTGAGGATGTTGACCAAGAGAAGGGATAGATTAATACGCCCCGTTTTAAGACCTGAGGGTCTTGCAAAATTAGCATTAGAAGGAAGTGTGTGGGGTAAGAACAGAAGAGAAAGGCCAAGGATGGAATACGCTAAGCATATTAGGGAGGATGTAGGCTGTGCTAGTTATAAGGAACCAGTCTTAGGTCTGAAAACCACAACAAGTCTGATGAAGTCCCAAAAAGTCAGATAATACAGTTGATTTATGATTTTAATAGATTAAAAAAATTAATATAAAATATATTATTATGTAGTCAAGATTTATTTTCTTGTAACGTTTTACATTACAGTTGTGGCTAATCCTGCTTTACGTATTGAGACAATTGCCTTCGCCAGCCCACTTCAAAGACCCCAATCTAACCAATTAGGGACCCACGCCTCTTTAGTAAATCGCGTGGGAGGAAGTGAAAAAAGAATAGAAGACAAAGACATCAGCTGCGTACAGTATTAACAATGTCATTTGGAGAACTAAGGGAATATCGCAATAAACACATATAACATGCTGAGCCATGTAGATCAATATTAATTGTGAGTTATGATAATGCAACGTGTCCAGAACGTTGTGTGCAGTTCGAAACAACCCTTCCAGTTTAATTTTCGATTCGGTTAATTGACATCACTAAACCTCTCATCCCTTTCATTAAAGTCCTTCTCGAAGAATCCTTCTTTTATGTTAAATATATTTGAATTGTTTAGCACTAATAATTAATTAATTACGGTTATTTTTTGCTGTGGTTTGTTTCTTCTGAAAGCATTTCAGAGTCTTAAAGAAATTTGGAATTTTTTAATAAGGAAAGTTAAATAAGGATCAACATTTGCATACCGATTTTAGAAACTTTAGGAATTTTCGGCAGGTGTTGTTGAAGAGAAAAAAAACCAACAGAATTGTAACCGTCGATCGCAAATTGCATCGGAGACATCATTAAGGTACCAACACAGTTTTTGAAAGTTTCTTAGTTGTTTTCTAGAGTTTATAGCGTCAAGTGGCCACTAAATAATCTAATTTAAACAGCACTACATAAAAAACGTAATTGCAAGCGAATTTCTCAAGTTGTCGCCGTTTCGAACCCAGTGTACGGAAATTATTCCATAGAGATGACAGGTTTTAACCCAAAACCGGAGAATAATGTTATCTTCATTACCCTAAAAAGTCAAATTGAGTCATGTAACGCATGCATAAAACCCGAACTTTTTTCAACATATCCATTATTAATTACAAAGGTGACCCACAAACACCAACCTGATAATTTCAATTTAATCTACGAGGGACATTCAATAATTAACTTGATCTAGAAAAAACTATGCATTTTTACTTTTGAACATGATATAATTTTTCCAACGATAAACATGTTTTTTATACCAGATGTAGTTAAGTCTTTGTCTTCTTTTTCGATCTATTTTTCTCATAATTTCTTTGACCTCCTCGTTATTGCTGAACTTTTTTTTCCTCACGTAATACCTTTTTCAGTGAAACAAACAAATTCCTCTCAACCCAGTAAATTTGTTTACTTGTTAAGCTTGTTACTGATAACATTACGAAATGTACCAACACTTACTGCAACATTTTCTTGCTATATCCTCGTCAGGAATACTCTATTCTTCATGAAAAATGTCGTCAAAGTGGGTTTCAAGTGAAGGAGATGACACTTCAACTGGCCGACCAGGACGTTGCGCGTCACGCACTGTGGTTTGGCCGCCTTTGAATTTCTCTACCCAGTTATAAAAAATTGCACTATGTCTACAACTATCACCATTGCGTGCTGTGCTATTCAGTTCTAAGACTGGTCTAATGCAACCCTCCATTCTAACCTATCTTGCGCAAGCATATACATTTCCGCTTAACTACTATATCCATAATCTGCTTAGTGTATTCCAGCCCTACCCCCTCTTCTGTTCTTACCTACATACTTACCTCTAATGCTCATTTTATGACCCCCATGTCTCAAAAAGTGGCCTATTAATCTATCCCTTCTCTTGATTAATGTCCTCCAAATTGTTCTCTTTTCCCCTATTCTGCTAAGAACTTCCTCCTTACTTACTCTCTCCACCCATCTAATTTTCAGCATTCCCTATAGTCCCACATTTCAAAGGCTTCTATTAGTTTTCTTTCTGCAACTCCTACCGTACACGTTTAGCACGCACATAACCCCACGCTCCATACCAACAATTTTAATAATGATTTCCTAATATACATATATTAGCTGTAAGTAAATTCCTCTTTTTTTTTTAAAACCTTCCTTGCCTGTGCTATCTTACTCTTTATGTCTACTATACTTCTTTCATCCCTAGTTATTACGCTTCCCACGTAGCAGAATTCCTTAAATTCCGTCAAAATATCCCTTCCCAATCTAACACCCTTTGTAAATTCTGTTTCCCATACTACACTCCATTACCTTGGTATTCCCTCTATTAATCGACATATTGAACTCTTTCTCTAGGAACACGTTCATGCCGTTTATTATGGTTTTTAAGTCTTCCAAGTCTTCTGCTGACTCCCCTACTACAATATCATCGGCAAAACTTATGGTTTCTATTTCTTCTCTTTATATATTACTTATTTCGTTCCATATTTCGTTTTAACTTTCTTCATCGCCTGTTCTATATATAAGTTAAACAGCATAGGTGACAGACTACATCCTTGGCTTACTCCTTTCTTGGTCTTCTATTCTAATTACTACTGACTGCCTTCTGTAGAGGTTATGCATAAGCCTTCTTTCTCGACATTTTATTCATGTGCTCTTCAAAATCCTTAATAGTGTGTTCCAGTTTACATCATCATGGGCTTTTTCTAAATCTACAAATACCATGAACGTAAGCCTGTTTTTTCTTATCTTGTCAATATTGGTTCTCTTGTCCCTACATTCTTCCTAAAACCAAACTGATTATCTCGTAACTCACATGCTATTTGCCGTTCCATCCTCCTAATGTCCCGTTTCATAGGCTTCGCACATGGAAGAAGACTGCGGGAGTTTTCTCGCAGACGTTTCACTCAAGAGTGACTGCGGGGCTCACCTAAATATGTCGGGAATGCCTCGCACTCTCTCTGGTTTTTTTAATCAAAATTCTCACATGCCGAGACACTTTCATCTATTTTACGATGTATATGTACTGGGATCGAAGACCTTGGGTATAGATTTTAGATTTTTAGATTTTTTGTTGTTTCTATTAGTCCTCTATTGAGGAAATAGGATACGTCATACATTAAAAATGAACACAATAAGGTACATAATTAAAGACAAAAAATCTTAAAATAAATGAATAAAAGAAAATGTATATAGACAAAAGTCAATATAAACACAACACGGACACACGATGTCACACACACACTGGGAAACACAAACAAGCACACACTGAGGAACACGCAATGGAGTTTTAACTACTTGGAGCTCTGCGACCAGGAAACTGTCCTTCCCTCTGTCGTAGCTCCAGGCAATACATGAAACAAACAAACAAAAGGGCAGAAAAAACTGAATAGAAATTTTAAAGATATGTGATGTGCTATTTTACAAGGCAGCTCATTCAACACTTTTTGCACGCCACGCTCCATATGCTATTAAAGGGAAGTTGCCTGTTTCAGGATCACCCTCATGTAGCCTGTTAACCCCCCCCCCCCAAAAAAAGTAACAACAACATAGATTTCGCAAACTATCCTGAACAGCTATGATATTGTTTCTCAACCCGACGATCTTATCAAATCCGCTGGAATGTTATTAAGTCCTGGCGCTTTAAAATTGCTCAGTTCATATTAATAAAAACTAAAATTCAAACCAAATATTTTAAAATTATTACAATTAATTGCTTTAGTTACTAAAATTACAATTGGTAAAACTAGACTGTTAAATAACGTTATATATTCTTAAATTAAACACAGTTTTCTAATATTAACAATTAAAGTTAGAATTTACAATTTAC
Organism: Eucriotettix oculatus; assembly: GCA_034510155.1. Classification (NCBI taxonomy): domain Eukaryota; kingdom Metazoa; phylum Arthropoda; class Insecta; order Orthoptera; family Tetrigidae; genus Eucriotettix; species Eucriotettix oculatus. The sequence goes on along the minus strand of CM067378.1, from coordinate 33,859,759 downwards.
TTCATTATTGATTAATAAAAGAATTAATGCATAATGACCCTAAATGTTCTGCCAACTGCTATTTAAATAACTTGGCATCTGATATCGCAGACGTTTCACTGCGAGGTTTTCTTATGAAACGATAGTATTGATTTCTAAGGAAGTTGTGACATCGATTGAAGCGTCAACCAGACAAAACTGTCATCTCTACGAACACAAATCCCAAACGCAGTATACTGCAGTGTCCCAAAGACCTAACGTATATTAATACATTGCACCAGGTACGGTTGTAGCGTTGCTTATTAGTGACCACAATACAAGAATAGAAACTCAAATCGAAGGTTATGGATAACGACAAAATTGGATATTTTCCGGCAATGAGGAAGAGGGAACACATTCGACTTCAAAAAGGGTTAGCCAAAGATTTCCTTAAAGTAGGTTTGAGTTGCTAATTAATAAAGTTTCCACATGTGTAGTTAAACGAAGCTGTTGCCGACAGCACTATAGGAAACTATACAAGTTACGATACTAGTATGAACCTAGATACAGTATCTTCTTGCGCAGTGACACACATTACGGAACCTCCACAGTAATCGATATGATGCCTGCTTGCTACATTCATGAAGTGTAAGTCTCAAATGGTTACAAGATAAAATGAAATAGTTTATATATTAATTCGTATTAGTAATATATACTAAAACTTACTCGCACGTTAGCATATTGACAAAAAATTATTCTAGAATAATAATAAAAATAAGTTTTATTAAAAAGTCTTCGAATTACTTTATTTCAATGCAAGAGAGATTTCGTCAATCATAATTGTCCGATATAGTATAAATACGATAATTTAAGTTGTAACCTGTAACATCGTCATCATCTTATGGTGTCTTATTTATACAATAACAAATGATAATTGATACTATAACAGATGATTATGGTCGGGATACAACCAAAAGTTACTGTTTTATGATTGACGAAAACTTTCTTGCTTTGAAATAAAGTAATTACAGGACTGATTTAGGGACTTTTTAGTAATGCTTATATATATAACTTACAGTTTTTCTTAATAAAAAGAATTTTATTTCAAGTTTTACTTGAACATAGAAGTTATTATCATGGCCATATTTGGAACAATAAAATAGTATGTTTATTGATTATATTATATAACTTATAATCATAACTCAGATACCTGGTACATAATTGATTACGGATAAGTTTTTAACATACTGTAATAACATAAAAGAACGCCAAAAAAGTATTTTTTTGTGTGTGTGTGGTCAGCGCTACACCGTTCCTCGGATGACGTGACCGATCTTTCTTCCCAATTTGTGGAAGAGGGCTTTTACTGACATTGTGTGTTGATCTGTTAAGTAAATGGCATCTGTTTCTAATTTAAAAAATTAGCTTCCGTCAAATCGGAAGCTACGCGTAGATGATTAGAAATAGCTAATGGTGTAACTATTGCGAATCATATATGAGGACGCTTGTTTAAATCGGGGAGCTAAAAATATCAACCAATTGTGTGCTATTTGAAATTGCAGCCAATTGGCTATTGGAAAAGGAGGAGGAAAATTCGGGGCCATAATGGACGGAAATTTGGGGGCGAAGAGACTCATTAAATTTCTGGACCACTAGCGAGAGCTGTGTAGCTCTTGAGACTTCAGGAAATATAGTGTTTTAGTAGAAGTTTACACTACTTTGGCCCAACGCATCATAGATGCAGCCAAATCATTCTGACGGAGTCAACGAGAAAAATCTTAGCCAGTGCCTCTGAGCTCGTTAACCCGAAGCAGACAGCCACCAGAGAAAACAACTTCAGTCTTCTGTCGGTATCGTTGACATAAAATTCCTAAGTTCACGTTGCCAGATCTATTTGTCGTAGAAACTTTGCTTCTTTTGGTTCACCCCACAGGTGACCTGACTTAATGAGTTTCAGTATACAAAATTATAAATTATTGCATATTGATTTTAACTTCTTATTAAATTGGAAATTATGAATTAAATCTCTTCTTTTCTCTTTCGAACCCTTCATAAATTTATCCCCTTTAACGGATAAGTTAAACAATAATTATCACAATTTCCGTCTAACTGTTGAAAGTTATTAATTAATCATCATAAGTAAATTAAACATTTAAATATAGAACACAATTTTAAGTCACTTCGACGTTTGCTATATAACAGGCTTCCTATTATTAAATTTTCTCATACAATGGTTCCTAAAATAGTCTGCTTTTGTCCTTGTGTCTTGCTCATGTATATTTTCATTCGTCATAAATGTTTTACCATTATGCCTAAATAATGATATAATGTTATATAGGCCAATTGTAAACCACAGTTAATATTTTTTCATTTCTGAAAACTTTCGTCCCTTCTAAGACAACTTGCTAATTGCGAACAAGATGAATGGATAAAAAATTATCACACTAACTTGGTTATGTTCTCAGGCAAATTCGTCAACAGTTTCTTCTGAAAATACCTAAAATCGGAACGCAAATGTTTCCCCATAACTCATTAACCCGATTACAAAGTCAGTATTGTTTTTAAAGACGTTGAAGCGCTATTTGAGGAAACAAATCAAGGAATAGAATTGAAATTAATTACTTTGTTGAGCCAATCGACTAAAATATATTTAACGCGAAAGAAGGATTCTTAGAGAGCGACTTTTATTAAATGGTTTAGTGAGGGCGATGAACGGAATCTGACAAACTTTAGTAACAGACGGTGACGTCCCCAAATGCACACGACTTCCTTAACGCGATGCATTATCATAACTCACAGTTAATATTGATCTGTATAGCTAGAGGGGTTAAACTTTATAAGTACCAAATGAACAAATCTTATATGTAAACCTTATAAGTTAAAATTTAAATCTAACACATTTTCAGATCTAGTAACCTGGTAAGATGTTTTAAAAGCATGAACTCCAAATTTAAATAACAGAGAAAACAAGTGGATATGTTACTCCGTAATAGAGTGCTTTTAAGAATTATTTTCTAACACAGTTCATTAAACGCAGAATCAAGTAAATTATTTTATTTATTATATTACATATTTGCATCTCCTATACTGTAGGGTGCAATATTATTTTATAATGAAGAATAGTTATAAAAATATGAATGATATTAAAATTTAACATTTATTTATGACAATGTACAATAATTGGTTGAATCTTAACCGGCTTTTTTACAATTAACATATATATACAACATTTATACTCACTAAATATTTTTAGAATAATAAAATATATAAATAAATATATTATATTGTAATACATAAATTCTAAGCTAATGATCGTCTAAAAGGGCCTTCCCATACAGCAGGAATCATTAACACAAATTGGCAGTACCAGGAAATCGATTAAAGGTTACAGACTTTGCCTGAACAACCAAACAATGATAAGCACTTTGGAGCATTCCTTCCGCTAGTTATTTAAATGTCCACGTCCAGGGAAATTTCCAATTTCTTTTTGCTCCCACTTAAAACTCAATCTTCATCTACACAAGTTCAATCGTAATATCCACTTCTTAAGTCCACCCATAATCTTTCTTAAAGTCCTGTCTTAATCATCCTCACTCTTAACGTCCAATGTTAATGTCAAAATCATAATGACCAAAAACATTTTTTTCCTGGGATTTTAATTTTTAATGATTTCTTCTCACTTCCTTATTTCATAATCCGTCGGTGGCGAGGTCCGATTCTGTCAAAATTAATATCTGCCCTCTCTGGGAGGACCCGTTAGCACCCATCTGACGACGTTTTTGGAAAAAAAACACCATCCATGCTCACCATCAGATACCGCCAAATCTCAAGATACTTAAAAAAACTGTGGCTCCATCGTGTCGAAATTTTTTATCCCTGTCTGTAACCTGCATCTTCCCCACGCAGCTTGCCTTTGTTTCCGTACAGCCAAATAGCGCATGTAGTTGTGTTTTATCATTACAATATGAAGTTTGTTCAAAATGTAAAGGAAATTATGTAATTTCGTGAATGTTACAAATTCGATTTTTGTTGATGTGTTGATAAATATGTCCGTGCATTGCTACCCATAACGGATGTTTAATTTGTTGCCATCAGAAATTACATATTTGTTTAAAATGGACCAGGGAATTGACATCAAGTTTTGATATACGAATGGTATATAATGTAGCAATGTTTTAGAAATGTTAAATATTGCTTTTGGTGAGTCTATCATGAGGAAAACGAAGGGTTGCGACTGCTGTAAGCGTTTCCAATAAGGCAATGAAGACGTTGAAAATGACAGGCGCCATAGATGCTCCAGCGCGTCAACAAACGATGGAAACGTGGAAAAAGTGAGAAAAATGATTATGAACGATCGCCGAATCGTAATGCTATAAGTCGCTGATAATGTAGATTGATCCATTCCGTGAAATTTATGTCAAGCAATAAAATTTAAGACGCAGATTGGTGCTGGCTGTCTGGGTTGAACAATTCACTGTAAATAGTAAAATTTCGTACAGTATCTCGTACGTTTGTAATGTACGAACTTGATCATGGTAATGGCAAAAACGTTTTCTTTATAGTGGGAACCACTACGAGGAAATCATTCAATTCTGTTACAGTATTACATTATAAAAGAATACGCGTGATGAGTTATGAAAACCTGACGACAAATAAAAGCAGGCCCCAAAAACGGTAAGACAGATCGATAAAGGACTAGGCCGAGTTATAATAAGAATATTTCAGCGACGAAATAAGTATTGATTGTGGAACGGTTTATTTTACCTATGAGGTACTTTTTTACTGTATAAAATTGGAATGTAATTGGCTAAGTGCACTTATTTAAGAGGAGTGAAATATGGTGTTGAAATTTACTGTTTGCTATCAAATCAAATCAACCCTGCAGACAACCGTGCAACGATTTTGCAAAGGCTCTAGTTAAAAACAGCCGCTGCTTCGACTGCAGCTGCTTCATAATTACGTATGGAGGTCAGGGCCCGGAAGTCTTGCAAGCACGTGGCGATGGAGAATTCGCCATTTCGGGACGGTAACAACACGTAATGTCATCCTCTTGGCTTCGACTATCCACCTCAGCTTTCGCTATCACTAGTTGACAATGCATATTACAAAATTATTAAAATATAAATATATACTTTCCTGGAGATTTGTCCGTTGAGTATTATTTGCGTTTACCTCTCAATTCCTCCAGCATTGCATGCAATATATAGCTTCTTCTGACATGAAAACTTCATATTTCCGCGTTATAAAAATTAACTTCTCGATTCTAAGCTGTTTCGATATGTAATACTTTCAATAATTGATATCATCAGGTGTTCAAGATATCAGTTTTACGCAGAGCCCTCGTCCATCCATTTACTAATGCTACTAATTTCACGTTATCATAGGTACTTCGGCTATTATGGAATAGTCAGGAAATACTAAAACTTTTCTTCGTTAAAGTGCTGATTGCAAGCGATAATATAATAAACGACAGGGTATTTCATATTGAACATGCATGTGATCGCTATAATTATTTTTTTAAATCAAATTTAGAGTGAAAGTGTAATTATCTAAGTTTCTATAGATGTTCTGTTTGACCTCTCCACTGACATAACAAGTACCAATGCGGTATTCCAATTCCTGCTAACCTCGTGACAGAATAGGTTAATGCTTCGAGCATTGATGGGGTAAACTATTGTCCATATTATACCAATATGGTTGGACACCATCTTACTTCATAATGAATCCGAGAACCGATTTTTGGAAGAAAACAGAACCCAAAACATGATTGTTAAAAATGACACAGAAAACGTTCAACTTTGAAGAATAACGCTGAAGTTTCGGGATTTTCCGTGGCCTAAAATCGTAAATTATGGTGACTGACATTTCCAGAAACGTGAAAAGTGGTTTCATGCGTAAAGACATTCTGTTCGCGAAAGCGTTTTCCTCCAGAATATGTTGCAAATCCTTCAAGAGATCTTCACGAAATGGTTTGTTGAAAGGTTTTAATGTCTGCACTATATGAAAGATTTTTTGCCGGAATTGTAGACGTTTCCGTAACTTTCATCACACAGTTGTATGAGTTCATAAATCGCAAGACGCGTTAATTTTGTGGGACTTCGTAAAAACATTTCGCGAATTCTTTCAACAATTTCAGGTTAGGTTGCTGTTCGTCATGGGCCGATTTCTTTCACAAGCAGCCCGTGTCCTGAAACTGTTTCGCCCACCGTTCGTACGCAAATGTCTTTGAACGACGATAAACGATTTTTTTTAGCGGATTCCAAAACACAATACGCAGGACGGATGACGCCATTTTGACTAATGGTGCTTTTAGCGTCGATTTCGTAACCGGAAAATTTTTGGGTGTTGCTAGATGAACTTGTATAATTATAGTTTTAGAATGAACGTCTTTCAGCTAAATGAATCATTTACAGAATTAGTACTGTGCTAATATATTTGTCCCATTCATTATGAAACAGTGTTCCACTGAACGTGTCAGTCAACTGCCAGCATCAGGAAGTGTTGTTTCTGCTTTTGGGAAATTTCAAGACTTAAATTTTCAATGCTGCTCTCGAACACTTCACAAATGCAGCCATTTTGCTGAATCTGGTTCCGACGCTTCGAGCGCCTACGATCACCCCGCGTTCAAACCCTGTTAAATCAAGTCTTTTGCCCATATCTTTGCAAGCAACACAGTAAAACTGATGATTCACTTCATTCCCATAACAGTTATCTCACCCTCTAGAGGGATACACTGAGACGCTGTCAAATGGTCATAATTTGGCCACCCAGTGTACAGTTAACTCGCGCCATCGTGAAGTAGATATTCAAAACTTTGCCTCGGCTGAACTTTATAACAAGAAATAAGTTGAATATTTATACGTCTTTGTCTGCCTTAAATTCCTAAGACATTCCTGAATAAAGTGATATAAATCCAAAGATAATACATAATAATGACAAAAGAAACAACCTTATTTAACAAACACTAAAAAACAGAGAGAGGTGATTAAAAAATTAGATAGGCCGATGTTTCAATGTGAGCGTAGTATCTTTTTAAAATTACTGTTAAATGCGCAAAGATCCATTTGGGAAAGATGCTACGCTCGCATCGAAACTTCGACCTATCTAAAAATTTTTAATCAGTTCTCTCCGTTTTCTAAGAGTTGTCTGTTAAATAAGGTCGTTTCTCTTGTTATTATGTACCACAGGCGTTGAATTTTTACACTATACGTGATAGTTCGTTTATAAATAAGTGTAGGGTAAAATTTTTGTCTTAATCATAAACTTCAAATACACTTAATCATAAAGTTAATTAACGTATCTATTCTAAAAACAATAAAGATACACACCTGGGATTTCTGTAGTTAATTAAAAAAATTAAATTCTAAAATTGCAAATCAAGATCAGAAAAATGACAATTTTTTTGTCAACAAAAATAAAAAAATTATTCAATATTGTCAGGAAATTCAATAAATAATATATTATCTGAACAAATTTTATTATTTTAACAACAATACTGACAACGCTTTTTACATACAATCTTCATAAATGTTTTTTTGTCACAGTCACCGCAAATTGGGGTTAGCTATCACACACGTCTTACTTTTTTTATTCATTGATCTTCACACATCTTACTCTTTTTGATAATTTAGTGGTTGGAATCGTAAGAACAACTATTAGAATCCTAGAAATGGAATTCGTCAGTTCTCGTGGGAGATGAAGGTTGGTTTTCCTTCTCTGGAGATGGTGTTCAACTGCCATTCCAGTGCTTTAGTAAAATCATAACGTGATTTTTAGATGTTATTTTTTATATATGAGTGTATAACATACGAATTGACCATTTAAAAAAAAGTTACGTTATCGGTAGGGTGCAGTCGTGGTGACCCATTTGAAAGGAAAATAAATTCTACAAGCAAAGAAATTACCTGTTTAAACACAAGCTCTCTACTAAGCGGGCCAGAGTACACTACCGGAAAGGTACTGAGACTATCAGCACTACAGTGTGATCCTATTCTAAACTAAACAATAAAAAACATCCCCCGGGGTCCACATAACCCCACACTACCAGTTACGGGCCAATTCAAATGTGTTTTGATTTTCCCATAGCCTTCATTCTTGTTTTCAAAACTGGTAAATTGTATGTTGAAAGTGCAGTAATGAAAACTCAGATTTAAGTTGATCCCATTCAAACGTTCTATTTGGTCGTCTCTGAGGTCACGGGTTCGATTCATGGCAAGGGCCAGGGTAATTTGTATTGCGTTTGTTTTCACGTTTCCTAACTGCAAACTGGACTAAAACGCAAACCAGTCACTCCATTAAATAGTCGCTAATGACCTTTGATGTTAGTTGCGACTATAAACACAGAATTAAAAACACCATTCCGTTTAATAGACAGGTTAGCTTGTTATTATTTTACTGCACTAGGAAAATAAGGAAAACCTTATCGCTGTGAGGATAATAAAAGTCATAATTAAACTTTATCACTAAACTATCAAATTAAGTAATTAAATTGACACATTTTAACACTAATGCACGTTGCTAATTTAATATACTAGTACAAGTGAGCTAATAGTACACAATACTAGAAACATGTTGCAGCTGACATTCCCACATGCAAAGCTCTCTCACAGCCTTGGCTTTTCAGACGATGAAAAATTGTGTGGCCGCTTGATGCTTTTCTCGGGAGTCACTATTTTGGTACAGTATTAAAGTCTGTTTATATCTAGAACGCCATACGAGAATGTCACATCAAACACGTGTTTCGTCATGAGCTTTAAAAAAATCTCATTATTAATTAACTATATTATTATATATTATTGGGAAGGTCTTCTCGTTATTGTATGCGCTTATTAAACATGAATATATACAGGGTATTTTAATATTACATGAGGTATATTTAATGACCCAGTAACATAATTTTCACAATTAAAAAAATATTAAACATAATTTATATTATTAATTGGTTTCTTTTATATAAATTTTTTCTATAAAAATTATGAGTATTATTACGTTCGTTTCTGACGCCATTTTAGATAAAAACTACTGTTGTTTTTCATTTTGATGCATTCTAACATAAATTGTTTGTTTGGGGGGGGAGGGGGGTTAACAGGCTACATGAGGGTGATCCTGAAACAGGCAACTCCCCTTTAATAGCATAGGAACGGAATTGAAAAGGGGGGATGTATTGGTTCCACCCACTTGTAAATTTCACATTTTCTATTACCTAATTTACTGAATAAAATCGTAATATGTTAAAGCATACATATTAATAAGTCTGAAGTTTCGTTGCTGTAGCAGCCTAACACATAATACAAAAATAATTTATTTATAAACTAGTTTTTGCATTTAAAAGTTTTCCTGAAGAAGTTCAAAGAATTGGGATGACAGACGCAGAGCACTTGATTTTAAAAAAATTAAACAAATGTTCCTAATAGTAAAATTCCTTATTTCTGACATCCCCACAGTCTCAGACACGTGCTCACGACTCACGAACGCGTCGTCGCATTCTTCAGAGTCAGTCTTCTCAATTTAGACGCCATGCAACAAGCGCTACTTTCTCCCGCAGACCTTAAAGCCAGGCATTTATGAATACGTTAACTTCACACACCTCGAACGAATGCCATATTCATATTATTTACTAGAAAATAAATTAAAAAACCACTTGGGAATTTGCCTTTTTGTTTCAAACCCAAACATTACTTTGTATTTTTTCACTCTAGCTGGTTACACCAACCGGTAATTATACCGGCTTGGCATCGAGAGCGTGACCTACCTCACCTGACGGGATATTAATTTCATCATAACCGGCATGATGACTCACTATAACCTAATCGAGTCAAGAAATCTACTAGAACAGGATCAAATACCGGCACATTTTAATCTCCTATACCTTAAGAGGTCAGACGAAGACATTGAAACCATAATAAATGGCATGAACGTGGTCCTAGAGAAAGTGTTCAATATGAGGATTAATAGAGAGAAACCTAAGGTAATGGAGTGTAGTTTGGGAAACAGTGGAATAACAAAGGGTGTTAGATTGGAAAGGGATATTTTGAAGGAAGTTAAGGAATTCTGTTACTTGGGAAGCGTAATAACTAGGGATGGTAGAAGTATAGTAGACATAAAGAGTAGGATAGCTCAGGCAAGGAAGGCTTTCTATAAAAAGAGGAATTTACTTACGGGTAATATAAGTGTGAATATTATGAAATCGTTGCTAAAAATGTTCGTATTGAGCGTGGCGTTAAATGGATGCGAAAGGTGGACGATAGGAGTTGCGGAAAGGAAAAGAATAGAAGCCTTTGAAATGTGGAGCTGTAAGCGAATGCTGAAAATCAGATGGGTGGTTAGAATCACTAACGAGGAAGTTCTAAACAGAATAGGAGAAGACCGAACAAGATGGAGGACGTTGACAAAGAGAAGGAATAGATCAATGGGCCACGTTTTAAGACACGAGTGTCTTGTAAAATTAGCATTAGAGGGAAGTGTGTGGGGTAAGAACAGAAGAGGGAGGAAAGAATGGAATACGCTAAGCAGATTAGGGAGGTTTTTTACCGGGTAGTTATGCCGAAATGACGAGGCTTGCGCAAGATAAGTTAGCATGGAGCGCTGCAACAGACCAGTCTTAGGACTGAATACCACAACAACAACGTACTTTAAGAGAGCGTAAAATACCAAATGTACTCCTCGTCCTTACAGTAAGAAATAGTCTCTAAAATTTAGGAGAGTCAAACCAGTAACATAATGGAATCAATAATATTCCAAATAGCGTAATAGAAAATGAAGAAACTCAAGAAAGGAATTAAAGCTAAGAGATGGGTATTAGTAAAACTGAAACAACAGGAGGTGCTTCAGAGTTTCAAAGATGAAATCAAGAATAGATTAATGGAGGAAGAAGAAAGAAACAAATGATTAGAGCAGCCGACGAAAAAGTTGGAAGAATAGCTCACTCCAAAAGGAAAGCTTGGATACCAGAATAAATAATAAAAATGGATCATGAAAGCGAGAGATGAAAACGGCGAAGAGTTGTACAGACGCTTGACGAATGAGGTAGAAAGGAAGCGCAAAGCAGCCAAAGAGGCTAGGCTACAAGCAGAGTCGGTCCTAGTGCCGGGCGCCATTTGACGGGGGGCGCCGTAACCATCCGTCCACCAGCGTCTGATGAAGACAAATGGAACTCAGACGCGAGGAGCGCAGTTCAGGCAATGCTGACCGATTATTGGCGACAATCACACGACGTGATTGGGCTTTTTCTTGATACAATTGTACAAGACTTTGACTTGGATATGAACGATTGTCGAAGTCAATGCGAGTTATGAGAAGATCATTTTGGTTTCAGGAAGAATGTAGAGACAAGAGAAGCAATATTGACTTTGCGTGTAATTTTAGTTAATAACATTTGTAGATTTAAAAAAAAGTGTTTGATAATGTGAACTGGAACACACTACTAATGATTTTGAAGAGGACAGGAATAATACGAGTCGAGAAAGAAGGCTTATACATAACCTCTACAGAAAGCAGCCAGCATTAATTAAGATGTAATAAGGTTTTCATTAAGTAATGCTAGTCCTAGGGCTGAAATAGTGGTTGTGGAGCTTAAAGCAAAAGATGAAACTTTATAAAAAGCAATCAAACAGGTAAAGAGCAGAGGTTATCTATTTGAGATCAAGAAAATAAAGCAGAAACCAAAATGGAGTAAGCAGTCTGTCGCCCAGGCCGTTTACCTTATATATAGAACAGGCGATGAAGAAAGTTAAAACGGAATATGTAAAAGGAATTATACCGCAAGGAGAAGAAATAAAATCCCTACGGTTTGTCGATTGTATTGTGGTATTAAAAAAGTCGGAAGAGCATTTGGAAAACGTAATAAATGGCATGAACATGATCATTGAGGATTAATAGAGGGAAAACCAAGGTAATGGAGTGTAGTATGGGAAATAGTAGAATAACAAAGGGTCTTCTTCTGAATCACCTAATACTACAATATTGTTGGCAAAGCGTAGGGTTTCTATTTCTTCTCCTTGCATTATGATTCCTTCTCCATCCATATATAAGTTAAACAGCATGGGCGACAGGCAGCCTAACACCTTTTTTGATTTCTGCTTCCTTTTCTTGTTCTTCAATTCTAATTACTGCTGACTGCCTTGTCTAGAGGCTATGGATAAACCTTCTTTCTCGATATTATATAATTATCCTCGTAAAAATTGTTCATGGTGGCGATGTAGAGCATAAGTCACGAGCCGCCACTGAATGTTGCATAGAAATTTTCCTGAGACCGCTGCACACACATAGAATACCTATAAAAACTTAGAACTATAGTTTCTCTGTAATTTAGATTTACCAAAGTAAAGGAATTATAGCGTTCATAGATATACTTTGTGTTCCATTCAATATGAAGCACCCCGTATTCTCTGTCATAGGAAGCTCTGAGTATTTTTCCGAGTATAACTTGGAGCAGCAACCAACAGGAAAGGATAGCGTTTAAAGAGCCGACCCTTGCACAACGCCCTCCTCTGTTAAAACTCTTCTGCGAGGGGCTTTGTTAAGGACTAAGGAGTAGAAAAAAGGAAGGCGAGCAGAGGAGCTCGCGCTGCGCTGAGTTATAGAAGTGGAGCTGTTATCGCCTACTCGGAGCCCACGCCAAGGACGACCGTGCCTCAATACTGTATATCACCTGGTCGGCATTCACAAGCCCAGTCATTTACTACTGTACTTAGCTCTGATAAACTGCTCCATTAAACCTCCTCATTTGCTGCATGAATATTATTGCTCTCAATTCTAAGCTGTGCTTACAACCCTACTCTCCGTTTTCAAATTTTAATTCTAATGACATTATTATTATTTCGCAATTTAGTATCCATGAAAACAAAGGTCACTTTGGATAAGTATTTATTAAAAAAAGTTTCTCTTATATCTACTGTGGGCTTCCTCATTTAAAGGGATGCCCGTGGAAGCTTCTCTCGCAGGTATTTCTTTACAGAGTGACAATGGGGCTTACCTTAGGGGATGCCTCGTTCTCATTCAACTCTGTGAACAAGAAAGTTAGTTAAACAAAAACTGCCATTAAACTTTAATTCCCGTGTTAAAAACTTTCTCGTCAGAGAGAATAATTGCTTCAGTTGAAGCTCAGCTCAACAGCCGTAAAAATAATATATTTTTGTTTACATCATTTCGGCCGTAACCGTCGCTGAAGATGGTCCATGCGCGACACCAAATTCTTTACTTGTAAATTAAATATTCTTTTCGGCTGAGGGAGCCAAGGAGTAAATATGATATATTGCTAATTTTTAAGCCTGAGGAAGTCTCAAAATGGAGATGAAACGTCGCTTTTGTGAATAAATAGTGATATATTTAATGCTGACTTTTTGGCCGTCTTTTTATTTATTGTAAATTTTAAAGTCAGAAAACTATGTTGTTAATTTTTTTGTTTATGAAGAAATTTACAATCTGTTCATTTTGAACATTAAGCAAATTGGATGAATGAAATTACACTGAAGGGAGAAGTGGTCGAGTGATCACGCTCCGAATTAAACAAAATGATACATGAATACAATAAAATTAATCTTCACAGATCTTTCGGCCGCTTCCTCTTCAATCTGCGACGTGATGTTGTTTATTTACTAGATGGCTGACCTCTTTGTTATAGTGTCCTGGGAGATTTTAACAATAATTAGTGCTGAGTCTGTGTATTTCATCTTCCAAAGTGGGTATGGCTAGATATTCATGTATTGTTTAGTTGCTGACGAACCAAGGTGCATTTAAGATGGTACGAAGGATTTTTGACTGAAGACGTTGAATAATTTTTGAATTCGAAGGCTTGGTTCACCCCCATAGTTGGATCCCATATTCCATATGGATTTAATAATGAATTTATATATAAATAATTTGTTTTCTGTTTTCAATTTTGAATTTGTGCAAAGTAGCCAATTCATTTGACGAAGCTTATTCTTGATGTTGAATGTGGTTTCCATGTAAGTTTAGAGTCCAATAGTAGACTAAGGTATTTGACTTCATTGGTGATAGATAATGGTGTATTATTTATTGAAACATTTGGTCAGTTTGTTTTCCTGGTGGTAAAATTTATTTGCACTGGTTTATTACGATTTACAGTTATACACCAAAAGCTTAGCCATTCTTCAAGGCTATTTAAATGATTTTGTAGGACACTAGCAGCTGTAAGAGGGTCATTATCTGCAGATAAAATTTCGGTGTCATCAACGTAGGTTGCAAGAATTGAGTTATCTGTTTCCGGTATGTCCGTTGTTAATATAAGATAAAAAAGCGGTCCCAGGACACTACCCTGTGGTACTCCAGAGCCAATTGGATGAATTGTGGAAATGTCGCTGTTAAACTTAGTTTGAAAAAAGCGATCAATTAGATAGGATCAAATCCGATGCCACATTTCCTTACTAAGGTTGTGAAGAAAGTGATTAGTAAATTATAGTTGAGCCGAGTGGAGATACATTCAAGTTATTATTTGTATCGCACTTGTAACAATAGTAACAAATTTAAGGATCGTATTAACTAAGGTGTTATCATGGTTGGTAGCGGTATTCGGAAAGTGGAAGGATTCTGCCATCATGGCTTGGGACATAATAATAGTTTTCCGAAATTACTAAGCCAAGATTGCTTAGTGTCTACTATTCTTAAATCAACGACAAATAGAGACCCATGAGCCATAGCTCAAAATGTAACTTACGGTAGAGATGATTATGTTCGGTATGTGTAAAAGAAACTCCTCGGCGAGCCCCAACTCTGTTGGACGTAGGCGAAGAATCCAGTTGAAAGCAGTTGCAAACTACTAGTAAATGGGAGTGGCTATTAAAGTCCTTCACAAAAATTTAACAATACAGCACGAGAGTAATTTTGTAATTCAAATTCTTCGTGGCACTAAGTTTTAGTATTAAAATCAATACTCATCAGAAAATGGAAGTGGCATGTTTTGGAACAATTGGATTATCTTAGAGTTCTCCCAAATTTTAAAGCCAATTTCTTTTTCACTATAAACGTTTCACATGTCCCTTCCTTATGATATAAACGTGAACCTTTTTGTTGGCTCGTATCAAATACGACAGTATGGACTACACTTAAATATCAAAAGTATTATTAACAAATTTGACTGTGCCTTCGATTTACTCGTTTTGTACGATAAAACACAACTACTTGCGGAATTTGGCGGTACGGAATCAAAGGCAGGCGGCATGAGGAAAGTGCATGTTACAGACGGGGGTAATAAAACCCACACCCGATGGCGTGACTGCGGTTTTTCCCAAGCCCCGTGATATTTGGTGACATTGGGTGGTGAGACGGATGGGGTTTCCCCCCAAAACGCCGATAGTGTGGGGTAATTGGCTCCTCTCAGAGGGGACAGAAAAGTTTTATGAGACAAATTCGAGCCCCGCCACCGAAGGAATATAAAACAAGGAATCAGGAAAAAAATATTGAAGGCCCGAGAAAAATGGATTTGTGGACATTAAGGACGTGAAGTTGGACACTTTAGATGTGGGGTTTATGATTAAGGACGTCAAGTTTATGATTGACACAGTAGGCAGATTATGATTGGAGATGAAGATTGAATTTTAAAGTGGAACGATAAAAAATTTGAAATCTTGCCGTGGACATTTAAACATCGGGAGGAAGGGGTGATCCAGTCCGGATCCCCAAAGTGCTCATCTTTGTTCAACGCGGAAGTCCAGAATGGTCCAACGACAAGTTCCAGGCAAGACGAGACGACACGGTAAATACCACTGTTCGTAACGTTTTGCCGATTTCCTGGAACTGCCATTCCGAGTAAGATTTACGTTAATGTTTTTGAATACATGTAGAGCTCATGGATTTAGTTTATAAGATATTTAGTGAATAAATTTTGTTTATATATATAGTTAATCTTTTAAAAAAACTTGGCTTACAACTACAAAGTGAACAAGTTGTAATTCCCTGTAAATAGATAAACATAGAGTAAATGGATTTCACATTAATTTTAAAATAGATATGGGGGCTCAATATTCATTACAGTTCTATATAGTGAATGCCAAAAGATTTACGGTACTTTATATGAGAGAGTGTCCCAGATATTTAGTATCACGAATTCTGCAACGAAACGAAGAACACGAGAGCATTTGATTGAAATTAGGATTTAAAGACAATTATCAACGAATGATATTTAATGTTACAAGGGGTATTAATTACTTAGTGTCACTTTAACTGTGTTGCGATTATTATACACATCCTGAGGTCTTTATTTTTTTAGGTATGGACACCGGCGAAGCTGCTACCTTGGCGGATGACTTCTTGAGCACCGATGGCCAACTGAGCAAACACTCCGTAACCATCGAGTGTGGGCAACGGCCCGTCCGTCGACATTTAACTTCCCCATTGCTTATATTTGCTGACGAAATGTCTTCTGTCGTGTCATTTCTACAGTCCAGAGCAGAAAATCGACGACTTGCCAGCAGCATTCGCAATAATCTCCTGCTAATTGTTTTGACGACGCCTTCTTCAACAGACATCTACAGCACTATGTTGCAGCAACTATGGGAAGACTTCAAAATATTGAATTCATTACTTCTGTTGCTAGATAACGACACTGTACTCGCTTATAACCCTTTTATAGAAGCTGATGAAGGTTGGAGAGGCGTTCTTCAGGAATGGCGGCTCACGGAAGCTAGGAAAATGTTAAGCAAAAGAACACAAAACTTACATTTGTCTCCAATAACAGTGTCTATGTTTCCCCGTTATCCTACAGCTATACCATACTTTGCAAACGGCTCAAGGCAATATAATGAAAAGGGTGGACCGATCGATCATTATGGGGGAATAGACGGATTGATTCTTTACCACCTTTCGCAGTATATGAATTTCTCACCAGTGTATGAGAAACCTCTAGACGGAAAAGAATATGGTTATGTGAAAGATACTTTTTCTGGAACTGGGGTGTTGGGCGATCTGTTGACTGGAAGAGCTGAATTGGCTTTCAATTCGATGTTCTATAAAGATTATCACACGAGAAACATCGAGTTCACTTGCACAGTCTACAGTGACACGGTGTGTCTCATAGTGCCTAAAGCCCAGGCCAGTTCTAAGACGATTGCCCTGATGATGCAGACGGACGTTCAGATGTACGTGTTCACAACTTACGCCATCACTGCTCTTCTTTGGTACCTTCTATCGAGATTCAGGCATGCATACATCAGTGACTGCCGGAAAAAACTTGATATCAGCACAACATTTTTGGAAAATTTTCATCCACTCACGTCAAGTGCTATGAGTCGATTCCCAGATGAAGTTCCTCTGCGAATATTCGTTTTCTCTGTTATAATATTCTATTCCATCATCAACAATTTCGTACAAGGTCAGATGGTGAAAGTTCTCAGCAAGCCTCAGTCTGGTCATGATATAAGCACATTAAGAGAACTTGACGAATCTGGCTTACCTATTAGCACAACTTCTCCAAATTTGGCAAATGTTCTAGGGAGCAACGACCCATCTCAAAATCTCGTCACCGCTCATCTCATCAGCAAGATAAGAGTTATAGAGGGAGGGTTCGGAGAGGACACCGCCAGCGATAGAGTTGCTTTTAGAAGAGATACGGCAGCGCTGGTACGTGTCAGTGATGTCACTTTTGGCGTTTATGATAAGTACCGAACGATAGAGGGACAACCGATGCTTCACGTCGTCCAAGAATGTCCGATGACGTACATGCTAGGTTACATCGTTCCTAAAGGATCGCCTTTCCTGAAGGAAATAAACGATTTCATTTTGAAAGTCTTGGAAATAGGATTGATTGAGAAATGGTGGAGATCTGAAGCAAAGCCTTCCACATGCAAATCTGAATCCAAAGATAAACAAAGCGACGTTTTTCGAGTGTTTACATTCAAAGATTTTCAGGTTTATTTTGCAATTCTAGCAATAGGGCTGCTGTCAGGCCTGATAATATTTATAATTGAAAAAATCACAGGCACTATTAATAATCTATATATGAATACAATTTCTAAGTAACTCACATTTTGAACAAGTGAAGATCTTTATATTTTGTAGAAAATACACAATTGATTTTGACTAATTCCTGAAGGGGAATTAGTGAAGAAGTTTTATTATTATTCATTAATGAAATTGTTACATTGGTGATTAATGACAGTAAGTGTAGCAAAATACATTCACACATATGTCGGAGGTAACATATTTCCTAATATCACAATAATTGCCTACATTTAGTGCTCTATCATTTTAAAATTCTGATTCTTTGTATAACTATTTGATATAAATTCATCTAAATGGATAAGTTTTCATCCATCCAAGAAGGTCTAAATTTATTTTTACACGAGGTTATCTTTCAAGTTGAACATAGTGACAGCAATACTCAGTAGGATTTATTGACAATGGTGGGTGAAGAATGTGAAGAGTATTCAGTAACACCCCAAGTAGAATTTGCATATAGAGCAATCAAAATTTGTGGTTCTTGCAAACTTTTATTCAATACCTTTTACCTTACTTAATATCATAAAGAAAAATAAAATATTGACAGTAGTCTACAATGTATGTTGTTCACAACTGCTGTGCAAGGCATGGAATTCAAGTGTTCCTCCACTGTTCTCGAGCAAATATATTTTTAACTTAAGGAAATAAAAATTATTTAAGACTGAAAATCAATTTTGGAGTGCTTTTATTTTATATGTATTTTAAGCTCGTCAACAACTATGGCTTTTAGAAATTACTGTAAGAGAACTCATTTTTACTTGTACTCTCGTTACACACTTTAGAAACATACATCATACACACCCAACATTCATGCCCTTGCCATCATTTGAACCTTTTGGAGGCAGCGACACTGGCCACTACACAACAGGATTTCGACTTTGGAGTGCTTACATGTCCACCAATGATGCATTATTGTTTAATGAACAAACTTTTAATTTAATCTTCTGGAAGTGATTCATATACAACAGTTGGCACACTACTTTCTAAATTTCTATATACTGGATTTATGTTTGATTAAAACACGGCAACCAATTTTTGTCAAAATAAAATTAAGAAAAAATCATCTCATAAGCCATATAATTTTAAACCACAGTCAAAGTAGTCTAAAAAATAAAAATAAAGAAAATGCTTAAATTGAAAAACAAAAGACAGCTATAATAGATTTTCAACTAATGACGAATCAAGCTCCAACCGTATAATTTCTCTACAAAATGAAATAAGTAAAATAGAGTTGGATTCATAACTATTAAGATTTGTTGCTCATGAATAGTTCAATAGAATTATTCTGGAAAAGGAACTGTGCAAGTAGTTCATTGGTAATGTGAACTACTGTTCATGGATTAGTAACAGATCACAAACCAAGGAGTTCATTTGGGCACAGAAATCTCGAAGTGAGATAATCAGTTTGTTGGAGTTGTTTATTACTGTCATTGATTGTAGTCCCTTTGCTTAGTGTGTTTCTTTCCTTTATCATCATATAAGCGTGAATGTTATCACAAACTTCTAGTAAAATTATCTTCAAACAAAGGTGATATAAAGGTAAATTATATCCCAAAAACATCACATGTCAAGCTCACCCCAATATTTAGTTTAACATGAACATTTCTAATTGATAGCACCTGTGCAAATAAAATATCTCTCAGACACATTCATTGTAAGTTTCAACATATAGTGGTTCCATATTCCGTTTACCATATTTGTGAGTATTGTAATCTAAGTTGGGCATCAAATTGAAAAAGAAAAATGTTCCCACATTACAAAAATACATACAACAAAACCGTGATAAAATGAATACCTCAATTTTTTTCTATTGAGTTAATCAGTTTTTTTTACTGTGTGTTCTTGTGTCTGTCTTCACCTCATGAAAAATACAGGCTAGCAGAAATACTGTGTGGCATTTATTTTCCGTATTTTGTACACAAATGTTTATATTTGACCAATTTTTCTCTTTACTGCCTGGGACAACTAGTCTGCATGCAATTACCAAATAATTTTGTGACAGTCATAAAAGACAACACAGTTAAAAAGAACTAGTTCAGTATAATTATCAAAGTATAACAGAATTATATGCTTAAAAGAACCATCTTGCCCACCACTACTATTCATGTACATTTCATGCTTAAAAACAGCATTTAATAAATGCTCATTACCTTTAATTTCATTGGTAATTTCCCAATTATTAACTAGGCCTTTTCAAGTCTGATTAAGAGTTCCATTAATTTCATGTATGAGACTTTCCAAAGTGTATAACAGTATAAATATTTCATTCAAAATATAGTTTGAAAAGTTTTAACTTTTACATACTCCCACACAACAATCTAATTCTGTAAATCCAAAAATTATTCTTCTCACTGCAAAATTGATATTAAAGTGAGCCTATTTCTCTTTCTCAAATTTCATGTTTTGGGTCTATTCCTTTGGATCAATTCAGGGGATCTCTTGTAACAATACAATTATTTATAAAATACCCCATTTGTAAATGGGCAAGTCACAATAGTAAATATGGAAAATTAAATTTATAAATTACAAAACATTAAACAAAATATTATAAATAACTTTTGTTAGAAACAGTTAAATAAGTCACAGTCATGAATGATATTATTATTATTATAAACAAACATTTATTTACACTGAAAGTTTCACAAAAATAATTTTATGGAGTCTCTTTTACTTGACTGGTTTCATTTGCCAAAGCCCATCATTGAGGTAGTGATAATTTTCAATGCCAATTCCTTTATTCACTTTAGCTCTGCAACCAGAAAGCCATAGTTTTATAACATGACATGACAATGAGTTAGATATTTTATAAGTCTAAAAATTGAATTAACATTTGTCTATCAGGTAACAATATCAAGCAACAATTTAAAGATCTGATGGTTACTTTATGGAATATATATTACGCTGATCTCACAGCTTTCTCTGAACATATTTCTATGCCGAGCTTGTGACTTAAAAGCTTATTTCCAACTTTCTCCCACATGTTCTATCCTTACACCCTATCCAAATATACAATGTGTGTGATGATGTCACATTTCAATCATTAATTTATATATATATATATTTGTGGAAAGTAAAAAGAGAAGTGGTAGTGTGCCTGAAATTGAAGTTTCGCATCACCTTTCATGACATCAGAATGCTTATCCAATTTATGGGGGTGTTAAATTCCTTATTCAGGAGCAACAAAGCCCATGTGCCAGCGGTGTGGTGTAACCCTGACAGCACACAGGCTTTAATACTCCTGAAGAAGGAAGATAACTTTGTTTAAAAAATTGATGTACTTTCCACAGTCTAGAGTGGTGATGAGAAAGTTTAAAAAAGGCATGTGACCATCTTCCTCTCTCTCTAATATTGTGTATTGGTATTAAGTCATATTCCATTGATCCCATAGAGAAGCAGAATGAGTCAGAGATAGTACAAATGTGTTTAGTTAATATTAACTCTATATTACTATTTGCATTCATATGATTATTTTTAACTTTTATTAAGATATGCTTAAGTTCTGCAGAGAAGACCAGATATACAGTTTGAATCTGATACATAATATTGATATTGTTAATATCTATACTAAGAAAAACAACTTCATAAATTTTTTAACAGAGTAGAAGGAAACTATAAAATAGAGTGTGAATATCTCTAACACTCTTTCACTAGGCCAGTATGCCCTTTAGTAGTCACATAAGAGTAAAAGAAACCATAATATGGCTGTTTTGTAATGCAAAGATTTGCAAGTAAAATAATTTTTTAACCTTACTCCATCATTAGTAACTGTTATTGAAGATAATTCCACTAAGTATTATAAAATGAAGTGATATTTGATATAAGAAAACCATCTTTATAAAATGAAGAACTTACATATCTTCTGTTGACAAAGCAGTAAGTCCTACTGCTAGAGCATGTTGCTTCCCTTCAGCCATAACAGCCTACATTTATTAAGGATTTAAGATCAAAGTATAAACTGAAAATATAAACATCTATATTTAAAAGGTACAAACTAACTTCTCTGCTTTTGTATTACCATAGTTCAACTTTGCAGTATAGCTCGTCACTAGGTTTGTACAGTCTCTTTTTCTTGCAGTTCTCAGGTTTGTCATCATATGATGAAAGCTACAAGGCTAGAAGAAATGTTGAGTATTCATTTCATCACTAATTTACTGTCTACAATTTGGATTTCTTTTGAGGTTCAAAGTATAAACAATAATGTAATATTGTAAATATTACTAAACATTGAACCTTTTTAATGAATAAATTGACAGGACAAAATTATGGTAGTAGTAATAATACTATAATATAACAATATGTTTATTCAGTACTACTAATTCCTGGGGAAAAGTAAAATATGTACAATTGTGATTGAAAATATGGTTCCCTGTTTTCCAGCATGAATTTCAGTAAGCATGTTGAATTAAAGTGACACTCTCCCACCAATATTTATTTTTCAACAAGAACTTTATGTAGTTATATGTACATAGAAGAGTTTGAAACTTCAAATTAATTTTATTGAGCTGTTTCATTATTATGGAATTAAGTGTAAAGGATTATACTGGTTCTGATTTTCTGTTACATATATGCTGCATATGTTGTTGTGGTATTCAGACCCAAGACTGGTCTGATGCAACCTGCAATGAACAGATACAGCTGCTTGGGCTTTGGTGGCGGAATCAAAACAAAGGAGACAGTAGTTAACACTTTGGCTATAAAACCTAGACTCGGTGTCTCGGCTTGGGAGTTTCCCAAAATTGTGTGAGAATTGGCAACCGGGCAGCGTGTTTTCCCCAAGTGTAACCATGGATATTATTGGAGGAGATCAATCCCTGCCACCTTGGTGATAGATGATGCAGAAGTGGAGAAGAAGTTTTTAAAGAGGCAGGCGGAGACATTTTTGATGAGATTGGTGGTTGAGAATGAACAGATTGTTGGAGAGATGTTGAGATTATGGTGACTGATTGGTGATCAGATTGGTAGAAAGTGAATTAGAGAGATTGGAGGTCGAGAGCAGTGAGATGAGAATTGGTCAGATGGTGCGAGAGCGGTGAGATGAGAAGTGGTCAGATGGTGTGAGAGAGGTGAAATGGAATTTTGAGACAGATTTTGGAGGAGATTGTAGGAGAGCGGTAACAATCTGGAGAAATAACAAGGAAGGAGCTGGAATCTGCACTAAGACGATTAGGTAAACTACTGCATCTGTAACTCTTTGTAATTTTCTGTTTGCTGCCAGATCTGAGTGGTTTAGTGTAATAAAATATCTGTTCTATGAGAAAGACCATAAAGTGCCACCCTGAGATGACTCTTAAAATTGTTAGCAATTAAGTAATTCATATAATTCATTTTGTAAATATATGTGTAGTTATTATTGAAAATAAGTGGCAGCATAATTATTGAAACTATTAAAAATTTGTAATTATTATTGTAAATATGTTGTTTTGTTAAAGTAAATTGTTTATTGATATCATAAAATCTTTTTTAATTATTAAAATTAGTATTACCCCTATATTCATTATAAACCCTCCATGCTACACTATCTTGTGCAAACCTTTTCATTTTCACAAAACTAGCATATCCCATATCATCTAATCTGTTCAGCATATTCCATCCTTGGCCTTCCTCTTCTGTTTTTAACATGCACCCCCCACCCTTAAAGGTAATTTTACAAGACTTTCATATCTACAATGCAGCCTATTAAACTATCCTCCATATTGTTCACTCTTCCCCTATTCTGCTTAGAACCTAGTACCATCAGACTTACATCTGTTTGGGCCACTAAAAAATACTTTGAAGATGTGGACGCTATGAAAACGTCCATGTGTCAATGACTTAGGAAGCATAACCACAATTTTTTACTGCAATGGAATACATGCCCTTGTTAAAAGGTGTACAAAAACCATGGAAAAGAATGGAGAGTATATTGAAAAGTGAAAATTTAATCATTAATGTTATTGGTTTATGCTGTGTAAATTGCATTTAATTGGCTTGCCAAATAAAGAGTAAAAAGTAGGAGACATTATTTATTGAGCCATACTTGTATCAAAGATAAAGTAAATGCAAATAATGTTTTATGCATATGAAAAATAACTTTCAAGTTTTAAATGTTTCCTAAACTGAGAATAGTTTTCAAGAAAGAAAATATGAAACACAATTGTACAGATTTGATTTATGTAACTAAAGAGAATTTCTTATGTCTGGTAAACTGTTTTTCCTTTTATTATATCTGTATTTCTTTTATCCTACAGCTATTTTATTAATTTATTTCCTAAAACATTGATAATATTGTTGGTTTTTGAAACACAAGGCTGAAATAAAGTATCATTATTATTTTTAAAAAACTTTTATGAAATAAAACCAAACATTTTATAGAATTAATAGCTTGATTAAACAAAATATGGTTTTTATATAAAAGGATACGACCACTGTTCCTTTTGGCACCGATGTCATTTTAGCACCAGGGGAGGTTAACCCAGGGCACATAATATTAGCACCACTTAGAACAAAACGAATTGCACCTTTATCTACTTGCTCCCAAGGTAGAAAGAAGGGGTCTGGAATAAATAAAAATATATACATACAGATGAAAATATTAAAATTAAACAAAAACTGAATACTAATATTATTTAATATGATATAAAATAGCCCACA
Organism: Eucriotettix oculatus; assembly: GCA_034510155.1. Classification (NCBI taxonomy): domain Eukaryota; kingdom Metazoa; phylum Arthropoda; class Insecta; order Orthoptera; family Tetrigidae; genus Eucriotettix; species Eucriotettix oculatus. The sequence continues at coordinate 33,835,219 of CM067378.1, read as the reverse complement.
GAAGTAAGAATTGATTTGAATTGGGTCAAGCTTTATCTAAAAATAAACACAATTAGAATATAATTTAACTTAAAATAATATTAATATATTATAATTTGATATGCAACATGTTTTAAATGCTTATTTATTCTGTTTCAAAAACTAGTTATTTTGATGTGTCTTCAAATTTATCAGCTATTCAATTACAACCTTTCAAAACTGATTAAAATTTTACCTGCAACACTAAAGTCACACACATCTAAACATTGTTCACTATAGGCAACTGGGGTATCGCACAAAATCCTAAGTTGATGATGTAACTGTTTTACTTTCCCTAAAAAGTGACAGTTCTATAACTTTTGAAAACTGCAACTTCTTTCCCTCTACCTTCTAAAGAACTTCCTCACATAACTTAATAAGTTATAATACTATATACAAGGAATATTTTGTTATACGAGTTGATAAAGTTACTTTGTAATGGGTGCAATATAAAACTGTTGATATTTCTAGTAGAACTACATACACTTGTGTAACAGCCGTAATGTAGGAATCCAGGGTCCTTCTCTGTGACGGAAGAAAAGTAGATCACCAGCAGCATTCACTAATATTTCAATGTGGTCATGGCTGAAATAAGAGAATATTTGTTTCCAACAGTTTTGCAAAATGGGGGTGGGGAGTATAAAAATTATAATGTTGTAGTAATAATCAGTCCTTAGACTGGTCTGATGCAACCCTCCATGCTAAGCTCTTCTGCACAAGACTTCATTTCTACATAACTACAACATCTCCCTAATCTACATAGCATATTATATTCTTCACCTCCCTCTTCTGTTCTTACCCCACACACTTCTCACTAAAGATAAATTTACAAGACCCTCACATCTTAGAACGTGGCCTATTGATCTATCCCTTCTCTTGGTTGGTCCTCCATATTGTTCTCCTTTCTCTTATTCTGCTTAGAACTTCATGGTTAATGACCTTAGCTGTTGGTACAACTTAATATATATATATATATATAGACTCATGTCTGAAAGCTTCTGTGTAAATTCCTCTTTTTTTTGCAAAAGCGTTTCTGGCCTGTGCTACCCTACTCTTTATGTCAACTGTGCTTCTACCATCCCTAGTAATTATGTTGCCAAGTAGCAGCATTCCTTAACCTCCTTCAAAATATCCCTTACCAATCTAACACCCTTTGTTATTCCACTGTTTCCCATATTCAACTCCACTGCCTTGGTTTCCTCCCTATTAATCCTCATGTTGTACTCTTCTTCCAGGATTATGGTTTCTCCTAATACCCCGATATCATCAGCAAACCTAAGGGTTTTTATTTTTTCTCCTTGCATTTTGATTCCCTTTCCATATTCATTTTTAACTGGTGTATATATAAGTTAAAAATGGGATGGGCAACAGACTGCATCCTTGCCTTACTTTCTTGATTTCTTTCTTTTCAATTTCAATTACTGCTGATAACTTTCTGTAGGGGTTATGTATAACTACTTAAATATTTTATTCCTATCATCTTCAAAATCCTTAATGTGTTCCAGATATATTATTAAAGGCTTTTTGTAAATCTACAATGCCATGAACAAAGACCTGTTTTTTCTTAGCATCTTCTAAAATTAGATGCACAGTCAATATTGCTTCTTTCGTCCCAACATTCTTTCTAAAACCAAACTGATCTCCTAACCCACATTCTATGCTCCTATATATTATTTTTGTTAATATTTTGCACACATGGGATGCTAAACTAACTGTCCTGTTCACATCTATTAGTGGCAGTTTTCTTTGGTATGGGTAGTGTTATGTCATTTCTAAAATATTCTGGTATTATTCCTGTTTTGTATGTTTTCTGAACAGATATAATATTGCATCTTGTCCCGATGATCTTATCAACTCCAATGGAATGTTATAATTCCTGGCACTTTACCATTGCTCAGATCTGTCAGCGCTCAGTCACTCTCTTACATTAAAATTTACCCCCCCCCCCCAACTCATCATCATCTACCTCCTCTTCTATCACCGACTGAGCTAGATTTCCACCACGATACAGCTCTTCCACCATTTGGCCTTTTCTTCTTTATCCAGAATTGGCTTCTGATCAGTCCTCCTGATGTTCTTGCTATTTTTCCTCTCCAAAGGTTTATTTGATTTTCCTACAAGATGTGTCTATTTTCCATTTTACCATGAAATATTCAACCACTTTGTATTTCTCCTGGAACCAAGCTTCTTTGGTTGCTTTGCACTTCCTATCTATCTCATTCTTCAAGTGTCTGTCCTACTCTTTACCTTTTCATTCTAAAATATATTAAATTACTTTTTTTTGTATCCTTAAATGTCTGTCCATATAACTGGCCATAGCAGTCCCCAAAATTTCTATACCATAGTTTAGGTGAGAACATATCTCCCAATATGTGTTTATTAGATAGGTTACCATGGAGGGTTACATCAGACCAGTCTTAGGAGTGAATACCACTCAACAACATATGTTTATTAAATAGCGTGTATAAAAAATGGAACTGTTTGAGTACCATAACCTCTATATGTTTGTTGCATTGAGATTTTATACATTATGAAGGGAATGGTAAATATTTGAATAAATAAATATAAATAATGATGTGATATGATCTATGCACATGATATGAAATATATATTTTGAAGATTGTCCATCACATGAAAGAATATTTGCATGGCTTCATGATTTTAACATTTGTGGTGTATCTAAACCCATCTTTGGCGAATACTTTTAAGTACACATGAATCTATGTTTAGCTTATAAGATTATGATGTAGGTAAATTCCAAATAATTTGGTAGTGTATTCAAATGCCATACTTTGATTACACAATATGTCCACATCTACGCTGTAGTTCCTATTATAATCGTTGAGTAGTAGGCTTTTCATATTGGAGAATTACCTTATAAATGTTACTATTAACATAATTCAATATATTATTGATACTTTGTTGTTTCTCCAGTATCATTTGATAGCTTTCATAATCTCAATTTATAAAACTTGTATTCTCTGCTGCTGGAATTGATTTCTCTAAATCATTCATAACAAAAAAAATACTTACGATCAAATAACAGCTAACATAGTTGAAGAGACTCTGAACAATAAATACTTACCACTTAACAATTCTATACGTATCTTTCTTCGGAAGTACAGAGTCTACATAGTTTTCTAAATAAGGATACTGATCTAAAAGTTTCGTGCGTATTCCTTTCTGAACAGACGACTTCAATTGCTGTACCCCCGAAACGCTTTCTTTTTCTTCAAATCTGAAATAATAATAGTAGCTTATACATAACGCAATTAATACACTGCATACAAGGTTTTAGAATATTGATTATTTAAAAATATAAGAATAAAAATAAAAACGTAAAGGGAGCTAACTTTTTAAACATTATTGAATATAAACAGCATGTACTTCTGTTTCGCCGATTCTTAAAAAAACAGATGCTTAGCCACCACTTTAGGAAACATTGCAAACTAAATACATGAAAGATTAGAACTACCAATTAAAAATAAATAAAAAATTCCGAATATTAAAGAAAAATAATAAATAATTTTATATTTATTATAATATATGAAAATTCTCAGTAAAATAAATTATTGTTGAGAATACGATCGTTTAAGTTTTAACATTTAATACAATATATTATAAAATAGCTTTTTAAATGGAAAGGAAGGTAATGTATTGTACTGAAAATTATGATAAATGATAGTGTAAAAAGCTGTAAAGTCTGTTTGTCAGCACCTGTCAGTGAAGTTTAAACTTTCACAGTTGGTACAAGATATAAACAGAGTTCGTCGCCAGTGTCTCACGTGGTGAGTAAGAGTTTCGAACTAAGCGTTAGCAGTTGTCAAGCGAAAGATTTAGCGATCTTTATAAAAATGACAACAGTGACAGAAGTAGTTATAAGTAGTGATGGATCTGGGCAATTGTGGAATTCGTGCGTTTGGGATCCATTTACTGGAACTTCACTAATGACTTATAAGGGCGGAGGTGTTTCAGCTCCACGTTGTCTCTCTTTAGTGAGAAACGATTATCTATTTTCTGCAGAGGCTTCCAAACCTATACTACATGCTTGGGCACTCAACAGTCAAGAAGAAGCACGTTTCACAAACGGGAAAATGGTTTGCGCTGGATGTGTTAACGCTCTTAGCATCTCTCCCGATGGAAACTATTGTGTTGCAGGAATAGCAGAAAAGCTTCACGTTTGGCAGATTCCTTCTGGTCGACACTTAGCTGTAGCAAGTCGACACTTTCAAGATATTACATGCTTAAAGTTTACAGATGATGGTTCCCATGTAGCATCTGGATCTGAAGATTGTAGAGTAATTGTGTGGTCCTTGCCGTACATTATTTCTCAGTATGCAAACCATATGTACCCAGAACCAGGAGATGCTGTACCAAGATACACATTTTTTGACCATAGTTTGCCAGTAAAGGATTTAACTATAGGATCAGGAGGCATGAGAGCAATACTTATTTCAGTATCGTTAGATCAAACTGGCAAAATCTATGATCTCTCCTCTGGGAATTTACTGCTTTCTATTGTATATGATGCACCTTTGGTATGTGTAACCATTGACAATAGTGACACTCAAGTTTTTATTGGTTCAACTGACGGTAATATTTTTGAATACTCTATTTGTAACCCACCACGTGAAGTTCAACATATTGCTGTTAAACAGAAGCTGAAATTCATTGGACACAATAAAGCTATAACTTCTCTTTCATGTTCACTTGATGGCCAAACTCTATTATCTGCTTCTAATGATTCTAAAGTGATCATATGGGATTTAGTAAGTGGTCAATGCAAGCGAATTCTCCAACATAAAGGCCCAGTGACTAATGCATTTTTTGCTGTTGCTCCATTACACATATTTTCAGAAGATTGGAAGCCTTCAATTTTGTTAAATGGTTTCCAAAAACTTTCTAGCAATGATTTTAATACAGACTCTTTTGAAATAATGACAAAATTCAACTTGGATGCATTACATGCTGATGATATCAGTATTTCTAATGCTCCTAGTAAAATAATTAGTTCAGAAAATAGTGAAGTTTTGGACTCTCTTAGAAAAATTAATGCAGATCTTTATAAGTTTGCTCTTGACAAGTTATTACCTGAAGTAGATTGTGAATATTCTGACTTAGTTGAAGAACCTGTTTCTAAAGCCATTAAAAATAAGAAAAAAAATCTTAAAAATAAGAAAAAAGTTTCTAAAAATAAAGAAATTAAAATTAATTAATTTTGTTTTCATGTACTTTTTTTTGTTATTGGAAGTATAAAAACATATTTGTATTTGATTAAAATTAAAAAAAATATTGATATAACCCAACATGGGCAGAATTGGGTAATAAAAGTGAATGTAACTCATTTTGTCATTGTTTAGCTATTATTCAGTCATTAATAATGAAAGATAATTTAATTCCTTTAATATTTCACTTGTACATGTATTTTTTTTATTTGCAATGAAATATATGTTGCAATTTTGTTTTGTTAATTTAATCTGTATCCTCCTTCACATTTGGAAGCAATCTTATGATCAAAGTGTTCCTACTTCTATGGATATTAAGTAATATATTTTAAAATCCTTACCAAATTTGTATTTTGATAGGTTTAGATATAATAAGTCATAATTATTAATCATTCTTAGTGTATTTTGAAATAAAACTGCCATTATTATCCTACAACTTTAAGTAAGATAAATTGTCAGTAACAGATATACTGTAGAATAAGGAGACTAGAGCAATACATGCAAACAGGCAATTTAGCAAGGGTTAATTGTGAGTGGGTGTTTATGTTGTGTGTTGGTATTACTAACCGATTAATATTTCTGGTAGTATTCCCTTTAAAACTTTTGATGAAACATCTGGCTTCACATTTTTACCTTTTAATAGTTTATATTGGTAAAATGTGTCTGTGGCACTTAAGCACAATACATATATAATAAATCACATTCATATTTTTTTGGAACTGGAATTGCATTGATGCTACATATCAAAAGCATTGTTGCAAAGTGAATTGACGAGGCATTTTTTTATTTCACTTTAAATGTAGTAATGCCAGTCATCCTAAATATATCAGATGTTTAATGGAATTTAGGCATTCTTTTGTGTGTAGTGATGCCTAAAATTTGAATGTTGCCATTTATAATAAATGAACTAAAAAATTATATCTTGTAAAATTGTCTGACCAAGTTGTATTGAAGCAGGTATGTAACAGCCCAGAAACTTACTAGAAATGCTTAAGGATTACATATCGATTGTTATGTGATAAATTTGTTTGTATTTTAAATGTGTAAAAATGAAAAATTTGTAATTCAAATTAATTGTAATAAATAAAATGATCCAAGAGTTCCACAGAGCAATAATTTGAACAGTCTTGAATGATATAAAATTAGATTATCAATTTTATAATTGATAGGCAAGAAGGAACTGTTTGCTACAAGCATAATGTAAAAATCTGTCGAACTAATAACGGTGGATATGACCTTATTTTAACAAACTTTACAAAATAGAGAGGGCTAATTAACAGATTGAGATATGCTGATGTTTTGTTGGGGCTTTGCTTCTTACTCAAATGGTTCTTAAAGTAAATTTTTCACTTAAAGAGCCATTTGAGGATGCTACGGGCATAGTTATTTATTGTAAATCGTGACTGGGTTTTATGTTAAATTGATAAATATTTACTATTACAAATTCAAATAATTGCAAGAATCCAGTAATTTATTTTATTATATATAGGTCCTCATACCAAGTGCTAAAAATGTTTGTATGGAGCGTGGCATTATATGGGTGCGATACATGGACGATAAGAGTTGGGGAAAGGAAAAGAATAGAAGCCTTTGAAATGTGGTACTATTATAGGTGAATGCTGAAATCAGATGGGTGGATAGAATCACAAACGGGGACGTACTAAGCAGAATAGGTGAAAAGCGAACAATATGGAGGACGTTGACTAAGAGAAGAGTAGATTAATAGGCCACGTTTTAAGACACAATGGTCTTGTAAAATTAGCATAAGAGGGAAGCATGTGGGGTAAGAACGGAAGAGGGAGACAAGGATGGAAGTCACTAAGTAGATTATGGATGTGGGATGAGCTAGTTGTGTGGAAATGAAAAGGCTTGTACAAAATAGGTTAGCATGGAGGGTGCATCAGACCAGTTTTAGGACTGAATACCACAACAACAACTATTAATTAAGCTTCATAGCCTACATGGCTTAAGTTTTGTTGGAAAGCATTCCTTCTGTTCTTGAATTAAACTCGTTGCATGTCATATCCATTCTTCATTTTAGTCCTAACAGTTAGGTTGTGAAGAAAATAGTTCAGGAAATTGTAGGTGAGCCACAGTTTAGGTCTATTCAAAAATGACGTTTTGAATTGAAAGCTCAGTTGGAAAATAGCACAACATATTGAGTGGATTTACTAGGTTTAATTCCTACTGGTCCAGATTTTCCGATCCTCAACCCTCGTTTGAAAGTATTTCTTCTGTTCTTGGAGTATAATGCTCAGATATGACTATAACAATCATAATATTGGAAGATATTTTACTCATTGTTAATAAAGTCAACTGAATGAGCATCTAATTTTCTTTCAATAAGAGAGGTTTTTAAAAAATCCCAACTTCTGATTGCCTATGATTTGTAAACTGATGTGGTTATTTAATTGTAGTCCTTATGAATACAGAAATAAATAGTCTGTGCTAGGAATCTATTATCATAAGCGTGTCTTCAGAAAATTGTTTATATGTCTGAAATATAGGGTATTAAAACACTACTTAAATTGAACACTTGTTTATGGTCTCACAACCGAGGCAATATGAATATTGGGTTAAGTGTAGCATATGCCTCCTCCAGCTCTTTAATTGCACTGAAAACAGTGACACTAGTAAATAAAAAACTAAGGACAACAAAAGGATAAATAGTTTCATGTTGTGATACATTTCTTTATAGTAGTTATAAATACATTGTACAATATCATTCATTGTCTGGATTTAATGTATAAAGTTAGTAAAAATTCTTCCCAGATAATCTCTATAAATGATTCCAAATAAGTAAATGTAACATAGGCATGTATCACCTTAAGCAATGGCATGGAATTATTCATTAGATTTATTTAAATACTATGTAATTTTACTTTATATATACTAATATTGAGAAACTAGAATTATAAAGTATCATTACTGTAGAAATACGTTTTTTTAAATGTAGCATCAGGACAAATGTAATTTTAATATTTGATGTACGTTCAGATATAACTTTTACATAGTCAAGTTTGGTTTTATTTATGAACAGTTTATTAAATTTATTGCTGCATTAAACTTTTCTTACTTTTAGTGTTAAAATGGCTCAGGTACAAAGCTCTCGTGCAAAGATTTACAGGGATAAAGCTTCTGTTGCTGATGAGCCTACTCAACATGTTGAATCAGCAGGTGAAAAACTCATCAAGGAAATGGTGCAAAAGCAGATGAATACTAAAGTAGATTTGCAGAAGTAAGTATATCAAACTCAAAAATTATTTAACCTCTGTATTAATGGTTTATTTGTGTCAGTAATTATCAAGTTTTGAATCAATTTTGTCTATATTTGACAAATTATAGTTTTGTAACTTCTCACTTGTGCTTGTAAGGTTGTTTATGTAACATTGTCATAGATAGAATTTATCAACTTGATGTGTGTATTTGCACATGTATCAGATACTGCATATGAAAACTGTTCTTTTTATTCTTTTGTCTTTAACTTTCATTATGAGATTGTAATCAGGAGGTTGGTGTTGTTGCCGTAGATTGTTTCTGATAGGAATCATTGAATCATTGATTAATCTTTACAACAAGCATCATAAAGGGCGTGCCAATAAGAGAGTCATTTTGTCTGAAGTTTAAAATATGATACACAGTATTCTTATTAGCAAGTAAGGATGTGACATTGTCAAAATAATTAAAACAATTGATATGAAAAGTAAAGAGAGAGAGGTAGTGCCAACAATATTTCCACACCTAAAATATTCTTATTATACATTAAAAATCAGGTGCTAGACTGAAAAGTGTACCCAGGAGCAGATGTAAACTCAGTAGTAATTAGAATTGAAAGGCAAGAAAAGAAAGCAGAAATCAAGAAAGGAGTAAGTCAAGGATGCAGTCTGTTGCCCATACTGTTTAACTTATATATAGAACAGGCTATGAAGAAAGTTAAAATGGAATATGGAAAAGGAATCGTACTGAAAGGAGAAGAATAAAAACCCTATGCTTTAAAAACAATATCCTACTATTAGGGAAGTCAGAAGAAGACTTAGAAACTGTAATAAATGGCATGAACGTGGTCCTGATGAAAGAGTTCAATATGAGAATTAATAGAGGGAAAAACAAGGTAATGGAGTGTAGTATGGGAAACAGTGGAATAATAAAGGCTGTTAGATTGGGAAGGGATATTTTGGAGGAAGTTAAGGAATTCTGTTACTTGGGAAGCATAATAACTAAGGATGGTAGAAGTACAGTATACATAAAGAGTAGGATAACACAGGCAAGGAAGGCTTTTGCAGAAAAGGGGAATATAGTTATGGTAATATAAGTGTGAATATTAGGAAATCGTTGCTAAAAATGTTCATATGGAGCGTGGCTTTATATGGGTGCAAAATGTGGATGATAGAAGTTGCGGAAATGTGGTGCTATAGGAAAACGCTGAAAATCAAATGGGTGAATAGGGTAACTAACGAAGTTCTTAACAGAATAGGGAAATAGCTAACAACATGGAGGATGTTGACCAAGATTAATAGGCCACATTGTAAAATTAGCATTAGAGAGAAGTGTGTGGGGTAAAAACAGAGGAGGGAGGCCAAGGATGGAATATGCCAAGAAGATTAGAGGATGTGGGATGTGGCAGCTATGTAGAAATGAAAATTCTTCCACAAGATAGGTTAGCATGGAGGGTTGCATCAGACCAGTATTAGATCTGAATACTACAACAACATTAAAAAAAAGAATCTTTAATATTTCCTTTACAAAATAATAATATCTCAAGTATTGTTGTGTCTGTTAAAATTTTTATTCTTCTATGGGTAGAACCTGTATGAAATGGTTAATTTAATGTGTATAGCGACTTTCAGCAATTCATTGGTCGGCATCTCACTGTGTTAAATGCTTGAATGAATTAATAATTTTTATTTGTTTCCTACATTTTTAAATCTAAATACTTTTATTGTGACACTTTTTTCACATTTAATATGATTTTAATTTTAGTAACATATTTCCTTATTATCTTTGGCAATCATTTTGCCTTTCAGTGAGTTACAACAGGAGAAAAAGTTTGAAAAAGCATCAGAATTTGTTCCATTAACAAATTTAACATCTGGAAAGATTTCATTAAAAGATTTTGAGACTACAGCAAATAAAGCATCTCATGTAGAGGAGTTGAAATCTTTTGATTTGACTGAAGAAGAGGTTGAAATGGCTTTGGATTTTGAAAAAGGAGATGATTTTTTCTCAAAAAAATATAATAAAGTTGAAGAATCTATTCTTTCTTCTCGCCTTCTCTTAATTCATTCAAAAATTGAAATTGGCCAGAAAAGGTTGAATGAAGCAGTCAGAGAAAGGTAAATTTTAAATATATTATTTAATAATATTTTCAATTCTGAAAACAATTTTTATTTTAATTCCAAGTTTTGAAATACTAACAGTGTATACATCCATTGTGAAGCAGTCTAAGAATGTATGTATTATCTCTCAACCTCTCAATGTTATCTTATTAATATATTTAAAGTTATTGCAGCTATCCATATAAAATATTCTTTTATATACCAAAGGAATATTATCAGCTTATATTAATACATATTTTTAAAGCACTATGGTTTTTGTGTTTGTAGTGCATTGAACATCAAATTTTATTATTTGAATATTTTACTATACATTTCTATTAATCATTGAATGTAATTACAGAATTTTAAAATTTACAATAATAATTTCTTTTCTAGAATTACTGGTTTCAGCCGACATGAAGTTGAATTAGGATTGAGTGTAAAACCCAATAGTCAACATACAAGATTATTGCAATTTGCATTATCCTGTACTCCATCATCTACAGATCCAAGACCTGAAGGGCATCCTATTCATCATCTTAAAGAGTTAGAGCAGGAACTTTTTGGTAATATGCACAGCAAACCTGCAACAAGGAAAAGACGGCAAAAACCATCTCCTGAAATAGAAGATATATATTATAACTATAAAAAGTCTTCAACATTGTGGGATATTAAAGAAAAACCTGAATGCAGTAAAGAAGAATGCATTACAAAATGTAAAGAGAAGAAACCAAATATTCATGTGTATTCTTGTAAACCTCAAACATTGTACACTGTTAAAGATAAAAAAATTGTTCCCCTCAATGCAATACCTAAAGAACAGAAAACTGGAAAGTGTAAGGAATTGCTATCTTGTGGAGGACAGCCATTTGTTGTACCTGATAAAGCACAAGAAATATTTTCTCTTGATTACATTTCAGAAAACCGACTTAGTCTATCTGAAATAAAGAAATTACCTCGGTTTGAAACTTATGAAGTTGGAACTCCAAGTACTGTGAGTATATTTTCAACTGTCTTATTTAAGGTAGACTATAATTTTGTATTTTGTTTTAACATGTGAATATTGACAAAGAAAAGAATACTCTAACCTTTAAGAGTATGCTCAAGAATTAATGATTGAAATGTCATGTCGTCACACACATTGTATATTTGGATAGGGTGTAAGGATAGAACATGTGGGAGAAAGTTGGGAAATTCGCTTTTTAAGTCACAAGCTTGGCATAGAAATATGCTCAGAGAAAGCTGTGTGATCAGCGTAGAGAGGAATAGAAGAAGAAAGAAAGACTGAAAATATTAGGCATCGCTGGGACTTGAACCCGGTATATATATAAAACAAATAATGACAGGAAAGAGAGATAGAAATTTGGTTGTTTACCTGAAGTGTAAAGTTTGCACACACCATGCTGAATGCAAGGTTTTGAATTTGTGGATGCAACCATGTCCTTTGTTAGAAGGAATAGCATTCTGAGTGATGGCTCAGTCAACAGCTCTAATGTTAGTCATTCCTTCATGTTTTGTAAATGCAGTCTCCCTTAGGGGCACCTCGACTATGTTGTTAGAACAATGGCTGCTAGCAGTGCAGCAAATTTTATCTTCTCAGTTGCCGGCTAGCCGATCACTGATGAAGGGGCCGGTGCCTCCGAAAATTTAAAGAACTCCAAACCTCACAAGGTACCTACCATCTATGAACCTCAGATAAGTCACTTTCTTTCTATCTCTCTGTCTTTTACCTATTAATTATATATTATATATATATGCATTTATGTATGTATTCAAAATGTATTTTATATTTTTACAGGTATTATACATTAAAAATTTATCAGCTAGTGTTAAAGAAACTGATTTAGTCTCCATTTTCTCCAACTTTGAATCTGGTGCTGAAAAAAGATTGGTGTATAGATTAATGACTGGACGAATGAGAGGTCAAGCATTTATAACATTTCCAAGTGAGTTTTTAAAATTGCATAATCTAATTAATCAGACTGAAGGAACAAGTAAGTAAAAATTAGTTTAGTTTATTTGTGATTTTATTATATTATTTAATTTCATTACTGTGTGTTGTAATTATATATTTATTAATAATATGAATAGCAATGTAATGAACATATTTGAAGAGGCAACAATGTTTAGAACATATTTTCTATTCTTATTATAAAACTGTTTGCATCTTAGTGAGTTGTTAGTGTGGCATATGGAAAATTACATTTTAAATAAAGCAGTATTTAAGTGGTTATTGGTTAAAAATATTTAATAGCATAGAACTAAAGTTCAAATTAATCCATTTCAAAATGTCTATATAAGAAAAGTAACATTGTTTAAATGATTGCCATCTGCATGAACACACATTTCAAGATGTTTATGGAAATTTGCCTTCATTCTTCCCAATGTTTCTTCATTGATTAGAGCAATTTGGTTTATTATTGTAGCTTTCAGTTCCTCCAGTGTATTTTACGATAAAAATTAGACACTGAAAGATCAGGTGAGTGGGGAGGCCAGGAGACATCACAAAACTGAGAAGTGTGGTGATCAGAGTACATTGCTTAAAGTGCAGTTATTGAAGCTCTTGATTTAATGAGGAGTATAAAATTTATTAACATCTGTACCAGAATTAAGGGACACAGATCCATTATCAAGCTTCTACAAGACAAATTATCCATCATTTCAAAATATATGTAATCATACTATTGACTGGGATAATTTAAAATTTTTAGACAAAAACAGCAATTACAAATCCCGTTAAGTTTCCAAAATTCTTCACATTAAATTCAACACTAATACACTGAAGTTAAAAATATACTCTGATTGGTCTTAATCCATTAAATATAATGTTTCAAATGTATACTGATTGTCTTTGTTTCTTTAAATTATAATATTCTTTGCGCCTGTAATTGTTGTATTCTTTGGCTGTATCTTTGTAATGTAATAATTTTGTGTCTTCGTAACTTAAGTTCAACCTGAAGAGGGTCTTATACCAACATTTGGTCCCATGAAAATTTCTATATTTGTAGACAGTTTTATTGGTTTAGATCCAATAGGGGTGCAGCAGTTGAGAAGGAAGAATACAGACACTAGCTGTGGCAATATTTTGAGGATAAAATACAAATATTAATTTCTACTGGTGAAGTTCAGGCCTCTTTCTGCAATTAGAATGGAAGTTGTATGGCATGAAAACATATTATAATGCATTGCAATATATCAGTTAGGCTGTTTTTTGAAAATTGTGGAAAATAGTTAGAGTAACTGCATGGTAAGCGGGAGGTCCCAAGTTCGATTCCTGGATCCGCTCGAATTTTTCCATTCTTATCTTCTAAATAGTTAACAAAGTCTTTTTTCTTTAAAATGTATACATCTAAATTAAAATTAAAAAATTGAGTAAGTAGTGACCATTTGGGCCATGGGTCATGAGGGAGATGAGTAATAAAGGAAAGTGGGTACTTGAGGAGATGAAGGGCACTTAGAAAGATAGTGATCATGTAGGGCTGTTTCCTTTGTGTAACTGCTCAATAAAGAGTACTTGATATTCCTATTTCTATGTTTGACTTTTTGCAAAAGGTATTGCCCTTAATATGCTACATTTCTAATTTCGTCTTTATAATGATCGATAGAAACGAAGTTTTAAAATTGTAAAAATATAAAATTAAATTGGCACACATTCCTAATACAAAAGTATTTTTACTTCTTACATACTTAAAATAAAGAATGTAAATTTTAGGAAGAAGCTACATAATATGGGAATATTGTATGCAGGATTGTGGGGTAATCTCAGAATTATGAAAGTCTTCGAAATGCTGGCTGTTGTAGGTTTTTTTCTTTTAAATAATCTTTAATTAATTCAAATAAAGCACAACAAGTCCATAAACAGTAATCTTTTTATTAATTTGTCAAAAACATTTAAAACTGTATCCTGATGAGGCTGCCTCTGTGTCAGCACACATGGATTGTGCTGTGCCTTTTGTAGCTCATATAATTGTTGGATTTTGGATGAGCTGGAGGTGAAAAGGAAACACTAATACTGTGCATGCACATTTCTCTTTCTAGATAGGATTTTAGTGCTGTAAAGAATGTAGCCCAGATGTATGCAGGAGGGAGCATGCTAGAAGGTGGGCAGTTTAAAGTATTCGAAATCAAAGCAGAAATTCACACTCTTAAATAATATTAATTTAAAATTTCTTATAATTAGGAGAGAAATCTTCCTAAATTAATTCATGTGCTGTAACGATCTCCCTCCCAGCCTATATTATTAGGTTTGTCTTTAGATGGGATTGTTAAATTGAAAACATGTTTTTGAAATGTATGATTTATTTTTATTTGTGATACAGCATCACTCATGATTATTTATAATTATTTCTATATTGTTTTCATTATTTTAGGCATTGAAACTGCCTCTGAAGCTTTGAGAACTGTCAACGGCTTTACAATAAAAAGCAAACCTATGATTATTCAGTATGGAAGGGAAGGCTCTTGATATTGCTAAATAAAAGTCTATGATTCAACCATTAGTGGTATTTCAGTAATGTTCAGGTATTAATTATATAATTATATAATAAATATTTCATTTGATGAATAATATAATGTTAGTACAAAGTAAAACATTTAGCGCAGATCAGAATGCACCCATGATTAGGGTGTTTCATTTCCTTTACTTGCCATTATTACAAAAGCCAAATATATATTATGTACTTAAAAAGTTTGTCTGTGGTCATAGCTTATGAGAAAAGTATACATTTGGTTACAAATAAGCTTCTACAGTCCTTTTTAAATGTGAACCTTTCTGGTGTTCAGCGAATCAGGGTAGAGAAGTAGACAACTTTTTGCCACATACCATCATTTCCACATCAACCAACCCTTACTTCAGCTGCATAGACAATAATATGACGATGCCACAATGTTTGATTGGGTGGTGCAAGGAATAGCTTCATAGTCAAATTGTTTCCCATTTGAAAGGGACTATAGTTATTCATTAGATAGGTTCATGAAGTTAATATCATTATGAATTGATTTAAATAAGCAATACTTTTGTTCCAGTTGAGGCAACTGAAAAACAATACCAGGATAAACCTTCATTATTAAATTGAATGTTATAAAAGTAAACCACAAATAATGTATTGGTTCTGAATATTTAAGATATTTAAAATAAATGAGAATAAATATTGGGGTACACTCAATATTAGAAGTAATAATTTATAGCTATTTTAACAGATATGATTGTTTTCTTTGTGCATGCTAAGAGCAGCATATTCTGATTTTTCTTAACTGATATCAGAATCAAATAAATACATTTTATTCTTTAAAATTGTTTAATATAAAGAAAATAGATTTATTAAGACTTGAAGCAATATATTTACATGAAATAATACTGATAAATCAATTTTTAGAGCAATTATGGTGAAACATTGTAATTTTTTTGTAAAAATTTAAACATATTTTGTGTAAATAAATGAATAATTATTTAATTCACACAAACTGATTTTGTAAATACCAAATAGTATTTTCCCACAAATTTTTGGCTATCCAGACAAAGTGCTGTCTTTTAACTTCAAATTTGAATATATAGGTTAAACTTAAAAAGTGTTGAAGAAACATAAACATTATTTTCCTAATCTCAATTCTGATTGTGAATTATGTTGTTTTCTTTTATTATTATTTTCATTGTTATGCACCCCTTGATGGTTTTGGCCTACTAAGAAAACTGTCAAATTCCAAATTTTGAGAAGTGCATGGTTGGCATATCAATTCTCCTTCCAAAAGTGAAAGAATGTTTCAGTTTGCAGAATTACACTGAGTACCAATATTAAACATATGCTTGAATTGCAGCATAATGAACAGCAGAAGTGGAGATGGCATGGCCATCAGGAGAAACAAAGGAGAGAACACACATTGTTTTAAATATAAAAAGACTGTTTCTCAAATGAAAGTAGATTGGAAGTGGTCACAGAAAAATATTTACAAATTTTGGAGGTATGGCGAAACATTCACATCTTTTTATAATCTCAGGTTAAACCGTGGACATCAGGAATTGGGAAACCTGACAGCGTACCTGTTGGAACATAGTGTCGTCTCTCTACCAGCTTCTCCATAAGACACTCTCCTCAGCGTCGATAGGTTGATCTTCTTCGACGTCCTGGATCAAACATCGGTTCTCTTCCGTCTTCTTCAAGTTCCAAGACAAGAAGAATTTGAATTAGCACAGCCACACTGCTGTGTGTAGAAACATAGAAAATTGACCTTTTTAAATCGATCTTCTAAACCACGAAACGCCAATGGTTGAGGCAACCACGTGGTATTTAAATAGTTCTGTGTTTCCCTGCTTCTCGTTTCCAACGTGAGCGTAGCAACGGAAATTTCACAGGCCGTATCCGTACGTGCCGAAATGCCATCCATGGGGATTAGTGATGGCGTAAGGTCTCGACATGCTCATGCCAATTCCAGATCCCAATCCTCGCAAAAATTATATTAAGAATTTCAGAAATATCAGCTATCGCACTACAGAACCAAACATGTTTGAGTACACACTCTCGCGAATTTATTAAAATTTAGAGTAATGACATATTTACACAATGTAATTCTATTACTAAATTTTTAACAAGAATTGGGTTGATATGAAAACAGAGCCTCTATTTTCCTTCAGTGAAATATAATTATACTATGGCCGATGATTTTCTTGCTAAGTAAGCATGAAAAATTTAATGTCCAAATTTCGTACTGAGTAAGTATTGTGCGAAGAAGCAGCGAGCATTTTTTGAAGTTGTCGTCGAAGGCGTCACAGAAGTCGGATTGACATTTTGTTACATCGCTCATAATAGAATGAATATAGTATGCAATTACGTTTCATGAATCAGACGATCCACTGGAGCGGAAAAATAATTTTCTGACGCTTGCTGTCGTCCACCATTTGAAAGAGTTAAAAAAAATTAGTCTGCCTGATTTTCTTCCTTCTTTGGTCTTATGAGAATGCGAGGAGATAATCTTATAGTTTAAGTTAAGACAAATATTTATTTACGTCAGCAATGCCAAGAAATGTACTATTTCTCACGTGATACGCCATTATTCATATTACTGTGATGACATTTATTCCTGCAGGGTGCAAAATATACTGGAAACCATCTGTGGCGAATCGAGGGGGAAGGGGGAATATTCCCACACCAAGGAAATGAATGTAGTGTTTCAAAATAATGCATTTTGTGGGACGATTGATATTAAAAGGAAACTAACAACTTTCGTGAAGATTTTTTATTCATTATTAGTCATGCCTGAAAATTGAGGCATTTCTATCAATTTATAAATAGTGACTCGTCGAAGGCACAAAAATTGATTAAAAATGTACTGAACACCATAATATTTCGGTCGTTGTTTTATTGGTATAATACCCATATTATAGATGCATGCTCAACCTTTTGGTTCTTAATCCATTAAATTTTTTATTCATACAGATATGAAACCCCTCACGCAGCCAAAGAATTTCCCTCTACTGAACATTAGAAATTTATATTTCTGGATACCAATTGTTATATAATCTGGAATTGTGTACGCTATGTTCATTCTAATTAAATAATACGAATTGTTGTTAAATAAGCCTTTATAAAGTAACATATAAAATAATCTGAAATGGTTTATATTTGGATTAACTAATAATTACAACAATCAATTATAAATTTTACAAAACTGCATCCCCCCTCGTCCAAGATACTTCTCTGGATTTGCCACTGGTCATAAGAAGTGTTAGAAATATTTGACCCAAATACTGGGTTTTCATGGAGGTTGAATTCATTTTTTATTCCTTCCCATATGTTGCTGCTCCATCCAGAGAATCACTTGCTTGTCGATACCTGTCCTATCAGGTTTAGCCAATTTATGGAGCTGTACTTGACAGCATTAATGCAGCCTTTGTCATCTGCGTCCGTTAGCACAGCAATAGCTTGCATTTGTATGTGGATATCACACCATTGGTCTGCAAACCTCATTTGCAAACAATTTGATTACATAATTTTCATTTTATATACTTCAAAACACACGAGTTGCATAAAAAAGTGAGATTGAATTGATTTGACCCACTTAAACGAGAGGGTTGGCGAAGTAGATTTCTGGTTATAAGTCTCGCATGGAAAATAATTCTTGAATTGCAAAACTTAAAGAGCCTAACTGTAAAAAAAGTTAACTTTGTTATTTAATTCAATTAGGAAATACTACAATTAATTAAAATTCGCAATGGATCCTCTCAATAACTAATTTTTTTGGAAGTTGAATGAGTTTGAACCTCGAAATTGAGCAAAATAAAATTTCGAAAACGTATGATAATAAAAATTATTACGCTAATAATGCAGATAGGCATATGTTTATACTACTCATTTGTAATTACTTTCAATTTTGAGTTTGTGCCATATGTCGTTCAAAAATCTTTTACCAGCCAAAAATAGAATAAAACGAAGACCAGCAATGAGGCCATGAAATTGAATTAATATAGCAGGATGGCGAAATCTGAACCCGTTATTTCGGGTGGTTCTTTTTCACCTGAGCTATCCGAGCACGGTGCGAGATTACTGCATCCAATCGGTAGACCTGAATACAGTTTCACTTACAATTTACTGAATCACATTATTACACGGAATAAATTTAGAACATCAATTAAGAATTGATATCGTATGCAAATTGATGAAAGGTTTTTGCTGAACAGAAGAAATACTTTCAACGAAGCTCAGCTCAGTACCTGAAGAATGCAACAAGAAGTGCAAAATCCATGTGTGGTATTCATTTCTTCGCCCAATTATGTATTTTTTCTAGAATATTTATAATCCATTGTATTGCTATAGTGAAATAACAAAAACTTTCGCTTATAAATAAGTCAAGTTAAAGTATTACGAGTAAGTTACGTCTTATAATCATATTCCATTATGAAAAGTATATTATAAACTCTAAAGAGTATTGCGCTTAAAAACTCTTAACTTTATATTTTCAAATGTTTTAAATTTTGAAGGTACGTACGTGGTCCAAGACTAAGTGTGTTTGCGAAACGTGGACGATAGGAGTTAAGGAAAGGAAAAGAATAGAAGCATTGGAATGTGGTGCTGTAGGCGAATGCTGAAAATCAGATGGGTGGATAGAGTAACTAACGAGGAAGTTCTAAACAAAATAGGGGAAAAGCGAACAATATGGAGGACGTTAACTAAGAGAAGGGATAGATTAATAGGCCACGTTTTAAGAAATTAGCATTAGAAGGAAGTGTGTGGGGTAAGAAAAGAAGAGGGAGGCAAAGGATGGAATCCGTTAAGCATGTAGGGAGTATATGGGATATGGTAGTTATGCGGAAACGAAAAGTTAGCATGGAGGGTTGCATCAGACCAGTCTTAGGACTGAATACCACAACAACAACAGGCGCACTGTGTGTGTGCAGTTCTAGCTCTTGACTCCATTACCTGTTGACTCCTTGTAAGACTTTTGACGTGGATTATTTCATATTTACCAATGTAAGGAGTCCGAGACTGCCCTTACATGTTTCTAGCTTCCATTTTTCCTCTATTTTCTTGAGGATCCCCTTTTTTAGTCGTTTATTGAACATGTCCATTGATTCTTGAGACCGTGTGAGTTGGAGGCTGCCAGTTTCGCCAGTTGATCTGCTCCATCATGTCCCTCAATGCCTACAGCGCTGGAATCCAGCATCGTTATATGTCATTATTTTTATTGTGATGAGAGATTTGGAAGCCTTATGTATATCATTATTAGATTTTAAACCATTAACATACTTCAGATACGTTGATAATATTTTTTGCATAATTCAAAAATTAAATAAGATAATTTAATCCTAATTTTCAATAGTTATCAATATTTAAAATTTACTTATGAATTAGAACAAAATAACTATTAATTTTCTTGATGTTCTGATAAGTGTTCAAAATAAAAATATATAACCAATTGGTATCAAAAATCTACATATTCAGGAAGAGTTCTTAATTATATGTCCAATCACCCCATTATTTAAAAGAAATCCATGGTTTATAATCCGGTAGAAAAGGTTTTCAAGTTGTCACATCGCAAATACTGCAGGGAAAATCTAAATAAATCTATCAATATTCTGTTACTAAATTCATACCCAATCAATTTCATCAACAAACATGTCAAAATTAGATAGAATAAAATCAGGTATTCCGACAATAATTTATCTGTTAAAAAGATTGACAGAAAAATGAATTTCATAATTTTACCTTTCATAGCTAACATATAATGTAAACTAATTGACTTGTTTCATAATTACGATGTAGATGTTGTTTTTAAATCAATAAATAATTTAAATTTCGTTCAAAATATTTAAGACAAAAATAACTTTCGGGATGTATATAATGATTTCTTCAAAATAATTGTTTAGATTATAACTCAGTGTATATCGGACAAACTAAAAGAGATTTAAAAACTCGCATTAAGGAACATAAAAACAACAACAAATTAGACATTCAAAAGTACACAGTTGTGTCCAAACACATACATGTTGATAATCACAATTTAGATTGGCAAAATGTGGAAATTTTAGACGGAGAAAATAATTACTTCTCGAGAATTATGAGTGAAACGTGTATCAGGTGCAACCCTCAAGCAATCAATGTTAAAAATGACACGAATAATTCTTCACAAGTAATTTTTTAGCTGAGGGAGTCAAAGAGTAGATAGGATGTATTGCAAAATTTGTAAGGTTTTAATAATTTTTTATATATAAATTAAAAAATTGTAACTTAGAATTTATATTTAATTTATTATAGTATTATTTTTGCAGTAAGCCTGAGGAGATGAAACGTCGCTTTTGTGAATAAATAGTGATATATTTAATGCTGACTTTTTGGCCGTCATTTTATTATTTGTTATTATTTTTCTTGTTCTCCTTTACTAGACAATCCCGTATTTGATTTATAAAATTGTTTATCGCCACTTTGTTGGTTATTTTGTTTTTATCGCCTTTATCGAGTCTGTCAAAATGATGTTATTGACTGCAGTATCCTCTTGGCATATCTTTATAGCCATATTGATGGCGAAGAGTTCGGCTGTTGCCACACTAGCATTTTTGTTAATGCTGGTTGAAGAAACTCTGTTTTCTGCAACAGTGACATAACTGACGCCGCCTACTCTTTTTGAGGTGTCTACGTAGATAGTCTTAGGGGATTCCAGTCTTCGACAAATGTTCTTTACCTTTTCATCCCAGTTAACGGTGTGCTGAATACTATTCTTCATATCCCGTAGCTCAGTGTTTATTTTGAAAATCCCCCAATTTCCATGGTGGGGTCGCCGGTGATGAGTTGTGATCTATTTATTCTGCATTATCCTATTTACTGCGGTGTAAAAGGGCGTCAGCTCGCTTGGCGGAACCTTCATAGCATATGGTGGAGATTTGGTGAGGTCTCTAATAACAGGATTTACCGCCTCCACGGATTTGAAGGCAAAATTTAAAATGTTTAATTTCCTTCTTTTGGACAATGTGATCTCGTTTGCTTCCGTCAGAAGTCTTATGATGGGGTTAGTGAGATTTTGTATAATGAAAAAGTATGTTGTACATTCGTTTGTTTGTGTATGTAATAGGAATTTAAACTCGTGAACAACTTTGTAAAAAGAAAACTTGCTACACATATTCTAAATCCCGGAGAAAAACACCGGATGGGGAGAGGGAAAACTGAAAAACCCATAGAACAAACATGAAAAGAATCATAGTTATAAAATTGATATTATTAAAAGAAAACTAACAACATTCGTTTTTAATATGTTATTTTCATAATTAGCCGTAGCTGAAAATTGAGTTATTAAGTTATTTCAATCAGTTTATATATATAGTGTATCGATTCTTCGCTAAAGCTTCAAAACTGGATTAAAAATATATTGAACAACAACATAATGGATAGGTCAATGTTTTACGGTCTAATCCCTGCAATATGGCTACTTGGACTACTTTTTGATTCTTAATACGTTACAATTGGATACATTCATTATTTACAATCAATTCCAGAATTAAGGACGAAACGTCTTGTAATTAGATTTTAATCTATTCCTTTATTAATTTTCCATGTCTTAAGGCCAATTTATTTATTCTATTTATTGCCGATATTTAAAGTAATTATCGAAGGAATTATACTTGATTATTCAATCTGAACGAATTTAATTATCTAGAAAGTAGATAATATCTATAGAGATAAGATCCAGTCGGCATGTATTCAAAGCTCGGAACTCGTTAACAAAAGCATGACTAAAAGATATAGTAATAAAGCTTTTAAGGAACCTATTTTTCTCTGAAGAATTTTTGAAAAATCTTGATAATACATTATCAAACTAGAGAGGACCTGAGAAATATATTGTTCTACATAAAATAATGAATCTTAAGCATTCATTACACGGGGAACGTCTGTAAGGTATGGTGGAATGGAATTAACTTGTGAAGTAATTTCATCTCGAGTTCCAGTGTTGGCATTCAAGTGAACTGGCTGGTCCATTATCATTATGCTAATTTCTCGTTCGATGCTTAATTGCGTTATCGGAACGCGACAAAGCCGTGATTATTCTGATTGGGATTTATGCAGCATGAGCATTAATAAATTATACTCAGCGTACGCCGTATTTATAGTGGTGAAAGCTGACACAGTAACACTTAATCATAGGAGCATCAGCGATTTCGTTCTGAATATAGTAACGCTATTTACTCTAAATATAATTTAAATAATAAATTAGCATAGGGATTCATTAATTTGTTTCAAATTGGAAGAATGATATTCAATTATTTTAGTCAATATTAATATAGTTTGTTGATAATATCACTATAGCCGAAATCTGTTGACTCAGATTATTTAACCTAAGTTAGTGAAATAGTGTTTTAATGAATTATGGAATGACGGATGTACTAATTCGAAAGTCTGGGAAATGATAGACAAAGCACATAGTTTGTGGTGGGGGAGTGCACTTTTGGTTTACAATTAAACCTTTACGTTTATACTACATTTAATTTAAGTTTAGAGTTTAACTTTTTGATAATATTAAAATATGGTTCATTTTTATCATAAATATACTATCTACTTTTATACAAAAAACTATTTACAATATATTAAAATTATTTATAATCATTTTTTACTAAATAAAGTAATAATAGGACCTATTTGCAAAATTTACTGTCCTCATTTCTAAACTTCTCCGACTACCCTAATGAACTTACAGGTTGACCGTGATGGTTAGGAAAATTACACCAATTTACATGTCGAATCTTAAATAGAGAAAACATACCGCGCCGTTAAATTAATGCAATTTAGAAACTATATAAAAACCACGAAATTACCGCGTCAACGTGAGAAAATTCGTAATTAAACTGATTGAGCTCTTACTATGGCTGAGCTGTTGGCTGCTCCGTCTCGGATGCTCGTAGGTGGTGGAGGAAGACGATTAAGTCAGAACCCCCGGTGCTGTGTCGTCGTTGATGACCTCTGATCTCTCAGATCGGCAACTGATTGTCCATTTACTGCTTCCACGCCACGTAGTAGAGGTGGATGGCTGGCTTCCACCTTGCTTCTTGTGATGGCAAAGTTCTACCGCCCAGGAGACTAATTGCAGGCTCTGGCCTTGCTATTCAAACTTCAGAGAGAGAGCTCTTCTCTCGACTTGTCAGCTCAGAAGGTCTTCTCTCGTTCTCTACACAAAACTCAGTTCTTTCCCCACCTTTTTCGTCACACGTCATTTTCTCTTCCCATCTTGACCACCAATAGTTGTAAATTTGGGAAGAACACGCGCCTAATTCCTCACGAATTTGGTCAATTCTTGCCATTTTGTCCCTTGGCGGGGAGAAATAATTCATGCAGGGGCACGTACCACCAAGTATACACAGGAATTCACACCTCTGTGTCTTCGAAAAAATCACACTTACCCTGCTAAAATCCTCAGACCGATGATCCCACGTTATTTTTCTCATCCCCCTCCGCGAACATTGAAAAAACAATGTGTATTCTATGCGGTCAGCCGGATACTAAGCAAAAAATCTATTTATTTTAATAACTACTTACTAACTAATATCTTAACATCTAGTATATATCTATCTCAAGAACTGCTTAATATCTAATATCCACTAGATGTTGTTTGCTACAAGTTTACATAATCACATATTAATTCTGGGAATCATGCGCCTTTGACCAATTTACAAAATGTCCATTCCTTACTGATTCTTGAGCGGGAAATCAATAAAATCAGCGAATTGTAATTTTAGCACAGACCAAGTTTTACTTTATAGTTATTTCTTATGATATTAAATTAAATTTATATTGAATCTATTTATTGGTATCTTAAATGTATATCTTTTTGGTGTTGGCGAAGCAAGTGTGCAACACGGTACACAATGAATTATACGGCAGTGGTTATACTATGTTGATTCGTAGTAAAAATAATCAGGATACAGAAAAAATTATACATCTTTTATATTTCATTATCTTTGTCTTTACGATGAACAACGACCGTCTCTGGTTTTATAATTAATATGCAGACTGGTTTCTGGTATTTCAAAAAATACAACCCACTTTTCAGTTTGTGGTAAATAAATATTAGAAATAAAAAAGCATTTCCTTAAATAATCCTTGAGTTTTTATTCGCGTATTGCATTATATATCCTCTGGAGTAGTAGCAGAATTGTTAGCAAATTTGACATATAAACGTAGGCTGTATGAATATTTTCAAAATTTCTTGTTGGAAGGTCTACATGATTTGATATTCCGTAAGTAAATTCAGTAATCCGCTTCCGTACAAGCTTCTATGTATTGAAATAATTGTGTGTAATTTAATTAACGAGTAGTATTGCGAAATAGATTGAAACTGGAGTGTGAAATTATTCGTTGCTCTTCCCATTACACACGAAAATACGATTCACATTATCACTGATTATATTAAAATAATTCCGTATTTATCTTTGTTAAAGAGGTTCACTGTAACATACTTTAATTTAAATTAACAGGCGTATCCGTATATTATATTATTTGAATCTAATACATCTCAAAGTACACTATGCAACTCGTAAAGATAAATATATTATTTGACATAATGTTCCTCATGAGTGTAAACTTTTATTGGTTTTCTTTTTCTCTAGTTCATAATATAAGAGGTGTTACCCAAATGATTCCACAATATCTGTGAAACTTGTTGAGGGTGTCTAATATGTCAGCGATGATAGGTGGTAATTAATTTTTTGTGCCAAGGGAATTTTTCTTAAATGGCCGTGTTTAGTTTTAAAGCTCATTTCCCATTTACGTGTGTTACGGACTTGGGAAATGATCGATGGTGGATTTCAGATAGCAAACTGCAGATTAATTTATTTAAAACTTGACCGAAACCTGCATTAGAAACGCATCAAATGTTTAAGCAAGATTTGGAGATTATTCAGTAGTTATCGGTTGAACTTGCTATTGGTTTAAATGTTTGTGAGATGTTGGAAAAAGCGCTGATGATGATCCCCGGCTCTAAATGTAGTGGCTGTTTGGAAGAAGATACTGAAAGAATGTTGTCAGGTCCACAGATCCATCTTGAATATTGTAGGCTTGTCGAATATACAGGGGATTTTGTAAGATCATGTGACCGTTTCTGCGAAGAACTTTCTTCAGGGGGGGGGGGTTATTACTGGTAATAACGGCTGAAATGAAGTGTATGAATCGGAATCCAAACAAAATCGTCTCAGTGGAAGGGTTCACCCTCAAACTGTCCCAGGAAAAGTCTTTCTTCTGTTTCTTCAGTATTTAGGGAATTGATCACAAGGTGTTCGTCTCTGTCAGTCACTGAATGCATCTCTTACGGAGTTTGAAGGAGTACACGAGGAGAAAATTTGCTTAGTCAATTGGTCACATCATTATGACAAAGTGACACCACATAATGCGTTCATCATCCAAAACGAAATGACATTTGTTCATCGTTTGCACATTACCCTACCTCACCTTATATATTCACAAAGATGAAAGTAAACTTAAAGGACCAAAGATTTGTCACAGTTAAGAACAGTAAAGATTATTACTTGAATGAATTTCCTCTTAGTTGGGTGTGTGTTCTGGTATTCAGTCCAAAGACTGATCTGATGCAAACCTCCATGCTAACCGATATTGTGCAAACCTTTACAATTTTCGAAAAACTAGCACATCCCACATTATCCCTAATCTACTTAGCGCATTCTATCCTTGGCCTCCCTCTTCTGTTCTTACTCCACGCACTACCCTCTAATGCTAATTTTACAAGACCCTCTGTCTTAAAAACGTGACCTCATTTCTTCTCTAATTACCCATATGATTTTCAGCATTCTCCTATAGCACCACATTTCAATTCTTCTATCTTTTTCTTTCTGCAACTCCTATCGTCCACGTTTCGCACCCATATAACACCACAATCCATACAAACATTTTTAGCCATAATTTCCTAATATTCACGCTTATATTATCTGTAAGTAAATCTTTTTTTGTGGAAGCCTTCCTTGCCTGTGCTATTCTACTCTTTATGTCTACTACACTTCTACCATCCCTAGTTATTATGCTTCCCAAGTAGCAGAATTCCTTAACTTTCTTCGAAATATCCTTTCCTAATTTAATACCCTTTCTTCTTCCACTGTTTCCCATACTACACTCCAATACCCACGTTCGTGTCATTTATATGTTTTCCAAGCCTTCTTTCGACTCTCCTAGTACTACAATATCATCGGAAAATTGCAGAGTTTTATTTCTTCTACTTGCATTATGATTACTTTTCCATAATTCGTTTTAACTTTATTCATCGCCTATTATATATATAAGTTAAAGACCATGAGTGATATACTGCATTCTTGTCTTACTCCTTTCTTGAGTGCTGTTTTATTATCTTACTCTTCAATTCTAATTGCTGCTGACTGTCTTCTGTAGATGTTATGTATAAGCCTTCTTTCTCGTTATTTTATTCCTGTCCTCTTCAAAACTCTTTTGTAAATATGCAAATGCCATGAACGTAGGCCGTATTTTTCTTATCCTGTCTTCTATAATTAGATGCGGAGTGAATTTTGCTTCTCTTGTCCCTACATTCTTCCTAAAACCAAACAAATCTTCTCCTAACTCTAATTCTATTTTTCGTCCATTCTCCTACATACTATTTTCATTAATATTTTGCATGCATGGGATACTAAACTAATTGTTCTGTGCTGTTCTATCAATCTCAATAACACATCTGTTTTTTTTAATAACTATTTTAAAAACTTTTATCGTACAGATTATCAGTTAGGACGATAACGATACAGTATATACAATATTAAAAAGGTATATAATTAACATGATAACTTGAAGATAGGTTAATTCATTTAATTAACCTACTTTAGGAGAATTGGTTATGTTTATTTATTTTTGTGAGTACCTGAGGGGCATACGACTTAGGTGGGTGAGGATTGACAGGATTTATGGAGGATTAATGAGGATGTGGTCTGCGGACATGGGTTAGGATGTGCCTGAATGATCAGGGGGAAGGATGAGGTCAATCGGAAGTTTTCTTTTGAGGCGACGGGAGCGTGGAGGTGGAGGAGGATTGTTGTGAAATTGCTGGATCGTGGGGTTTGGGTGGTTGAGTGCGCTTTTGATTAGGTTTGTTATGGATTTGGAGATTATTGAGTTTACATTGGGAATTTTGATGTTTTTATGGATGACGGAATTTCTTAGGTACCAGGGAGAGTTTGTGATGGTGCGTAGTATTGTGTTTTGTTTGGTTTGAATTTTGGTTGAATGGGTTTTGGCTGTTGTTCCCCATATGGAGGAGGCATAGGACCAGGTGGGTTGTATAATGGAGAGGTATATGAGGCGTTTTGTGCTAGTGGAGACAGGGGATTTTCTGTTTAGGAGGGGATATAGAGTTCTGAATTTTTGGTTTATTTTGGAGAGGAGAAAATTAATGTGAGGTTTCCAGGATAGTTTTGAGTCAAACATGATTCCGAGGTAGGTGGTTTCCGTTTTTGTAGGGATTAATGAATTGTTTAGATAGAGATGAATTTGGGGAGGAGGGTTTTTTGTTAGAGTGAATGGGATGGTTATTGATTTGGTGGGGTTGATACTGATTCGCCATTGTTTGGACCATTGCTCTAGGTTATTGAGCGCTGATTGGAGTGGTTGGAAATCGGAGGTGAGGGAGGAGGTTTCATAGGAGATGGCTATGTCGTCTGCGAAAAAGATTGTGCTAGTGTTAGGATGTTGTGGGATATCATGGGAGAAGATGTTGTATAGGAAGGGGGCAATGACACTTCCGCCGCGATTGAGTGAGGTTGGGAGAGGTGGTTATTTATTTTGACAGAGAAGGTTCTGTTTGAAAGGTAGTTTTGGAGTATTCTGTAGTGGGTGTAATTAAGGATGTCTTTAATTTTAGATAGTAGGGAAGGATGGTGGATTTTATCAAATGCTATTTGTAACACATGGACTCGTCAGGTTGGCTGCTCGCTCATTTCTTCGTTATTCCCATAAGCGTAATTGGACTCCTCGCTTAGTTCAGTCCCGGTCTTCCAGCTCAGCAATATGTGAAGCTGCACACCCCTCATGTCTGTAACAATGCAGTCTGCAAATTCTGACTGTGGAACTAAAATCCACTGAAACGTCTCATTGTCGCCCCACTTTACTTATTACAACATCTTACCAACTATACGAATATTTACAATTAAAATAACCACAATACAAATATTTCTTATACGAGTATTAAAGTCTCCGAAATGAATGTGGGTTGCCTATACTCGATCTGTTTATGCTCCGAAGCACTCAATCTATTGTTGACGTAGGATTCGCGCTGTTATAAACCTATTGTTGGCAAAGAGCTAATTCGCTGATAAATAATAAACTTTTTTGGACCGTCGATACGATGTAAACGTAAATTGGTTTTATTTGTCACGTAAGGTAAATTTTAATATTTACTATTTGCTCATTTCCATTGGCTCTGAAACGTATAATAGCGGGACCTGCTCAAAACCAACTTCAAGTTATAAGGTATGCCCTGAAGCGATCATAACTAGATTACACCGTACTTTTTATATATTCAATGAATTCAACTTTATCAAATGTCTGTACCTGTTTTGTTTTTAGGTCAAAAGCAAAAGAAAATATATTATTTCTTTAAGACATCATATAGACATAAATCAGCTAAACTTAGCTGCATATAAAGAAAGCCCCATTTAATATTCAAACTGTTAACCTCCCTTTAGTTTGATCCTTCATTTGTTGGACTTATATTTTCAGAGATTCATCCCATACTTTAAAAAAAGTATATTTAAAACAGGCTGAACTCTAGTAATATATATACATATATTATTAATAATAATATTAAAAAATAACATTCAAGTTAGCAATTAAGGAAGCAAGATTTCTTCATCTAAATGATTAGACATAATTTATTAAACACTATAAAGACATCTATCTGTACGTGTATATATTCATTAATTTTCATTCATAAATTAAATTTCTCCTATTAAACAAATTAAACTGTGAGACCCTCCAAGCTGTGTCACCACTGAATTACGATTAACACTAAATTATTTTCAGTATACATGGATACGTTGGAACCGTACTTTGGTATAAAATACAAGCTGACAAAGAACACGGATTGGGAAGAGTTCTTAGAGGCTGTGGGCATCGATATATCTCAAATCAAAG
This sequence comes from Eucriotettix oculatus, assembly GCA_034510155.1. Lineage (NCBI taxonomy): Eukaryota > Metazoa > Arthropoda > Insecta > Orthoptera > Tetrigidae > Eucriotettix > Eucriotettix oculatus. Next base: position 33,805,048 of record CM067378.1, on the reverse strand, counting down.
GAGGAACCCGTATTTCACCTGTTGTCGAGCTCTCTCGTTATCAAGATAAGATAACTTTAAAAACGGTGTCAGTGTTTAAAAATTACTCAGTAACGTTCAAATTAGGAGAAGAATATGAGGATGAGCTTCCTGATGGACAAAAGGTGAAAGCTGTTATGCATCTGGAAGACAATAAACTAATACAATCTATACCTCATCACACGGACATGTTGGAAATAGTGAGGGAGTTTGGTCTTGTGGAGATGCATGCTACGTACACATTCGGACATTTTATCGCCACCAGGAAATATAAGAAGCAGTAATTTAGTCTTTACAAATATATTTTTAAATTGCCTTGTTACGCAAGAATTTTGTTCTTGCCTTATGAAGTTGTTGAATAAAATGATATGTTTATCATCATGGCGTAGTATTAATATAATAATATATTAACCACAAAAGTGGTAAATTATTTTTAATTACGGTTAAGGCATTGACAGACATAATTTTGAAGTACATGCTTTAGTTTTTACACTAGGTTTATCTGTTACACGAAAAATTAATTCCGTTAGAGTAAAGAACTATATTTAAATGGTATTTACTAACTCCACGCAACAATTTTAAAAATCGGCAAGAGGTAAATGACTGCACCCAACGTAACAAACGATACAGTACGTGAAAGACAATTTCTCAAAGGTTTTTCTGAACTTGGTGCTGAAAAACCGCCGCGCCGCCGCCTGTAGTTTCTAAATATGCTACAATTGCGACTCATGCAACGCCTTGAGAATGATGCTAGAGATTTCGTCTTTTAACACTATAGCGTCGCTACACATTTCCACAGTTGTGTACGAGATTACCCGAATGAGACGTTGCTTGCTACTCCGCTGAACTGGAGCTACTTCAGTGGCCGCTAAAGTTAGCGGACATGACGCCTTGAGATATTTTCTTGTTACATTTATGATATCGATTGTGTTCAACCTCTACCATAAAACCTTGAAGACTTGGGGCACCGCATTGCAGCAGCTGTTCTTACCGTCGCTCCAGACATGTTGGGTTGGGCAGAGTTGGTCTACCGAATAGTTTTCAACCGTGTGACGAAGGGTGGACACATTTAGAAACATAGTAAAAGATCTTTTGAGACTTTGTCTTTGACATATAATATAATTTGTTATGGTGTTATTGGTAATTTTACCCATTTATTTTGCAATGTGCAATGTATTATATCTTTTTTATTTAAAAAAAATACAGTTTAAGGTCGCATTATCCAAGAATGTCACGAGCGACTGCAGTTTACAACTACATACGAACTATTACAATCTTCGGTAACAGAGTATAACTACACAAAGTTCGTGATAGTCATGTTAGTCCTTTTAGAAGATCTGTCCTGAAAAACAATGATATTACGTTTGTAAAGTGTCTACAATTTTTTTCATCAGTTTGTTCTTGCTTTTGACCAATCCATTACAGTTGCACTGTGGGCTGTAGTTGGTTAATGTAACGAGTGGTTCAGGTGAATGAATCTTGGTCCGTGGTCACTCCCGCGGTCTCGTAAGTCTGGATTTCGCAACACGGAGGTCCCGGGTTTGAATCCTGGCATGGGCTTAGATGTTTGTGCCGTCATGTTCACGTAGACTGTGATTGAGACTGCTGGAGAAGCGGAAAGCTCACCACGTGCCACTCCAACTTCGGAATGTGTCATGTAATATGACAGTCCGCAGTCGACCTGGTAGGCGAAGGCCCTCAATGAAGAAGAAGAAGACAGGCTCTTAATCCTCTATCCAGAGGGGCAGAGTAGTCAACTGATACGATTTTTAGGTTGTCTTCGGCAAAAAGACTTGTCTCTGGGGATTGCCATCGGGTTATTTACTCTAATGGATTTTTTATAACATGCTTCGGGAAACCTTTTATATATATGGATCTACCAGCTTCTTCAATGATTATTGATTTCTGGGAACTCGATGATTGTTTAGTTCTTTTCGTAGGTGTCTTGATGACTGCAGGTTCCAAGCTTGGAAAGTCAGATTTGTCCGAAGTTTTTGCTGAGGGTCTTGATGACAGCCACAATCACAGGGTCAGTTTAGCTAGAGGTTGCTTATGGTCCTATTGGGACGGAACTTGATTTAAGAATATCGACTATAGAGGAAGGAGGGGTAATAATTTGATGAGAGGTTTTGTCATGGAGGAGACAGTCTCTAGCATAGTGCGCCATTTTCTTGCACTGGTAACCGCTATCATTTTCTGGGGAGTGTAATATTCTGAAGGATGTATTCTCAAAAGATTATATGAGGGATTCCGGAAGATACCTGTTGTGGATCGATATAGAATTGTCTTCTGAAGAAGAGATTATGAGCGAACTTGCTGTCCGCGAATTAATCACCTTGGATTAATGAGAAAGCCCAAGTTCCTTAATAATAAAGTCATTTGTAAGAAGAGGGTATACGTTATAAATGGTCACTCGACTCATTTTTATTATGAGAGGTGTAATGTATAGACTGAAATTCCATTCATACTGATGCTTTTATAGCTGGTCGTTAGCGATTAAAAATCGTATTTGCTACTGAGAAAAAATGCAAATACGGTTATTAGCTGTTTTTGAGAATATCTGATTTTTGAAGGGTTGATTATATTTGGGGTACATACCGTGTCCAGAATAAGGGTTTATGACCTGCCCAGTAGCATCATGTGGCTGGAGCCTTGGGATTCTGCAGATACCCCTCAACACTTGGACGGTGAGAAAGTTAGAACACCGATGACCAATATTAACCAGCGATCGGGTAGAGATTCTGGTGCGATGTAACGAATCATCTTATGGGAAGTCCAATTTCAGAATTTTCAGCAACTGCGATCCTCTCAGGGGTTTTTCTGAAGTACCTTGCTGGCACCACGTCATTTATAGAACCGTATAATTTGTTTCGTTCTTTGTTGTTTTCGTAATCCGTCTTAAGACTGGTCTGATAGAACCCTCCATGCTAACAAATACTGTGCAAGTCTGTTCATTTCTACATTTTTACCACATCACACATTCTCCCTATTCTACTTAACGCATTACATCCTTGGCCTCCCTCTTCTGTCCTTACCCCTCACATTTACCTCTAATGCTTATTTTACAAATCCCTCATGTCTCAAAACGTAGCCTATTAATCTGTACCTTATTTTGTTCATTTGTATTATATGACGTATCCTATTTCCTCAATCGAGGACTAATGGAAACAACAATAAATCTAAATCTATCCCTTCATTTGGTCAAAGACCTCCAAATTGTTTTCTCTTCCCCGATGCTGCTTAGAACTTCCTGGTAAGTTACTCTATCAACTCATCTGATTTTCAGCATTCTCCTATAGCACCACATTTCCAAAGCTTCTATTCTTTTTCTGTCTCCACCTCCTACAGTCCACACGAACATTTTTAGTAATAATTTCCTAATGTTCACACTCATATAACCCATAAGTAAATTCCTCCTTTTTTTTGCGAAAACCTTCCTTCCTGCCCTACCCTACTCTTTATGCCTGCTATTCTTCTAAAATTCCTAGTTATTATGCTTCCCAAGTTGCAGAATTCCTTAACCTCCTTAAAAATATCCCTTCCAAGTCTAACACCCTTTGCTATTCCCATACTACACTCCATCACCTTTATTTTCCCTCAACTAATCCTCATGTTGTACTCTTTCTCCAGGTCACTTTCTTGCCATTTATAATGTTTTCGTTATAATTATTTTACGTTATGTACAGAAATTTACTTAAAAACATTTTTTTGTAATGTTTCGTGGTCTGTATAATTACCTTGTTTTCATAAACTAAACCAAAGAAGCTAACGTATGAAAAATTAATCATTGATAGTACTAAAAGAGTTAGTGTCAGTTTTCAAATTAATAGCCTTTACAATAGATCTCATAAATAACATATAATTTTTAATTTCTTTTGTATAATTGCTTTTTTAACATGTACTGAAAACAACTAAAACCTTCCTCTGGGTAAATTCAGTGAATTAACCAAACATCAAAGATAATGGAATAACTAAAGTGATGTTGATATTTTAATAACATTATTGATACAGACTCATTTAGTGAAGATCAGGATAATTTTTATAGATACAATTCTTTGATTTTGTTTTACTTTAAGCATTTATTTTTTGTTATTATTTTGCCATTTTGGATTTGTTTCATATGTTACCTGACGATGAACGCTGAAACGTGTTGTAATGGTTCATCTCATGTCTGTCAAAGTCTGTTGAGACACGAAAAATTTAACTTAACATACGAAAACAACTATTTAAGTTTTGTAGTATTCTTAAAGCCTGTAGTTAACGCAGCAACTAGTTTTAAATAGTATTGACCATAAATATATTTTATTCTTAATAGGCGAAAATTATTACATTTGATTTTCATAATCATAAGGAAGAGCTTAAAGGTCAAATCTGCTCCTATTTGAAATGAATTATAGTAGTCAAACAGTTAAACAGAAAAATATTATAAAATTGTTTAGTCTGTATGTTTCGCCAGAACAATGCACCTGCGTTAAAAGTAAAGGAAAGTTTAGGCTAATAAAAGTGTCACAGTCTTTATCATCCTTCAGATCCTCCTGATCTCGTACCGCATAACTTCTTCGTTGTCTGAATGATCTCCTGCTTCGAAAACGAGGACCAGTAATGTAACATGCATAATATGAATAAGGCTAATTATTTATTCTGTTTTAATACATCTACAGACTACTCTAACTGATATCCCAGTTCTATGAACGTTTCATACTTAAAGCTGTCCAAATGGCAGCTGAAGTTAAGTATGGGTGAAAGATGGAAGAAAAACAGTGCCAATTGTGCATAAATAGACGATTGAAGAGGTACTAATTTCCCATTATTCCATAACATAGTTATAATTCTCATTTTTTAAATATCATGCTGTGAAATAAACGAGGATAATTGTATGTATATCTGGTCAAATGTCTGTAACGATAATGCGATGTCACGGCAAAAATCCGCTTTATTGATAATGGATGGGAAGGGAGCGTTCAATACCAAGCACCTATCGCAACTTTCAAGAACTTCGCCACTTAGAGAGCAGCAGCAAACTTTTTGCACAAAACAAAACAACGGATGTGCGCCACCATCAAAACTTCTTCGGAGACTGATGATCGGGGTTACGTAAATGCGAGTCTCTGTTTTCAGCGATTTTAATTTAATTATTTAAATATCTCTTTTATAACAGAAATCTATTGAAGTTTTACTGGCCACTTCTTATGCTACACAAAAATAGGAATCAAGTCTTTTATGTATATATATTTTTTATATTTAAAACGTGACGTATAGAACATAAACTTAAGAATCGTTTATGTGTATAATTTCCCCACTTTTATCTTATATCAGTCCTATGATATCACAGTGCTAAATATCTTTCTGTTTTCTAAAATATCGTGTTACCATTGCAAACAATAAGAATCCTCCATTTAAATTATTTACATCGTTTTAAATTATGCGGATTAAGTTGACGACCCGTTACGTGGGCATTATTCCTATACCTGTTGTTGTAACGCAAATGATATTGAAAGATATTCGTGCAACTACCCAAATTAATTTATTGGACTTCATGTCTGGTGGCGATATTTGTCATACTTTTTGTAATTGGTCTAGTGACTGGCTCCATTACGATCTTAATTTTTTTAGCCCTTGGCCATTCAGTTAGCAGATAGAATTTACTTCATCCGTCGTTCATAATTAATTGATCTATATTGTAGCAGCGCCGACCCTGTAGGCGATAGGTTTTGTAGCCCTACGGCGCGGCGGTTAAATTTAGGAACGGGAAAAACCACTTCACCATTGAAAACATCTTAACGCTTTAGAACTGGCTTCTGTAACAGGAGTAGACAGAAGAACCATTCGTTGTTCTTAAATTAATTAGTTCCCTTAAAATTGGTCCCAATTTGGACATTCCAATAACTCTAACTATAATTGTTGCTATCAGAAATTTCTTTGTATTTTTTTTGTGGAACAGGATACACGAGGGTGATCCTAAAACAGGTAACTCCTCTTTAATAGCATATGAAGGGAATTGAAAAGGGGGGAATCGGAAGTTAGAGGAAGGTAGCCAAGAGTTGACTAGGGTCCCCGGGCTATAGTTTAAGAATCCTACACGGTGTTTCACCTAAAGAGATACATGGTAAACCCTAGAAATCCTGCATCTGGTTGGTTGGGCATTGGGTACTATTCTCACGCCCTTCTGAATGACGGGAGACGAGTTTTCTGTGGGGTCGCAGCATTCCCTTCTCCGTGTCTCACCAGTTTTAGGAGGCAGTTGGCCGACTGGTCCAATGGGATGGCTATGGGGAATTGTGTTTTGGAGAGTTTTACTGTACTGCGGTGGTTGCCAATTAGTTCGGGGAGGGATCTCTTTGTCTGGCCAATGTAGAAGGCTGGGCAGAGTGTACAGTTTATTTTGTAGATGGTGTGGTAGGACAGACTGGTTATGTTTTCTCTAAATCTCTATGTTGTGTTATTGGTGGGATTCTGGAAGGTTGTGGTAAGTGGAAGTATAGGGCAGACACGGCATCTGTTACTACCGCAAGGTCTGCTGCCAATTGTGGGTGGGGGGTTGGGGATGTGTGGTTCATAGGCTTGGACCAGAATGTTGCGAAGGTTAGGGGGCTGCCTAAAGACAACCCTTGGGCAGGTGGGAAGTATGGTAGGGAGAATGGTTTTAATGTCGGGGTTGGATTGTAGGTCAGGCGAGAACAAGAGTAGAGTTTACGTAGTCAGGGGAAGTAGGTGGTGGTTAGGAGAAGACTACGTTCTGTTTGATGGTTAGTGGTGGGACTGACTATTTGGTCAGTGGAAAGGTCACGGGTTATTTGTTTCTGGAGGAGGTCTATAGGGTAGTTTCTGTTACGGAATGCATTGAATATGCGGTCGGTGTAGGATCATAGGCTGTCCCATGTGGAACATATGCGAGCTCCCCTAAGGGATAGGCTGTAGGAGAGGGAGCGTTTCGTGTGTTCAGGGTGGACGTACTGAAGGCTTTGTTTGGTCTTATGTGGACAGAGGTGGTAATCAGTTCTGAATTTAGTTTATGTCAACATCGAGGCAGGTGATGTTGGTGGAGGAATAGTTCCAAGTGAACTTGACGGGGAATATTGTGTTGAGGTCGTTTAAGAAGTCTGTGAGAGCATCTGGTTCGTGGATCCATAGCATGAAGATGTCATCTATGAACCGGAACCAGGTTAAGGGTTTGAGTCGAGAGAAATTTAGATGTTCTAGTTCCCCTATGAACAGGCTGGCATAGGAGGAGGCCATCCGAGTACCCATGGCAGTGCCACTGATTTGGTGGTAAATTTTGATTTGGAAGGAGAAGAAGTTTATGGTGCACAAAATAGGTGAGTACAATAAAAAAGTGGGTGTTTGGGAGGGAATTTGAAGGCCTGCGAGACAGGAAGTGTTTATGTGGCGACAGACCACTTTTGTAGGGGATGTTGGTGTATAGGGAGACAGCATATACGGTAACCAGTAGTGCTTCCCGCGCAAATGGTTTAGGTAAATCACGAAGGCGATGGAGAAAGTGATTGGTGTCTTGGATAAAAGATGGGAGTTTTCTACTATGTGCTGGAGGGAGCTATCCACCAAAGAGGAAATCCTCTCAGTGGGGGAATTGTAACCAGCGACAATTATGCTACCAGGGACCCCAGGTTTGTGTATCTTCGGGAGTAGGTAAAATGTGGGTGTTCTGGGACTATTTGGGATGAGGAGCTAGATCGAAGCGGGGGATAGTTTTTGAAGAGGCCGTTGGTCCGGTTAGAATATTCTTGCAGGATTTAGATAATTTAAAAATTGAAAAATTTGAGCAAAATTAGGGAAGGGTCCTACTGCGCTACAATGTAACCCAGGTCTCCCAGCATACTTTGTGTAACAACGATATTTCAAGGGGATTGAGGAAATCTCTAAGAGATAACTTCTTCCTACTGGTTTTCCAGACACACGTTTTCATAATTTCATTTTCCATTAAGGTCATTAATGACTTTAAGGTAAATCAGGGGTTCAGTTATACAACTTCAGGAACATTTTAATTTCTGATATAGATTCGAAGAATGTCATGATGAGCTCTGTTTCGAAATGACGGTATTGGAACTCCCATAATATTTTCAATAATGACTGCTGCAGTAGACTACATAATAGGCCCTATTGGCTACCGTGATCGTGTTATCGCAGTATTAAGGTAACTTCTGCAGAGTACTCAAACTGTGATTACATCACTGCAATTCATTTTCTGCCTATTTTTCTTTTAGTTCTGAAACACATACACGCTGTTAAAAATTTATAATACCAAGCGGAACAAAATATTAAAGAGAAACTATGACTCTTTCGTATGTAATGAATAGAAAAATGACCCGATCAACTATCCAATAGTGCACTCTGCCATTAAATTAAATTTTGATGTTAGTGCTCGACCTACGTTCCAATAATTATGATGACTTTTCATAACTGTTGGTGGATAATCCGCATCGACTTTGTTGTGATAAGATTAAATTAATTAAATGTTATAATTGAAAGCATTATTATTGTTTTGTCATGACAATATGTAACCTTCCAAAGCATACAGAAAGATTTGAGCGTAGGTAAATGCCAACTGGCTTATTGAAATCTGATTCTCCTGGCTGAAGCGTATTGTAATACCTTCAATCGTGGGATTCCGCAGTCGATATAGAACACCCAGAGGGCAACAGACCCACTTTGCTGTTACCCCGTGCTGCGACATACGTGTGAATACAGCGAGGACATGGAGAAATATATGCCGCAGTCTCTCTTAATACAGCTGCATATTCTGTCACCGCATTTATTTCAAAATTTATCCGGGCGTATATTTCTACGAAACATACCCAGAATAAAACATAGGGGGGAGAATAGATTTACTCTATTACAGAACACTTGAGATCTGATTAATATTATTTAACAAGTATTTTATTTACAATGTCAGTTTCCTGTAAAGTCTACGGAACGTTTCTTACTTTTATTTTTGGAACTGAGAAACTTTTCGGATCGTACGAATTTTAAGTAAATTTATTTTCTACGCCACAAAAAGAAAATAATGCAATTCAGAACAGAAAATTTTGCTTGATATTAAAATTTTTCTAACATTCATAACTTCTGTTATTATATTTTAGATATATTTTAATTGACAAAGGAATATATTAGCCAATAGTTACAGTTTCTATATATTTTAAAATCTATGTATCATGTTAAATACATTTCATTCGGAACTTGTTGATTCAATTTCATGCACAAAATCAAAATTTACGTTTCAGTATGTTAAATTTAATTTGCTGCAACAAATTAAAGTTTTTATAATTTATGTTTAAAACTTTAGAACCTAACTGAAATGAAATCATAAATAAAAATTTTATAATCTATATATTTCTTAAATTAGGCTCTGTTTTTCTATTAATGTGAATGCTTTTGTTGTGGTATTCTGTCCTAAGAATGGGCCGATGCAACCCTCCATGCAAACATAATCTGCGCAAGCCTTTTCATTTCTAAATAGCTGCCACATCTCACATTCTCCGTATTATTAGACCCTCATGTATCAAAACGTTGTGTATTAATCTATCCCTTCTCTTGGTCAAAGTTCTCCAAATTATTTTCTCTTCCCCTATTCTACTTAGAACTTCCTGGTTACTAACTCTGTCCACCCATCTGATTATTAGCATTCTTCTCTAGCAAATGTGAATGTATCACCATTTAACGTGCTATAGTCGGGACGAAGCGTTGTGCGCCTATTTTGTATGCATACTTTCACTGTAAATGTAACTATTCAATATTTTTACTCCGCTGTATTGTGCATTCCCTTATGGTCTCGGGATTCTTTTTTAGCTCGTTTGAGCTACAGGGACTTTTTTATACTTTCTTAATGTTGTGGCGTGGTTTTGCATAAATGGGGGATAAATATAATAAATAAAGGGAAATTTTAATACAAGTGAAATCATGGGTGCCACGTGGCAGAAGTACCACAAATTTAAATTAACATTTAACATTCTACATTTATATTTAAAAAATTAGATATGTATTAGAAATTGAATTCATAAATAAATTTTGCCTATTGCTATAGAATAAAACTATATCTCATGTTCCCCGTGTTTGAAACACTATGAGATACTCAAATACTTTAGTCACAAAGCTCCAGGATAGCAAACCCTGACGGCTTACCGGTAAGGATCTTTGCCACAAGATCGAAGCAAAGCCAGGTTCATCCGGCCACGTGCCAGTTTTCTCAGGTGAGGCAGGATCTCCGTCCCTTCTAACCGTCGTTTCAAAATAAACTGTTCTCCATCGTTCGAAAACCAAAAGTGTTACTCTCGCGCTCTGTTCCTTCTGGTCTGGTTACCCCCCTTTCATTTTCAAATAACCAACCTCAGGGTAAAAGTTAGTCTTAGAACCACTGGCCAAATTTGTTAACTCTTCCTTATTGACTGGTGGGATACTTGGCAAACTTTCTCTACCCTCTACATTCCCCCTTTTCAATTCCCTTCCTATTCTATAAAGGAGAGTTGCATGTTTCAGGACCACCTACTTCCCCTTCACCCAAAAAATCCCTCACTTATCAGCAATGATTGTGGATACAAGTGAGAGCTTTCTTTCGCTGTGTGATGATGGGGCTTACATTCACTGTCTTGTTCTCTAAGGTGTATGACCTTGGGCATATGGTAAGAGTTGTTTTCTGATCCCCTTCCATCATTTGGCCAGCTGTCTCCTAAAATTCACGGAGAAGGGATGCTGCGACCCCCCAGAAAACTCCTCTCCCGTCATTCGGAAGGGTGTGGGAAAAGTACCCAATATCCCGATCTATATGATGCACGTTTACTATGTTTTCCATGCATCACTTTTAGGTGAATCACCGTGTAGTATCCTTAAACTGTCACTCGGGGGCCCCATGATCACTTGGCTACCTTACTATGATATTAAAGGGGGAATCTCTTTCAGTAATACCCTCGTGTAGTTTGAATAGGCAAACGTTTAACGTAGCCAATCGCCATTGAATACAAATTTAATATAACCCCAAAATCTAGTTAATTGAGAAAATTGCGTTATAATGTATTACGTGAATTTTTACACTCTTCTACTTGGAGAATTTTCAACTACTATAAAGCTCAAGGAATATTTTTCTTTCTATCAAATACACTGAAATTCTTTTAGTCTCTTGAAAAGGCGTGCTAGTTTCTTGTACCAGGAGAGGTACAGTCAGTCAACATCCAGGTTTATTAGAAGCTAGATCGGCGTGTGTTATTCCAGACGTTATTAGTCCAAAAATACAAAGATATTAGAAAAGAGTTCATTCATTTTCCGGGCCAATATAAATAAAAATCTTCATCTAGTGAAAAAATAGTAATAGCAAACAACTTTTAAAATAACTATTAAATTTCGGTTCGTAAGACGTTGAGCTCTTTTAAGAACAGACCGAGAAAGTCTACAGAGGAAACCGAATTTGATTAATTACATATGACAATAAATTATATTTCGTAGGTTACGTCATTGATGTTCTATCAGACATCTGCTTAGAACCATCGAATGTATGTTGAAATCTGTCTTTCCCAACATCTGTTTACTCAGTATTTATTAAACATAGCGTTGCAATTAAACCGGACTCAACGTATACACGGTCTGTCCAATCATGAGGATTGCTGATAAATTAATCAATTTCCCAATTTGCTCTATATTTTATGAAGCACTCTGCAGGATTGATTTCACTTACCACATTTACTTACTTTTGACTTGGTATAGTATGTATTTAACTTGAATCTGCTTAGTAATTTAATTTTCTTCTATTCATCATTTTGAATGTTGGCATATTCAGAATTTTAGGACTTCTTGAATATTTACGGTCCAATACGATTATGTATTCACATAATCCGTTTGCGGTAGGATATTAATAATATCTAAAGGACGAATATTTGGCTATAACCATACAAGTGTTTTAAAACCCGATTTTGTGTTACAAAAGTAGGTAACAAATTATTTTAAAAAATTTGATTACTTGTGTATATGTAGTATTAACAAATGTTGCTTAGGAATATGAAACTAATATATTTTTATATTTGCAAATGGCATGAAAAAGAATGGAAAATGTTTCACATTTGCAGTAAAGCAGTCTTCTAAATTCTGTATATGCGCATATAAAAGAAACGTATTTAAACGTCACAATTGACAGGAATTGGTATAAAATATACTCGTCTTAAAATTCTAAGAATTGAAATACAAATTCATATGAGACTGATATGATTGTAAAATAAACTGAAATAATTTGAATTACTAATATCTCTAGAGCCAGAGCAGATGAGTGACACGCATACCTGCGGTTGTCAATTTCAATACCTCATTAAAATATTGTGAAATTCAAAACCACCCAAAACGTGACAAATTAAAAATTTTACAGGCCTTCTTTTGCCATGAAATACTGTTCTGTGTTATTTGTAAAGTATATATAATTTTTTGTCCTTTTGGTTTTTAATGAGATTATTCATGCACAACTAGCATGTACTCTGTTGATTTAATTACTATATACACTTCATGCAAATATACCTTCCAAGCAATGGAATTAATTTTAGTGATTACAATAACAAAGAATTTATTTAGCAAAGAAATGTTACTCTCTAGGATCACCCTCATGTAGCCTGTTACCCAAAAAAAAAAGATGACAGAGCACTTGGTCGTCGAAACGTCGCGTTTTCATCGCACCTGCACCCGAGTGGAAACCCGAGAACTATTTCTGAATCCTTAAATATATTAACAGTCTTTTATTACCTAAATGCTATTGGCAATTCCTTAAATTCTTTTATGACTTTAATAAATATACTGTTTGTTTTGAATCTAGCCTAGCTCTAGTGATGTCGAATTCTACTTTACTTGTAACAGTGTATGGGTTTCTATCATACTTATAAGCTAAATAATTATTAAAATAGGACAGTAACAAATTTTTTCTAGAGGCGGAAAAACTTATGTTTTTTTATTAACGTTTATTTAATTTAATACTTTTACGTGTGATGATGTCACTAGCAAAGCAGAATATTTTATTTGCTTTTTCAAATGTAAAATTTACCTGACGCTAAAATAAAACTAATTTACGTATACATAGTAACGACAGCCAAAGAAATTGATTAATTCTTTGGGAGTTCCCTCTTTGCCAACGTTAGGTTAGTAATGACGCGAAATATTTATATATTTAAAAAAAAATAGTATTATAGATCAAGAATATAGGCAACCCGAATTAGCTTTAAAAGATCTCAATGAGCGTATGGGACATGAAACTTTTACGTAAAATGTTTCTCACTTTTCTTGACACATATGTAGCTTCGAGCCCTGATGAATACGTGTGCCTAATTTATTTAGTGTTACACCTGTTATGGAGCATTTCGCTCATAAGTCTTGAGAAATAATTAATTTCTAAACCCAAAACTTTCCCAATTTTGCAATGGAAATTATGATCTTTAAGGTAGATGTGCTTCCACACAACTTTGTAATTTTGAATATCAAATTTGATGTTGTTTTTTCTTCTTCAAGATTTTAGTGCTCTCTTCGTTTGTTCAATATACATACCACTATGAACTAAACAATTAATTTTGTAAATAAAATTATGTTTATCTAGAAAATTAATTTTATTTGCAGTATTGTTTTTACAAAAGTTAAATTATTTATATATTTTAAAAATACAACAACACCCTAATAATTAAACAAGTCAGTTAATTTATTTGATATGTTTACAACATAATGTTATTTTTCTGTTATTTTTCTTTTTAACCGATTAATTGTTGTCAGAGTACAAGAAAGACAAGAATGGAAAACTGCCGATCGGACCAGGAATTCGAACCTCGGACCTCCCGTTTCCCGGATGGGCACCCAAACCACTGAGTTAATCCGAGTTGACGTCCAAAGATCGATTCAACTTCCCTCCATTCCCGTAAAATTCCCGTAAACCTAAGCTAGGTTCACTAATCACATTCTTCTTAGAGCGCCCGCTCGGAAAACGGGAGGTCCGGGGTTGGAGTCCCTGGTCTGGTCTACATTTTTCCATTCTTGTCTTTCTACTAAAATATCTATCCATACGCTCCTGTTTGAGCTTCGGGTTGAAAAATTTTCTACTCCATTTGTTGTCAGAGTACCTGATTTTATTCAATCTAATTTTGACATGTTTATAGATGAAATTAATTGGGTAAGAATAAAATAAAATAATATTTGGAACTTTGTTTAAATATTTGAATGTGGTATTTGTGATGTGACAACTTGACAGCCTTATCTACCAGATTGTAAACCATACCTTTCTTTTGTAAAATTGGATGATTTTACATATCCATTTGAAATGCAAGTATGTTTTATTTAATTAAAAACAATAGTTTTTATTTTTAACGAAATACTCTGTATTCAAAATTATAATTGTTTTTTTCATTAATTTTTATGTCTAGTTACCTGAAGAAGTCTACAAACATGAACGTGTCGTCGTAAATATATTAAATAAATATTATTTAAAATTGTTTTCTGATAAATTGGCTGTATTTTTGTTTTTGATTTTGAGTGAGAATTTTTGTTACATCATTGGTGTAGTATGTATCTGAATTATGGGGTTTCTGTCGGGAGATCTGGATAAACTTTCAGATGAATGAGCGAGGAAGTAGGATTGAAGAATATGAAACAAAATATCTGAGTGAATTCAATGGGAAAGTAGATGTGTTCGCGGAAGCCAAGGTTCGCATGGCCAAACACCAAACCGGAAATTCGAGCAGAACGACGTGACGGAAGAAAGAAGCAGTACAGAAAAGCATGAACACTCAGAAGAAGGAACTTTAAGAGTTGCAGAGAATCATGGTGTCCCTATGAATATGTATGTGTATTCAATAAATTGTAACATATATTTAAATGGCGCACAACAGGCACTTAATTTAATATACAATTAAATTTCTTGAACAGATTAGGCGGGTGACAACCCAGGCATTGTTTAGCTGTAAATATTGCACTGTTATACTGTTCATTTTATAATAATAATAATTAATAAATAGTTGTTTATCAACTGATTTATATTAAAAACGTAGTAACAGATTTCACATAATGTATGTTGGCCAATGTTTTAAGCAAATGTTGAGATCAGGACAAGAGAATCAATTGTAAATATCAAGATAAGGTACTTATGGAGAAAATATTTTAATATTTATAAATAAATTCAAATATTTAGATATTTATGTGTTTAAGTAGCTACATAATTTTAATACACAGCCCATAATTTATTTAAATCTCTTTGTAATATTCTTAAGTATATCCTCACATTTTATGCATTATTCACGAACATAACATACCGATAATATTCATGGACTCCCTTGTTGTACCGGGAGCATTATTAACTTCATTATGGTGTATTTTAACCTACTTTAAGTAGCCGAGATTGTTGTAATAAGGTAAATAACTTCGTTATAATATAAGGGATATATTTCAATCTGTAAAAGGACCGACACTGATTTTACTCTATTGAGGTAATGTGCTTATTTAATTTTGTAGGAGAATTCTTGAGTCAGTTAAGGTTCTGTCCATCATTCCCATTAATTTAAGATAACCGACCATTCGGCATAGATCGGTATGTGTATATCGGGGGTTAATGGTCCAAAAAACTGCGAGTCTGGATACCATTTAAATCATGTGTTGTCCTAGAGATTAGCATCCAATTCACTTCTTTTCCGGGCTAATACAGATATAGCACATACCCGAGTAACGCTGGGCATCCAGACAATTATATGTATATTGCCACATCTCAAGACCTGCAGTGATGGCAGAACGGTAGCGAGCCGGACTGCAGACGCGTAGACTCGGGTTCGAGTCCCAGCCGACGCAACCAATTTTATTTGTTTAATTTATTTACATTGCTTGCCTTTAGTTTCTAGTATTTTCTGTTTCTAGAATATTCCATGTATGTATAAATAGGACTGGATTCCAAATCGGAGTCAGTCTTAAGCAGTACGAGCTTTGTACAGCACTTCGCCGTTGATTAAACGCTTATAACCTCTACGTGTGTGTGTTATTGAATCGCACGATCCCTAAGAAACGTGACAATATACATATATATGGTCTGATAAATCACTATAAAAAGCATTGCATGTTTACTAAAGTCACCTAAGTCCTTAAGCTTCAAATTATTAATTTACGAATTATATTTATTATATTATATACGGGAAGTTAGTCTGGAAAACTAACTCTATCAATAAATCTTGTCCTATTGCACATTCTTGCAAATAAGTATACAAAAGGACTATTTAACATATGCAAACATTAAGAACTGTTACGCGGGTTCACATTTGGAGCGAGCTATCCTGAGTTGATTAACCGTGGTCCTGGAGAGAAAAGCCCGACGGTACGGGATCCCATTCACTGAGCTGACCATTCACCATATTCTTCCCATGACTCGGCAGCAAAATAGTTGAGTTAGGAACAGTCAAATGTTGCAGTACTTGATCCATACGAAACTGTAAGGCAAAACTGATCATATCTTTGTTGTGAAACAGTTCAGAATTTTATACACACTCAATAAATAGCTCTGCATTTGAAAGTTGCTGAAAAATCTTCGAGAAAATTGTATTACAATTGTAAAATCCGAATTATAGTGCATTTCAATCTAATGACGCAATATCGAACATTAACTGTGATTAGTGTCATTGTAAAAATAAAGATTCGTTTTAGTTTTATTAAATTTTGTATTCATGAATTTCTGTGGCGACCTGTAAGTTGCCAGGCTTCTAATGATTAAATGTAGGTCAACTCATTAAAAATTAAAATACCTCAGATTACTTCAATAAGAAGAATAAGTAGTACGTTCGCAATTTGCTATAATTATTTATTTAAAACCCCAACAAGTGGACACAATTATTTAAGGCTAACGGAAAAAAATGACGTTTTGGAAACCAAGAGGTGATATTTCTGGCGAAATTGGTGGTTTTATCTAATACGATTGGAGCATTACGTACGCAACATGTTTGTACCTTATAGTATAATGACAAGCACTTGTTTGATGAGACAGAGGGATTAAGGACATGTTACATTATTGTTATATTTTAATTATTACTCATACTAAAATAAATAAAGGATTTATTGAAGAAATAATTATTTACTATTAATATACGTTATGTCGATGTACGGGAATATATAGTATGTAAAGCTTCAGTTCTCAAAAGAATTCCAATGTACCGATAACTAGGAGCGTTTGTCATTCACAAAATTATTATAATGTTATAGGATAAAGCTTACAGTGTCATGTCGGTACAGGAACACATATTAATGGTTTGTTTTAAGTAACAAACTTTAAGAAGTTGTAATTCATCACAACGCCAACCACGTTTCAAAGGATGTCATACATCAACAAGAAAAACTGTCCAGCGAAACGTCATGACTAGAATGTGATTTATTACATGTCAACATGCGTCTTTCGCTACATCTCATGACCTCCACTGAAATCAAATCAAATGAATATTCTACAGCGCCACGATATTCTAGTGGAACGTTTCGAACAATAAATTAGATTTCAATAATTTATATATTTAAAATAATATATTTTTAAAATTTCTAAGTAATTTTTTGCCTTTTTACCTAGCTCACGCAGTATTGCATTCATCTTGTAATTATGAGCATCAACTGATTTTCCACAAAAGGTATCATAATACGTTACTTATCTGCCGGCATTTTAGTTTATTGTATTCATCTCGTAAGATTAGTAATTATGAACATCAACTTAACAGAATATCTGATTTTTAACATAACTTTATCATAATACATGCCCCAGTGTGTGGCTCAATGTCTTTGAAGTTTATATTTTTGTTATTGTTCAATTTATGTATAAATATTAACATACCCAAAATTGAACTAATCAGTTCATGACACGTGTCACACATTTTTTTTATTGGTGTTTCGTTGTACCTCGTTAGATTTAGTAATATCAAATAGAGAAAATACATTTATCCCTAAGTCCACGTAAAACGCCTACTCTAAACAGCTAGTACATATTAATTCGTAGATGTGTTTCAGTGCCATTATTGATAGTAAATTGGATTATCGTTGCAGTTCTTCGATGAACTGAGTGTCAATAAATTAAAACACAAGAAATAATAAACTTGATTGATGAAAGGCGTGAATATAAAAACGCAAGAGATGACAATGGAAAACTGTTGTTCATAGACGCCTGAAAAATGAGATAGATAGGAAATGCAAAATAGCCAAAGACGCTTGGCTCCACGAGAAAAGCGGTTAAGATTTCACGGTGAAAGGGAAAATAAACGCAGCTTATAGGAAAATCTAAGAAACATTCGAACAGAGGAAAGTACTAGCAAGAACATCAGGAAAGCAGATGGGAAGCCAATTATAGATAAAAAGAAAAGGCGGAAAGATGGAAGGAATACATAGACGTGGTGTATCTCGGTAGAAATCTAGATCAGCCAGTAATAGAAGAAGAAGAGGCGGGTGATGAAGAGTTGGGGGACAAAATTCGGTCGGAGTTTGACAGGGCGCTGACAGATCGAAGCAATTGTAAAGCGCCGGGAATTGATAACATTCCAGCGGAGTTGATAAGATCATCGGGAGAAGAAGTAATATCATGGCTGTTCAGGAAATATACAAAACAGGACGAATACCTGAATATGTTAGAAACAACATAATTCTACCCTACCGAAGAAGACTGGGGCTGTTACATGCGATCAGCAGAGGACAACTAATTTAGTATCTCATGAGTGCAAAAGATTAACGGAAATAGTATATAGGAGGTAGGAACGAAAAATAGAATGTGAGTTAGGAGAAGATAAGTTTGGTTTTAGGAAGGCTCAAGAAAAGAAATATTGACTCTGCGTTTAATTTTAGAAGTCAGAATCAGAAAAAAAGCAGGTCTATGATCTGTAATAGATAATAGATACGCGTGATTGAATTGTATATAAAATTCATCTGTTTCTTGGCTTTTTCTGTGTGTGGTGGCGAAACTCGAACAAAAGACAACCCTTTCCGTTTTGAAAGTGGAAGGTCTCAGGGCGCATTCCATGGACAATAGACTGACCCTTTTTTTGTAACGAGAGCAGCCCATTGAGGAAAGGAACCATCTAAAGAAAATTGAGTTGCTACCGGGAGTAGGCGTAGCTAATTTGGAGGACCGGCCGGGAAAACGGAAGATCCACGAATAATCTGGAATGCTACGGTTAAATGCGTAACATATGCAGCATTTACGCACTCCAAGATAAATAATTTTCTTTTGGCTGCAATTGTCAAACTTCAAGCCAATAGGAGACTTTGGTGGACAACGTCTGATTGGTGGTTGAAGATGGTGTGGCGTTCAACCGAGGTGACGACGGAGGAAAGTTTGGGAGATGAGAATCAATAGATTGGGAGAGCAGAGAAGAAGTGGTTGGGAGAGCGGAGAGAGCTTGTCACTAGATGCTGTCGGAGAAACGGAAAGACATTGGCGGATGATACAACTCGGAAGGAGAGTAATGGAGACAGCAGACGGAGACCATCTAGTAGCTGCAACCAATCACCCATCATGTAGAAACAAATGAATTTTTATCGGTATCGTACCCATATTTTGACTTTTAAGTTCACATTTGCCAGGGCTATTGCCATAAGGGGAACAAATTAAGCTTTCTCGTTCACCCCACTTTGGAACCCTGTGATTAAAGTCTAATGTTAAGTGAATTGTCCGTTTTCCCTTTTATATTATCTAAATCTGTAAATAACTTTGATGTTTATTAAGATTAAAACTTAGAATTGTACTAAAAAATTTTAATAATTCCTTTTTTATATATTCTCCCTCAGTGTCAGTATATTATTATTATAATTAAATTAAATTAATTTTACCCCACTTAAGAGTATCATTACAGATTATGAAATTTATAGATTAAGAAAACTCGTTTGTTAATTTTAACTGGGACACACTATTAAGGATAACCTTTACAGATAAGAAAAAAAGCAGAAATAAAGTAAGGAGAAAGTCAAGGATGCAGTCTGTAACCCATGTTGTTTAACTTATACATAGAACAGGCGATGTAGAAACTTAAAAATGAAAATGGAAAGGGAATAAAAATGTAAAGAGAAGAAATAAAAACAGTCAATCGGCTGGTGATGATATTGTGGTATTAGGAGAGCCAGAGGAAGACTTGAAAACCATAATAAATGGCATGAACGTGATCCTGGAGGAAGAATACAACATGCATTTTAATAGAGAAAATTGAGAGACATGTGGGAAATAGTGGAATAAGAAAGGGTGTTAGATCGGGAAGGGATATTTTGAAGGAAGTCAAGGAATTCTGCTACTTGGGCAGCATAACAACTAGCTATGGTAGAAGTATAGTAGACGTAGCAGAGGCACGGAAGGCTTTCGCACAAAAATTCTCATTAATAAGAATAATGTGTGCGATGTTGCACATTAGAGAAAACATTTATTGTATTAACGTAAAAAGTGATACCAACAACTTAAATTGTATATATGATTCTTAACTATTGTTGTGCATTCATGGTTTAAATTTGTAACGGAGCTTCACACCTAGGCCGGATTTTCTGCACTTTCCTGCATTTAGGAAGTGAGTTTCCGTGAACAGCTAAATTTTGTAAGTTTAGAATCATGTATACTATTTCAAATTTTTACAACATACTAATTAATGCAATCCATTGTAATTTTAATTACTGTTTACTTGAAGAAGTCTGAAATGACAGACAAAACGTAGTATATTTCAATATTTAATAAAATAAAAACTGACAAAGTGTCTGTTTTAACTCAGTTAAATTTGAATTTACTTATGATTAATATAAGCATGAATATTAAGAAATAATTAGTAAAAATGTTCGTATAGAGTGTGGCGTTATATGCGTGCGAAACGTGAACGATAGGAGTTGAAGACGGGGAAAAATAGAAGCTTTCGAATGAGGTGGTATAGGACAATGCTGAAAATCAGATGGGTGGATGTAATGACTATCGAGGAAGTTATAAGCAGAATAAGGGAAGAGCGAACAATATGGAGCACGTTGACTAAGAGACGTAATAGGCTAATAGGTCACGTTTTGAGACATGAGGGTCTTGTAAAATTATCATTAGTGGGCAGTTTGTGGAGTAAAAACGAAGAGGGAGGCCAATGATGAAATACGCTAAGCACATTAAGGAGAATGCGGGATGTGGTAGCTACGTAAACAGGAAAAGGCTTGCGCAGGAGGGTTGCATTGGACCAGAGCTAGGACTGATTACCATATCAAAAGGCTTACTACAATTTCCATTATGATTTTTGATTTACAAAATAAAAGTGAGCGCATTATTATATGCATAGATATATTTATTTCATTATTCGGATTTCAGTTTTGTCATATTTCATGCAGGCATACAGTGGGGAATTCCTGCTTCTATGTTCTGATGGCCAAGTGTTCTGGATGTTTGGTTCCGTATAGTCTCGTTGATAGTCTTTCACCTGACAATAGATGATTGTTATCGTCAAGATAGGGTGATTATTGGAAACTAAACTGAGGTAGAAGTGGTATTATTAATTTAGAAGTTGTGGTGAAGTTCATCACTGTACAGGTATTTTTTGTTTTTGTTAAATATCGTTTGTTTTGTTATAGAATGGCTGGATATAGCGTCTATAAAATAAGTCAATATTGCAATTGCAACTTAGACCACAGAAATCTATTAAGACACATGATTTTCTGTTCATTGGCGACCTACATTTTTTGTAATTTTTTATTAAAATAAATATTGCACACATTTTATATAAAATTTTTTGTTAATATTTGTATCTTATAATTTGTTACAGTTGTACAAAGATATTAACAATCATGTGACTATATGAATAAATAATTGTTCATATCGATTTTCAGAAGACCTGCGACCTAAAAATAAACATATTTAAATGAAATATACATTAAGCTCTTGAAAACTCTTAGAACCTCATAAACAGTTTGCCCCTTTTTTAGGCAAAATAAACAAATTAAGCACCAAACCTGTTAATTTTAGATAAGTTAGGGCATTCAACAAAGGAAATTGCTTGTGCTTTATCTTTGTGCAGATTTACTTTGCTTAGGTCTTATCAGACATACAGCTACCCCAAAAGGTTTGTAAATAAATTACCCGAATTATGAAATTCATAATTTCCACTTGCACATTGAACAAGGAAATGAGAAACGAGTATAATCCTCTAAGAAAATCTTAATCTTTGTTTTAATTTAATGAGGTATATAAACACATTAAAACAGCGATAATTATGCTAAAAATATTGTATTTCTTCAGAATCAAACTATGCATGTAATGAATTGTAATATTTTTAATACTGTCAATAAGGAAAGAAAATAGGTTCTGATAAATAGCGTACGGAAACCTGTAATAGAAAGATTTTGTTTGAAAAGAAATGATTTACTGATTAAAATGCCATGGGAGTGATTCATCATCTGTTTGCCGACTCATAAATCTTCGGGCGCTCTCTATGGATAACAACGTCACAAGATATTGGCATTTGCTGACTTCTCATCGATAATCTGCTTGAATATTAATTTATTGACCGAATAATATTTCTAAATAAAATGCAAATAATTTTAAGGTCTAATTGCATTTACCCTCAAGATTAATTTTAAAATCGTGAAAATTCATGCCTAAGATTAATGGTGAAATAGTAACTTCATACTTTAAGGATTTTATTCTACTTCTAAAATTTTAGAAATAATATTGATAACTTTTTTGACGGAAGTTAAGGAATTCTGCTACTTGGGAAGCGCAATAACTATGGATGGTAGAAGTATAGTAGATACGATAGCTCAGGCAAGGAAGGCTTTCGCGAAAAAGAGGGATTTACTTACGTGTAATATAAGTGAGAATATTAAGAAATCATCGCTAAAAATGTTCCCATGAAACCTGGCGTTATATGGGTGCGAAACGTGGACGATAGGAGTTGGAGAAAGAAAAAGAATAGAAGCCTTTGAAATGTGGTGCTATAGGAGAATGCTGAAAATCAGATAGGTGGATAGAGTGAGTAACGAGGTAGTTTTAAACAGAATAGGGGAAAAGCGAACAGTATAGAGGACGTTGACCAAGAGAAGGGATAGATTAATAGGCCACGTTTTAAGGCACGAGGGTCTTGTAAAATTAGCATTAGAGGAAAGTGTGTGGGGAAAGAACAGAAGAGGGAGGCGAGGGTTAGAATACGCCAAGCAGTTTATGGAGGATGTTTTACGGGGTAGTTATGCCTAAATGAGAAAGCTTGTGCAAGATAGGTTAGTATGGAGCGCTGCATCAGACCAGTCTCAGGACTTTTCAAGAAAAGAAACACCTGGGATATAATAACGCCTATCAACATTTAATCTGATCTGTAATAAAATTTCAATTATGTATTCGTTCAAACCCTAAAATTTACAATGATTAAAAATGCATAAATGAAGTAGATTAAAGCGGAAGAAGTTTGTATATCTAATGACTTTCTTAATTTAAAAATTTAAAACGTGTAGCAGGCATTTTCTGAAGCATGAAATTAAATTTCAAATTGTATATTTGGACCTTTACTATTTGTTAAAATTAATGTTTAATTAAATACTTAAATATTACAAAACACCACGACGATGAAATGTTATAGTAATTGAATAAAGCTTCAATTTTATCTGTGAATTGATCGTTTTAATGTATCTTTAGGTAAACGAAATTTTAATATTGTAACTCAGTTATGAGTTTTCAAAATTTATTACTATAATTCATTTTTATATATAAATCTTTCAGAGGCTCATAAATATTCTTAGGGAATAAGATTATACTAATCAAATCCGGTACTGATTGACACATAGTCATTTAAGTAACGAATGTACAGAAATATTTAGAGAAGTACAGGATAATTATAAACACAATGCAAAACCTTTTAAATGTACTGGACATATTTTCGAAAAAGAATCGCTTATCAGTATTTCCGGATCTGTTTTGACTTAACGCTTTCATAATACAATTAATTAATTGCAGTAAAAATAAAAATATATATTATATTTAATTTCATATATTGTATGTGCAAAATTATGTTTATTTAAATTATGTAACACCGTTTCAGAATTTTTTACGAAATTTGAATTATTGTATTATCTAAATATTACCCTAACATCATAACATAAATGTTTTATAAGGAGCCTAAATTTCTTTAGTAAAGGAGTATTATTCTCCATAGAGAACTTTCCTCTTTTGGAAAGTTAGTCAGACACTAATTAATTTGAATATGCATAAATTTAATACAAGAAATAAAAATTATTTACTAAAGAGTTATAAATATGTCAGTGGCATAAAAAGTAGTCGAATATACAGTAATATTAATTTTTAATAAACGTCTTGATAACATTGAAAATAAAGAATAACTCCACTTGCATTTAAAAGTTAAATTAAGAAATTTTAATAATTAAATTTATTTAATTTAATTTAAATAAATGAATGAACAGTCAAAATAGTGATAAATAAATTTTAATAAAATTTATATTTGTACCCGAAGAGTTTTGAAACAGCGAACGATACGTCGTGTTACATTTAGTGATATGTTCTAAATGATTATTTTTTTAAATTTATTTTTGACTAATTTGGCTGATGTATTCGTGTATTTTAAAAAAATTACTCTGCCACTCTCCGCAACTCTGTAAAAGAGTTTTTAGAAAATATTATTTTCATAAATAGCATCGTTTTATTAATACAGTGATCGATATGAACTATTAGCAGTCACTAATTATTCAAATAATTTAAATAAGAAATAATAATTATATTTATTTTGCAATATAAAAATTTTATTTTAAGCTTTTTATACAGATAAAGATCTTTCTATTTTAAATTATCTTGTGCATTATTCTTTTGTAAGTTATGTTACTCATTATTAATATAACTCTTTCCACATCCTTGTTGATATTTGTAAAATAAATGTATTATATTGTATTGGAAAACATAGTAATTGCATAAATTAGGGATTCAAAGCAAATTATTTATAGTAATAAACACGAAGATTTTAACTGTAGCTTTTATCGTGTTATTGGATTGCTGTATTTTATTTACTGTACGTCTGTGGAGTTTGGTGTGGCAGTAAATAACGATTACTTGTTTATTGGCAACCGTTTTCCTCATTTCTCTGGAATTTCTTTAAAAGCTTTCATGACAGGTTCATTTAAGAAATACACTCAAGTGACGCAGAAATTATGACCAAGAGCTATTCTCTTTTATGGGGGAGCAGTGTCTGCAGTTCAGCCGACGAAGAGAGATCCTGAAACTGAGCGGTAAATCTTTTCTCTTCGGAGACAGTTCTGTGTCTGGCCGGACATTCTTCTGTTTTCCGTTTCTCATCCAATAAGTGAAGGTTAGTTGAACTTTCTTTTCTTTCTTCTATATAATGCATAGCTTTTAAAACTATTAAAATCCGATAGACGACTAAGAAAAACCAACAAAATCAAATTAAGACCTCTTTAATTGATGTTGAGCGAAATACATCATAATAATTAAATGAATATCATTACTAACTCTTAAATAAATTATTTAACTTGAATAGTCGAATGCTGGACAACGAAATGAAGAACGGTAAATGATTTGAAGTGGACGTACTTAAACTGTTATGTACAAAAGTTGTGTCCTATTTGATAAATTATAATTTCTTTGAGTAAGCATCGCAAGGGTGAGCAATTTATGGATGTTACATTGGGAAACATTAGACGTTTGCAATAATTTGTTCATTTATTGAATAATGTACCAAATAAATCACGACTGCCGACCTTCTGTGGTGCAGTTGTTGGCGGAACTGCCTTGCACCACCCGGTTTCGAATCCTGGCACGAGTATGGATGTTATGTGTGTTGCCATACCGAGAACCCCCTCAAGAAATGAGTACCCCAAGTTGTAGAAAGTCGCTAATGACCATTAGAAGTTGATGCTACAGATAAAACACGGCTCAATATGACTTAATTAATTATGGAAAATTATTTTACATAATTTATTATGGGAGTAATATTTAACACAGAAAAAACAACGTCACGAATATATATTTAATTATTTTATTTACCACCAAATTGATTGTAGTTCATACATTCATTTTCCATTTTATTGAGTGTAACCTTCATAAACCACCTTACTCCAACAGCTGTACTGAACTAAAGTTACGCGAGAAACATTTAAGGCTGCGAACGGATCCTTTTTACGGAGAATGCGGACCCAGCCCTGAAAGAGTTCGTGCTAAATACATGACAGAGTTACCCCTGTGAATTAGGAGGCTTCACATAACAATTTGAAATATCTTCTGCTGTGTAACCAACTATAAACATATGTGAACATATTGCCTACATCCAGTCGGTGGAACGTTCCCATTGGTGGGATTTTTCGAAGTTGTAACCAATGGGAATATTCCAGTAAATCCGAAAGGCCAACCAATGCGTATTATTTAAAATATATGCTGTTAGAAAAAGGAAGAGTAAAACTGAGAGCAATAGGAGGTGAGGTGGAAGGAAGTATTTGGAGGAGACATTCATTAAGTTGGGGACCACGGGCGAGGAAAGGAGTAAGCTATTGAATTCCGATGTTGAGAATTGTGGATATTTGAACAATTTCGGCAGAACGTAAACGCAATCGTTTAACGAGAGGCAGCACAACACGACACCACTCTGATGAAATTCTCCAGAAGCAGACACACAGAGGCACCGCCACAACTTTTGTATGGTTCACCCCAGAGTTTAATACATTGAGAATTTTGACAGCTTTACCTTATTTAACTTAGTTCTTTTGGTGTTTTTCTATTTAACTATATTTCGCAATTAAATCTTATGATTTTATAAACCCTACATAGGAAGTATATTCCTTTCAACCAGTAAAAGTAGCGTGAAGTTAAATTACAATGAATGTTACAAACAGTTTACCAGTCATGAGTTAGCATGAATCCTACAAACATAAAAATATTACAAATATTAACCCTTGGAGTTTGCTTAAAACTATTTAAAATATCATAGCATAAATATTACACAACATATCAATTCCAATGTCGTACTACAACAACCAAGTACAGAAACTAAACTTTCATCATGCCACTATCATGTTACAAATGTACAATATTGTCTTAACCATAGTGCTAATGTATAACAAAAGTTATGTGACCAATATACATCATGTCTCGTTTTAACTAGACGCTGTGTGGTCCATTAAGACCTTTTGTCATAGAGGTTACAAATTCCAATACAGCGGCCATTTAGCATTGTGCTTGTAACTAGACAAGTTAATTACTCCAACCTAGTTCCTTCAAAGAAACTGGGACTCTTCCGCACATCGTAGAAATAGATAGTATATTAATACCGTATATTCAAAAATGACATCATAAGAACCGTAAATCATTCCATGGCATTCCGTACGCTATATCATTGAAAACAGTTTATTATTATTACTGGTTTATTTACTATCACTATAAATAACTTCAAAAACAATTATAATCCAAAATAATCCTCCCAAACTTGTATGTAGGAGTATACTATTAAAAAACGTCGTAGGCTTCCTATCATGGCTAGACTTTGTTGGATAATCAGGGGCAATTAAATTTGATCAACAGTTTGGGGCAAAGTTTTTCCTCTAGACCAGGGGTGCTCAAACGGTCGATCACGAGTGCTTTTTAAGTCGATCTCGAGAAAAATTTATTGATTTAGATCTATTTACAGATTTTGTTTTAGTTGATCCTAATTTAGGTCAGAATAATTCCCAAATCACTGTCTTTTATCGTACTAATCCCCTGCTAGCGGCGAAAGGTGGCTTTAGCAGAGGCACCGCGGTACTTGTCAAAGAAATTCCGCGACGCGCGACGTTTTTGATTCCCGCTATAAACGTCATGTGGTGTGTTTGGCGGCTCGCTAACAAACAAACCATTAGTTAGTTAGGTTGCGCCTGTTGAGTAGGAGTCAGTTTTGTGACAATGTGTCGAGCTAATGACGATTTACCTTCGTTTATCTCATTCCATTACATTATCCGTCAAGACGTTTTGTGTTCAAAAGCTCTAAACATTTTAAAGCCACAGCATCTGATACAAAATTCTGGTTTTTTATATCTGAAGATAAATATCCGAATCACCCTTCAGTTGACGGCAATATTTGGGCAACTTACCTGTGCGAGTCTGCATTTTCTGAAATGTAGATAATTAAGTCTAAATATCGCAATCGACTAACTGACAAGCATATGACTTCATGCTTGCGATTAGCACTCGGTAATTACGCGCCATCTTATGAAAAGCATGCTGAAGACATGCAGTGCCACGCTTCAACATCCAAAGTCATTCTTTAGTTAAGTTTAGAAACTAGAGCTCGTTTGTTTTGTAAGAACCAATAAACTCGCAGTTTTGAATAAGAACGAGTTCTTTGATTGACTTTTTAGTTAGAGCCTACCTTAAGAATACTCAGCGCTGCGGGAGTTTTCTCGCAGGCGCTTCAGCCCAGAGTGACTGCGGGTCTCACCTGATCATGTCGGGAATGCCACGCACTCTCTCTGGGTACTTTTTATCAAAGTTCTCATATGCCGAGACACCTTCACCTATTTTAGGAGGTACATGTACCGGGGTCAAAGACCTTGGGCATATGGCAAGAGCTGCCCGCTGATCCCATTGGATCAGTCGGCCAATTGCCTCCTGAAATTGGTGGAGACACGGAGAAGGGAATGCTGCGTCCCCACAGCAAACTCGTCTCTCGTCATTCGGAAGGGCGTGAGAATAGTACCCAATGCCCGACCTACCTGATGCAGGTTTTCTAGGGTTTTCCCTGCATCTCTTTAGGTGAAACACCGGGTAGGATCCTTAAACCATAGCCCGTGGGCCCTAGTTAACCCTGGGCTACCTTGCTCTACCTTCCACATCCCCCCTTTTTCAATTCCCTTCCTATGCTATTAAAGGGGAGTTGCCTGTTTCAGGATCACCCTCATGTAGCCTGTTACCCCCCCCCCCCCCAAAAAAAAGAGACTACCTTCACTAAAAAATGTATACTGCGGAAAACTAATGTCTGCCGTTCTAACTAATTCTACGTGAATTCATGGCCATTAAATTCTGCAACGTCCCTATATATAATATACTTATATCTGCGCCACTATATACCCTTCGTTCCAAGACGACAATCCTGCATCACATATACTTGCAGACTCTCAGAGTCGATCGATCGGAGTCTAACAATATTGAGGTAGATCGCCAGCAGTTCAGGTTTGAGCACCCCTGCTCTAGACGATATACTGTAAAGAATAAATATACTTACTCAAAGAGTATTGCTGTATTCGTGAGGAAATATACAGGCTTTCTGTGAAGAGGAGGGCATTGGTCTGTCAGGAAGCAGAGATTGATGAGTTCCGTAGCCACTGACATCGGACTTCATTGCTGAGAGAGTGGTGGTCATAGGTTAACGACAATAGTTGTTTAATATATGCTACGAAACCTAGAAAGTGTTTTTTTATTAATCTTGAATATGAAGATATGGAGTAACTGTGGAGGTTAGATTTTTAATGTTGGGAGAGATATTCAAGATTGCTACTTTACTGGAACGCAACGCCAGGACGTAACACCCAGTAACGCCAACCTTCACCAATATCCATCATAAGACAGCAACATTCCACGGATACTTGATCAGAAACGTTGCATACCTACTACACTATTAGCCGCATTATTTATTGTTACTGTCTTCAATTTTCATTTTAAAATGTACAATGATGTACCTAAGAGCCAATTACAATCACGAGAATATTAACTATTTGTTGAAATAATAATGGTCTTAATCAATTGTAGTTGTCTTTTCAAGTTATATTTTTTAACTTATTAAATTGCAGTTTCTAACCTTATAATAATAATAATTATTATTATTATAATTATTTTATCATTACTAGCTGAGTGTCTGGCATTGCCCGGGTACTTATTTGTAATCTAGTGTTATAATTTAACCGGTATACAGCCCGTCTGTTTTTGAACATTTACATTGCCATGCCTACCTATGCTAAGGACGATTTTAGATCGCTTTTATCGGTGCATACTCTTATTACCGGAGATTTGTGCAATTTACTTTGTAAACCTATGACGTCAACCCGAAATTTATTTTTGCCATTTGTATATACTCATGACGGCTCAGAAACGCATAATTTTTTTAAAATTCCTACTTGTCAATACAGAGATAATTATTTTTTACAGATAATTGGAAAACCACCAATAGAATGCACACATGTTCGTCGAAAATTTTCATTTATATATTTGACAAAAAAACTATTAAATTACTTGTCAATACAGAGATAATTATTTTTTAGAGATAACTGGAAAACCACTAATTGAATGCACACATGTTCGTCGATAATTTTAATTTATCTATTTGACAACAAATCTATTAAATTAATAGGATTAAAATCTTGCCTATGGTTTTATCACCCTTCATTATTTTCTAAAGTTTATATTTCAAGTTATTATTGCGAAAAAGTCAAGCAGTTTACTTGCCCGAATGAAATATTTCTAAACTTCATCAGATTTAATGGTTGTTAACGCTTATGTGATACATACGATTATCCTATCAATGCAATCCTCGTTTATGCAATGGGTTTCTCACCCCGCCAGCGTTTTTAAGAATGTGTGTTCCAACTTTTGTTGCACTTTGTCCGCTCGTTTAAATTGATTTAAATAGTTACAATAAACAGACAAACATAATTCCTTTATTATTATATCGATTGTGCAAACACGAGCATTTAATCTGATACATTGGTAAATAATACAGGGCCATATTTTACCGTAGTGTAATATATAACTTTGTTCTGAATGGTAGTTACATTAACATATATCGATGGCTTACCCAATATTTGTCAAATCAGATAAACTTGATTGTTTATCAGCCATCGCTGGACCCAGATCCGGTTTTTATGACTTTACACACTAATATAACATATACATGTTAAAACGGTTGTTTATAATACTAAGTCTACATGAGCGTTTCTCGATCACGTAATGCCACTAATTGAATTAATATGTAAATTGCAGGATATTTCAGACAGAGTTGTAAACCTATAATACTAAAATTTATTAGTACAGACCGGAGTAAAGACAAATTTCGTTTATCAGGTAATTTTTAATTTTAAAAAATATCTGAACACAGAAATATGAAATAATAAATATTTTGATTACACAACTTTTAAACAAAATAATACTTAGTTTGAAAATATTTCCCAGGATCTATTACAGTTTGGAGATATACGGGACAAATTAGTATCGTGGTATTTTTTAGCAAAATATACACACAGAGTATGTATAATTTGTCTTGCCTATTATCAACCAGAACTTGGTTAATGCAACCCCTTTGTTCTCTCTTCTTCCTCGCATATTTTCTCTTCGAAAAATCTCTATATTAAAAATCATTATCACTAAAATAAAATCACTTTAGTCTGGTTTTGTAATTCATTAACATTGCAGTTTCTCGAATAACGTCGTGTTATCATTCTTCTCCTTTCTCTATAAAGATCGGCTGACAGCTTTTATCTTAATTTCCGTCAATTGGATAGAGACATTCCGTAATCACTGCTATATAAGGTTTGCTACTCGTGTACCTTGTCACCAAAGCTTGTCAACAAATCATTTTATTCTACCCCACCATTAAATTATCGTTTTCTGGGAATATTCGTAATAATTGAATAATTTTTAATTTTCGCAAATCTTAAAATTGTAAAATAAAGTTTTGGAAAACAAATATTTACCTCATCACTTCTTATAATTTTAAAATTAGTAAAAAACAGTGGAAATGGATTTTTTTACTAACTGTGATCTTCCGCTAATACTAACAGAAACAGTACTATCCTGAGAACCGACAAGCATTGGCTCTCAGTTCATGAACGAATTATACCCTATTAAGGAATAGAACTATTTAATAGTCTCCTCCTAAGATTAAAACCTAATTGCAAAGAAATGTAAAACCCCGCTGCTCCTTAATGGCATTTTCTACTCGGTCGCTAAATTCGTAAATCTGAAAGTAATCTTTATTAATTCCCCTTTCCTTCTTCTTACTTGACTCTACAGCCCATTCATCACCTTGGTCTACCCGGTCGACTGCGGACTCTCATTTTTCATTACATATTTATAATT
The DNA here is from genome assembly GCA_034510155.1 of Eucriotettix oculatus. NCBI lineage: Eukaryota > Metazoa > Arthropoda > Insecta > Orthoptera > Tetrigidae > Eucriotettix > Eucriotettix oculatus. The sequence continues at coordinate 33,773,019 of CM067378.1, read as the reverse complement.
TGGATGATACGTGGTCAACGTATCGATTATCCAGCAGTCTTAATCCCAATTTCCGTGACCACGACGGCACCAACATCCAAACCCACGCTAGGATTCGAACCCGGGATCTCTAAGTTGTGTCAGCTTATTTCCTTTATGATTCTGGACAATACGTATGAAATTGATATAATATTTGCTATTTGTATTCCCATCTGATATTACAGAATAAATTTTTTATCGTGTTGATCGTTGTCCTGCGGTCATGACATAAAAATCCATGTGGAATAATTCAAGGTTTAATGTTATTTGTGAAGTGATTTTTGCTCTACACTCCATATTTTTTCAAGTTATCTCCCCGTTCTACGGTATTCTTCCAGCAAGGCACAAGGACGTGCATATCCTGTCGTTACCATTTCTTCTTCTGTTCATGAGGCCATTTCTTCACTGTGCGAATCACCTCCTCGTCGTCCTCAAATGGCCTCCCACGACTGGCATTCTTCAATGGCGCAAACAAGTGAAACTCTGAGGAATGTAGGTCAGAGCTGTAAGGTGGATGGGTGAAAACTTGTAGGGCGGGGTTTGGGATAAAATTAAATGGGTAATTAAAAGTAATCAGAAATTAATTTACAAACAAATTAACTAGTAAAATATTAATGAAGGAAATATTTATAAATTTTGGAGGTTTGGCGAAGCAATCTGATCTCTTATTAATTTCAGAATAATGACCGTGGGCGATACCCTCCATAGACCGCAATGATTACGAAACCTGACAGCGTACCTCCTTTGTAGTTTGGTGTCGCCTCTCAGACATTTTCTCCGAAGGTTGACCTCCTTGAGATACGTCTGGGTCCAACCGTCGGTTCCCATCCGTCCTCGTCAACTTTCAAGACCAGAATGTTAAATTAACACAGTCTCACCGCTGCATGAAGAAGCATCTAAATCGATGTTTGATAATCGATTTTATTTAGATCACGAAACTCCATTGGTAGTGAAACCACGTGGTATTTAAGCGGGAGCATTATCATGTTGAAGCAAACAATCACCTTATTTGTTTTGGCGTCCAAGTCACTGGATCGTTTGATTATGTTCACATATGCCTCAGAATTGATGGTTCCGCTTCTTGGCATCGCTGAAAATCTTGGAGTTCTGACAAACCGCTTTCTGATGTCCTCACCCTTTGTGTCAGCAAATAACCTTACTTCTTACTTCTGTCGACTGCTGATGCTCCATAAACTGTACATAAACGTTTATGAATGTTTTCAATCTCTTTTTGCTCCGCTGTGAGAAATTCAATAACGACACGATTCCTAGAAACGTAAATCACTTCAAAAGAGTATCTTAAATAGATAGAGAGGCAAAACCAGGGTAGCTTGACGGTCATCCCCACTTCTGGAGGTGTAACTCTCCCGTAGACCCATAAGAGCCCATGTAAAAACAGCGCTTTTTGAGTCCGCTAAAATAATTCTTAAAGCAGCAAAAGACAAATTAAAGTGGATTATTTATTTACACCGTATCTTAGTATTTTCAAATATATAAGGTAAAATATTAATTCAAATGGTAATATTTAAAAAGTGAGCATGTTTCGAAATTAGTATTGCGACTTAAGATACTCTGTATCAATTACAGACGCCATTTTGAACAAATCTGCAAGTACGCTATGTGTCCGCAGAAATGGAAACGTTTTGAGCGTACTCCGAAAACTTCAAAAAATTCATATCTTAAGTTTCGTATTCGAACTCGTTCGTGATGCATTAGTTTTTGGGCTACCCTTGTATAATGGTAATTTAGTCTTGCCGAATTTCCTCAGTAACGAATTACTAGAATCAGTAAATAAATCTAAACCTAAATCTGAATACAATAAATTTGTGTCTTTCCGATATTTTAGCTCTTCGGCATAATAACAGCAAACGCGAGAACAGAATAAGTTTTCTTCGTTTGCTTAAAACACGTGTTTAGAGTTTATTTTTCGTGTATCCCTCGTCGTCTCTGCCAGAGTTACTGCGAGTTGGTGTGAGGGTTGGGGCTCGGAGTTAAGGACAGAACTTGAGGCAATAAAGCACATTGAAGTACTGCAAGGGCTCAAGCAAAGGCGAAGGCTTAACCGCTACATAAGTCCCCCCACCCTCTTCAAGGAATTAATATAGAAATACATGCATTTAGCAATTTGCTCAGTAATGTGTCACTGAAGTTGCTTAACAGAGATCATTAAACATGAATAAACGTGCAAAACTTAGTATTATTTAACGTATTGTATATTAGAGTAATGATATCCGTCAAACGCGAGGCATACTCAATATAATTATTAGGTTCCCATAAACGAAAACGAAAGTTAAGAGTAATAAATAAATTAATTGATTTACCTTCTCCTCGAATAAATTATTGATATCCTATAAGTTTGTCTATTTTCATCTCACATAATCTAACTTATAAATTTGCGTTACCTCCTCCAACTTAATATAATAGTCAATATATATATTGGTAACGTTATAAACATGGTGCATTCAACGTAGGTTATTTCAAACCAATTTAATATTCTTTAACACTCAGTTAGTCGCGGTAGGTCCTGGGGACCTACGATATTTAATTTTCTTTATCTCTGTACCCACAATGAACATTCATGACATCTCAGAGGAATGCGTTTACAATGCTCTGCAAAGGCTACGTTCCTAAAGCAACCGTAGACGTTTGAACCAGGAAGTCCGGGGGACCTACGGCGACCAAGCCCGTCGGTATTTTCCTCGTCCTAGCCGCAGTAGTACGGATTCAAAATATAATTGTTTATCCTAAAAATCCTTGTCGATTATATTCAATTTTAATGCCAAATATATGGATAATGGATATGATATTTGGGGCCTTCCATAACAACCTTCCGTTTTATGTTTATATAGAGTTGTGAAAAATGAGTAAAAATATATTCAACTTGAATAATCCTTACAATGTAGATGAAATTCGTAGTGGATGGAGTAAATTACATGCTACTTATAATACGTCGCGATTAAAGAGAAGCTGACCATAGTACATTTTTATCATTTATTGAATGTGACTGGAATTAATTCGAGAATTATACATATTAGCAATGGCTCCGAGAATTCTGCAAGAAGAAACCTAGTGAAAAAGTTATATGGAAATATTAATTCCTCAACTTCAAAGAAGTTCATTAAACTATAGTTTATCAAGTTACTTGAACATTCTGAACCGGTGAAAGTGAAAGAAAGTACTGCTGGCTGCGTTAGAAGGTCAGTAAAGAAAGTGTAAAAAACAATATTGTTGTGAAAAGTGTGAAAGTTTAGTGTGTTTTCGTAAACGCACAAAAATAATTAGCCAAGAATGGCTTGTAAGAAAATCAGAAAACATTGAAACGGACCCTGATTAATATATTTGACAAAAAATGTAATTATTTTGAGTTTAGATTTATATACAAATATTATTTATGGGCATTTCATCAGAATTTATACAAATTAGAATACTTTAAAATCTCAATAAAAGTTAATCATATAAACAATAAACAATAACTACCTGTACTTTCAAATGACTATATTTCAAGCATACTGGAACTGTTTATCGATCTGGCTTCAAACTGCTGTTTGTTTACATAATTACAGTTCCGTATTTAAAAATTATAAAGGATATAGTAATATTATATAATTATAAAAATGTATTTAATAAAAATTAAATCGATTAATATCTGCTATTAAATAACATAATTAAGTAATTTCCGACCGAATTTTATAGACAGTTTTAAATAAGCAAAAATAGCCAATATGTTTATCATATATATACATTTTTGGATCAATTTATTTGATAGTGTAAATTTTAACCCCATACATAATCAAAGGGGAGTTTTCTTAGGGGTGTAAGTGGAGGGACATCACATAAAAATAACCAGAAAACAATCGAGATTGGGTTTCAAATAGCTGTAATGTGAGCCACTGAGTTTAATTCTAAAAAATGAAATTTAAGTTACCTGAGAGGGTTGGAAGGGGGCAAACCAGGCTTCCGCATACTATCTTAAACGTATGGAACAATTTACACCAAATTTTGAACAGGTTTTCTTGGTGATCCGACTTCAACAGAATTAGGGTGATACATAGCTACAACCAGTTGGGGGCGGGGGCGGAGGGGCTGATAAATTATGAAAATCTATAAACTGAGGTTATTTTCTTAATTAATTCGATAGCGTTTACGGTTAATTTTTTTTGTATAATTTCAACCCCATTCATCGCGGGGCTGTAGGGGGCGTCATATGAAAAAAAGTGAAGTTTATTATCTAAATAGGTCCTATCGGAGTCTTTATTCAGACACTTTGAATGCGAATTAAATTGCAGTTCAACCACTAACAGGGGGATTGGACAGGGTAAAGCACACTTCTGCAAGGGTAGAACAATTTTAGAAAATTTTGTTTCCATATTCTTTGCCACCCAAAACCAATTATTATGGAGATAAGACACGGCTACCACCCCTAGGGAGAAGGGAGGATAACTTTGGTATGTAATTAAGGCTCATATGTGAGTCGTAAAAATTCTTGAGGTTAATAACATTTATAGTGTTTCTCCGACAATATTAGTGTATAATTTCAACCCCTTGAAGCATGTGAGGGGTGAGAGTGAACATATGAAAATAACAAGGAAACTATGAAGTTGGTGTCGAAACCGGTGTAATGCGAGTCACTTGCGGGTTGCATTATGACTTTTAGAATGCGATTTAAGTAAAAGTTCATCCCTTACATGGGGGGTGCATTTATATTGTTAGAGTACTGAAAATATTTTAGCCCTGTTATTGTATCGGCAGTATTTTAGATTCTCTCGAGATACTGGGAGTATATTTGAGGTTCATATTGTGACGTTTTCGATGCTGGTTGAATCATATGTTGACCAAGAATTAAATTGTACCGGTATAATATAAATAAATGCCCGGGCAACACATGGGTCCCCAGATAGTTAAGTATAAAAATTTGTATACAAAATATTTGAATTGTAAATAATATATTTTATCTGTGACACCTCAGGTTTTCCGTGTTCAAGCTTTAATAAATTTAAAGAAAAGAAAAAAACTTAAAACCTACAAAGTCCTGTGTAGAACCCCGATGGCTTTTGTGTTGAGAAGAGTTTCGCATTCGAATTGGAAATGATGTTGAAATCAACGGACCACATGTTGATCTGAAAGGCCAGCTCTCCGATGTAGCGGTTCCGTCTTTCACTATCAAGTGTCTCACCTCTATTTTAGAGAGGCTATCATCCTCTCTATTTTCCATAAAGCTCCCCTCTTATTGGAAGCAAGCTTCCCTTACTACCAACAGACGATATATGTAATAGCCTTCCGTTTTGGCGGTATATTCCTTCTATTCACGTCCTAAGACGATATCGCCGAAGTAGAGGCCAATCTACCTGGGGTATTTCTTCCGATTCCATAATGGAAATTTTTAACCTAGGTTTTTGTGCTGTTAGAACAAACTAAATTTTAACATATCTAATGGATGTAAAATTTTATTACAACGTATATAGAAAAGTGAGCGATAGTAAAAATGGTGATTTGTCACCTTAGTTGGATGATAGGGAGAATTCCAGCATTATTTCAAACGTAGGTGGAGTTATTAAGCATCCAATAAATTTTCTTTCAGAATTAAACTAAGTTGATACATTGTACGTTGCAGGTCTATGCTTTATGGAATTTCACTCAATCATTAAAGTAACGGTACGATGAAATTATATACAATTTGATAACCATACATGTCCAAAAATATTAAACAAAATATAGCAAAAAGTATGTATATTTGTTTGTAAATATGAATACAAATTTAAACGCGTGGACAGTTGCATGTTTTTATGCCTTCTTCAGGTTTTTTCCTCCCTGTAGAGGAAAACTGTAAAAATTAACCCTAGCGAGGTGAAATTGAGATGGAAGAACCTGTCAATTTTTTCGGTTTGTAATATCAGTACATTACAGTTGTAGCAATTGCCAAGTACTTTCAAACAAAATTTCGAAGTTAGATGTTATTAAGTTTTGACTCCATAGATGAAATGTTAATCATTATATTCAAATAAGTTTGTTGTCAATTGGATATGTGAAATTTTTCGATAAGTTGGTTATGTGTATATTTTGAAGTTTGAAATTGTGAAGTTTGTAAATATTTTAAAGTCAGAATTTCAAAATTTTAACATTACAAAAAGCAGAAACGTTGAACATATTATAGTTAAAAATTATATATACGTGTATGGGCCTAGTCGCAAAAGTTCCTGACATCATCAGCTGGGAAATCCGCCATATGACGTCAATTTGTTTACAGTGTGCTTATTTCACATTTTGTAAATTATACTCTCCACACGGAAGAAAGATGATAAATAATACAATTTTTTTATTACTTAAGTTTCACGAAACTACGGCAGACTTGACATTTGGAACTTAAGGAAATATCAAATATCGAAGTGTGAGAAAAACTAGAGATAATATTTTAGAATTGTAATAATTAAATACATTCACTGTCAATTAAAAAGGGTTTCTGAATAATTTAAGTGAGAATTATCGAAGAAAAGTGCGTACTTTAAATTTAATATTACAAATGAGGTGTAGCGTGCCATATATCTCTAGGGATTGAAGGAATATATTTAATGTTTTACGCTGACAATAATCTATCTATTATTAAAAACAATAACTATTTTACAAAAATGGATAAAAGGAAACTATTTTCCGGCTACTTAAATAATATGCACAAGCGTTACCGTGGGGTAACCAGGTTAGGAATAGATTACGCACAAAATGATCGTCACAGAATTGTCTTACCACTACCACGTGATCCGCTCGTGCACTCAGATTGCCCTCTAGAAAGTCCTCACTCCGTCAGCATCAGCAGAATGTCTATCCCACAGCCTCTCCGTGGATTTGTGATCATTGAAAGGATATTACTGGTTACGAATTATCCCGCGCTTTTAATGTAGAACCAATCAGTAACCCTTTATCCCTTTATGTCACGACAGCGTAGAGCAAACGGGAGGTTGTTTTCAGAATCCTTGCACCCTTAAGCGAAGGAGGAGGGAGGCATTCTTCAGTACCTGGGTTGCAGCTTTTTCCATTGAGCTTTATTTTTAAAGCGGGAAATACGCTGTGCATGGCGCACGTGTCTAGCTGCTGTGCACATTGCTATCTTCCAAACTATTAAAATTACCATTATTCCATGCAACCATAAGTTGCTGTACAATAGCCTAAAATATTTAAATATATCAAATTAAATGTATTTAAAGAGATACTATTTTAATATTAATAAGAAAAAGCAAATATTCATAAACTCAGGTGTTAAAGTATCTGCAGGATTAGGATTACAATATGTTACCCATAAATATTTCTAATCCTTGTGCCATGTATTTAATTGAAATAGTTATATTTTATACACTATTTATCCTTAAAGGACACCGGAGAAAATGATTCGCGTAGTATATAAGGAGCGTTATTTACTTTCCGACGCTGTACTTTGGTCTATTTAAAGCATTTTTGAATACGTTAAGAAATTGATCTTCAATAAATTACCAAGGCTATATTTCTCTCTCTGAAAACTCCTCCAGGATTGTTTGGATTCTATTAAGATACTGTTTTTCTTTAATGTTCCTGGGGAATTCTTGACTTCGTTAGTGTACAATGATTCATATTCCCTGTCAATTTTAAACTAACCCCCAATCGATATAGGTTGGTCTGTACCCATCAAGTAGTTAATAGTTGATTTATAGTATCGGAACTGATGCCAGTATTCACTTTTTGATCAATATATATTTATACATACTCAGTCAACGCCGGGAAACCATATATTATTAAATAAAAAAAATATAAGGAATGAAGGACAGAGCTAATAAATACATTGGTCGGCTGCATTCTCTAGTACCAAATATATGTGGGATACACTGACAGTCATAAACAGAAATGTACATGGTACACAAACATATATATATATATATATATATATATATATATATAAACAAATGTTTTTGTTTCAACATTTCGTTTAAAGCGTTAATATACTGAGATAAAATGAATCATGTTTTACATTACTAGTTTTTATTGTACAATAATTTATTTAAAAGGTAAATTAGACAATTTGATATTTCTGTTACCTTAAACATAATCAACTGTAAAATCAATTAGTTATGCCTTGCGTACTTCATTGCTCGGTAAATGATGGCACTTAAATTAATTACAGTGCAGATCACCCTGCGCTTTTGAAACGTAAAGTGTACACTTCAGAACCACGTTCCGTATTCAGTTTTTTGTGTTAGGAAACGAATAATAACGAGAGATGGGATTCGGATCCACCACTTGAAACCAGAGGGCAAATGATAGTACTTGTAATGGATAAACCGCTAATGTTCGGCGGAGATAAAATATTTCAAGCGTTAACGAGCTCCAGATACACTTATTGAGAATCGAAAGGACTAATTATGGAACATCATCTGGGAAAAGAAATGGTTTCTCCATTTCAAAATGCTTTAAGTGGTCATCTGTTCGTCGTTGCTGAACTGGTGACTTGCTGCTCAACCGAAAACGTTTTCTTCTCAGAATATCGTAAATATTGTGGTACATTGAACTGTGTAATTGAAAAGTAAGCCAGTTTATTTAAAACCAATGTAATTTGAACGTTTCTAATGTTGATTCGAAAAAGAAAAAAGAGTAAAGTATACCCTTTACGACTTTTTCAGGTAACCTCTGGGCGATATTCACAGTACAAGAATGAAAGAAGTCGTGCCCTGAAATTCATAACAGTTTATTTTTGCTCCGTTATATTATAGCCACTACAGTTTATTTGCTCCGTATCGGTGCGCCAAGGTAGGTTCTGAGACCAGGATGTACAGATTATTGTAGTAAGATCTCTTGAGGTTTTGCACTTCGGTGGGAAGCCAATATCCTGCTCCATTAAAGGACTCATGGGAGGCACACCACCACCAGATGGCTTCTGCTCAAGCAGGTAATGTACCCTGTGGCTTTCCAAGACGGCAAAATCAATTACGACCCATGGCTTCCCTTAAATTTGCCATAATTACCTGTCACTATGACAACAGAGGTGAATTTACAACAATGATTTGCGAGATGCAACATGGATTTTCAACAGATTAGTTTATGATACACATGAAGATATTTCTATACTTAGCCAATAGCGTCTGTATACCAGAAAGTGATTAGCAGGATTAGTTGCCTACACTAAACGCCTGTCCTATTTAATTATATCCGAAAAGGAGAACAATAAATAGCAACAATTGACATAATTGAACTGCGCTGTTGGAAAACTTTTGAACGGAATAGCTATATTGCTATTTTAAAATGTCATCCACCATTTAAAAAACTTGAATCTCAAATTTCAGTTAGTCATCTGCCTAAGTTACTTTTTTCTTTCAAGGGATGTTATTAGTTCGTCAATAAAATCCATACATCTTGCAAGAAAAACCAAGATGTAGCGAACGGTATTAAATAAAATAATTTTACACCTGAAGGAGGAACACCGTGAATATGTTTTTTATACGGGAAAGCTTGTAACGTGTAGCGCAGTAGGCCCCTCCCCAATTTTAATTCCAATTTATGGAATTTTAAATTAGATAAAACTTCAGGAAAAAAGGGGGTTTTCCCGGCGCCGGGCTGACGGCTGGATAAATACTTGTCTGAGTGTTTATAATGGTAGGTTTGTTTTTGGCCGAGGGAGCTTTCACCTTCGGAATTTCCGAGGGACACGGTTACCTGTGTAATGAAACATTTCTCGCGCCGGACGGAGAACTCCCGAGGATTGGTAGAAAACGTCAAGTAAGATAGCGTTATCCCTTGGAGAATGGATATACGGAGCTAAGCTGCAAAGGTGAATCCAGGAAAATATTCAGCATGGTTTGACAGGAAGCAGCGAAGGAGTAAGGGGGAAGACGTCGAGAGAAAGAGAGGCAGAGACGTATAGTGAAAGACGTGGAGCAGGTGAGGGAGTTAGATTTTCAGTGTGTGTCAACAACGAGAAAAGCTAGAGAGAAGGAGGAAGAAAAAGCTGAGTTTTCCTCAATTGCTCTACTTTCTACATCCCCCTTTTCAATTCCAATTATATGCTATTAAACGGGTGTTGCCTGTTAACCCAAAAGAAGTCTCTTTGTATATTCTATTTCTTTTCTTTGGGCTTTGTAAATATCACTTGAAGATAAACAAAGGTTTATATTGTGTTTCCTTACTTTCTTTATCACTTACCTTCTTTCAGTTTATATTTATCCAGTATTTTGTTATGAATTATATTGACTGTCCTACGAAATATTTTCCTCCATTTTCCTGCCGAAGAAAGTATAATGACGATAAATAGCAAATAAATCAAACCAATAACGTTAAATAAATTTCGTACTGATATAAAACGTAAATGGGAGAAATCATCTCAAGTAACCTGCTCTAAATATCTACGAAAGCTTTTAAACTATGCGTCTTGGAAAGCGAAAGAATCTTCGCCAAAACAAAAGATCCCTTTATTTGCCTGATTCGAGAATGTGCAAGTTGTTGGCAGTTTTATAGAAGACACTACCTATAGTGTTTAAAAAGAAAACTTCAGAGAGCATCAGAATTTGTAATTCGGAGATCTGGTCACGCGCTACATAAACAGGAGCAGTAGGGGGTAATTCTTGGGATTAGAGAAGGAAGAGAGATACTACAATTTTCGTACTATTTACATAGTACTCGGGGAACAAGCAGTGGAAAGAAATAGTGGATACGCTTGAAAAACAAAATTATATTTGGATAGCATAAAATCAAAACGAAGCCGCCAAAAACTGGCGTAGGTAAATTTTCATATTTAAAGTTTCCGTCACATTACTTCCAACTCCCGGTGAGAAATATCTTCCAGCAAGAAGGTTTAAAAATAACCAAAATATATAGTTAAGAGAAGTATATATATAATTCCAAAAAATTAAAAAATTATCTTAAATATGGTGGATTATATATTTTTTGCTAATGAAGTGAAGTGTTGTCAAATTTGTGGAAATTTTCTTCAAGGAATTTAATATTTAAATGACTACTTATGATAGTTCCACTAGTCACGTACACGACGTTTAACTTATGGTGATATAAATTATATGTATTATCTTAAATTATGAAAATGTTCCAATAAAATGTTTGGTTCTTTTTCCTTACAGATAAATATTGTCTATTGCTAAAAACTAATTCTTTTAAAAGAAATATAAAGTTATAAATTATCATATTTTATTAATTTAATTTCATCGAGGCTGAATTTTGTATCATAATAAATTCAGCATATTTAAGAATTGATTTTATTTGAAAAGTGTTTTATCTCTTATACCATTGGTTATCGGACGGAAGTACAAAAACTACATGACATAATATAAAACAAGAAAAGGTATAAATTGCCTTTATTTCTGAACATATTCTCTTTATAGCTTCATTAGTTTTTCCAGTGATATTCAATAGCTTTGATGCCGTATTTAAAGTGAGAACTACCTATATCCTCAAAACAGCTGTCAACCGTAAGGCCCACTTTTTGGCGAATCTTTTTATCATCAAACCCTTGTAGGAAAGAGAAAATAATCTGAGGAAGCTAAATCTGGCGAATGGGTTGCGCGAGGAAGTAATTTGAATTTAAGCTTTTTGATTTCGGTTATCGGGATAATGGATGAGCGTTCTGGTACATTTGCCGTGATAAATTAACACATTCTTTTTCACAAAATGCGGTAGTTAAATATTGTTTTCATCACTGAAATTCTTAAATTTGTTCACATAATCGTCTCCCTTAATTGTTTACTTTTTAAAGAAAATAAATTAAAGTTATTCCACTTGCAAACTGACGTAAGCAGGCGGAACTGTCTTTGCCTTCTTTGGAACTCATTCTCTCCTATCAGTCTATTCGTTTTATAGTTACTTAGTTTCCGTTATGAAGTGATGGACAAGTTTCAAAGATAATTATGAATCGACGCAAAAAATGGTCTATATTGCCGTGAATCATCGACAAACGCTGGATAGAAAAATCCTCACGTCGTTGTTTTGGTTCTAGTGTAATGGAACGCGGCACTTATCTCGCGAACAACTTTCACATATCCAAATTTTCAGTTAATCTGCATACCTTTTCTGATTACTCGCGCACTAGCAGCTGACGGTCATCTAATACTGTTTTCTTTAAATTCGTCATAATTTCATCTTCAACATCATTTGATCGCTATGTGCCATGTTCGTATTGGCAATTCGTATGGCGTCGTCTGTACTCTGACACCAAATATTATATTGTTGAAGACGAAGGAGAAGATTCATACAGAGTAGAACCTATCTCGATTTTGAAACAACTGTCGGCGTCAAAATAGAAGAGCCCTGAATTTGAAGCATCACTGTGACCATTCGAATGACCTACGTTATTGAGAAAGGTCTCTTTTAACGCAGAATTGATTACCATTTTATGATATGCAAAAGAAAAAATTTAAATTAATTTTATACATGCGTTTTGGCGAAAAAACTGAAAATTAAATTAAGTTAAAAACTGTATGTGGAATGAAGGAAAAAATCCTACTAAATTTCGAATATTTGAATGATAGTTTTTAAATTGACTTAAAAGCTGTATATATGGAAGAAAAATCTTTTATTAAATGATAAATATTTAAATGACTAAATAAATAATATTTTAATAACTAAATATTATCATAAAATTTTCAAGTCAAATGACAATATTAACATATTTTATTTCGATGTTCCCGTTAGTAATGGGCGTGACTTGTTCGGGGCGGGGAGGTGGCAGGTAATGATGGATACGTTTGGGGATTTGTATACTCCTTTATCCGTTGCATATATTCATTCGTCGAATTGCCTGCAGCTAAATTTACTAATTATTTATCAAAAAACCATAATTTTAAGTACATATCTTTTTCAATATGTTTCAAACTCGTTCAAGATAATGTTCAGACTACTTCTAAGAGCGAAAATACATACAACTTCAAAGTTCAAAATCTTCTCTTTGACTATATGTTTGTGTTTAGGATAATGCTAAGTAATATTCGACCCGTTACAACCTTCAGAGGTTTCAGAGGCCCGCCCCAAATAAATGTCTCAAATTTACGTACTCTGTGTTCAATATTATATTTTGAATGTCTCGTAAAGTATGCGGACAATACAGACAGTAAAAAAATGGAAATGGAAATGGAAAAAATTGGAAATGAATGTGGAGTCAGAAATATCTCGCCACATGAACTTGGAGCACGTCATTATTTTTATATTACCGCTAGTGCTTTCGGAGGGAAAATAATAGTTAGTAGAAGTAATAAAAAACTACTGTTTAATACGTAATTAATTTCAAAATGGTATACATGGCTGAGGGAAAATAAAAAATCTAAGAGTTTTTTTGGGGGACTTAAACATAAAAAACGAATTGAAATGTTTACATTTCTCATAGTAGTTACACAATAAATTTCACAAATCCATAGAACAATTCAAGCGAGAATATTGCAGATAGAAGGCATCGCAGTTCCCACTCAAGTACTAATCAATTAAAGCCAACTACATATAACTCAGCTCTAACTGTAACGTGTGCTTGGGTTAAAGTGAGATAGACCGCACGCGCTACTCTAGTTGAATGCTGTTCCATATTATTGTCCCTAAAGTAGTTTATTGCCTCGAATGCGCAGCGAATTGGTTGTATATGTGTAGAAATTTCACCAGATGCCATTTGAAATTAGTAATACAAATAGATACTAAACATCGCGGTCTGGCGATATGGCTTGAAGTGTATAACAACTGAACGGTGACAAAGTTGAAGCAACTACTGTCAAACAGAACTATAGTCCCATTTGGCTAAAATTACACACACTCCGTATTATACAGCTGGATATTGTGCAGTATGTTCCTGAAAATATAATTGGCATATATTGTCATTCTGAATAGTTAAGTCTATAAATTCTTTTTATAATTTAAAAAAATAATAGTGTATTCGTAATCTGTACATTACTGCATGTATATTATTTTTTTTAAATGAAGGTACACATTACCGTTAAAAAGTTGCATTGGAATCCGAGGTTTATTTTTAGCAAGGCAAATTTAGAGTGTGATCCATTAAACTGACATTGTTTCCTAGGCACAAATTCAAAAATTAAGGAAAATTCAGGATAAAATGTTTACAAGAATTGACTAAAACATCGAAACTATGCGTTACAGCTTAGAAATGTCATTTGATGTGCTTTGGAAAGATTCAATGTAGAAAAACTCTCAATAGCAGCGTCATTTTTTCCTCAATAAGATCTATAACAGAAAATTCGGCGACAATTCATTGTTATCTTATGTCCAGTTACGTCGAGTTATAAATTTTCAATTTTTTGTGGTGGTATTTACTCTTTTAGTCACAATATAATGCATAAACAAAAACACACACTAATATATATATATATATATATATACTAAAATTATTCGTGTCGCAATATAATTGATATTAAACTGATGCGTACAGACGTAAAATAAATTATTGTATGAAATTTGAAAACAAAGTTTATTCAGGTCCAATTTTGTCAATTTCTGGAGTTGATTTAGCAAAAAATTAAAAATTGTTGTAAGCGTGCCTATCCCGTGAGGATTTTTCACTTACAATGCAAATTAACATACTACTACAAGCAAGCAAGTAATTGCGTTAGAAAAGCTTTCCTCTCAGTGCCCAGGAAGCTGCATTTCCTTCATAATTTACAATGCAGCTTGTGCGAGACAAGGTGTAATTACGTAAGCAATTCTGAGGTGAACCACGTTGTAGATCTCATTACATACATTGTTCTACTGGTTGAGAGCACTGAATAGTTACTCACCGTCGTGCCTACTGAACACATTTTGTCGACGTTTATTTTGTTCCTGAGAAAATGGGACTTGAAATAATGGAAATAAGTCGTTGAATTACTAAAATAATTTTTATTCAATATTTTAAATCATAAATGAAAGGTATTGAAATTTGAACTGAAAGTGAAAGTTGCTGAATGTTTGTAATATCACTTATTATTTTGGTATTTGAGATTCATTTAATTAATTCTGAGTGACTTCCCGAAATGACATACGCGTCTCAAGTCTTGCAATAAACGTTTATTCAATAAGACGCTTCTTTTGGGTTAACAGGCTACTCCCGTTTAATAGCATAGGAAGGGAATTGAAAAGGGGGGATGCGGAAGGTAGAGCAAGTATGAAACAACTGTAAGAACAGATTATATAAATTATTTAATTCAATCTTTATTTGTATTAAGTGAATGCACATACGAAATGGACCATATGGAATTGACAAGTTCACATACATACAGATCACATAATTTACGGAAGCTTCGTTGGCTACAACGTCATTGAGCCCACATATCTACCAAGATTTGAGCAAGAACAATAAACAATGATAATTCTTGTGACTGGATTTGATGACTTACAAAACTAAATTTTCCTAGCATTACTGCTAGCTGAAATACACAGCATTACCGAGGTTCACGCAAACAATAAAGTAGGAATGTAAACATCATGAGGTTGTTTTTATTTTATTAATTTATAAATATATTAAATAATTTAGTTTATATTTAACGGATGGACGCCAACGAATCTCAACTTTGACATTTGAAACAGTTTTATTATTAGAAAATGTAAAAGATTTAATAAATTACAATATATAGAAATTAATTAATTTTAAAGAAATTTTTTCGCCCAGTTGAGACATAACAAAAGAAATAACATCGCAAGAAACTTTAGGAAATTTAATATACTTTATTCGGGGATGTATGACACATAGCAAAGTGAGAAATTATTGCCTTTTGTTTCTTACTTTGCATTCATTCTCCCCTAGTTTCCTGGTTGACCAGCAATATTGGATTCAGCGCAAGGGCATCTTCCGGGTCGGTATGTGAAGTACGCAGACCTCTGTTGTGTTTCCTACTTTCCAGTTTTGTTTCCTGGTGACATTTGAGCCAGATCATCTCTTCTCTCTGACTCATTGAGGCCAGCTAGTCCGACTTTCCGTTTCGCTAGCTCCTCTCTGACCCCTCACCTCCAAATCTTTTTACGAATCTCGTTTTATAACTCACCTCTCCTCAAAAACCTTATTAGTCTACCCACTTTTTCTATTTTCCACAGGTCCTCCAATGGGGTTGGCGTCTCTACCCTTCCTCTCCAAAAATTCAAAATTTGGGAAGAGCCACCCCTAGCCATCAATTGGGTCATCTTGCTAACCTTGGCTGACCTGTTCCTTTTTTCATCGAGCCGCAAATATCTTTTCATAGAAAGGAATTACACCCGAGGCACCTGTGTTTATTTGTTGCATTTACGCCGGAACGGTGCCTTGCGAATATTTCAAGATATGTTCTCTATGAGAATTTCGTATAGAATGCTTAATATTGTAAATTAATTTAGATAGATGAAATAAAATTTATACGCGTCACAAGATTAGTTTATTACAGTACTCGATTCTACGCTACCTTCTCTTTCTGCAGTCAAGTTAAACCTTTTTTCAATCCTAGGTTGTGTAAATGACGAAAAATCGTCAAAATGGTAGATTTTTACAGAGAGATATATTACTTTGACCTATTTCCGGAGGTCGGAGAAGAATAGGCGAAATGAACAAAATTGTAGAGAATCGAATTTCAAATCGAGCATGTGTCCTCAGAATTTTTTCTAAAATACTCAGTTTTAGAACTACAGGGGCCTAAAGTGAGAAGCCTTTCAAAATTGAGTTTTTCATTGTTGTAGTTCCGGCGGTGCGTGTTGGTCCACATTGGAAATAAAGATATATACTAATAGGTCTTGGTAAGACAAAGCGAATAAGCCCTTACTCGTTTCTTCAAGTTGATTACAGACTTTGGAAAACTACCGAAAAATTCGAGGAAACAGAGCTTTGTTGACATTTTTAATTTTCACATATAGACAGCATTCTTGTTATCAGAATTAAATTAATTTAACACTTTTACCTCTTATGAATGTTACTATTAAATTTGTATTTCATTTGCATTTACAAATATATATATATAAATATTAAAATTTACCTGACACGAAAATTAAAACGTACACATCCTATTAACGATCCAAAGAAGTTTATTAGAAGTTAGCTCTCTGCCAACGATAGATTAATTACGGCGCCCAATGTTTTAATATTTAAAAAAATAGTATTAAATAACGAGAATATAGGCTTAGGAGATGTTGATGCATGTATGGGACACGAAAACCTTTACGTAAAATGTTTCTGCCTTTGTTTTTAGATATATAAGTTCTGTATATTTAAAAGAAATTAAAGATCATGGGCAGATTCGGGCCTTGAGCAACTCGTGTGCTAAATTTGGTCAAATTCTGTGACGCACTGACAAAGATATTTAGATACATGGATTAATACTTCAAAATAATAAGATATTTCGAATGGATAATTTATTAAAATCACTGTATTAACTAAAAGGCGAAAGAAAATATGTGATGTTAATGACATATTACTGATTTGAAAAAATTGTCTGACATTAAAGATAATAATTTTGTGATGGAATGCCAATAACTAATATGCATAAATAAGTAAATTCTTAAAATAAAAAGAACATATATTATATCTAAATAATTAAAGAATATTCACATAGTACATTATGTCTAAATAATTATTTCAATGATGTAAACGTAACATTACAGTTATGAAGACATTAAATGTTAATTAAATAATATAATAGAACTAGATAAAACTTTTTTCTTTAGAAATAGACGAGATCCAAAGTGCATATGATAAATTGAAATAATTCAACCATTACGAATTTAGTATATATTTATAATAATTTAAAATACTTTTTAATAGTAATTTAATTTCAACATTTTTATATGCTGACGTTTTAACATACCAGTAAGGAAGTAATACAAATTTAGCGTGTTCACTATATCGTTATATCTGAAAATATTTTGCAGACATTTTTCCAAAATATTTCACTCTCAGAGTATTGTTTAACGGACATTATATTGAGATATGTTGAAGTCTTTCATAATTGCACACTGTACATAATTCTGTTCGATTAATTACATACAAAAATTGTTTTAGCTTAGATTAAACGTTATGGCTCGTTACAAGTAATATTTTGAAACTAAATTAGGAATTGTATGACGCTATACTTATAAGTTGCCAACTAAAAACATGTGGTTCAACGTAAACAAAAATACTCTACAATGTTTAAGAATGAAGTTGCCGCTGAGTAGGTTAACTTTAAGACCGTTGGTGACTACGGGGGTCTCTACAGTGCCATTTCTTTTACTTGATTACCTCAGGCCATATTCTTGCTAGTCTCCAACAAACAAGAACTCCCCTTTAATTAGCAAACTTACACCTCCACCTGAATTCCCTGGCGACCCTACATTTAACCATCGAAAGCCAGCTTTCCTTCCGGACTGCAACTGAGCTGCTACGAGTGTGCTGTTTGTTACGTACCTCCGATGCCAGCTTCAAATACCAAGTTATCAAATCATTAAGTAAATTATAGCTTAACATGTAACGAGAAGACTCGTCTGATGACGTCTATTAGATAATATTTACAAATTTAAATTCTAAGTGATCTAACACCGAGCTAGTCAGCATTAACGTCCCGCAGGAGTGATTCGACCAATTTTGTAAATTTTGTAAATTTAAGATAAGCTAACCTACAATCAATTAATCACATTCTTCACAACTTAATTTCTAGGATTTCAGTGAAGATTGGACGTTGAATAAATTGATCAAAGGTGCATGGAATTCAAGTCAAAAGAAGATCTTCAATTGAAGAAATTGTTCTTTCTTTGACTATATTTTACTTCTTGTCCTTAATTTATGTTTAAGTTCTCCGTTTACCTTTGTTGTAGTTATTTTAGTTAAATAATATACTGAGATATTTTATTTTGAGTAAATATTTTCAGTTAACATTTTACATCTAAATACATCAAACAGTCAACATAAATAATTGTTGGTGTTCCTCATGGAACGTAGGGCATCAACAAAGCATTTACATCTGGTCCTGTCGACAGCCAGCGTCTTTACCTCTTTCCAGGCTTTGCCTTCTTCTGTTGCTTCCGTATGTACAGATCTTCGCCATGTTTGTTTAGGCCTCCCTCTCTTTCCTTTACCCTTCGGGTTGCAGTCGAGTGCCTCTCTCTCGATGGTATGACCGATCCATTTCCATTTTTCCTGCTTCATCTGTATGTCTATCACGGTTTCTTCCGTCCTTACCCATGGTTCATGCTTGGAAGCCAATAGATATTCAGAATATGTCTTAATTTCTTGAGTCACTTTCCACGTCTCGGACCCACATAATAGAACAAACTTGACATTACTTCGAAAGATGCGGAGTTTGACTCTGGTAGATATTTTGTTGTTCTTCCACACCGGACAGAACCTTACAAAGGCACCATTTACTTTTTGAATGCGTTGTGATACATCCTGTGCAGATCCTCCATCTTTGGTAACTACACTCCTCAAGTAAGTGAAGCTATCTACATCCCCTATAGCCTCACCTTCGAGGACAAATGGGTCTATTTGTTCGTATTTATCCTTAGGATTTTGGTCTTCTTTGAGTTAATCGATAGTCCCACTTTTTTCCTTCTTTAACCAAGTCTTCAAGCTTTGCTTACATTTTTCATCATATATCTCCGACAAGAGACACAAATCGTCAGAAAAATCTAGACCTTCCAACCTATTAAACAGTCCCCATTGGATACCAAGAAGTAAGCATACTTAATAAAATATAAAAATATAGTTTGTAAACAATAAAGCAGGTATAACACAACGTGCTTATTTTCTCGGAGCCCCCTCAGGTTCATAAATATAAAATAATAAACTAGGCATAGATGTTAATGATTTATATATTACGCCGTACTTACCACAACTTCTATGCTGATCTAAAACTGCGTTGAGACCTAACAACAAATGTTTTACAAAAGAATTGATAAAAGAATAATTTGTAAATAACGTTCCGACCACTTGTTTACACCGTGCATCCGAAAAGGTTTGAGACTGACAAACGAAATAACTGCTTCGCAGTCGTGGCAGTTTAAATTGACAACTTTAAACAATAGATGTGCAATTGGACTGTCAGTGTTAAGGAGTGGATTACCGACTATAGTGTTTAAATGTTGTTGTGTCACGAAATCACAACCAACAGTGTTTCGATTTTAAGTATTACTTGGGAAAATAGTGACGGAGACATTAAAGTCCATGAAAGTGGTTTACGGCGATACACGTTTAAGTCGTGAATTAGTGTTTTAGTAGTTTAAATTTTTTAATGACAATGAGTTCATCATTCGACGGCTGTATTGAGAAAATTCATGAACCTTTGCAAACTGACCGTCATCTATCATGCAGAACTACCGCTAAAGAGCTAAATATCTTCAAAATAAGTGTCCAAGTCATTATCCAGAGAAGAGATTTCCTCATGCTGTACGACTGGAGTTGTAGTTTAGTTCCTAGTTTTCAAACATCCTCCTTATTCACCCGATTTGGAGACGCATGACGTTTTCTATTCCTCAAAATTCATTAAGGGTCTTCGATTTGATGACGCAAATGGCATTGAAAGCACGATGACATAAAAATGGACAACTCTTTCTTTTAAATTTCATATGGTTGCATAAACGTTCTGCGCGATGTACTCAAGTGGCTGCAGACTATGTACAACACTTGGACCATTGAAACAAACCTTCTTAAGTAGACTCCATTCTTTTGTTAATCCAGTCTGGAATATTTTCGAATGCACGGAGTATATGAATATAAGTTACTTCATTTAATATTATGTGGTTTCAATAAATGATGAAATATATACACAAACTTTTATAATTTATTAAAGTTATGAAATATTAGAGGAAATAAAGTATAAACCAATTTTTTATTTCATATTTTTGCACCTGTTCCAAGAAATGAACGGAACGTTGTGGTATTAATTTTATTAATTTGTTTCTGACGCGGTGGCTGAATTATGCTTTAATTGATTAACTTAAAATCAGATTAATATGAACAAATGGAGTTTCATATCCAATGACACTGTTACTTCATTATTTCCAACTTCATCAAATAATATTTCATATACTTTAGCATCCATCCTACCATAAGCACAACAGTCAAAATTTATTTATTAAAATTCTTCATCTTAACTTCCAATAATTATTGTCATACACGTGTTCAACCGGTTAAGCGTTAATAACGTGACGTCAATGACAATAAATAATTACAGATTATATTTCCAGAGAGAGACTTACTACTCCAAATACAATGCAGTCACCCGAAGACAAAAATTAATACGTTTTAACTTTCCTCTAATCCCTCTCTCATGACTTCATATTCAGAAAAATAAATGGCTTATGTACTACAACGAGAAATGAGAAATTGAAATCTAAACATTCAAAGACAGAAGAATTGCTTCCAACTAAAATTCAGAAGTGGGTCAAGGATTCAAGTACCGGTCCGGTCGGTAATTTTTATATTCTGATCTTCTAAATTCTGAAATCTTTTTTAAATTTGTCCAGTCACGATTGATTTAATTCCGTTCAAATTTTCCGACAGAAAGATATTTTAGAGTTTTATTTATACATATTATTGGATACATTTCGTGCAGTAATAATAATATGTGCGTTTGATTCTTTTTTACGCTCCTAAAATTTCATTTAAAACAAAAATGTCGTTGAATATATTTTAAGGGATAACTTTCCTTTATTTAATTTTGAATAAATATGTCTTAGGCTCTTTTAAGATTATTATTTGTGAGATTCTGCAAAAGATTATTGAAATAGGTTTATTAATTATATTTATTTCGTTTTATTTCATAATCTAAACTATCATAATTTACAGTATTTGTAGGATTATTTAGTTTATAAAAATATATTCTTACTTAATTTAGGGTTGTCTCAGTTCCTTTAATGTAAAATTTTAATGACCTCTGCTTTACTTAAGAAATTTGCTACCTTAAATTATGTATATTTACACAAATAATATAAAATTTATTATAGTTTCCGTAGACAGATTAGATCTTTACATGTATAAATTTAACTTGAATGTAATTAGAAATTATGAGGTGAGACATTATGGAGTTACTTATTGGAGATTATTACCTTAATTCAGAATCAAACTTTTCCACTATCTGAATAAACACGTGGAAGGTAAACAAGAATCGATTAAAAGAACAAATACGCCTTTTAATCTCGTTCCCAGCGCGTTTTTCCTGTAGCAACCCGTTAATTGAATCAGTCAGGAGGCAATTTTTCTCTTCCTCTGATAACTGGTTCCGTCTAATACCCCTTATCTTTCAGTACTTATCATGGTGAGATATAGTTTCATCCAGGTAATTATTTTTTCCGTGCTCAGGAAGCCATTCCGTTATCAAGAAGCATCGTCCTGTCATCAGGCAGGCTCTGCAGTTAACTCGAGCTTATTCATCGTGACACCTGAGAAATGTTTCCTATTTTCTTTCTGGAAAAGATATCAGAATTCCAGACGTAAACGCATAACAACTGTCAAAAGAGAAACAGAGTAACAGAAAGTCATTTTTAATAAAAAAGAGAATTCTTTTCGCGGTAATTATGATCCGTACGAATCTATGCCATGTTGAAAAGAATACAACTCATAAATTATTTGAAACAGTTATATGATTCAAAACATTTAAACCATAAAACATAACAAATACGACATACGAGTTTAACTAGGCTTTCAGTTGAATATAATGTCTGGATAGAACTATTAAAGTGTGACTCTTCTAAGAATTCCATCCCGCATCGAAAATTTACTAAATAAAGGAAAATTGTAGTGCAGTTATATAGCGACAACAGGTTCTTTAACGGTAAAAATAAAATTAAAAATATTGTAATTAATTTACCTAATGAAATATATTAACAACTAAAAAATAAAAAAGGTAAATAACCATGGCCTGATTTTTTAAATGATTACGTTGCAAAATAATTATTTACTTCATGAATTTTGAAATTATTTTTATGCTGTACTTAGTTAAACGGAAGTATTATTTGGCAATCATGGTTGATTGAATGGAATAAATATATAATTACGACATTTGTTTCACTCTATGTATGTCTCTTATTATATTAAATATTTACTTTATTGGTAATAGGGAAATATATTCCAAATGGTTATGGATAAAAGTAATTATTTTTATCTTCCGTTAATTCTATGCTTCCATGTACAAATCCTAGTGTTCGCTGAATGATGAATTTATGAACAATAATGGAGATATTCATTCAATCCTCCATGTCCAATGTTAACAATTATTTTCCATAGTACTAATGGTCATGTTCTTTTACAATAATACATTTACACTTATTGTTTATTTTTTTGGAAAATTATGTAAAAAGAAGAATGGCTTCATAAAATATAAAACATTAGTTTATTCTATCATTTACTTAATCCAATGTCGATGAATATTGATTTTTGATGAAGTTTTATAAAAAAATTACAAATTTCCCGTTCTGTCCCACCCACCCGGGGCAGAACGGGACAGGATATTTTTTTAATTACAATTAATACAATAAAATTTAATAAAAGCAATTTTTTAACATGTTTTGTACTTATTTGGCGCATGGTTGATCGCTTTATCAATTTTTCCTTTCGCAAACAGAATTAGTTTAAGGTTTTTCACCGAGCATTAATACAAGAAGATTAAACAAGCATCCTTAGCTACCGAAACATAGCCTAACATGCGTTTTTTTAGTTTTGGACCACAATGGATTCCTTAAATTTTAAGCGACAGAGAGGAAGTCGGGGTGGAATGGGACACTTATTGTTTAAAATTGATGTATAATTATGGAAAAAGAAAAATCACTTCATAAAACATTAGCTTATTCTATTATTTACTTAATACAATAACGATGAATATTGATTTTTGATGAATTTTCATAAAAAACCACCCACCGGAGTAGAACGGAACAGGATGTTTATTAATTACAACTAATACAATAAAATTTAATTAAAAATAGTCATAACATCTATTTTGTTTATTTTGCGTATCGTTGATCACTTTATCAATATTTCCTTTCCCAAAGAGAATTTTGTGCAACTGCACAGCCTTTGCTAACATTTCCCCCTTTTTTCCGTTCTTAATCCATTCTTCTTGGGTACAGCTTCTTGTAACTCATTCTTATCCGGTGAGTCTGACAGTTTTTTCTTGAGAAACACATCTACAGCAGCATACCTCATACGCTTGTTTCAGTTGAAGGATTTTCACTGAGCCTTAACACAAGCAGATTTAAACCTTATACGTAAAGTATATGCAGCTAAAGATGCCTATTTTACCAATAAAGAGTTAAAAGTGAGGAATATTGTGAAGTACCTTCTGTTGGATTGCTGCAAAATTTATAAAGTGGCAGATATAAAACGCCAAAACAGGTTCGTAATGAGAAGATTGTACGACCGTGGTTTTAATAGGTCAAAAAACTATCACTTGTTCTTATCGATCATGATTTAAATTTGGACCATTTGTTTCGCAGTCACAATAAATTTTTACACTCTTAAGTTTTCAATAATACCTTAGATAGTGAATCGAATTTTTACATACATTTAGTTCATTATCAGAGAAAGATCTATGAATTCTTGGCAATATAAAAAGGCAAATTGTGTAATCAACACATCATTTAGTTAGACATTCTTGTCAAAAGAGGCATTGCGCATACTTAAAATGTTTTAATTTTTATGTATGATTCTAATCCTATCATATAAGAATATTGTGGTGGTTTAACGATAAGACGTTTTTCTGTCACTTTTTTCGTTTATAGTCGCATCAATTGTAAGGTCATGTAATGTCTTGTTTTGATACAATTTTAGTGTTTTTGTTAAGTTTGATATGCACACGTAATTACAGAGTTGGAGAGAAACCATTTTTTTCCGTTTGGGCGGAGTGGAGATTACGTCTAATCTTCCCATCCTCAAAGAGCCTACCTTGCCTGGTCTGACACACTGGTCCTGTTTTCGTTCTGCCATAGCGAAATCTGGTAAACCAAATTACAGTCGTCGCAGGAATCTCCTTGTCATTAATAATTATAACCTAACGTACCTGAGAATGGAAACTCATGTTTCTACATACTGAGAGTTTCCAACATTAAAGACAGTGATCAAAGCACTATAAAGGTGAAGGCGAAGTGTTTTTTAAGTTTGTCAAATTAAACTAAATGTTTATGTTATCAAGTGTGAAGTGTCAAGTATTAATTAATTACACTAAGGTGCAGGTGACCGTGAGTTATCTTTGCACGAGGTACCAGAGATGATGCTCGGAAAATAGTGTCTGATTTTGGAATTAAAACTATAAGTAAAGAATCAAACTATTCCAATCTCTATCTTATACGGTTTCAAATTCCCTTAATAGGATTCTTTTCATTACATGTCTACTCAATAGCCACGGTCTTGTCATTAATCGTTTTTATTAATGTTGATTTCTCCAATTGAGGTAGGTAAGATCATGTTACAAAGCTGTTTTAAAAACAGACAACATTTATTTAATTTTACTTCGCCATGAAACCACGTTTAAGCCGAATCGATCTGAAAATAGGCTGACTCGCCCACTGTCCGTGCACGTGTAATCACCACTGGCCACAATATCGCTCGACCAAGTACTTGGTAGCGAGTTAGCTGGGCTCAGCACTCTGTAGGTGCAATATGGGTTTAACTGCGCGGTCTGTTGCTAGTCTGCGAGAGAATGTTCTTTAGCAACTAATGAATACTGTTTCATTTGGCGTTCATGGACGGTATATTAATTAAATACATAAGAAGCTTCAAATAATTGTCAGGAAGCAGTTCCATTTGCAATATGAATTATAAAAACAAATCATAAATGCATTGATGAAGGAGTAAAGGACAGTATAAATGAATTGTTTACTTTTTAAGAGTATTTGGTAGAGAATTATGCTGTATGGCAAACACAAAGTGAAATTTTACGATCAACATTTACATGTCATATGTTTCTGAACCAAAAACACCATTTTGTTCATAGGCTGCATTGTACACAAAAAGTGTATGCATGACTCAAGTTTATGGAAGACTTTTAGTGACGTATTTTTTATGCGTAATGGATCGTAGCTCCAGAATCATGTGATGGTAACTTGGAAAGTTAAATTGGAACAAAACTTATTGTCATACAGATCATTTTATGGAGATTTGTCTTGCAGCAAAAGAAATTTAAGTATGCTATGTCATACAATGACAGTTTACAACTAATTGTAACGATCAAATACATCTGCTCGGTCTCTGGTGGGCGGAGTCAAAAGAAAGGAGACATTATTTAAGCTAGGGGTAATAAAACCAAGTCATCACGGCGCGCCTGGGGTGTTTCCCAACTATGGTGAGATTTGGTGGCATCGGGTGGTGTTTTTCCCCAAAAAAACGTGGAAGAGAGGGGAAAACTGTTACTAACAGAGAAGAGTAACCATAAATGTGATTGGCTAAAATCCATTCCTGCCGACTTCGCGGTATGAGATAAGGAAGGGGGGCAGAGGTGGTATTAAAAAGGCTTGCAGAGAGATTTAGAGACAGATGATTGGAATTTAGGCAAGGGAGATTGGGGAGACGAGAGCGGTGATCAGATGAGATTAGAGACAGGTTGTGGAGACGAGCAGATGATTTGCGGACAGGTTGTCCAAGGAGACGAGGATAAACTGAAAAGTGTCCTAAACCAGGAAGAATGGCAGCCGCGACTCTCATTTGGATTGAGCACGACCCAAATTAAGAGGAAATTGCAACGAGGAAGACTATGGAAGATCCATTATGATGACACGATATGACCCCAGTAACTTTTTTCTGATTTCCTATACTTCCAGGTTCAAGTAGATTTTGTATGAAATATTTTGATCTATGAGAAGACCAATATCATACGACCCTGAGTTTAGAGATAATCGTTAATTTTAAGTAATTATTTTGAAATTTTTATGTAAATATAATAACATAATATATAAAATTTGTAGTATGTAGTGTTTAAATAAGAAAGAAATGTCGGCTTAAGGTTTAAATATGAGAAAATTGTAATATTGATGTAAATTTGTTTAGGATAAAGTAAATTGTTTTTGTTTTTATTAAAAAAGTTCATTATTAATACATTAATATTGCACTAAAATAAATAATATATCCCCCATATTCATCTCATACTGATCGCTTATTGCTGGAGTTTATATTTCATTAAACGATCCTGAACAATTTTATGTGTAATGATTGTGATATACTTCACCAGAACCAGTGTTCTTAAATTAATATTAAAAAGTAATTAGTGTTTCTATTTGATGGTCATTTTAATAATATTTATTTTTATTTAGATTTATACCATTTTGGGAACTTATTTATTTGTAGGGGTCTCGTAGTATGGAAACTCCAACACGCACAATATCCATACCCATGCTATGATTCGAACCCAGGACCTCTGTGATGCCAGGCAGCGACGCGAACCAATACACCCCAGGAGACTGCTGATGATCACTGTCATTCAGCAACAAAAATTCAGTGTATCGTATTGATCATAGAAGAAATACAATCATATCCCTATGGTTTTAAAATTCAATCGCTTTCTTGTTCATAGCAAGCAAAGTAACACTAATGAATATTAACATACATTTCTTTTATAACTCTTATTCAAGAGCACAAATAATTAATTTATTGGAGATGGTTGTTAAGTTTTTCATAAACGGTTTTTTTCTATTTATTTTACTTTCTCGTCTCTAACAAAACGAATTAAACTGTGCTAGTTCCAGCTAAAATGAATTGCGAGAAAGGATTACAGTAGTCGTTCATTGATTTTAATTTTGTGAGCAAGAACAATCAACAGGGTTTTATACGATAAGTCTGTGTATATATAACTTTAAGAGATGTAGATGCAATATATTTTTTCAGTTTTTATGAAGAATCTCGACCTCATGCGTTGTTCTAATGCACCGTTGGTGCAATTGTTCAAGATGAGCACGTTCCAAGTAGCCAGAACCACTGTCAAGGTCCAGAAACGTCTCCTATTTCGATTTACTATAGGACAAAGGAAATGACTTTATTATTCTGAATCAATATCAACGAAATGTTAAAAAAATCATAAAATGAATTTTGAGCTTTTTTTGCGACGACCCTCATTCATCGATGTCCTGTGAATACGTTTCCCGTTGACTTGATCCACGACCGTTCCTTCTCAACCCTTCATAGTGGTCAGACTTGAACTCTATGTCGACGCAGCGCCCATATCGATGTTTCAGAAATCGTCCAATTACAGTCTTCTTTACAACTGCGACTTATAAAATATAGTCTATTTGAATAGGACATTGTAACCGCGCTCTATCAAAGAGGCACAGAAACTGCTCCAACAAGAAAAACAATCCATCTTGGACTCCCATGAATATAAAAATGACATTATTAAGTTTTTAAGCACAGTTAGATTTTTATATAATTTAAATGTATTGTATTTTGTGTTTTTAAGTTTAAATATCAAATGTAATGAAGACAAATAATTAATTAGCGGTTAACGAACATAAAAATGGACATTACCAGTATCTTATTTGGTAAATTCATAATTGTAAATAATATGTAAATAAATAATTGTATAATAATATTTAAATGGTTGTCACTGTACTTGCTAATGACCAGGCAGTCGATGCGACCTTTATGAATAAATTTAAAAAAGAAAAAGGAAAAAATAGGCTGTGTGCTCAGTCAATAATGATTCTGTTATGATAATATTTTTCCCCTTATTTATATCAGTCACTTCAATAAACAAAAAGTATATTTCAAACGTGATTCGGAAGAAGCTTTCGGCAATTGCCATATTCATCTACAAAATAAATTACATTATTTGAAACATTACAATTTTATTATATATACATAAAAATGGAAATTTGTTTAAAACTATTATACAAAAAAATTGTTTTTTCCATGATATAATGTTTAAAAATATTATACATACCTTCATGTATTTCGAAAGCAAATAATATTTCCAATTATCTTCAATTTATCAGTATATGTTTCCAGACTGGGTTGTCTTACACTGACAAAAAAAATTGTAATGTTTCAAATAGTGTAATTTATTTTGTAGATGAATATGGCAATTGCCGAAAGCTTCTTCCGAACCACGTTTGTAAATCAAAATTGAAATAAACTTTTGGTTTATTGAAGTGACTTATAAATAAGGGAAAAATTATTATCATAAATTAATTATCAGTCTTTAAACAAATATATAATGATTTTGTTTTCAAAACCAAAAAAATTATTGAAAAGCAAATTTGATATGTTTAATTACATCAATGAGGAGTTTTAGTTATATTTGCAATATTTATATTTCATTTGGTCTGAATCAAATACTAGCAGCTCCGGGTATCGGTGATTTATTGAGTGCGAGATGCAGATGTTTTTAATGAAATTATTCCCCGTCGCACTGCGATTTCGTAAATATTTTAATAGACAAGATATAAAATATGATTTAGACAGTAAATCTTCTCTCTCAGATCCAGTGCTGAAAATGTTCCAGTTATCCAGACACAATTTTTATTAGACTAAAATTTTGTATAAATCATAAGTTGGATGATGACCAAGTAAATCGACAACGTACATTTTCAATGTGACATCTTCATAACTGACGCAGATCCATTTACAAATTGCAGAGCGAAATGCACAGAGAGCAGAGCTTTCCAACCTATAAATTACTCAGATGACTACTTTTAATCCCTTTGTAAGTGCTGGAAGCTTTGTGGGCAGTAAAGTACAACGTGATGGTAGTCTGTGCGCGTAAAGAGAACAGTTGCAATGAATATGCATGGGGAATGCGATGTATCTAGAGAGGCCCATTGGTAGAACCTGTTCTTTCTAGAATTAATGAATCTCGAAAAGCCTTCTCGCAAAGGCTTTGTACGATTGAAGGAACGTCACGACCTGTGGATGGCCAGTGGATGAAGCTGCCTTCATCAAAGGAACAAATACACAAAGGTGTGTAAATAGCGACGAAACTTATCAACGTATACGGAAAGAGCATCTGGATTTTAGGCTGGCTCTGAGTTATATATCGGCTAGTTGTATACCCATCTTTGATGCAGGTATGAAAACATGATTAACGATTAGAGATTGCGTTTATAATCAACGTTTATCTTCTATGCATAGAAATGGTTAATTTCGAGTTAAATATAAATTTGTAATGCCATACGCCTTGTCTTTAAATTCTGATACATGATTGATGTAGGAATCTTATTTTCCATCTAAAGTTTTTCTTTACAAAAATTAATTGATACACAATTCAAGACTAAACGTCAATCAGTTGCGTCATTTTATTCCCACCCGGCACTTGATAATTCCTTGCTATTTTCATACGACTCATTTCACGTACTGCAAGGGATTGAAATTATACAAAAATACTGCCGAGGAAAACATTATAAAAGTAATTGACCTCAAGAATTCTTTTTCGACTCAAACGTGAGCTTTTATTGCGTATGAGGATTCCACCAATTCCACCCCTCCCCCTACGGGAGTCTTTCGGAAGCTATACGCCAAACGTCCATCTGAACATGTGGTGCGTAGGTTTCAGCGCAAATATTATATGATAAAACGCAGAAATTTTATCTGAATAATGGAATATATTGGAATAAGATGCAGAACTCAGCACCTTTGTATCTATTTCCGATAAAGCAGTGACTTGGCACTGAGTGCCGTAGCGCGTTCCTTGAAAATAGTTAACGTGCTAAGAAAGAGAAACTATTGTTTTTAAACCTTATCAAAAACACGTAATTCAAATCATCAGAAATTAATTAACAGATTCTTAAAAAAGAAACTTCAAATGGAAGATTCGGTGATCGTGCAAGCCACGCGATTGAACCAACATGATCCAAGCATCTTTTTCTGAATCGTCGGGTCAGATGTTTCCGAACGACAAGTTATCACAGCATTATCCTCGTATTTACACTATGTTAACTAATGCTTATTTGACTTAACAAACTTATGTTGCTCTTCTCGTGGAAAATCTTTCCCCTCGTGAGCTATTGTTGCATATTCTTCGCCCCATATTTATCAAAGACCAAACAGATCCAAAAACTCGATCTCGTAATCGACGACACCGATTTCAACATAAGGTTTAATTGAATTTATTTAATATAAGAAAAAACGCCATGCCGCCTGGGGACAAATAGCAATTCCACAGTCGGCTTGATCCTCATTAACGGCAAGCATTAGACCCGTAACTTCAGGTTACCTTGTAATAAATAATGTACATGTTTGCGACGGCAAGAGTTTACGTCCGCTTCGTATGAAATCAAGACATCATCGGACGAAGAAGTCATATCATGGCTCTTCAGGATAGTTTGTGAAATCTTCCAAATAGGAACAAAATAATGATCCCTACACCACGACAATTAGGTTAGCATCATATGCGTGCAAAATATTAACGAAAATAATATAGGAGACTGAAAAGTCAAATAGAATGCGAGTTAGGAGAAGATCAGATTAGTTTTAGGAAAAATATTGGGACAAGAGAAGCAATATTGACTCTGCGTCTAAATTTAGATGACAGGATCAGAAAAAACTGGTCCACGTTTAAAGAATTACAAAAAGCCTTTGTTGTTGTTCTTAACTGGAACAAACTATTAAGGATTTTGAAGAGGACAGGGATATAATATAGAGAAAGAATAGTTATCCAAAACCTTTACAGAAGGCAGTCAGCAGTAATTATAATTGAAGGTCGAGAAAAGAAAGTAGAAATCAAGAAAGTAGTAAGACAGGGATGCAGTCTGTCGCCTATGCTGTTTAACAATTATATTCAACAGGCGATGAAGAAAGTTAAAAATGAATATGGAAATGAAATCAAACTGCAAGGAGAATAAATAAAAACCATAAGGTTTGCTGATGATATTCTAATATTATGGGCGTCAGAAGAAGACTTCGAAAATAATCAATTGCCTGAAAGTGAACCTGGAGGAAGAGTACAACATAAAGGTCTATAGAGGGAAAACCAATGTGATGGAGTGTAGTATAGGAAATAGTGGAATAATAAAGGAAAGGGATATTTTGAAGGAAGATAAGTAATTCTGCTACTTTGGAGGCATGATATCTAAGGATGGTAGAAGTATAGTAAACATAAAGAGTAGGATAGCACAGGCTTTCGTAAAAAAGAGGGATTTCCTTACGGGTAATATAAGTGTGAATATTAGGAAATCGTAGCTAATAATTTTCGTATGGAGCGTGGCGTTATATGGGTGCAAAACGTGGACGATAGGAGTTGCGGTGCTATAGGCAAATGCTGAAAATCAGATGCGTGAATATAATCACTAACGAGTAAGTTCTACACAGAATAGATGAAGAGCGAACAATATGGAGAGAAGGTATAGATTAATAGGCCACGTTTTGAGACATGAAGATATTGTAAAATTAACATTAGAGGGAAGTGTGTGGCTAAGAACAGAAGAGGGAGGACATTGATGGAATACATTAAGCAATTTAAGGGGATGTTGTAGCTATGTATAAATGAAAAAGTTTGCGCAGGATAGGTTATCTTGTAGGGTTATATCTAACTAGTCTTAGGATTGAATACCAGAAGAACAACACTCACTAAAATTTCTTTAAAGATCATTAAAAGGCTAATTATTTCGACCTTTGTACTGAACAGATAACATTAATTATATTCAATCTTTAAACAAGAATAATTAAATTATATTTAACACTAGCCATGACCTCGACTTCGTTCTCGCAAAAATAGTTCTCTTCATTTTGCCCTAAAAACAAAAAGAAGGTACATAATTTTGATAAAGTTGAATTTATTGAATATATAAAAAGCGCTGTATCTTAATGATCGATTCAGAGAAAACTTTATATCTCGAAGTTTGTTTTTGAGCCAATAAAAACGAGCAATTACTAAATATTAAAATTTACCTTACCCGAAAATGAAACTAATTTATGTATACATCTTATTGACGATACAAAGAAGCTTATTATTTCTCATGGAGTTAGCTCTCTGCCAACAAGATGTTAATTACGGCGCGAATCCTACTGTAACAATAGATGGAGTGAGAATATTCTCTTTCCCTCTCTCTCTTATACTATTTTATTTGTTGGTATAGATATAGATTCTCTTGCTTACGCTCGTAGTCAAATCTTCATCGAGTCACCTGTCTCTTTCTCTTGCAGCGATAATACCTTTCCCAAGTTTCATTCATCTGTCGGACTGCAAAACGACCATTACAAAATGATAACTGAAGGTTACAGAAAGCGTTTGTGTAGAGAGCACAGCATCTGACAACACTGCCATTACTTGTTGTAGGGATGTCAAGAACATGGGAGCAGTAAACTTGCGTTGAAGAGCGAATGTAACCACTTGACCGTCATATATACCTATTTTCATAAGACCACAGCAACGTGATCTACCCAGTAAATTGTACAAGTTCTTAAAGTTTGTCATAGAAAATTTCAGGCACCATGAATAAAATTATTACTGAATAATAAATGCAACACACGTAGATAGTAAGGTTGTGTTTGTTCGATTGCAGGAAAATTTATCAGATGGACAATAAAAATGACGCGTTTTTAACAACTTAAAACACCAATACATTTTTTATCTAATTGTTATACTTGTTTATCAGTTTTAAATTTATGAAGATCTGTCGTATTAAAAAATATTTTTCTTCTTAAGAAACTTTCTGTTACAGTGAAAATGAATCTATATTTCTATTGATGAGTTTTAATCTTATAATTTGTAAAATTAGATAGGATTTTTACGACATTACATACAATCCAACAGTCGGAGTTAAGAACCGTCATATTAGTTTAATATCCATTCATATGTTTATGAAGCAGTTCATAGTGCTAGTTGCTGTGCTAGTTTGCTAGCCGAGATCATCTGTTAATTGGATGGATCTCCTATTGTGTGTATGACAATATCACAAGGCTTCCCATGCGTACAACATTGGGAATGCGGGACGTTGTCAATTCTGCGTATAACTTTCTACAGTCACGTGTTTAGGTCAATATTATATATTTTCTCTGTGAATCGTTAATTCATTTTATTTTGCCAATTGTTTTTTAAGTTTATTGGAATTATGGTTTTATATTAACAGAAAGAACTCATTTTCTTTCTGGATTTTTTTTGTGTGGAGATATTTGACATGACTGGCCTAAATTTATAAAATTCCTGTGGCTATTATTTACGTTAACTAGATCTTATCCGCTAAGGAGTGATCAATCCTGGCGTCTGAGTCTGCGAACGTCTTTATCTGCTGGACCGATTCCAAGTCTGCAACTCCAAAGTAGTCTTGTAGTCTCGATTACATCTCTCTGATGTAAACGAATGTTAAAGTAATAAAATTTGCTTATGCTAATAGTTACATAACGTCGTGTGAACTGCTTGCTAGTAACCACACTCAAGAACTCCCTATTTTTTATTTGCTCCATTATTCATTATATATATATATATATATATATATATATTCTCAAGTCCCACACTCAATAATAATTCAACTCTAACCTCATACTAACTATACAGCCTACTGACGACAGTTAACATTCGTCAGAAAGTAATAAATATTCACAGTGGATGTGGAAGTCACCGTCGTTAATTGCGCCTTCACCTTGGTATGGTTCCTATTGCATGTTTTTAAAATTTGTCACATCAACATCTTAAACTGGAAATGACGAATAACAAAACAATCTAAAACATCTTTTACAGGCTTTCACATTGGGATTTATCATTTCTATAGATTTAATTTAATACTGTCATACTGCAATGAGAAGAAATAAAATCCTTAAATGTTTGCTGATGATATTGTGATATTAGGTGTCAGAAAAAGACCTGGAAATCATAATAAATAGCATGATCGTGGTCCTGGAGAAAGAGTGCAACGTGAGGATTAATAGAGGGGAAACCAAGGTAATGGAGTGTGGTATGGAAATAGTGGAAGAACGAGAATTGGTAAAGCATATTTTAAAGGAAGTTAAGGAATTCTGCTACTTGGGCAGCATAATAACTGGCGAGGGTAGAAGTATACTAGACATAAAGAGTAGGACAGTACAATTAAGAAAGGTTTTCGTAAAAGAGTGGAATATACTTACGTATAATATAAGTATTAGGAAATCGTCACTAAAAATTTATATGGGTGCGAGACGTGGA
Source organism: Eucriotettix oculatus (assembly GCA_034510155.1). Lineage (NCBI taxonomy): Eukaryota > Metazoa > Arthropoda > Insecta > Orthoptera > Tetrigidae > Eucriotettix > Eucriotettix oculatus. Next base: position 33,738,046 of record CM067378.1, on the reverse strand, counting down.
CGGTAGCAGTTGCAAAAATAAAAGTATAGAAGCTTTTGAAATGTGGTGCTATGGAAGAATTCTGAAATGTAGATGGCTGGCTAGAGTAACTAACCATGAATTTATAATAAGAATAATAAGAGAATAATATGAATTACTTTCACCTAGAAAAAGAATAGATTAATAGGCCACGTTTTGAGGCATGAGTCTTGTATTAGCATTAGCATTAGCATTAGAGGAAAGTGTGTGGGATAAGAGCAGAAGAGGGAGGTCAAAGATGGAATAAGCTTCTAAGTTACGGAGCATGTCGGATGTGGTAGTTATGCAGAAAGGAAAAGGCTTGCAGAGAATAGTTGTGCGTAAAACAAACAGTTTCAGATATTATTAAACTATGAATTTAAGTATTTCTTAACATAACTCTTATTTTACAATATCATTTAAAAATACCGTAAATTTGATCTCTATTGTATATTCCTCTACTTTAATTTAAAAACTTAATTCGTGAAATTATTTCTTCCATCTCAGGGGAGCTTTCAGTTACACACAAACTGAACGAAACAATTATTTATCTGATTGTACATGCCTTTTTTTAGTTTTGGACTACTGTGGATAGGTTAAATTTTAAGCCACATAGGGGAGTCGGGGCGGAAGGGGAAACTTATTATTTAAAAGTTTTTGTTAAATTATGGAAAAAGAAAAATCACTGTCCCACCCACCCGGGGAAGAACGGAACAGAATATTTTTTAATTACAATTGATACATTAAAATTTAATTAAAAATAGTCTTAATATATTTTTGTTTATTTTGCGTATCGTTGATCGCTTTATTACTTTTTCCTTTCGCAAAAAAGATTCTTTTTGCAGTACACCCTTTTGTAGCATTTTTTACTTTTTTCCATTTACTTTCTATCTTAATCTATTATTTTTGTGTACAGCATCCTATATCTCATTCTCATAAGGTGAGCCTGTCAGTTTTGCTTTTTTCTTGAGTAACACATTACATGTTGCTTTCAACAGTAGTATCCCGTTCCGTCCCGCACGCAAGTTTCAGTTTTAGATTTTTCACCGAGCCTTAATTCAAGCAAATTTAAACCTTAACTTGGAACATGTATGCAGCTAAAGAATACTAGTTTACTAATATACCCTACTAAGGGGCTAAAAGCGAAGAGTTGTTTTCTAGAGAACACAGGCTTTCCTGGTGGATGGACTGAATAAAAAGTTCAGTTACCTGAAGACGATGTCGGAGTTATCCATCGAAACGTTGTATTTTACAATAAATTCAAAATTGTAAGCGGCTATTCACAAGGTTCAGTCAGAACGTGATCAAGTCGGCTGCCGGGATTCCTTCCTTGACCAGTTATAGTGTTCCACGTCTATTTACTAAACTCCAGCACTATCCAGTAAAAAAATGTATCCCGTTCTACCCCGCCTTCCCCTATTAGTCTACAGTTGCAGCGTGGCGATTATTATGCTTGGAAAGAGGAGACATTATTACTATTACATTTATAGAATCACTTCTCAATAGGAGAATTTTCTGACTGACTGACTTATACAATCTTTGTGTTTCAAGAGAAACAAACGGGTAACTACTGTCGATTTCTTCGATATTCTCCAACACTATCCACCGGTTGTACTCAACCGTGAATACGACCTGTTTTTCTGATTAAAGAGTATTCATCCCGAAGCGTTTTCCCATCTTAGGTTCTAATGTGGTCTTTCCTGACAACGCTTTCTTAAGGTTCATAAAATATTTAACGGGATCAACTCGCGATGCCGATCGCGAGCAAGAATAACAATAGCTGGAACATAATATAACGTGGTTGTTCAGTATGCATTGCATTACGCGGCATGCTCTTAGACTCCAGACCAGATATCTCGAACAGCTCCCACATCTCAGCCAACGAATTACACAGGGGAAGCACGGCGCCAATAATTGGATATCGAACTCTGGAGATGTCGTGAGACAGGGCGACACTGCCTTGCTGAGACTGCTTTAATACAACCGACGGACGCCATTTTTGCCAAGCTAATTGCAGACGGGGAATTTTAAGTGGCGGACACTTACATTCTAAGAGCTAGGTCAAATAATGTTACGTGATTTTTATGACCCGTACTAGATTTAGCTTGACAATGGCTTCGAATCCAGCCCCTGAAAACTAGTCGAAATCTACTTGAACATAAATTCCAAACATTTTTAAATATCATATTTATGCAATAACGTGTATGCTTGTGGAAGAGGGTTTTATTTTACTGATCTTAGTCTCAACTTCCACCGCCATTGGGTTTTGAGAAAATGGTATATTTCAACTGGAATCCATGATTACGATTCTACTTGAGATTCTACTATGTTACAGGACTGATATTAACAAACATTCCGACGTTATAATCAACACATTGAGTAACGGGATGATTATTTCAAGAGAAAGATTCCAAACGTAGTGGTAATCGTGAAAATATCGCTGTTAGTGACGCTGAAATGAAATATTATTATGTCAATTAGACAACACGAGACGTAAGGTTACTTGTTAAATTATGCTTTCGTTGCACTAAGAATGGCAACTCCTTTTTATCCGATTGATATTTAAAAATTAGGGCCTCCTATGACTCAGGATTGATTCCACATAGAAACCTGAGTTTAACAAAAAATTATATTCTCGGATTGGTTTCGGTTTGAAAGTTTTCTGGCCCCTCGTTTTCAAGAGTCCCAGAATTGGCTCTATCCATAAATGACTGAAGTTCGTTAGAATTAACTGCTGGCGTTGTCGAGTGCTGGCCTTGGATCTCTCTCGTGGAACCACTGGTCGAAGAGCAGTAGTGCCCAGTCTAATATTTTTTTAATTTATATAAGAAATTTAAAATATGTTCATTTTGTACATTAAGGAAATTAGATGTATGATATTACATCGAGGGGAGAAGCCGTCCGTATAGTGACCACACTTTGAATTGAACTAAATGATATATAAATGAAATATACAGGGTGATTCGCTACCAGACCGACCAACTTGCAGAGTGCAGAGGATACAGAGACGACTCAGAATCACATAGTAATGCAGAATCGCAAATACTGCAGTTGAAAGCTATGGTGCAAAGAAGTAGACAAAAAGAACAGAAACAGCAACACGTTAATGGGACAGTAAACATTTTATTGAAAGGTTGTACTACAACAGGTGTTCGTAATTACGGATTGAAAATGACGGCTTCCAGCAGGATAGCTGTTCACGCAGCCTTCCTTTAAATGCCACATACCTCAAGACTGCCCGCGAGGAATCTTCTAGAACGATAGGAATTCCATGCAGCGCCGCTGTCAGGCCTTCCTGACGACTTCTGGTCATGATTATGTCTTGCTGTCGTTGCCATCGCAGAAAATATGTTTTATTGCTCAAATCAAACCATATTTTCGGAGGTGGGGAGGTAATAAGCTACATGAAGGTAATCTTGAAACAGGTAACTCCCTTTCAGTAGGATAGAGAAGAAAGGGGAGTCTTTTTTGTTGGTAATAGGCTACATGTGGATGATCTTGAAGCAAGCAATAGGAAGGTAATAAAAAGGGGGATGCAGAAAGTAGAGGAAGGTAGCTTAAGATTGGCTAGGTTCCCTGGGATGTAGTGTAAAGATCCTATCCGGCGTTTCACCTAAAGGTGATTCAGGGAAAATCCTAGAAAACCTACATCAGGTGGGTCGTGCATTTGGTACAACTCTCATGCCCTTTTTATGACGGAAGACTGGATGGTTGTGGGAATGCAACAAACCCGCCTTCATGCCTGTCACATTGATTTGTAAATTACGTAAATATATATGTATAAAGTGAAATTAACTTTGCAGAATTATTATTGGTACATGTTATAATAAATATCTTTCTGATATTACAAGTAAAAATTTACAAATTCACAAATCACTTCATACCATAACAGGTTATATCAACTAATGAAACGACGCTGTAAACAAAGACTTCACGTGATTTACTACGTTGCCATTTCATTTGGTTGTTATATAGGGATAGTGAGGATGGACGGGATACTTATTGTTTAACAATTTTTGTAAAATTATGGAAAAAGAAAACTTACTTCATAAAAGTATAAAATATTAGTTAATCAAATATTAATATAACTTAAAACAACGATTTTTTTGATGATTTTTTAAAATGAAACTTACAAATTTCCCCCTTCTGTCTCAACCCACCCGGGACAGAACACGACAAGAAGGTTATTAATTACAATTAATACAATAAATTTTAGTTTTAAAATTTTCAAGACATTTTGTGTTTATTTTGTGTATATTTGATCGCCTTATCAAATTTTTCTTCGCAAAAAGGTTTAACTTGCATCTGCCCAGCCTTTGCTAACATTTCCGCCATTTTTACATTCCTTTTCTTTCTTAATCTTAAATACAAAATCCTGTAACTCATTCTTTTTAGTTGAGTCTGCCAGTTTTTCCTTTTCTCTTTACCAACAAATAACATTTTTCCTGATACAGTAGTATTCCGTTTCGACCAGAATTCTAGTCTGCTATTAAGGCTTTTTACAGAGCCTTAATACAAGCACATTTTAACTCTATACGTAACGTGTATGTAGCTAAAGACACCTAGTTTACGAATATATGATTAAAGAGTTAAAAGCAAAGAATTTTGTGAAGCACCGTCTTTCGAAATGCTGCAAAAATTATAAAGTCATAGATGTAAGATTCCAAAACAAAAGTTCATTCACAAGATAAAGTCCTAGACCAGTTAGAATGTCCCACCACTATTTAATAACCTCTAGCACTACCCAGTAAAAAATAGGGTATCCAGTTCTACACTGCTATCCCGTTCCGCCTCTACTTTCCCTACATTTCAAAATATATCGTTCCTATAAAAATGATTAACAATCATGAAAAATTGTATGCAAAATTATGTAGCTCACTAAACAGTAATAGTTTCGAAGAAATTAAACTAGCTCTGAATCCATTAAACAAAATAAGTAAATATATAGGCACGATGAAATATAAAATATATAATTAAATAGAAAGTGACTGTGTATATGTGATAAACTGTATCGATTGTGAAGAGAAGTACGTTGGTATTACGGGTATGTCTACGAAATATAGACTGTACCATCAGAAAAGTTTTTGCATATTGAGAGATGCAGATACGAGAGGGGTTTATTGGAAGGGATCTCTATACTTGAAAACTTAGATGGAGTATTGAACAAAAAGAATGAAATTGGAAATGTAAGTACACGAAACTAATAAATGAAATAAATTGAAATGTTTATAATAAACATAATTTACAATTTGGTATTTGTATACTAAAATGACTATATCATAGTTATGATGTAAACTTAATTAAACCTCATAACTTTATAATAAAAGAATTTATGTAAATAGTGATGTAAGTAAATACAATACAAAAGTAATCACATTGCAAAATAAAATAATTGTAATTAAGCTTTATAAATTTGATATATATTATAATGTAAATAACAACAAAATGAAATGACATTGACATTTAATTCTTCAACTTTAATTTTCTATCAACTCAAATTGTATCACCTTCTTAATTTTCCGTATAATTTTTTTATACGTCCCATTCTCCTTGCACTTCTGTGTGTCGTTGTCCGGAATGGAAACATTTGCGATTCTTGAATCAAACTGCAAACTGAAGAGTTCAGCGAACTTTAGCCGTCAAGAATATGTCTTAGCTACGTATGGATTTTGTGCTAAATGCTTAAAGCCTATATTACGCACAATGAAGTCTAGAGATTTTCAAGCGACTATAATTGGTACCTTTAACAGTTTATCGCATTTAATCATATACTGAATTAGCTTAATTTTTTTTTCTTCGCGATACTCTTGCTGGTATGTACATCTTTGACAATATATATATATATATATATATATATATATTAATCTGAATAAAAAGTATATCGAGTCATTCAAATCAACTAAATCAGCGAGGTATAAGCGCTCATTACACTTGTGGTACAACTTCATTTCCACAGCTGAAAACTATTTAATATATGCATGCATTTGAAACCAAATAAAATTCTAATCTAAATTTAGTCACATTAGGAACTTAATTTTCTCTGACTGAAAATAAAAAATTTATAGTTCTTTATTGAATTAATATTCTTAAAAACTACTGCTTAGAATATCTACGGAATTGATATTTACTCACAGTTAATAAATTTTACCAGATAAATTTCACTTCTGTCAGTAAAGTAATAACACGAGAAAGAGGATAATTGTCAACTGTTAAATTCTTAAGATATTAATAATACCTAAAATATTATCACAATGCAAAATAAACGAATTGTCACGTTTCCTCATAGAAATAGTTATAAGGAAAGTGCTTATAATACTTCACGTGATTTGATACATATCAACATTAGCGAGCTCACGCCGACACAAACGCACATTCATCGTGGCTAACTTACTTTCTCTTGCAATAATGCGGGTGCAATATAAATCCCACCACTCCGGAAATCCTCATGACCTGTCCAGGTGATGGAGTGCGGAACAGAAAGAGACGAAAAAGAGAAGAATGTGGGGAGTAATGAAATTCCATATGATACGTACTGCCTTCCATCTACTTTGGAAACTTTGAGATCTCAAAAACACTACAAAAGAAATTAAATGATTTATTTTGTGACATTATCCTGAGAATATTAAAATAAATTAAAGGAGACCTTCTAAAATTTGGGTAATTTATTTTGCTTGAAATTCTCAGAAATTATGTTAATGAAATTTTAAAATAATATTCGTAATTATAGTTTTGCCAGGTCTAACTACAGGATAAGTGCCGTTGAATCAAACTTTCATCATAAAATTATCTCTGAAATAATTAACATTACTTCCAATGTACAGAATGGTACAAATGCTTTAAGTAGGATCTATGCCCCCTTACTTTGTTTTTATATAAATGTCATCTTTCCGCTCGTTTGAAATTTAAAATTGTAACTAATTAATTAAAACATGGAGTCCAGTAATTAAATAGAAAGTATTTTATTATACTTTCCTTATCATTTATAGAAGCTTTCGGTTGTTGTTTTGCCATAATCTTCTTATGAGATATGAGATGAACATTAAATTGCTGGACTCCAGATTTTAATAAATTAATAGTAATCCACCGATCTGAAATAATTTTCTACTGTGTTAAAATTGTAATTTAGAAGAGCTGTCAATTACAAGAAGACACTATGCACCTGGTAGAAGTTTAAAAAATTGTCCGTTTGGGGCAGCTAAACAATATATTATCATTACGAAAATTAAATTCCTACGAGTTCACTTACACTACGGGAAAATTTGACGTTACTGTAATTACTACACATTTTATGGTATTATTATAGTGAACGATTCAATGCCGACAATAATTTGCTGCAAAATTGCTGGAACGTCCTTACCATGGTATTATTTGCGAAGTGTTCGAAATTTATTAAAATTGATAAGTTCAAACATATAGTTATCTTCTCTATTTAGTTTCAAGGCCTTTGGTTGAACTTCGATTGAAGTAATTTAATTTTTGTAAATATCTGTATCTGATTAGAAAACCTTCAGACGTCTAGACAACAAAGTACATAAAATTAGTCCTGTAACAACCTTCACATAATTCTGCACATGGATTGCAGATTGGAGAACTTTTTTATTTTTATAATACTGAGGTCCCGCAATATATTCTCAATGAACTGTGAGTTATTTATTATCCACTACATGGGCGACGAGCTGCAAATATCTAGGAATATATTTCAACAATATAGGATGACTTTTTGGGATCCCTACAAAAAACTTAAATAGAATTATTGGAAAAAGCTCATTAAATGGCTCTTAATATTGTGCGAGTAGGGCTAGATCGCAGGAATAAAAACGTAGAACAATTAGGATGGGAGCTATTGTCACAAATGAGAGAGAAAACAAGGCTGCATTTGTTTTTTAAAGCTTATAAGGGCCAAAAAACATGGGTTAGCATATAAAAGCAAAAGACTAGTGATAGATGGGATCATAAAATCAAGGTATAATGTAGAACCAGGAAACAGATGTTAGTAAATCGTCATTCCTAAATAGGATCATCAACGACTGGAATAATTTACCTGTGGGAGTATTAAATATAAGAAACCGTAGAATGTGAAGTGGCTTTCCTCAATAATATAAATTAATTTCATATGTAAGGATTGTAACAATACATATCATTATCATAATTAAAGGGGAGTTGCCTGTTTCAGGATCACCTTCATGTAGGCTGTTCATACTAACGAACAGTCCAATTTACATGCGTTTTTCTTTAATAGGTATAATCATTTCAAAGGTAGATGGTTTATTTATATTAAAAGTAATATGTATCTGTAACCGGACTTACGCCTAATTGTAGATTATCAAATAAATACAATATAAATATAAACTTACCCATTCATCGCTTGTCCTTAAGATTTATAACAGCTCTCTTCATAGTTTGTTTAACTCTTACAGTCTTTTCGCCTTGATATTTCAAGTATTTTATTTTAATACAATAGTTTGAAAGCTTTCAATCATCTATAAACGAATTAATCTATATTGATAAATGAATTCTCTGAACCTCTATACAATGGTGAAACAATAAATTATTCAAATAATATAAATTCAACGAAATTAAAATTAAAAATACTAAATTGGCGTAATTAACGCAATTATTTCAGATTTCCAATTTATTTTGCTATATATCATTGTTACTGGAAATTAAGGAACGTAAGGCAATAACAAGAAGCAGTACTGTTGGTTTCAGGCTTTATGATAAGCGGAGTTTAAATGAGGACCTTAAATCATCTGAGAGGGAGGGAGCACCGTGTCCTCCTGCAGCAGGCGTTGACGAATTGCGAGTCTTGGTCCTTGTTCGCAAAATTTAAGGCAGTAAAGATGAAGTACTTCTGTGGCAAGCAAGTTCCGGCCGCTGGGAAGACGTACGGTGAGTTTATATACGAAACAGACAACAGCAATTACACAACGTAAAATAGCTTCAGTTGTTTCTAATTGCTACGAAACCTTATAAAAACCCGATGAAATATATCTGCGTTTTGTTGTGCCCTCTATATGATATGAAAACGAAGATTGTTTACTTTCTTACTGTTTGTCATAAAATAATAATTTGTGCTACATGTTACAGAAAACCAAAATGCGTTAGCACTGTTATGACCTTCTTGCAGTTAAAGTCTATAAAAGTAATAAATATACGTTACGGAAACTTTTTTGTGTTGGTCGAAAAATAACTATATGGATGCACTATCGTTAGCTGAACGAATAAGTGTTAATATAATCATGAAACAGTATCTGATGAAAATAACTGTCGATTTTTGTGGCCAATGAAACATCTGTAACAAGGTCAATTTTATTTTGGTCGGAAAGAATTCATCTTATGAAGCCGCCATCTTGGGGCCTAAAGCGAGCCGTCTGATATGCATTGTCATATGGGCGTTCGATAGTAATATTGGACAGTTTTGAGATAATATCTATGCTATGGATTATAAAAACTTCAGCTATCACGTGTTAATCTTAGACTGTAGATCCCCACGGAGCCGTGAACAAGAAATGAAGGGATCCTTTGCAACTTATAGATGTTACAGAATTTGGCCCTGACTCTTCAGTCGATGCTGGTTCGGAATGTAGAAAGGACATGAGGTGTGATGATTATCTTGGAGGGTTGTATAGAGGCAAGAAAGGTCAGGACAGTTCGGTAGTGCGGGGGTAGGTACGCCTGAGTCTGATTACGTAAGAATCGGTAGTTTGGGGATTTTACCAGATGTGCAGTTTTAGATATGTGTATAATTTACAATCAATATCATACATTGCAAGAAGTGTGAAAGGAAAGGAAATCTGTTAGGGTGAAACCTAACAGGGAAGCGAAAGAGAGCCTGCGGCCAAGCTGTACGCTAATCGACTTCCCCGTGAAATGGTGGTTTGTGGGTTCTTAAAGATGCGTTGTGGATATCATTGCTCTAGTAAGTAGGACCGCTGATATGCCGATCTGTTTCTCAACACTCTTGGGACACTGCCGGGTTGTTAACCCTTATTGCGATTGTCTTAAGGAATGAGTCAATACAACAAGGCAAATGACCTACGTTGTAGCAAAGAAATCGTGAATTCCTTACACGGTCACTATTTCAGAAAGTTTCACAAAATATCAAACAAAATTACTTTAAATTTTTTTTCCAACACTGACCTTTCCAAATCAATGTCTTCGCAGTACTCCAGTCGACGACAAAAAACTAAACTCATTTAGCCTCATTTGTCTTTTAACGATTAAATTTATTAATAGTGAGAAACCTGTGACCCTTTATTATCTTTGTAAATCTTAATATAAATTTTGGAAAGGAATTATTTTCTTTAAAGGTAAGTCAACTGAAAATATGGTAGAAAAATATATGTTTAAAACAAAGCTTTATTGTTTTTTAAAATGACTAATTCTAGAAATATTCTTTCTAATCCTTAACTTTGAAAAAATTTGACGTAAAAATCTCAAAGGATGACTAAACTACTAATTGATTCATACGTAAAGTTCTATCTTCTTCTCAACATGACTCCTTAATTTATTAACGTACGAATCATATGATTTGGATTTAATAACATTAAATTGTGTATATACGAATGTCATACACAACCATGTTAATTCATTCAAATAGAAGAAAGAAATTATTTGGTGAATTATAAACCACCATTACTTTAAAAAAATTATAAAAGCAAATATTCAAATGAAACATTTAGCATTAACTTAGTAAATAAATAAACTTGAGTTAAACAAATTTTTATTAACTTTATTCTACAATTACCTGAAATGAACATCTTCAGATGTTCTTATAAAGGATAAAGAAAGTTTTACTTCCAAACATTATATTAGTTCCACAATTTTTTATCATGAATAGTTAAGCAATATGTATTATAATTATCAGGTAATATTATGTGGACACGGCAGTATAAGAGGCACACCAACTGTTTAGCACTACTCTTTTGACATAGTCAATTACATTTTCAGCCTTTAACAATATTTGACTGTTTCTATTAAAAATAAGCTGAGTGATAGTTATTTTATACAACGATTCTGAGGGATGCATTCAATTGCCCTCATTAACAGATGCTGTCCATTGGTGTAGCAAATATTTTGGAATTTCATTTCCAAATATGAACTGAATACACGAGGAACTCACAACTTTGAGAGACACACGAGAATATTGAGTAATATTTATTTGCTTTATCATCTTCCTCAATTTAACTGGTGTAGGTTGATTGTTACCAGTTTTCCAAACTTGGGGGGGGGGGGAAGTTGTCGATACAATCTGTGAACAGTCTGCTTACCAACAAATAACCAGCAGGTTCTGGTCCCACTTTGCAGTTCTAGTTTGGTCCCTTCGGAATATAAATAACTTAATTTATTTACAGGAACGGTTCTTATAATTCGGCGCGACACAATAACACATATATAAAACAAAAAGATCAAGAATACACGCTGTACATAGAATAGACTATATAAATCCAATATGACCACTGCCATTAAGAATCATGAGAGAGTAACCAGACATATTTTTAAAGACCCTTATCAGTATTAAATGGACGGTTTTTGGTCTGTTACGCAATATTTATTAATAGTGCGTTTGATGAACTGAATTACAACTGTAATGCATGTCAGTAAAACTATAGGAAATATGTCGAGTGTAATACTAAATGGACAAATTTAGCTTCTCTTTTTGGTAATTATCTCATAGTAATATTGGAAAGAGGAAACAAGAACAAATTTTAATTACATAAAGTTTTGGAAGGTGAATTGGTGGACTAAATTGAAAGACAGGGGAATGATTCAATTTTAATTATGTTTAAGTATTTATTTTATTTAGACTAATTACATTCAATTCTCATAAGTAACAAACAACTCTTTTCAGTCTGAAAATTTTATTCCTTATTATTTTAACGTTGTTCTTTAAATGGCTGTCATGTAAATACTTTTAATCACTTTCAACAGTTTTCATTTTTTTGGGTAAACAGTCTACATGAGGGTGATCCTGAAAAATGTTTTCTGTATAATATCTGTAAAAATTATATGAGAACTTATGAAATCATATGAAATATTCAATTTAATTATTAAATTAACAGGCTTAAATTTTATTTAATTTTGTTGTGTGCTTTTACGAATAGCGGTTACAAACAAATTATGTAGAAGTTCTAAAATATGTTTTAAAACATGTAAATAAAGACAACTCTTGTTGTTGTTGTGGTATTCAGTCCTAAGACAGGTCTGATGCAACTCTCATTGCTAACTTATCTTGTGCAAGCCTTTTCCTTTCCGTATAACTAGCACATTTCACATCCTCCCTAATCTGCTAAGAGTATTTCATCATTGGCCTCCCTCATCTGTTCTTACCTCCCACATCCCTCTAATGCTTATTTTCAAGACCCTCATGTCTTAAAACGTGGCCTATTAATCTCTCACTTCTCTTGATCAATGTACTTCATATTTTTCGCTCTTCCCCTATTCTGTTTAGAACTTCCTCGTTAATGATTCTATCCACCTATTTGATTTTTAGCATTCTCTTACAGCACCACATTTCAAAGGCTTCTATCCTTTTCCTTTCTGCAACTCCTACCATCCACGTTTCGCATCCATATAACGCCGTACTGCATACGAACATTTTTAGCAATGATTTTCTAATATTCACACATATTAATAGTAAGTAAATTTCTCTGTTTTGCGAAAGCCTTCCTTGCCTGTGCTACCCTACTCTTTATGTCTACTATACTTCTACCATCCGTAGTTATTACGCTACCCCAGTAGCATAATTCCTTAACTTCCTTCAAAATATCCTTTCCTAATCTAACACCCTTTGTTATTCCACTATTTCCCATACTACACTCCATCACGTTGGTTTTCCCTCTATTAATCCTCATGTTGTATTCTTTCTCCAGGACCACGTTCATGTTACTTATTATATTTTCCAAGTATTCCTCTGACTCCCCTAATACTACAATATCATCGGCAAACGGCAGGGTTTTTATTTCTTCTCCTTGCGGTATGATTCTCTTTCCATATTCCGTTTTATGTTTCTTCATCGCCTGTTCTATAAATAAGTTAAACAGCATGGGCGACGGACTGAATTCTTGTCTTGTATTGTTTTATATAATTTATGATATATTTCTGTGTTATTACCACCTATAAAAACAGGCTTTATTATATTAACTCACTGTCGTGTATTGCTAGTAGTGTATTAAAATTTCATGTTACCAATTGAGGCACAATTAGATTATGGAAAATTAATAAATAAAACATAAAATTAATTACATGCGTTTAGATTGTTTATTAATTTATTTTATTAATCCTCTAAAGATGAAATAGAATTATATATCTAATATTTCCAGGACATTAAAATATTAGAAAGAGAAATATGTTAAGGGCAGACTGCACAAAATAGTTCTTAATGGGATTCCCTTGTCTAGATCCCGACCTACTAGCTGCAAGTTTCTCTAGCGTTTCCCCGTATCATTTTCTCTATATTAATAGCGAAAGTAAAATACTTTACTTAATAAAACATTAAAATTTTATCACATACGCAAAATTAATCACATAAATGATACTAATCATTAATTTTTTGTATGTCAGAAAGAACCGTGTCAACTTGTTTAGTATTAGAAATTAAATCATTTTTAAATTTCCTTACAATTATTCTTTCTAATGAAGCATAATTTGAGAAGCTTCGGCTAGTAGAAAAGTATGCAATTGGGCCGTATCCAATGATAAAACGCAATGAAAAGCACATAATTACCACTTCTGATCTTGGAGGTACAGGAAGAAACATTCGTGGGTTCTGTGACTTAAAATTTTGACTGTCAGTTGCGAACTTTTTGGTTAGGAAGAACCAACTTTAAGTGGAAAGAAAGAGGCGATCCTTCAATAAGATAAGTTTAATTATATCGTTCGTTTCAGTTGTTAAGGTGGCAATAAGAAACTAATTTCATGTTTAACAGTTAGTTAAAATAATATTTGGGAAATAAGACATGCAGTTTCCTAAATATGACAGAGAGGGGGGCCAGGCAAGCTAGATACATACTGAAGAAAAATTAAAAGTATTTTAAAAGTAGTTAATTCTTTACTTGTCACAGAGGGGACAATTAAAGGTGTCCACACTTCGAGGGATCCATTACAAAAAAGTGGAGAATTTTGTTCGACAGCCAGCAAATTGCACCATGTAACATATAAACGTTTTTAAACACATGTATTCACATAAATTTATGTCAAATACCTACCCTGAAAGCAAAGAGGTCTTGCTGAAAATTGCCAATAATAATAATAATAATAATTTATTTTTAATAATTAATATAATAATAAAATTACTATTTACAAATAAGTAATGATAAATTTGTCATGGTTAAAATAGTAAACAAACGTAAAAATATAACCTTACAACTTTAACAGTCTTGATTAATTGATAAATAATTATTCATTTGATTCCAGGGTGAGAATTATACATAGCTTAATATTGTACCCAAATATTCGAACGTTGATTACTGTTAGAGCGATGTAAGCAGATAACTTTCAAGTGCGGCCTACCAAGAACTTTGTGCAGGGTTGATAAATTGCGTTGGAAGAGCAAATACACCGCCCCAGAAATTAATTTCTACTGCGAAATTGATTTTAATTGCGGAATCTTAAACTACTAACGCAATTACAATTTCCGGTAAGTTTGTAAATTCGAGTTAGACTCTAAATCTTAAGTGGTAACTACGGTGAGCAATAAAATTCTGTGACCTCATTGACGTAAATATTGTAAACACTAAAGGCGAAATAGTAAAATCAAACAATAAAACATAGGATGAATTCGTCTTTCATATTGCATGTGAATAATAATATATAGGATCAGACAGTCAACAAAAGACGAAATTTATTTATACAGAATTAAAATGTTAGTGTTAGGGTTATCTTTCGGTATAAAAGTCCCCTAGGCTCATAAGCTAAAGTATAGGCCTATCATTTTTTCTTAAGTTCTCCCAGAATAAAAATTTCTCCTTTATTTTAAATTCATTTATAAGATTATTGAGCAGCCATTTGAAATTTCAATCAACAATGGAAAATCGCGAAAGTAGTGCCAATATACAAATCGGGATGGAGGGCGGAAACTTTCAAGTACAGGCCGGTGAGTTTTACGTCGGCAGTGTGAAAACAATTAGAAACCTGATAGTTGAGCATTTGAGGGAACATTACGGACATTAATTCTATTGTTTGTAAATGTATTTAAAATAGTTGGTTTTAATAATTTAGTTCGCCTTTTTGAGAATTTTTTGGAAATCTATGATAATTATGAGGTGCAAGGGTGTACACCGTGCGAAGTTAATAGGGCAGTATTGACAGATTTCTTCCTATTCTGTTTCTCACACGCAAGGAAAACTTACAAATTTAGCAATTAGTCTGTTTACTCCTTGACTCCCTTAGCCGAAAAGATAAGCTTTGAACAATGTTTTTTATGCATAAATTAAAAAATTGTAACATAGAACCCATATTTAATTTATTGTAATACTATGTTTGTAGTACGTTTGACGAGGCCTCAAAATGGAGACAAAACGTCGCTTTTGAATAAAAAGTGATAAATTTATATGCTGAATTTTTGGCCGTCTTTTTAAATTTTTATTTATTTATCGTATAATACTTTGTTTGACTGTCAAAATAATGTGTTACTCTAGACTATTTGACCATTGCTAATAGTACGGTTGTGAAATTTGTGCGTTTGATTAATTTTGCTCATTATTGTTTTCTCTGAAACTATTACATTCAATGTGACACAAAATACACTAATTTAACCGGCTAGTGGCCTGATTTGTTTATAATGGCGCTAATTATCAATCACGTTCAGGAGACCAATCAAAGTTGAGAGCCCTCAATCGAAGCGATAATTTTCCATGGCGGTGATATTAGTTAAATTTTAATGTAGTAACAGGACCTAATTAAAAGAAAATTAGTTTTTATTTTGCTGTTAAAAAAACAGAACAATTGATCAGTACAATATTTACCTGTAAAGAAATATCGTAGTTAACGAACTGTATACGTGTACTTCGCTACTGAGTTTCATAAATAAAAATGAAATTAAAAATATTATTAACGTTTGTTGATTAATGAAGGTAAAAAGACAAAAAGTCACGCTGCTATGCGTATATAAGTATGTTTTATGAAATTCAGTACAATTAAAACTTTTCCTGATATTCTCTTCTTTCGATTTGTAATTATTATGTGATATGCACGTAACATCCGCTTCACGTTAGCTCAGTAAAATGCAGTCATCTCATTTAATATAGCGGTACTCAAGCAAAGACGGCGAATCTATGCGTAGCAAGTATTTCATATGATTTGTAATTTTTTATAAACTCAGAGACTCTTAATAGAAATGAGCTAACTACGTCGAGAAAGAAATATAAGTATTGAAATTCATTTAATTCTGTTCAGTCGTCCTTCTTGTTGCTAAACAGACCGGAAAACAAATACCTAACCACATTATATTACATAAAAATAAAGAACGTTATATTGTTTCCTTATTTAGTTGTAATTTATGTTAAGGTGAAAATTAGTAAACAGTTGAGTGGATTCCTGATTGGATCTTGTTTAACCAGAGATGCTTGACTTACGATTTTAAAAATTATTTTTTTGACTTTGCATGATACCTCCAGATATTAATTTGAATTCGCATGAACTAGAGACAGTAAATATTCAAATATGATCATTGAAATATCTTTATTAACATTTCTGTGTCCCGTTTAAATGATCAAAACATTAGTTTTTATTTATATTGATATGACATTTATAATATTGCTTCACAATTTGGCGACAGTAAATGTAATGATGAATTTATGTTATGCATAAACATTAATATTAGTTCCCAACAGTTGAGACGCCAATTATGTAAATATATTTATATAGTACTTTTTGTTAATATAGGCATCGCCGACCTGATGTGCATTAGCGGTATCACCTTCCTACATCTCCAGAAAGAAGATGGATGTTTGAGCTCGTAATGGTCAGGAAAACCGAGAATAAGACTGACGGAGAATCAACACACTAACCACGTTCCACTCCAAAAAATCAGGAATGTGTCACGTAAGGTAGCAGTCTGGCAGTAGTCCCGGTAGGCCAATGGGATGTAGCTTCTTGAAGAAAGAAATAATGAAATATTGACATCAACTGATAACATCCCGCTGTTGATTGGGGAATTCTGGTTTCAAATATCGACAATTGTTGGCACGAAATTTATTTAATATTAAACACACAAATTTTCTATGAGCTTTTTTACAAACCTGTTTCTTTTGAACAACTCGAACTATGTTAACAGAAATAAAGTTCAAGAGGAATTTACAATGTTGGGGGGATAAATAACGTGAACTTAACTTGTTTTTAATTGTTTAGAGGAAGAAATAATAATTGGGGTTTTGGTGGGTTTTCACCGTTGTCCCGAACGTGGATATCCGTGCATGTTTCCTTTTGCCTTTCCTGGCTCTCAGAAAAGGATTGCGTCTCCAGAAGCCTAAACCAGGATGATTCTCATACATCCATAATGTAGAAAAAAAGTCTCTAAACGACTATTTTTTTCTGATCGTTGGAAATAGATTTTGTCATTGAGCATCACTAGTAATGGGCTGTTAGAATGTCTTTTAATAGTTTTATTTGTGGAAACACGTCAATGTTCAGCGGATCAAGATTATAGGCTATGTAAGATGTTGATCTCTCCTAAATCTCCCTTCTGTTAACAATGTTACATCATCAGCCTTCCGTCACGACTTTCTCTTTCCTCAGCGTCGATGCTGCGTCAATCTTGAATATATTTCTATCAATAATTACATAAGTGAATTTCTAATACAATAATTTCTCATTAGAATACGTTCACTACTATTTTAAAAGGAATAAATATTTATGAGAATCCCATCAAATGGAGTACGTAAATTACGTTTTATTGAAGACATAAATTGTGGTTGTTTTAGCTACCAGCATTTTAAATGCAATTAATTTGATAATATAAAATATTCGAGTTCAAATGGCATAGGCTTTCCAGGAATATTGATTTTATAAATGATTTTAGGTATATGGAGCGGGTTAAATCTTAATTACCACACAATAGTATCTGCGATATTAAACATCCGCAAAGTTGTTGTAATAATGAATTTACCCCAATAACACACCGGGAAACGTTTATATATGAATTTAGTTCACCATGGACGTAAAAGACGATGATTGATGATTCCAATTATAACATATGCTGAGGCAAAACCTGCTAAAATCATTTTCAATATTATAGAATTTTATCGAGTGTACTGCGATTGGAATATTTATAAGTAATCTCGAAACATTTTATGTAATTAAAATAATATTAATATCATTAATTATTTACAAGAATATTAATACAAAGCAATCTTTTAAGTTTTGAAATAAATACTATGAATACTTTTCCAATATGTCTGGGAAGTTTTATAAAAAGTCATACACCGTGTCAAAGTTTTTCCGTTTAGTATTCTGAGTGAAGAAACTCTTCTGAAAGGTTTAATTTTAAACGAGTCATTTAATTAGATATAAGAGATAGATGTGCGTCTGTGCATATTAATTTTACACCTTAATACTAATTATTATAGCATACATATATTTTTTCTTTAAGTATACATCTGTAATCAAAAGCTTTCCCTCCCAGATATTAGAGAATTAAATATTATGTAGGTATAGATAATTATTGAGGTGTAAATTAAATAACATCATCTTGGCGACAGATTTTTCTAAAGAGAAAATTTGAATTGTGGTGTTCTCGATATTTCAATATAACAGCTGTAACGGATTTAACCTCCGTTGCCTGGAGGGAAGTAGATGTATTAAGCCCGGAGGCGTTACAGGAATGCTTTCAATTTCCATGTACTCGCTGGAATCCCACAGGCCACTTACAAAAGCAAGCTTAGACAGAATGAATAATAAATAAGATCTATTAACAGAGGAGTCGTACGGACCCTGTGGATATTTGTCTGTTCCAAGTTCTCAATGGACACTCGCCTCGATCCAAAACCTACCTCCCAAAGTAATTTATTTTACGTAAACAGTCTTTGCCGAGGAGACATTGGAATGGGTGATTTTTGCATGATGTAATGTGTGAATTTAAATTCTGGTGATTATGATGGACATTAATAATTTGATGTTGTACCATTCACCGCTTTACTCTAAAAGTAACAAACATATCTAAGTAATTTATTGTATATAAATCAATTAATATGTTCCGAAATTAAAATTATACAAATAGTGAACAATTTTGCGTAACTGACTGTGAATATGTTGAAGATACCAACGTTTGTCGATTCCCGGCCAGGTCCTTGCTTGATTCATTATTTTAATTTCTGCTAAGCGAAATTTGAGCTTTATTTCTGTATCCTAAATGTTGTTTATTTAAGTACTCAGAGGAGATTAAAAGAGAGCAAATTCAAACGTTTATGTATAAAACAGAAAATTAATTTAATTTCGCAGTAAATGAGTAATGTTATAGATTCGTACCTACGCTATGAAAGTTCCGCCAGGCGGATTAAAGGCCTTAGAAGAACAAATAAAGTTTTTACTGAGGTGGGCGTTAAATTAGCTTTAGGCCATTAAAAGGATCTCTTGACAATCAGTTCTGAGCAGGCTTTTAACATGTTATCTATATTCTATTTAAACGTTAATCACATATTTCATTATAAATAAAGGCTTAAGTTGACTTGGATGCCAAAGACATATCTTGATATCCTTCTCCCAGGTCATGAATAAAGAAACGTAAGGATTACATAAATTCCATTCATTTTTAAAAAAATTTATGTATATTTCAATAAAATTCAGTACATTAAAAGATTTCGTAAAATTCAACTCAGATTTATTTTCTATGACCCTACCAACTTCGACTGACACAGATCCAATAATCATTTCTATATCAGTAATCGCCTGTTACAATAGGTCTTATCAGCTCCGAACAAGCCGCGTCCATTACTAACGTTGACGCAGCAATTATTAATAGCGTCAATGCCCAGAATAGTTCCTGATTCAATTACAAACTTTTATCACTAAAAACATTTGTAATTTTAAAATTTTCCTTTATTACTATTCAATGACGTTCGAGGCTTGGTGGATACAACGTAGGGTCTCCAAGTCAACTTGTTCCTAAATAAGTGCACAATGGTGTTTGAATTCACAATAAATTATAATATTTTTGTACTGCAATAAAAAATATAGTGATCAAGTAATGTAGTGGTAATATACATAACGCTCGGAATTTGAAAGAAAATGTGTAGCAGAGCCTTAGTTGTTATAAATATAAATACATAGATCTAGTTTTTCGGAAGCTCGTGGTTTGTACAGTACTAGATATTGAACAACTTCAATCTCACAGTCTACATTAGTTTTTAAACAGAATTCTGTTCTATGGTGGTCGTAGCATGGAGGAGAATGTGCTGTATCTTAACATTAAACAATAACTCACTCATCGGAAGCAAGAGGGACAAGTACCACGGATCCTTGCGTTTCCCGTGGACAATATTTGGCGATTGCAGGATAGTACTCTTAAACTATAACCTAGGAGCCTTTAGCTGTCTTCTGAATTTCCCTTCTAATCCTTTCATACACTAATAAGGTGTTACCTATTACCAGTATGTAGCCTGCCACTTTCTAAAAATGTCATCATTTAGTTCATGTTGTTGTGGTACTCAGCCCTAAGACTGGTCTGATGAAACCCTCCATACTAACATAAGGATACCATTTCATTTCTACTACACCCCACATCCTCCCTAACTTACTTAGCGAATTCCATCCTTGGCCTCCAACATCTGTTCTTAACCCACACACTTCCCTCTAATGACAAGACCCTCATGTCATAAAACGTGGGCTATTTTTCCGTCTCTTCTCTTGGCCACCGACCTTCATATTGTTCGCTCTTCCCCTATTCTGTTAAGAACCTTCTCGTTAGTGATTCTACCAATCAATCAGCATTCTCCTATAGCACCACATTTCAAAGGCAACTATTTTTTCCTTTTCCTACCGTCCACGTTGCGCCACACTCCATACAAACATTTTTAGTAACGATTTCCTAATATTTCAACTTGTATTACCCGTAAATAAATTCCACTTTTCACCAAAGCTTTCCTTTATGTCTACTATACTTCTACCATCGCTGCCCAATTATGAGAATTCCTTAACCTCCATCAAAATATCCCTTCCCCATCAAACACGCTGTTTTCCATAGTACACTACATTAACTTGGTTTTCTGCCTGTTACTCCTGATATTGAACTCTTTCTCCAGGATCACGTCCATTCCTTTTATTATGGTTTCCAAGTCTTCGTCTGCCTCCCCTAATACTACAATATCTTCAGCAAAGCGTGGGGTTTTTATTTCTTCTCCTTGCAGTATGACTCCTTTTCCATATTCCGCTTTAAGTTTCTTCGTCGCCTGTTCTACACATAAGTTAAACAGCATGGGCGACAGACTATATCCTTGTCTGACTCCATTATTGATTTCTTTCTTTTCCTGATCATCAATTATAATTACTGATGACTGTAGTTTATATTTTTTAATTCTTAACATACATCAATTGGTTTCTTACTATACAGGTTGAATTAATAATTGCTTATAAGATTATTAAATCTGCGATAGTTGAATAAATGGCAAGACCCACTTAGAGATGTATTTACAGCGCAAAAGGTTCCAAACTATCTAACAACATAATAGTTGTTTTCTAAATTTAGTGTTTTGCCCAATCAATTTTATAAGTTTTTACAGGTGTATTTAATTCATAATATAGTTCTGTTAAAAATTGTTGCGGGATAGTTATGTCTTTATTTAATAATGTGAATAACAGCTTTTTTATAAAAGAGCAAGTTTTTCAAATTGTTTCTACTCTTTCAGAATATATTAGAAATGACCTCAATGTTTTACAGTCTTAATTTTCTTACATTTTTATTTGAGATTCATTTATAATTACTGCCAAAATGTAGTAGCTTATCGCATGGTTGACATTGAGACTGATATCCACTGAAAATTATATATTTATTATAGTATTAATATATATCATTTTATTTTAACTTTTCTGAAGCAAAATATTGTATACATTTTGAGAAACGAAATATTTATATATGTTTACCAAAGTTTGAATTATTTTTCTTACTGTAATATAAATACTTTAAATTCGTCAACAAGAAGATATTGAAGAATTATTTTAAGTTTTCATCTGACGATGTCTGAAAGGCGGAATGAAATGTTGTGATTTTAGTATAGGTTAAACTTAACTATTCTGACATATTGACTATTTTATTTATGCAATTACTAATTTGTTATGTGATTATTCTGTTGGAATTTTAATAATTATTTACTTTGGGGATCATTATTTGCTATTGCTGTGGTGATTTGGTGTCGATGCTTGAACTTCTGTGTTTTATACGAGTTGTATAGCCTTTATCACGCAGAACTACACTGTGCTGAAATTAAATAAACAATATGAAAATATTTGTCGTTCGAGTAATCCTCCCCTACAGAAAAGGTAAGACAGAATTATTTTAAAGACATATGTGACTCCCTCCTCTATTATCAGAAATAAGAAGGAAAGACTGAAGTTCCGCGTCGCATATTCCATTGTTCACTTTTGTTTCCCCTTCACCGCCTTGCTTGCTTCCAAATCGGCTTAACTTCTAAGTCTCAGCTTTTGCGATGCTCCTATTAATTGTTAGTGAAGAACTTTCAGAGTGGAATTTCATGGCAAGCTACCACAGGAAAATATTAATTTAGCGACGCTCCCAAGAGAGAAAGAAATGCTATAATTTTCTGCAGTAGTCGCTGAAGCGAGCATTTCGTATAGATGCCTGCTGCCAAAGGGAATTAATTACCCTTCTCTCGAATGAGTTCGAACGGCGAAAATTCAAGATATACTACGTATATAAAATATATATTATATGGGAGTGTCACAACTCGAAAATGTAATCAAGATTCAATAGGTAAATAAAACTAAAAATATTTTGTTAATAGAAAACAGAAATTTATATATTATGAACACAACGTATGGTATAGTGTACTGAATGTTCTTTACCGTCATTAAAGGACAGTATTATTAATACAATTTTTTTAATTCAACTTCTCATTTAAATTAAAAATCATGACTGGCAATTACAGGAAAACTTAACATTTACACATACTCAAGAAATTTTGAATTCATGTAAAATATTTAAACAAAAGTTAGACAAAATATCCAATTCAGGAATGATTTTACAACTTTTTATGATATTTTTACATGGTTTTAATCTAGTCTCTATGACTACCTAGTTTTCAATTTAATTTTTTTACAGTGATTTATTAGGTAAATGAAATTTTATACATCAATATCAAAGCATATCTGGACCATCGAAATATTTTTAAGTAAATTTTGAAGCTTCAAAATTTAATTTATTCTAGTTCATATTAGCTTGCTTTCCTTCTTAGCAGAATAATGAATTTCTTGATCCGTAACCCCGGCCCTAATTTACACTCCAATATTCATTTTCCGTATTCCACTTTAATACTACTCCCGCTTTAATGGAAAACAACGACAGACGTCAAGCAGACAAAACCATTTTATTGTTATGTCTTTTATTTGCAGTTTCTATTCGTCGTCTACTCGACGGAGTATTTCCCACTTCTCAGCCTCGAGAAAGCTAATAATGAGGTTTGGTGTGGGACTTGTAGGGATCTCGTTGCTTAATTTAATAAGATGAAATTTTGAAACTGAGAGAAGCGGCGAAATTGATAAATTATTATCACTGTTTAATATAATGCCACATTTATTTGAGAAGTTAAGTTTCTAAATTTGGCGTGAAAGAAATTAACTATAAATGCTACCTTAGAAATCGTAACGGCATCTGGGAAGACTACCGTAAGAATCTTGTTTAGTTTTACTTTACAGTGAATTAAGATTGTAATCGCTTGAACGTAATAGAATCCCTTGACTCTAGCCTATAGAAAATTGTTAAGATGCGATGAGCTCTTAAGATTGTGCAAAACTTAATTAGATTGTTTCATGCTGAATACGAATTGTAATTTGCGGAAGATGTTAACGGGTATTTCATTTCTATAAAAGGGGAAATTATGAAAATGGTATAAGGAAGAAGCACCCAATGTTTCGAACTGTAAAATACTCCTGTGGTGTTCATGGAAAATAGATCAAGAATCGTAACAGATTACATGAACTGTTCACAGTTGAAGACTGATAATTATTCCTACTTGCTCGTAATGAACGCATAATACAAAATTTGATGAAACTATACGTGATTTAGTTATAAAAAGCTCATTTTTGTTGGAAATTTAAAAGGAATGCGATGTTTGTCTCCAAGGAATGTTTGCAAAGTGACGAATATCTTTTATCATACGTATGATATAATCCATTATTTTGTATTATTTGCAAAATAAATTCTTGTTAAATACATAAATATGTATGAATAATTCTACTTTCATAAAAGATTATATTAATATTTATTTTTCCAATAAAGGATGAATATTTAGTTTCACTTCAAATGGCTCAACAGACCTGACACGAAGCTCTTTATATGTAAAGTATCTAAAATGACGTACTTATATACCCTAATATTTATTATAGAATACAGAGTCAGAATATATTAATAAACTTGAAATGGAATTATTATTTTAATTATGAAACGTTATTGATAGCTTAGTGACGCTATCTAGCTAAGGGCTGAGAAGGCGTGTGTTTCGAACGGTTATATTGTGAGTGTCTGCACGAATCCACCGTTTCTCACCAAGTTCACACACACTTGACTTACCGGTCACGTTCTTACTTCGCCTTGTGATAACCCCTGGTCCCAGATTGTTCCTTGACATAGGTACCACCAGTGATCCTTAATTTTAGACTCTCCGAACGTATCTCTAGATTATTTTAAAGTCACACATTTGTCACAGGACTTCTTTCGAGCAAGAAGCCCCTTTTGGCGACTAACTTCTCCTTTTTTTTCGTATCAGCATACTTTTCAAATTAACTCCCTTATAAATGCAATTGAGGTGGCACTAAAACTTGAATCCAATACCTACGATTAGTTACAAATAAACTATAAGAAAATGTAGCACTTTTAAGTTCTGGGTTTACTATTTATAAAATCATTTGTAAACTAATTTTGGACCAAGGTAATCTTTTTAACTCAGATTTTTCAGTAGTTTTTAATTTACAATTAGTCTTAGGCAAATTTCCTCAATAAATTTTTGATATTCTAGACAGAATAAGTTTAAAGTATCAAGATTTATTTATGTCGATTCGTACTTTTCAGTTGCTGCGATTTGTTACAAACCTTCTATATGTAAGGTAATACGTAATAAAGAGAGTTTTACGAGGGTTGTTTGATAAGTCTGATGAATGTTTATGGAAGAGCGGGAAATATATATACATATATGTATGTATAACAATCAGAACTGTTTTATAGTAAAAATGTTCTATGAGTTAACTTTATAGTATTAAAATAATATGAGCGGGAATCCATCCAATAATGTTATCCCGCATCGTCGAGTCTCTCGGCCATTTCTTCTTTATAAGCCTTTTAAGGGGAGTTTCGTGTTGTTAGGCAGACCCACGTTCATTTGGGTGAGGACTTAGTCGCCGGAAGTGTCTAGTGCTTCTGTTCGTACATTCCTCGCGAATAGTTGGCATTTTTAAATCCGTATGGACAGACAAGTTACTGACATATCACGGTGCATCAGTAATTAGTCTGAGGGTTTTGGACTGGAAGCCCTATATTTATATTAGATTTACAGGAGCAGACCCAGAGTCCATATTGGTTTTATGATTGCTTTGTATAGGAGTATTTTATTCTCTAGTGATAAGCAGGATTCTTCCCCCATTACCCAGTACATTTTTGTAGTACGAATGTCACTTTCCCTTCTCTTGTTAAGTTTCCAAACTGAGTTCATGATACAAATGAAGACCTAAATAATGTGCTTCGCTCGATTTTCCAATTTTTATGTTATTTATTGTCACTGCTGGGCACTCCATACGATTTAGGGTAAAGTTGATATGCGTATTTTTGGTCTCTTTACTTGGGTGCTTCACTTCTTTAACTATACCTCAAGGACGGGTACAAGTTTTTGAAGGTTGGTGGAGGCTGTGTGTGGACTAGAGTGATGTGATAGAAGGATGGTATCGTCAGCAAGTTCCTATATACGTTTAATCTGTTATAGGTAAGTCCGCTATATATACGTTGTATCATAAGGGACCCAGTACACTTTCCTGGGATACACCGGAAATAATTGGATGTATACCAGAGTAACATTGTCCATTTATGTAGTCAGCCGGAGACAATTGAAAGAACGAATTTATTGCTGCCATTAAATACTTTCGTTTGAACGGTTGGACAGCTGCACAAATCGATACCGAATTGGATCACATTCATGAGGACTCCGCATCAACATTGCAGACCATTTACTTCTGGATTAATGAGTTTAAATGTGGTAGCAGAAGCACTCGTGAAACTCGCTCCGGCTCCCAGTAGAGGTCACCACTCAGGAAAACATCGGAAAAGTTCACAATATCGCAATGGTAGAACGGAGAACAAAAGTGCGTGAGGTAACAGATACCGTACGATTCTCAACTGAACGAGTGCATTTCATGTTCTAAGAAAAACTGGCCATGAAAAAGCTTTGTACGTGATGGGTGCTGCGACTGTAGCTATTGGATTGAACGTTTTGACCAGATTTGTAATCATCGATGAAACTTGGATCCATCACTATAATCCAGAGACAAATAAACAATACAAACCCAAAAGCTGGTGAAAGTGCACCGGGAAAGGCGAAGACCATTTTGTCACCTGAAAACGTGATAACTAGTGTGTTTGGAATTATCAGTGTATAATATTAATAGAATTCTGGTCTCTATTGTGCTGTTTTTCTTTTGGATCTATTGAAACGGGTGTTGATAGAGAAAAGACCAAAATTGGCGCACAAGAATGTCCTGTTTCACCAGGACAACGAGCTGCACTGAGCAGCTGTCTCAATGGTGAAATTGTACGAGTTGGGCCCTAGATTCTCGTCGATCTTATTCACCAAACCTAGTACCAACTTGTTTCCCAACTTGAAAGACTGGCTTGGTAGGAAGAAATTTTCATAAAATGGGGAAGTGATCGAGGCCGTTACGGAGTATTATGCCGATCTTGACAAAGCCTATTTTTGTGTGGGCCAAGTGTTTAGCCGAGGTAGGAGACTATGTTGAGAAATAAACTAGGTTTCCTAAAACATTATTTTTGTAACATTTTCACCAGACTTACGGAGCAACGCTATTACCTCGCTGAAAATGACTCAATACTGTGAACGTCTCCTATTATTGATGAACAACATATAAATTTAACATATATGACTTCACCTCAGATATAATCTCACTAATGGTCACTATGCCCGGTTTCCAATAACCTCTATTTGTAAGAGGCTGTCCAGAAGACGTCAACGTTTAATAGACATGCTCCTCATACCAACATTATAAATTAAACATAACTTGACAGAAAAATAACGTGAAGTCCTTGATTATTAAATGCGTTCCTTGTATATGATTACGTCACACTAGTCTAATATGAATAAATTTCAAGAGTATTACTGTTAAACTTAATTCAATAGGCGCCAAACATTTGAAAGTTATGGCAGGTTAAATGTCAAACGTGATGCTCAGCGGATTATAGCAAAGAGATTCGTTGCTCTCGGTTAGAATCACTATATATATATATATATATTGAAAGTCATTAGCCAGTGCATACAACTTTTTGAAAGTTTTAATTAATTCCATTTATAATTACAAAAACGTGAACAAATATGCTTCAACGAGGAATTTCAAAAGTGCATGGATGACTGCGGGTTTTCTGTAGAGATCCTCCGCGGTGAATTGTGTAATGGTGGCATTTCTTATCTTGTATGTGGGACGCGCAAAAAGAGGATGATTTATAGATAGGAGCGCAGTGCAGCCCTCACATATAGGTTGGGCCGCCCTAGAAAATAGAAATGAATGTGCAGTTCTAGGTCTTGACACTACTACCCGTTGACTCCTAGTACGAGTTTTGACGTGGATTACTTCATATTTGCCAATGTTGTCCAATGTAAAGTGTCCGAGACTGCCCTTACATGTTTCTAGCTTCCTTTTTTGCTTTATTTTCTTGAGGATTCTCTTTTTGTAGTCATTGCTTGTACATATCCATTTATTATTGAGACTGTATGAGTTGGAGACTGCCATTTGATCGGCCCCATCATGTCCCTCAATGCCTACACGCTCTGGGATCCAGCACAGTAATATGTTATTACTTTTCTTGTTCTTCTGTACTAGACAGTCCCGTATTCGATTGAAAAATTGCTTCTCAATGGCTTGTTGGTTAATATTGTATCGCCTTTATCGAGTCTGTCAAAATGATGCTATTGGCCACAGGATCCCAGTTTCGACACATTATCTTTACCTTTTCTTCTCAGTTAACGGTGTGCTGAATACTGTTCTTCATATCCCGTAGCTCAGTGTTTATCTGAAAAACATTGTGACCTCGTTTGTTTCCTGTTTGATGGGGGTAGTCTTGTAACGCTCCGTTACTACTCTTAGGGCCTAGTTATGGAAGTTTTTTAATTTTCTTAAGGTTCTATTTCCAGTCGACCCGTAGATATGAGAAACGTATTCTATTTTGGATTTGATCATTACCCGAAACGTGTTGTATAAAATCACATTTTTTGCACCCCATTTTTCCCAGTTATCAGCTTAAGTATTAATAATATTTTTCTGCACTCCATCAACAGTTTCTCGGCGTGCTTTCTAAAAGAGTGCTTTGAATCTCAGTAACATCCCATTATTTTATGTTTCTTGCCATATTCCAAAGCTTTACCATGCATTCAGAGAGGGGAGATTAATTTTATATCTTCTGGAGAAACGAATTATCTTTGTCTAAGTAGGGTTGAAATTAAAGCCCGTTTTCTCCGCCCAAGCTATTGCGCTATTGATTGCCTCCTGTATGAGATCTGAAGATCGTCCCAAGTTTACTCCTCTAGTGAGTAGGATAACATGATCTGCACATATTAGAGTTTCTATCGGGGAGGTTGCTAGCAAAACCAGTGTCCTTTATTACTATTAAAAATAAAATTACACTTATACTCGACCCCTTACTGATGCCGTTTTTTATTCTGAATTCTCTGGATAACGTTTGGCCAACTCTAACCCTAATGAAACGGTCGAGAATCAAATTATTACTTCATTCAAGGATGCTACGTCGAACTTTAAGATTCTCTCCCTCCATGTGGTTTTGTAGGTCTTCGTAATATCAGGCACAGCCGGTGGCGCTTGTTTCCGATTGCACAGATTTTCCTTAATGTAATTTTTTAAGTAAGTATCCATAGCTAGGAGGCAGTGGTCCTTCCTAAAAGCAAATTGTTTGTTGTAGATGATGTCATTAACACCGAGGAACCATTAAAGTCTACTAGATATTATTCTCTCGAGTATTTTTTCCAAAGTTGGAGTTGAGGGCAATGGATCTGTAGTTTTAATTTCTGTTTTTTCCATTCCCGCCTTCAGTATTGGTATTACCACGGATCTTTTCCATATCACCGGAAAATTATGCGTGCTCCAGATTTCGTTTAGCAGTAATAGCAATACCAGATAGGACTCGATTGGTAGGTTTTTACAATTTGTATTGATTCAGTTAAATAGCAACTTTTACTGTCGCAATACTATTAATTCCGAGATATTCAGCCATCAATTTCACTTGGATTCACTTACATGCGTGCAGTTCATTGGAACTTGCGAAATATTTAATCTGATTATCGTCAATATCGTCGCCGGGTGATAAATGGCGAAAATATTCCAATATGTGACTCCAATTTATTGAATTAATAAATCCATTATTATTCAGACGATATTAGCCTGCGATTACACCTGTAATTACCCCGGTAACTCAATTCTCCCTTGCTCACCCATATATATATTCAAGTTTTTTATGATTCTCTCCCTCCACGTGGTTTCATAGGCCTTCGTAATGTCCAGGAATATATTCTCCTTTTCTTTTCCATTTATATAACCCAAATACACGAAATATTGATACCCTCGGGAACATCACAAGTTCACAATGTAACAAACTAAAGACAATCAAAAAAGCTGCGTGAATATTAATGTAATTTTATTGCACAAAAAGTTCCCATGCTAAGTCTAAAATTATTTTTGAATCACGGCTATTAGATGGCTAGAAACGCCAGCAGACCTTAATTTTCTCCCGCTACACAAAGGTGAAACTCCGATATTACTTTAACGAGAACAATGAACTTGACAGATGCTGTAAATGGGTGTGGTTATGCTTGTTTCATTTTTACTGCTACCCGGGAAAGCGTGTTAGAATTGGTAAAGGTGGGTGAAGCTTTAAAACTTCAAGCTTAAATGTTAGGGAGAAGTGTAGTTAAAGGTGATTTAATGCTTAAAAATAAGAAGCGATTATAAATATGAGGAGTTATATTAGAGACGATATGCGAAAAATTAGTTAACATTGGGTTTTGATTGGAGATGGGAGTATATTGATTAAATTTTGAATATAAAATTTGATATTATAAATTAACTTAACATAATGAAATTAATACACTTGAATCCATTTCTTAGACAAATTTATTCAAAATATCTCAAGGATATATTGGAATTTGTATTAATACTTTGTGTCGTTTTTAGAAATATATAAAAATTACTTGTGCAGGTGGCAGGCCGGATATAATACAGTGCACCAGTGCAGTGTTAGTCTTTTTTCAGCTGGAACGCATGTGGAGACTTTGAACTAATTCCTTCCTTGCCGTTACCAAGTAAGGACTTTATTATTAACTGTAACAATTACTATCTTCACTTCAAATAATAAAATCCTGTCTATTTCCATGTAGAATGTAGGAATTCTCTCAGTTAAGACCAGACACGAAATTAATTCTATTCGCCTTCTTCCTTCCCCCTTCACAGTGTTCTGAATGACTATTGGTAGAACTTGATATAAAAGGGCATAATTTCGTAGAATAAGTTGTCTCTGTGTAATTTTCTGACGCTGAATCTATGTCACTCTGTGCTCCGTTTTCTCGTATTTATCACCTTAGAATTGGCTGTATTTTAAGAAACAAGTCTAATCTTTAATTCTTCTTTGATTAAAGTCTATAAAGCTATTTTACCACACCTGGAGTTTTTCCGAATATTTCAAGGTGAGGATTTTCAAATGATTCTATAGTTCTCGACTAGACCCTTAGCTGCCACTAAAAAATTCTGCAACTCTACTATCTGTGTACAAAAACGGACTCCAATGTCAAATTTACTATCACTTTCTCACTTTAGACTTTCTCTATCTCACTCAAATCTCATTACATATTTCCTATGTTATTCAATTTAGCTGAGAACGTTTTTGTGAGAATCGTTAATAACTTTCAGCCAAAACACAAACTGTTGTTTATAAAATTGGGCAGAGCAGGCTCCTGATCATGTCGGGAATGCCTCGCACTCTCTCTGGGTACTTTTTATCAAAGTTCTCATATGCCGAGACACCTTCATCTATTTTAGGAGGTATATGTACTGGGGTCAAAGACCTTGGGCATATGGCAAGAGTTGTCCGCTTATCCCATTGGATCAGTCGCCACTGCCTCCTGAGAATGGTGGAGACACGGAGAAGGGAATGCTGCGACCCCACAGCAGACTCGCCTCCCGTCATTCGGAAGGGCGTGAGAATAGTACCCAATGCCCGACCTACCTGATGCAGGTTTTCTAGGGTTTTCCCTGCATCTCTTTAGGTGAAACACCGGGTAGGATCCTTAAACCATAGCCCGGGGGCCCTAGTCAACCCTTGGCTACCTTGCTCTACCTTCCGCATCCCCCCTTTTCAATTCCTTTCCTATGCTATTAAAGGGGAGTTGCCTGTTTCAGGATCACCCTCATGTAGCCTGTTACCCAAGAAAAAAAAAGCTCCCGTCATTCGGAAGGGCGTTATAATAGAATCCAATGCCCGACCTACCTGATGCAGGTTTTATAGGGTTTTCCCTGCATCTCTTTAGGTGAAACACCGGGTAGGATCCTTAAACCATAGCCCGGGGGCCCTAGTTAACCGTTGGCTACCTTGCTCTACCTTCCTCTTCCCCCCTTTTCAATTCCCTTCCTATGCTATTAAAGATGAGTTGCCTGTTTCAGGATCACCGTCAATCCCCCCGCCCACAAAAATAATAAAAACTGACGTTGGGAAATATTTATTTTTAAATCGGACTAAACACAAACTGTTGTTTGTAAAATTGGGCAGAAGAGGTTTAAAACTGACGTTGGGAAATATTCATTTTTAAATCGGACTAAAGTGATTGTAACAATTTACCTGCAGAAGTTTTGGAAACATTCCGTCCCAATAGCAACGTTTTTCAGGGAAGAATTAGGAAGTGTAAGTGATCGTGTAGTGGAAGTTAGTGAAGTGTAGTGCGACGAATAAAACATCTGAACAATGGGTAATTTTTATCTCTTTTTCTTTAAGATGTAATTTATATTATTATTTGTAACTATCCTTATTTTAAGCTTATTTTTTGTAGTTGCCACCGAGTGTTACTCAATTGCAGTGTCAATAAATTCATTCATTCATTCATACCCTTTTAGTTGGTGTGCAAGGTATTTGTCTACAGTGCCCCGTGGTGCTTTGAAGGTGAATAAAAGGGGTTCACCCTTGTTAATTTCGATATTCTTCACCGTTCTTTAAAACAAAATCGTTTCTTAAGCTAATTTCCTCAATGTATTAATTTGATTACTACACGTTAGAATGATAGAAAAGGTACATTAAACACCTTTTGTAAAGTGACAGGAGTTGTGGCACATATCAGCGGAGAGTTAAATTTTATTTTTAAAGTAGTGATTAACAATGAAAAATTCATCAGAGTGTTGGAGAAATATCGGACATCCAATGTTCCTGCCGCAGTCAAGCATGGAGGAAATGCTACTTGTAGAGACACGGAAAAGGGAATGCTGCTACTCTACAGCAAACTCGTCTCCTGTCGTTCGGAAGGGTGTGAGAATAGTACCCAATAGTCCGAAGTTCCTTGTGGAGGTTTTCTAGGGTTTTCCCTGCATCTCTTTTAGGTGAAACACCGGGCAGGATCCTTAAACTACAGTCACTCTACTACCTCTCCCCCTCCTTTACAATCCCCTTTCTATGGAATTAAAGGGCAGTTACCTGTTTCAGGATCACCCTCATATAGCCTGTTAACCAAATCAAAAATTGAAAATGTATGAAACTTTGACAATGGTACTTCTTCCGTTCGGCGCGTTTGTCTGCTGGATAAGTCTAGTACTCCGATTCAAATAGTAAAGAAGCATTTATTGTTGTGACACAATAAGGACAAGCACCATTAAATTTGCGGATTGATTCATATTTTAATGAAATGAGAGTCGAGCATTAGTAAAGAGACCTAGTCTTCCACGTGATTAAAGTTCTGTTCATTTCTAAAAGAAATTGGCGTTTTAAATGGCAGGGAACTAGATTTCTAGAGGAAAAAAACGAATCTAAACAAATCCACTACATAGTTACAACTTCCATTGAAGGACAAATATGAAGCTTCTCGGAAAACAAAATTCTCAGCACTTCCAAACTCTTCCAGTGATAGAAAAAATGAAGCTTTCAACAGATAGATCTCAAATCCCGGGTCACGGCAGTAAACACAACAAGATAAGTGTTAGAGTATAAGAACACAGGTATGAGCCACTGAAATTATTACCATTCTTTGATTTCTATTCCTGCCTATACAAGTAGAAAATGGTTTGACTCGTTAATTTACCAGGAAAGGTCCGGTACCAGAAAAGAAAACATTCGCTCGGAGAGGTCTTGTGTTTCTAATGCAAATATTCAACGCAATTCTACGAATGGGACAGTATCCTACAAAACAACATGCGTTTAATTTTGAAGCGAAACACGAATCGCGAGAACTATCTAGACTCTGGCCGTTCTCTTTGAAATCTTCAAACACTTTTTACTGCCTTACTTCTTACCGTTTACAGTTCCTTACATTCGTAATTTAAAATTTGATTTCCGTAATTCCTGTTCTTATCATGAGCAATAGTGAAATCCACTCCAAGCGTATCAAAATATATTTGTTTAGACGTGTTCTTAGATTTGGAAAAGTCTTCGACAGTATTTAAACAAACTTAGTAGTAAATTATAAAGCCAGATTTTTCTGGCCGAGCCTTCTCTGTAATACGGAACCAATGGCCACCAGATGTTCCGCGAGGAAGTGGTTCCTTTCTATATATAGGGGTTTCCAATAATGGCGGATTGATGTTGAAATTGAATAAATCAAGCTGTCTGTGAAGTATTAACGAAATAATTTTTTTGCTAGCTATGCCCGCGACTTTGTTTTCGCGGAAAAGTTCTTTTTATTTCACCCTATAAACGAAACAACATGTACAGAATTTTGATAAAGTTGAATTCATTGAAGATATAAAAAGTATGGTATCATTTATTTATGATCGCTTCAGGGCAAACTTTATAATACGCAGTTAATTTTGAACAGTTTCGGAGCGAATGCGATACAAACTTATATTTATTGGGATAAATTATATTTATTTTATTGGCTTTTAAGAATGAGTAATTACTAAATATTAAAATTTACCTGACGCGACAAATAAAACCAATTTGCATATACTTCGTACAATAATAAACTCCACTGTTTGTTGTAAACTCAAATTTACAAAACTTTCTGCTATAGTACAATCACTAATCTGGTATTCATACAACAATCTGCATACATAGTTGATCAGTTATGTCCAATCAATAGCCAGTGATTGTCTGAAAATAACTAGATAAGCTTGGAGATAAATTGTCATCAGAACTATTGGAAAATTATTAATCAGTTAAATTAATCAATTGTTGATTATGTTATCACAAATACTATTATTTTGTTATAGATCAAACCAATGTCGTATCAGTTAGAGGAGAGTCAGTGAATAGATACCTCTCATTTATCTCTCTGCTCAATTAATCCTTATGGCTCATCTGTAAATACTATTAACTAAACTATATTGTTGTATAAAGATTTCTTTAAATGTTTCAGAGAAATGAGGAGCATATGAGAGTTTTATCTGGCGGTTAAACTCAATAATAATTCTTTCCAAGAATATTTTCTTATTTCAATCTTTTGTTAGAGTTTAACACAAACTTGTAAAATCCAGACGTTTGGAAGCCTCGACGAAAAACGTTTTAACATTTACAAGTAAGTATATACAGTTTAAGAAAACCTCAAATGTATTTATATGTTCAGTACATTGTTGCTCAGCATTTTTCAGTTGATGGATCAAAGTATATGTACAAACTGTTAAGAAACGTTCACAGTCGGGTTTCGTTTCTGTATAGTAGGAGACTGTGTGGAAAGACAGGAGTATTACGGAGGAGAAGAATGCCTGTGGGAGTTTTCTCTCGCAGACATTTCTTCCCCAGATCGATTGCGGGGCTCACCTGACTCTGTCGGGAGTGCCTCGTACTATCTCTGTTTTTTTTCAAAGCTCTCACATGCCGAGGCACCGTTACCTATTTTGGGAGGTGTACGTACTAGGGTCAAAGACCTTGGGACTACGGTAAGAATTTTCCGCTGATCCCATTGGATCATTCGTCCAACTGCCTCCTAAACTGGTACAGACACGGAGAAGGGAATGCTGCGACCCCACAGCAAATTCGTCTCCCGTCATTCGGAAGGGTGTGACCTACCTGATGAAGGTTTTTTAGGGTTTTCCCTACATCTCTTTAGGTGAAACACCGGGTAATATCCATAAACTATACCCCGGGGACCTTAGTCAACCCTTGGGTACCTCGCTCTACCTTCGCATCCCCGCTTTTCAATTCTCTTCCTATGCTATTAAAGGGGAGTTGCCTGTCTCTCGATCACCCTCATGTAGCCTGTTAACCGCAAAAAGAAACAGGAGTAATGTGACAGCGCCTGTGGGATCTTTATCTCGCAAATATTTATCCCCAGATTGATTTCGGGGTTTACCTTTGTGGATGACTGGTACTATCTCTTGTTTATTCAAGGTTTTCACATGCCGAAGCACCACAATATTTTTTGGTAGATGCATGTACTTGGGCATACAGTAAGAGTTGAGCGTTGATCCCATCGGGTCAGTCGGCTAACTGCCTCTTAAAACTGTAGAATGTTACTTAATTGAACTACTTTCAGTAAACCTCTGAAGATTGTGCCTTCGTCTACAGACTAAGTTACACAGACTTTACTATTCTACATAAGTTTTATTTTATTTCCATACATTGGTTGTTGCCCCACGTCGAGAAAATAATCAGATTAACTGAGATACGTCACGAAAACGTTTAATTCTTTTGGTAACTTAAAGTAATGAAGAAAAATAGATATTAATTAATAAATTTTTACAAATATTAAGTCTAAATCTCCAGCCATAACGTAAAGAGATCCAATGTCTGCTGCTGGCCACATAAATAATTGGTGACGTGTAATGATTGCTAGTAATTAAATTGAGTGTGCCAAAGGTTTGTTTTCATTCCTCATCGTCGATCTTTATCAAATGGATATATACTGTTGTGAAAAAATTGAGGATAAGTACGGTAACATATGATTATCAAATTTTCATTTTGGTAGCCATTACTTAGTAATTCATCACATTACTGGTACATAAAAAGTAGAATGTCTTCATCTACATAAATAATGTGGACTACAGGAAGTTTCTCCATCACACGTAAGGCTTCATGAATTCAAGTTCCTATGAACTCGTTATTTCCTTAAAGCTTGGAACTGCGCCACAAAACGGAGTTGTAAAACTTCATGAACATTCTGTGGTACAATCTACTAGAAAAGTTAAGATACTTTATGGTAGCTGTAAAGTAGAACTAAATATTGCCGATCAATATCGTGCTATCTACACATTCTGTTTCTGTCCCTTTGCCGATTTTACCGACGGTTAATGGTTATATATGTATACATAATTTGTGCGTGTGTATGTATATGTTTATCATACTATTTGAAGGATGTCTTAGCTATAACGTTATTCGGAAGCAGTGTGGTTTCTGTGTTTACTGAAGCCTCTAATTAAATATGGTCAAAATAGAGTTGTAGGTACTAATTTTCAAAATAAATTTTCACATGCTCATTCAATGTCATAAAAATTGGAGTTAAATCCGTTGCACAATATTTTACCTTGAACACATGAACTATCTTTCCACTTTTCAAATAATTTATAATAATTTAAATTGACCAGAAAATTGTTTTTAATAATTTTGACTGTTTCCTAATACTGTTTTACATTAACATTAAATGTAAATTCAAGTATTTAATTTAAGCTATAATAATAAGTTAAGTCATGTAACGATTTTTGGTGATTCATGACCCTTACAGTCGGGTAAAGAAAAAATAATTTAGTTTTTGTTATGTACGTATACAGGACGGAAGACGAGAATGGCTTAGTGGGGCTGAGTAGGCGGGAAATGTCGGCGGGAAAACGTCACCGTCTGCAACATTGTTGATGGCCTGGAAGAGAATAGAATTGGACAGTTTGTTTGCAGAGGATGGCGTGCCGGAGAGAGAGACGCTAGAGGTAGAGTACGAAGAGATGGCAGAACAAGAAGGGTGACATGTATAAAATTTTTAGGTTCTGTACATTTAAGAAAGGAGATTCATTTGGGGGAGTACAGAAAATAAAAAGACAACATTTGATCTGAAGGAGAGGCACTAGAGAAATCATAATTGAAGAAGACGTGACCCAGGAAAGGCACAAACACCGGCATACGAAGGAAAACGAAAAAGAACGACGTCATCAGGCGTTAAACAATCCGGTATTAAACGGCAATTTTCCTCGGTTTTCCTCAAACCATTCTCGTTGATTCACGTATTTAATTTCAACTATATCGTTCGTCACCGCGTTCCCGTGAAGCAGCCATTTAAGAAGCTGCGTATAGATTATTATTTTTGCTTTTACCGACCGAGCTATGATTAAATTGATATCGTAAATTTATATGTTTTCCACTATAACTTAATTTGAGTTATATTTCTATTCAAATTAAATACATTAGTATTATTATTGTTCGTTTGAATGTACAACAATATTTTGATGGTGTAACCAACGAACACCACAGATTGACGTTCTGTGAACGGTTCGATAATTTTTATAAATTGAATCCCGTTGCAATCACACTGCGTGTAGACAAAAACTCACCAATATGAAATTTTATGAAGTTGAAATGAGAAGAAAAATATTTCCTCCGAAAATATATTGAAAATAATAAAAAAGCATTCACTTATTCATAAAGTTAATAAAATATATGTAATAAATCTGGTGTCGAAAATAATAATGAACTGGGGATTAGATTTTAATTTAAATGAAACTAAAGTATATATATATATTAATATCTTTATAACTTAATGAACGTAGACTTTCCCGGTGAATAATTCGGATGAAATCTTCACGGTTAACCAACCGGGTCAGGTATACCTGACCCGGTTGGTTAACCGTGAAGATTTCATCCGGATCTTTATAACTTTATGCAATATGTACCTAAACCTAAAAATTCTCCTACAACATAATTTTTATTTTCCTCAATTTATTAATTATTTCTACTCTTTTTCTGCCTTCTTTGATTAATTCTGTATGACTTCTTCAAGGGCTATAGAGCTTTTTCTGAATTAGTAACACTTTTCTTGTTTCTTGCACGTAAAGCATTAAAACAGTTTACATCTTGAATTATTGTAAATTCTTTGAATCCTTATCATTGAAACCTATTATAGGATAATAAACACCATTGCAAAATGTGATTTTTCCCACGAACTCATTTTTTGGCAATCTCTCCCACAGACACATGTTAAAACTTTTGATATTTTGTGGGTCCATGCATACATTTGGAGAGGATCCTTTCAACAGCCAAATCTCTATAAATTGGCTTAATGGCGTTCGTATCAGCAACGGGAAGGGACTGCTTGTGATGATATTCACCACCAATTGACAAATGCTTCTGATATCCACACCATGACTCCATTCCTTTAGGAATGAATAGAGTTCACGTCTGTAGACATTTTATGAAAAAATAATATCCATACCATTTAAATCACCAGAATTTCTCCTTATAGCTAGCCCAATTTCAACATCAGTCAACCTTCCACGACCTTTTATCCCTTCCCATCAGATAATTTTTGTCCAGATAAATTTTTTCTCAACTTAACTACTAAAGCAAGAAACAAAAAGTCTTTCAATTTCTGAAGATAAAGTAGTGCAGACTTCACTGTAAGAGGGTCATTTAAAGTTGGCGTAACAAGTGATACGAAGATGTCTTTAAAACACTTTAAAATATGTTTGGAAAAGCATGCTCTTTAAAATAGTATTAAAATCAGAAAATAGATTTTGGTCAGATTTTCTCGTACTGAATCTTCTCCGCAGTTCAGTATTGTATAACTTTTGCTCCACCTACATTTTCTGGTGAGGGTTGAAGTTGTGTCTTTTCCAGCAAAGTGGGTGTAATCCTTTATTCATTTTTTTGGTGGCCTTGTCAATCAAAGCGCTTACGCGTCAAAGGTCAACTGTCTAACTTGCGACCGTTGAACATTACTATTCCAGAATCTTAGGGTGTTAAAAGGCTGACTTACAGAACCTATTGTTTTCATTCCCCCTGTACGTCAAGTGCTAAGACGATGGAATATCATGGTTTTTTGACGTAATAAAATTCTTTCGGTGGTTATTTACTGATTATTGTGCCACAAGGGATACTTTTAGTGTAGTTTGCTATTTATCTACACTTCTTGTACAAAATGTCAAGGACATGTTCTTTAGACCTCCAAAAACTGCCCTGTCAATCGTATGTTCGAAATATTTGAACAAATGTTAGCAATGTACAAGATTCCCGTTTGTCTGACTACATATTTTATTTTTAACTTGATGATAAAACTGATCATCACTTTCATTTATACTCTGCCGTTGGCTTGGTGAAAAACCTAGCCCGCTATTATCAGAAAACCATAGTGGTTTAATTTATTCTCCTTGCATTTTGATTCCTTTTCCATATTCACTTTTATCTTTCATCATCGCCTGCTCCATATATAAGTTAAACAGTATGGGCGACAAACTGCATCCTTTTCTAACTCCTTTCTTGATTTCTGCTTTCTTTTCTTTTCTTTTCTTTTCTTTTCTTTTCTTTTCTTTTCTTTTCTTTTCTTTTCTTTTCTTTTCTTTTCTTTTCTTTTCTTTTCTTTTCTTTTCTTTTCTTTTCTTTTCTTTTCTTTTCTTGATTTACAATTATAATTACTGCTAACTGCCTTCTGTAGAACTTATGTATAAGCCTTATTTCTTGATATTTTATTACTGTCCTATTAAAAATCCTTAATAGTGTGTTCCATTTAACATTATCAAATATTTTTTTCTAAATTTACAAATGCTATGAACGTAGGCTTGTTTTTTCTTAACCTGTAAACTAAAATTAGACGCAGAGTAAATATTGCTTCTTTGTCCCTACATTCTTTCCAAAACCAAATTGATCTCCTCCTAAGATGAATTCTATTTGACGTTTAATCAATCTATATATTATTTTCGTTAATATTTTGCATGCAAACTCATTGTCCTGTGCTGTCCACATCTATCAGCCCCACTCTTGTTCGGTATGGGTATAATTGTTTTTACTAAAAGCTCTTGGTATTCTCTTAGTCTAGTAGATTTTGTAAAATATCCTGAACAGCCGTGATAGTGCTTGTTCACCCGATGATATTATGAACTCCGCTGGAATGTTATCAATTCATGGCGCATTACAGTTGGCCAGAATTGTCAGCGCCCTGTCAAACTCCGAAATAAAAATTTTGTCTCCCAACTCTTCATTACCCACCTCCTCTGCTTTTTCTGTTACTCACTGATCTAGATTTCCGCAGTGATACAGCTTTTCTAGATATTCCTTCCATCTTTTCACCTTTTCTTATTTATCCATTATTGGCTTCCCATCTCTTTTCCTCATGTTCTTACTAGTTATTTTTCTTTTCTCCAAATGTTTCTTTGATTTTCTTATAGGCTGCGTCTATTTTTCCTTTCACCATGAAATCATCAACCGCTTTTCATTTTTTTGTGGCCAAGCCTCTTTGGCTGCTTTACACTTCCTATCAGTCTTTTTTTTAAGTGCCTGTATTGATCTTTACCATTTGAATTTCTCGCGATTTATATTTACGCCTTTCATCAATCATTTGTATTATTTCTCGTGTTATCCATGCTTTCGTATTGGTTAATGTATTTAATGGATTTTTGATGTCTTCTTTGAAACTTTGAAGCACCTCCTGTTGTTTCAGTTTTTGTAATTCCTATCTTTTTGTTTTAATTCCTTGCTTAAGTTTCTTCATTTTCAGCCTGCATATCATAAACAACAGATTATGGTCTAAGTTTAAATCTGCTTCTGGGTAAGAAGAATACAATTAATGTATTATAATCCGGAATTCTTTTAGTTGTTAGTGCAAACGCACACCACCAAAAATTAATAATAGACAAGCATACGATACAAAATTAGAATATACATAAATAAAATATATAAATAAGTTATATAAAATTAATTTCTCACCAGGTGTTGGTATTTCTCAATGAATTACCACAACTGTAAAACGGATAAGCTTGAAATTGAATGATAGTTCAAATATATTTTGTTTAATATTTACAGTTGAAATTATTCATGTCGCATACATGTGCACTGAAGATTACTTTTATGATCCAGTTTTTTCCGACGTTCAACTTTACCGGACTGATACTGAAAGGTTTAGCGCCAGACAGTCGAGCACGGTTCGTGCTTTGAGAAAAGAAGTTTGAAATCGTCAAGCTCAGCTTGAAAAGCAAATACGTGACGTTTGAAGGTCGTGAAATTACTGTGTGCACACCCGGATTGTGAAAAAATTGGCGTTGGAAGGGGAAATTTCAAACTCAGTCTGACAGACCTCTTAAGAGAGGGGTTTGAGGTGTGGCTTTCTCATCGAGTTTTGTAAAGTGGATTCAGCGGAATGAAAGTTAAAACGAGGAGCTGAGATAGTTGTAACAGTTGAGGATATTGAACAATACCCCAGAAAACTGATAGTCAGTGGGTGCGAGATAAAAGTGGAAGTGCAGGTTAAAAAAAAGAAATCAATGAAAAGTAAAAAAAATCACG
This sequence comes from Eucriotettix oculatus, assembly GCA_034510155.1. Classification (NCBI taxonomy): domain Eukaryota; kingdom Metazoa; phylum Arthropoda; class Insecta; order Orthoptera; family Tetrigidae; genus Eucriotettix; species Eucriotettix oculatus. The sequence goes on along the minus strand of CM067378.1, from coordinate 33,695,997 downwards.
CGATAAGGACACGTACAGTCAGACCCAAAAAGCATGTCAAGTAAATTCACCAGAGGACAGACTTTCCTTTAAAATATTTTTGTTTAGTTTCAGAATATCTCACTACCTCATCGAGAATAATGTAAATTTTCGGCCGATCCATACAGCAACCCAGATTGCACATAACCAGCGATTCATATCTTATTGCCGGAATGTTTTTTTATTAATTAAAATTATAGTCGCGTCAACAGTGGACGTTATTGGCGACTGCAAAAATATTTTCAAAAAAACATTAAATTACATATAAATTGCTAATAATACAATGCAAGGAGTATAAAAAATTGACACGTTTAGAACAGAGAAAAAAATTCGCAATGAATAGCCACTAGAGAGGTACATAATTCCCGCCAGGAATAGTTAGCAAACGTGAACCTTCTGCTGGCGTTTTAGCGGGAGCAATCAAAAATGATGCGCGGCATAGTCAGGGCGGTGTTACTATACGAGCATAAATGCTGAGGAGACCTAGGAAAGAGAAATGAATGTGTAAGCGGGAATGGAAAGATCTTAGTCTTGCAACAACGACCTGATGTCTTCTCGAGATATCAAGAGGATAGGTTATTTCCTTGAAGGACTGCATTTCATTACAGAGAATTCCTACGTTTTTTCCGCTTCTATCATGAATCCTACTTTTTCTCAGGAGGTTGATGAACCCGACCATTGTCTTTCCTTGAAAAAGCGGTTTATTTGCAAGGAGCCCTAATGCTTAGCGGCTTTAGCAGAAAGCTCGTTTTCCAAGATGCCCGCATGAACCGGGTCCAACAGATGGTGATTTGTTGGTTATTTCTTTTTATATCCCAAAGAAGGTTGCTGATTTCAATGTTATTTAAATGAAAATATGTAACAATGGTTGTACGTAGATTATTTTGTTTTCCATGATACTACATAACTTGGGGATAAAGGATATTTAAATATTATTCCCGTACCAATCCCACGATTTCTAAATCATATTTAATGTTCAATTCAAAACCACTAGAATCTTAATGCAAGAGTTTACGATAGCAAAAAATTATGATAAATGGAACATAAACTTAGTATTAAGAACTGTAAAACTTATTACAGCGATGAAATAACATCCTCTAAAATAGGAGTGCACCAAAATTAAGCTCTAAAACACTCGACGAAATATTAATAGATTGTAATATAATGACTATATAACTACATAAAAATATTCTAAAATATTTTTATTATCTTACTACTGCTTCCTCTTACTCTGTAGACGGTGAGTGAGTTGTGTAAAATATCACACAATGCCGTGTGAGAATCCGATTTCGTGTGACGTCAAGCAAAAGGCGGCAATCCGAAACAAGCTGTATTGATGCAGATCGAAAGCCTGCGACGTCTCGCTATTTATAAACGAAGCACAGAAAAGTACTTGAATAAAAAAGAACTCAATGTTTTAACATTTTTTTGTATGAAGTTAATGTTGCATCATTTAATAATATAAACATTTCAACTAAATATAAATCATGTATTGTAATATATGAGTCTCGGACGATTGTGCAACTAATAAATTTTGTTTTAAATATCAATAATTAAATATTTTATTGCAAGAAAGAAAGGAAAGCCAAAATGAAATAAGTAAAATAGTTGAGGTATAAATGGAATTAAGATAATAGCAAAAATCAGTTAATTACTGTTATCAATTATGTGAAAATAGATACAAGTACATTAACGAAAACTAGTAAGCAAATAAATCTTAGACCCCTATACAGTTATATTACAAAATTCTTAACCGAAATTATGTTCACATTTTTAGACTTCATCAGTTATAGAAAAATTATATAAAATTAAGTGATTCACGGAAAATCATCGAAACACTTAATTTAATACATTATTAGCTGCTTCATTTAGTGCGTCCTTGTCACTAATTAAAATGCTTGTATCATCAGCTAACAATACTTCTTTTGAATTGGTGTCTAATTTTTGTTTGGATTAGAAATAAGAGAGGACACAACAATGAACTCTGCGGAACTCCCACCCTTATTTCAGCCCATTCAGAATAAAACTTTTCCCCTGTTAACGGATCTTGCAATACTACTAATTACTAAATACAATTTACATTCCTGTAATTCCATAGCATTTATTTTTTTAATAGTATACCATGAGATTTAGAAAAATCACAGAAAATTGCTAAATGATATCTCTTTGCATTTAATTCTTCTAGAATTCCCTCAGCTATAGTGTAGATAGCATTTTCTGTAGAATAACCTTTCCTAAAACCAAACTGACAGTCACTGAGTATGTTATTTTGGTTGACGTGAGTGTAGAATCTGTTACAAACAACTCTCTCAATTATTTTAGAAATAACAGGTAAAACGAAATTGGACGGATAATTAGAAAAGTCATGTGCACTTCTTTTCTTAAAGAGAGATGTTACAATCGAGTACTTGAGCTTATCTGGGAACGTATCATTTAGAAGTGAATGATTACAACGAAACATCTTTTTTTGTTGTTATTCATTAAATTTCAAACAATTAACAGACTTACTCTTAATTCTACTCTGTCCCATTTTATTAAGGTAATAAAACAATTCCCAGGTTATAAAAATTACACTTCATAGAAATAACCAATTAGGTCATTTTAAATTGTCTAAAACGAATAAATTCACATTATATTAAAGTAAGTATTTAATGTTAATGTTTGATTGGTTTTAATGGTTACGTGCTGTTCACTTAACTGGGTGTTGTTAAATTCGTATCGTGAATTGCTATAAAAATTATAGTAGTTTATTTTTCGTTTATTTTTTTACGAATGATGTAGTTACGATATTTTATATGATCTCAAATTTGAGTGAATTGTTTCACCATCAACGGACTTAACCTCAGACAAAGAAATTGGTATCTAGTTTTGGTGATTTCAATCGATGGCATAAATTAATGTTAAATAAGTTTCAACTATACACAGGCCTATGATACTATGTTCATGTGAGTTCTTCCGTTATAACAGTAATCTTGGCAAAGGTTTAAGTAATAAACCAAGAATTCCTCAATATATATGTTATGTATTTAAAAACTGGGACATTTTATAAATGAAAGTGTATTGTTTGCTTTTGTTTATGAAGGTAATAAACAATTTTTTAAATATTGTAAATTAATTATCCCTGCACGTCGCAGATCTACCGTTATATATAAAAAAGAGAATTTCTTTACCTCTAATTTGAAATACTCTTATGGTTATCAGTTTAGTTTTTCTCATTTAGCTTATGAAAGGTGCAAACAATTTGAGTGTAAAATTAAACTTGCCTTAAAGAAACGGAAATTTTATTTCAAGGAAGAAGAAACTGCGTCCGTAAGAGTGAATGAGAAAAGGTTGCATGTGAGACATACCTCAGCCTTTCTCAAAACAGAATATATTTTTGGCACGTATCTCTGGAGGCGCATTGAGTGTTTTATTCGAGTCGAGGAAGCCTGCTCAATCGCGAGGATATTTATAAAGAAAACATCTTTCCAGCTCTGAGTTTGAAGATCACGTCCGCCGTGCAGCACGTGCGCTAAGACAAACTCAAGCATTTTAATGAATTTACTGTGAACTGATAAATTGAACGACTTATCACAATATCACAGATAGTTACGTTTCATTTTACGGATCTATCTGAAATAAAGCTCACTCTTAAATGCCTGTAGCGTACTTTAAAAGATGTAAATTATACGAGGCTTTATTCGACAGTTATGCAAAGAGGTACTCACGTTTCCTTTAATTTATTATTTACAACGCCAATAGTTTATTTTGATAAACTCATGATCTGAAAATTATTTATAAATGTTTTTATTCTCTTAAAAATATAATTAGAAAATTGAAGTCTTTATTTTCAAGCTATAGCCTTAAATCGGATGAAATCTTCACGGTTAACCAACCGGGTCAGGTATTTAAAAGAACACAACGTTTCTGCGGCCATCTTCTGCCGCCGTCTTCAGGCTGAAGACGGCGGCAGAAGATGGCCGCAGAAACGTTGTGTTCTTTTAAATACCTGACCCGGTTGGTTAACCGTGAAGATTTCATCCGAATTATTCACCGGGAAAGTCTACGTTCATTAATTATAGCCTTAAATGTCTGAAGTAGCACTGCTCTGTGTAAGCTGGGCTGGTTGAGATTCACGCTGTAATTTTTATACCAGATCGGTGAATTTATTAGTTACATTATTTTGAGGTTAATTGATAGGTGATTTGAATTATAATTTACAAATTTTAGAAGGATCTCTTATTTTCTCAGGGTATACTCAATGTGACTGTATTTGACACTGTAGCGCAGTAGGACTCCTACATAATTTGTTCAAACTTTTAGAATTTTAAAGGATATAAATTCAGCAGTAACAATTCTAACTGGTGACAGGCAGGTAGAAGGGAAATTTCCCTGCGCCAGGTTACCGGACTGGGTACATGCCAGTCTGCAGATTTATAATACTAAGCTTGTTTTACTGAAGGAACACTCACCCTTAAAATTTTCCCGATGGACACTGTTCCCTGTGTCGTGGAAAATTTCCCGCGCTGGACGAAGGACTTATAAGGATTGACGGAAAAAAACTCACGTGGGATAGCGTTTTCTCTTAGAGAAAGGATGTACGGGTTTAGCTTGGAGATTAGAAGCTAAAAAATATTCAAAGTTTTTCTAGACGTTGGGAAGGCGAGGTGGAAGGAACTACTTCTTCAACGTTTATTGAGTAACTTTAATCACATACATTTAAATCCAAATATCTTTATGAACGTCTAACTTAAGAACGGAACTGAACTCTGAAATTATTTTGAGTCAGGTCGCGTTTCTTTTCGTGTCATTAGCTTCTCAACACAGTTTTGGTGAACTAATATTTCTTTAAGGAGATGAAACGTAAAAGTTTTCATTGTTTAATGTAGCGAAGATATGGAAATAATGGCATTGATGGAGTGCAAGACAAACTTTACAGTCCATTCCATCAGTCGGCAATCTACGTCAAAAGGTTCTGTAAACGTTCTGTATGCTCCCACACAAACATAAATTTCACTTCCAGGAAGTGCACACTGAACTCGCAGAGAAAAAAAAGCTACGTGTGTTCCACAAAAGAATCACGTATTTAAGTTACGTGACATTTATTTAGAAATTAAATTCCTTTCCGCAGGAAATCGGGCGTGATGTGTCATATAGGAATATAAAAATTACTCCAAAATGACAAAGGCACAAGCGAATAGAATTTGAAAATTGGAATTTTAAAACACAATAATTTAAGCAAAAACTTATAAATTGTTATTTTTGAAGAAGTGACAAATATACGAGTTATGTAGTCTAAAATGTTTCCAAAATATGAAATGAGATTTTATATGTTTCCTACCGACATCTAAGGTTGGCAATTTGGTGTTACTGAATAGTATTCTACGTAATTTGAGCATTTTTCCTCATTAAGATAAACGGGCCTGTCAAATAACGATTAATTGTTTTCCTACTTAACGTTTGGAATTGAATAATTCACATTTTCATCTAATGAACACAAAACCTGCATAGATGAGTTAATATGTGATTCAAACTTCATTTCTGAATCGAACATTATTCCCAAATTGTTAATGACATTGACTCTTTCCAAGGCACAACCATTAACGCTATAAGGAAAAAAAACGTTTCTAGTTTTTGATGACGTAATTGTTTTACATTCAAATATATATATATAATTGCGACTAAATTTAGAAGACAGGATACGAAAAAACCGGCCTACGTTTATGGCATTTGTAGATTAAAGAAAAAGCGTTTGATAATGTGAACTGGAACACACTTAAAGATTTTGAAGAGCACTGGAATAAAATATCCAGAAAGGAGGCTTATACATAAGCTGTAGAAAAGACAGGCAGCATTAATTAGAATAGAAGATCAAGAAAAGAAAGCTGTAATCAAAAAAGGAGTAAGTAAAGGATGCAGTCTGTCACCCATGCTGTTTAACTAATATATAGAACAGGCTATGAAGCAAATTAAAACGGAATATGGAAAAAAATCATACTGCAAGGCAAAAAATCAGAACTTTACGCTTTACCGACGATATTGCAGTATTCGGGGAGTCAGAAGAAGAGTCGGAAACCATAATAAATAGCATGAACGTGGTCCTGGAGAAAGAGTTCGATATGAGGATTAATAGAGAGAAAACCAAGCTAATGGAGTGTAGTAAGGGAAACAGTGGAATAACAAGGGGTGTTAGATTGGGAAGGGATATTTTGACGGAAGTTAAGGAATTATGCTACTTGGGAAGCGTAATAACTAGGGATGGTAGAACTATAATAGACATAAAGAGTAGGATAGTACAGACAAGGAAGGCTTTCGCTAAAAAGAGGAATTTACTTATGGGTAATATAAATATTCATAAACTGTGATACAATAATGGGCCAAGATAAGAGGTTATGTTTTATGTGACTATTATAATTTCATATGATATGGTTTGTTTATATTATAGTAATTCATTTAATAAATATTTTAAAACAATTGAAATATCGGGTCAATAATGCTAAAAGTTATCAGTTTTTCAAAAAACCAAAATGATTAACAGAACGAAGAGTGTTTGCCCTTAAGGCAGTCCTGAATTTTTTCAATAGTACGTAAACTGTGAGTACTGTCGGTCTTGTCGCGTGGATAAAAACGACCCTTAAGTCATTGTGGCAGTTCTGCGAGACCCAGATCAGGCAAATGTTTGTGTGATTTTCGAGGGTCGATGGTCTAACAGCGGTTGACGGCCGCTTTTTATGGAGGCCCGCCGGAAGTGTAAGTGTGGGTAATTATGGAAGGCAAAGTGCGAAAAAAGTCGCACGTGGTATCTAATGTATGTAGCAGAGCACTGCACGAGTACATAAAAAGAAATCGGAGAAATAATCGCCGAGTATAAGATTGAACGATACGAGTACAGTACGCATCGTTTCAAAACTGCATCGCCGATTACATTAACGTCATTATTACGAGCAACATTCGTCAGAACTGCATCGTAGCATTCGTGTATCGGCTCGAGTAGGGCTGATGAATTATCGTCAAGATTTTCCCCATTTACATGCGCATGCGTACTTGACAAGACGACACAGGAATTGAGCAGATGAGTAAAGCCGGCGCCACACGATGCAGTGAACGCTTCACTCAAATGTTTGCCTGTAATATTTGAGTCCAATATATAATAGCAAGTGCCTTGCTACATGGCGGAGTGAATGTTTGATCCAATACATTCGATTAAAACGTTGGTTCAGTATTATACTAGGTGGGAATGTTATATACAAGATAAGATGGACGATAAATAAAAATACGGCCAGCAATTAACTTTATTACTATTTAGTTAATACATTTACTACGTTCAGTATTTCCGCAACACCAGATTCCTCTAATGTAAATAGATCATCCATTTAAGGACTTACCTGAAGATGTATACAAAGTTGGATGAAACGTAGTATTTGAATGAATTAAATAGTAATAAAATTAATTATTGACTTATTGTCCGTCTTTTTATTTATTTTAAACTTAAAGTCAGATAAATTATGTTTAAAATAGAATATGATGCGGCTTCTGCCGCAACAGTTATTTTCTTGTCTTTCTGAAAATTACTATTAACGATTAGTTGTCAAATCTACAGTAATGCCACGCATTTCACCGAATAAAACAATTAAAACCTACTAGATTTTTTAAATATAAAAGTGTTGTTTATAGCCGTGGAAAAGTAAAAGTATGTGTAAGGGAGATTAAATTTAGGAAATTGATACAAAAAATATTAATATTAACTAATTTTATTATTATAAATAAATTATGACTTAATATTGTAAATAAAACGCAAAGTGTTGCCATAGTCAGCAATGTAAATATTTAATTAGAATACGTTCAGTCCCCCAATTTTAGGGACCTCCTCAGTTATTTAAATCAAATATTAAAATAAGTTTTTGTTGCTACTGCAACGTCCGAGGCCTAAATGATATTTTCCCTCATTTCGGCCCCGGCCATTTTGGGAGCAAAAGAACTTTTCTTTTTTAAATAACTGAGGAGGTCCCTAAATTTGAAGGAAGAAACGCATTCTAATTTCATTACTGTATATTAGATTTACCACCATTTAAGTGTGTAATTTCAATCAAAACTTTTTTATGAAAAATATTAATAAAACTCTTTATTTTATAAATTTTTAGTGCACAAATATTCTATTTCTTTTATAAATATTACTAAAAATATATAAATTATTAACATATACGTAATGAAAACATACTTGTCAAAGCACAAATTACCAATACGAATATATTAACAAAACTTGATTGAACTGGGTTGGAGTGTGGCAGTGTGTCCAATTGCCCAGTGAAGAGAGAACCCCTTTGACTTGGTCCAAAGACCGACAACAGCCAGAACGTGTTCCAACGTCAACGTTGGACGCTCGTCACTCGTAGTTGGCGGATCGGACACCCGATGCGTCCAACCATCAAGCGTCTAACGTTGGACGTCGTTCCTAGCATCGTGAGTCGGAGAGACAGCACAGTTTTGATGAGGAGATGAGTGCTGAGAGACCGGAGAATAAGTTTTTGAGTGAATAGTACAATTTGAAGTTTTTTTTCCACGCGTTATAATCCACGCAGAAAACTGCACGAGCCGAGGTGCAAAAGTTCGCACATGAAGGATGTGACCACACGTCGTCATACCGCAAGAACGTGAAAAAAAATCTTCGGCAGCCACGTAGAGATCGTCTAAAAGTAAGCCCTACCCTTTATACTGCGTTTGAGTTAGTTATAATGACCGAAAAATACATTTGGGACATTGCGGAACTTTTCAATATTTATATATAATTTACGGAATTTTTGTTTTAATTTAGCGTATGATTTATAGACTGCGAGGCTGAATGTGAGTGTGATTATGGGAATCACCATTTAATGACTGAGGAGCCACATCACTGAGCTGTGGCCGTAATTTGTAAATATATTCTCTCTTGCAAATAAATAGTTTGAAACTTTGTCATTTTATTTGACTATTAAATAACCCCTCCCCTCATAATTAATAATTAAAGCCAAGATCCCTGAGAGTCTCCAACTAGGCTCGAGAATTCATGAGTCATAGGCTTACGCGGATCGCGATGATCGTTTTTATGTAAATATTTAATTAATTCTGCATATGCAGTGGCGCCCGGGCCGGATTCCTCTGAAATGATCAGAGGGAACGGGTAAGCGCTACAGTATATATGCTATAAATTGGTAAACCCACACCTAAATACAAAAATAAATGGAGCATAACAGACTAAATTTGCATCAACACTTCTCTTATTCATAAATCCACGTTGGAAAATTGATAGAAATGGTAGTGCTAATGGTTGAAATGTAACAGTTACTGTAGACTCGAAAGTTCATTGATATAGTGTTCATAATAGAAATCAGTTTTGAATTCTAAATAAAATTTCACAAATGGATTCTTTCAAATAGACGGATAAATGTCTTTATTTGCTTTATCTTTTATTATAGAAAGTTTGTAAATAAAATGTAGCAAACCATCAGATCCCGCATTATTCTGTAGATCAAAATTGTTGATCCTCTAAAATATTATTGTATAAATAAAATATGATATAAAGATTATATGTTGTTGCAGATTTATTAAAATGTCAATTCTAATTGTGTTCTTTAAAATGAGCCATGCCTAATAACAATATGGAGCAGTCGAGTCACTGAGAAGGAAAAGACCGCAGAAACTGAAAAATAGACGACAGGTGAATAAATACAAAGAGCTATTTACTATTTGGTAGTCAGGTTTTGAAGTTCAAATTGTAAAACTTATTTGGATAACTTATGTTATTCCTGGGGTTGAGACGACCCTATCTTATAAACGAGAAACAACTACCCTTGGAGAATATATACTCGCTGCAGAACTAGGTACCAGAATATCCTTGCCGCAAGATTTCCTCTGGGAAATTTTGAAACATTCCCAGAATTCTAGATTCAACTGAAAGTGGCGTTCTCGTTGTTAATCCTACATTGCGAGAAAGCCTTCTGTTAATTTCTTATTCATGGAAAAGTCAGACGATCTGAAGATCTATTCGTCCACAAAGAAATCATCACAGCGTTTGAAAATATGATATAGGAACTAAAACTTGCCCTAGAAAAGGAATTTGAATGCCATTGGTTACATGAAGACAAGGAGATTCATATTATTTAAATTCTTAAATTCGCTCTAGTTCATACGCTCTTTCCGTTGTTTCGATTGATGGTTCTGTGGCCAGAGTATAAGAAAGTGAGCTCCGTTTCAACGGTTTCTCTTATGCAGGTAAAATGCGTTGTGAGAAAAGTGAACGGTGAATTTGAACAGATTAGATGATAAATTATTTAAAAATAAGTTAATTAAAGCAAAGACATACTAATATATCATATTTGCCATCTTTAAGTTTAAACTTGCCAAGAAAAGAATAGTAGTTTATGTGCTTCCTGCATTTCTGTTATCTTTCCTCGTAAACTATTTCAGTATAAAGATATATTGCGATAATATATCCATAAACAATCCAAAAATTCGCAATATATTTTGAGTTTTTGAGACCTATTATGAGAGCTATAATGCCATTTCAATTGCGTATTTTACCTCCTACTCACAATAGAAATCATTACAACTCAATAAGCAATTAGTAAGTCAACCAAATACGCTAATTTCACACTAAGGAAAGATTTCGTTATTTTATACGGCCAAGAATTTATTTGCCAAGAACATTATCTAATCAAAATATAAACCATTAAAATCATTAACTGTATTTAAATTGTCTACAGTTTACAGAAGTATTCCATTTTAACTGCCATAATCATTACTAAACCAATTACTCAGTTTAGGTCTATTCATACAACATATTCAATGATACAATCCCTAATTTGGTAAAGTTTTAAGGGTTAATTTTAATTTTTCTTTAACTTAAGACAACAAGGAGAATGAATAATACGAAAGATTTAATTTTTATAATATATTTAACAAACAAAAAATAAAACTTATCTTCCAGCTCTTAAAAAATTTGCATTTTGAAAATGAATTAACAATTGAAATTCAATAATAAAACAAATTGATTCCTTTTTGTGGGCTCAAATACCTGGTCTTTATATGCCGAACACTAATTGATGGTCGCAATGGCTACTGTGGCATTTAGTTGAAGGTTTTGAGGTATTCATGGTTTCATTTAGTACTTTACCCACGACGATACCGGAACTAGTAGGTAGATGTGGAAGCCACTGAAGTTGCCAAGCTTCTGGAACTCACTGGCTGAACCTCATCTCTGCTACCACCAGGTGTTTTACGTCCGCTCAACAGTTTAACTAACTTTCTTAAATATTATTAACCGCTGTCCTTTTTGAAGTATTCATCCCAATTCCGACTTAAAATTTAAAATTTTAAAATTTATTTAACCACTCACTTAAACTCGTAACCACTCTTTTCCTTTCTGAAAGGACTAACATCCTCGTTTCGCACCAATATAACGCCACACTTCATACGAACATTTTCAGAAATGATTTCATAATATTCACACTTATATTACCCGTAAGTAAATTCCTCTTTTTTACGAAAGCCTTCCTTGCCTGTGCTCTCCTACCGTTTACTATACTCCTACCATCCCTAATTATTATGTTGCCCAAGTAGCAAAATTCCTTAACCTCATTCAAAATATTCCTTTCCAATCTTCCTCCCTGTGTAATTCCATTGTTTCCAAAACTACACTACATTATCTCGGGTTTCCCTTTATTAATCCTCATGTTGTAATCTTCCTCCAGGAGCACGCTGATGCCATTTATTGTGGTTTTCAGTTAACCAGATGAATATGACTAAAAGATTAGAAAGCTTCTGAAGTTTCAAATGAAGCGAATATTTTTAATCAATATGAATTTATTTTATATGATAACGTTGTGGCAAAAGTTATTCACCTGTTTTAGTTTAATGGTAAAATGAAACTGCGAAAATGTTTTAATCTAAATCTGTTTGCAAATTGCTATTTCTGAATTCCTCCTAACTTCTCAACGACAACTACCTAACAACAACTTCCCTTATCGACAATTCCTCAACAATTAACTTCTCAATCGTCTTCCACTTACGTTGAAACGTCCGACCTTCCCCTCTCCCGGAAAAATATCAACGACTTTAGAAAATTGGAATTCATTTTACATTTTCGAGTTCCTAATATGGAGTTCTCATTCAAAGACTTGAAAAATCACACTCTACAATATTAATGTTTGTCATTTCATTCCCCAACCGTGAATGACTCAGAGAAAAACGGTCCGTTAAATGATATTTCTGTTCCTTTCAAATCGTACCACCAAAATTTTGTGTGTGTTTTTTTGTAATCCATTTTTATATTTCGCATTAAAAGTAGGAAAAAATGTATGAAGTAATTATTATTTACAATATACATAAAGAATCATATTAAACGACACAACCAACACATTACACTTCACAAGATGATTGTGCTGTTTAAGATATTTTTTGTGAATATTTAGTAATTAAAAATAAATGAATGTAGAAAATAGGAAATAACAGATAGTTCTTCTGAATTAGGGGTTATAGCGTTGAAGATGATGTATATATAGATATCTATAAGTTACAGCTTTTTTTCACAGGAATATTGTGGCTAAAATTTAAAACTGCTGCAAGCTGTTGAAAATTTAATAAAGTTTACCAATTACAATGATTAGTGAACCTAAAAAGTGGATTTTGATTTGTATCCAAAATAAGGGCATTATCTTTAATGTAATTTTACAACAAAAGGCTAAATTGTAGGATATAAAAAATAGATTTCTAAGTGAACTAAATGCTTGATAATAACAAACTAAAGATCATAAATTATTGAAAAAATCAATTTTGATGGAATCAGATCTTGTTCACACTAATTGTTTACTACGTAGTTGCTACAACTTGGGTAGTTTTAAAACTCGTACAGTGCACAGAAGATTTCTTTTTATAATCCTTTCATTCATTGCCTGTCGACATTTAATAAGGTCTAGCCTTCATTTAAAATGTTTACCGTTTTCACTGAAATTCATATACAATATTTAAAAAAACGTTACAATTTCTCATTGGAATATTTTCCACGGCACGAATCCCATTAATCCCAAATTTGTCTTAGACTTGTTAAAAATTAGTAGATTAATGATATTAGTAATATTAAGAATGTCGCTTCTTCATATTTTTAAACCAGAGAGGAAGATGAAAATTTTTTTACTTGGCAAATTTTTGTTTGACGAATTTTGTAGAATTTGCACATTAAATGAAAGCAAGTGTCCGATATGCGCGATCTGCAATTTATGAGCCACTAGTGTAAGCGCTTCGGCTGCAGCATTCTAATATTTTCCAAACTATCAGGCAATATTACTTCGCGGCTCATAGGGTGTAATTTATGCTTGGAGGAGGTGTGTCCGTTTCTGATAACGGTCATTGTCGCATCGTTGATGTAATGCTACTGGATCACGCGATAAATTTGCCAGAGCTTATGCCGAGAACGTACTTATGAGATGAGGTCGCAATTCTCTCCCCTTTCGCACAACATGCACGCGAGAAATTTCACGTTGATAATTATCAAAGTTTCAATATAGTAAGATGTCTAATGAAAATAACAACTTTAATTTGTGATTGATAATCAAAGAATATAACCCTTTTTAAATGGCTCGTGTTCGTGTTCGGTTGAATGTATTATCAATTGTGGATATGTGATGATTACAAGGGAGGATCTAATATTATTAAAGTGGGATATTGATATATTAATAATAAGATTTTGAAATAAATATAAGAAAACAATTTACTTGAAATAAAATGGCCTGTTGATCAAGATTAACAGCTAAGCATCTATCTTCCATAATGAAAACTGTTATTTGAATCCAGTAGAAGAAAATCACTGTCACGTTTCCGGTAGTAAAATAATTTTACTTTGGAAAATTTAAATAAAATTAATGTTTAAGTAAAAAAATTAATAGTTACATATCAATACTATAAATGATTAATATTCAATTTATTTAATTACATAATGTGTTTTAATTATACTGTCCATATTCCTGAATCCTCACTATATTTTATAATTTGAGAAAAATTGTAAATATGATGTAGCCCGCGTGAATCTTCCCAGTTGCATTGAATGGTACGTATGATAATTGAGTTTGACACAGCTGAGGTAGATATTCGATTGGTGATATAGCAGTATCTGAGGCTTGATATTTTCTTCACATCTGCCATTGGTCAGACGCCAAGAAAGCATCAGCACACTGCGTCCTCGTGGTCGATATTCTGCGTAGATTGTTCGGCCGACGTAGAGCGTTTCACAACACTTTCATGATAGCAATAATAATTTGAAAAAAATTAAAGTCCAAAAAATGTGAGCTACCATAAAAAATGTTTAGTAGCAACTCTCTTATCCAGAGACTGAAGGAGTATTGATGCCCCTACATCTTGTTAGAAATAATTTCTGAGGGAACATGTTTAAAAAAACCAATAAAAATAATATTTCAAAGGACTATCGCTTAATAAAATAATCAAAATTACTTTTCCTTGCACTTAAAAATGTGTCTCCGTAGCATCTACTCGCTCGCTGTCTCTTGACGTAATAGTACGACCGTACTTTGAAGTGGGGACAAGGATAAGATCCTTCTGCAATTAATATGTATCCAGTTTAATAATATGTCCTAGTCTGGAACATTGTAGACAGCAATGCCTCTGCAATTAATATGTATCAAGATTAATAACATGTCCTAGTCTGGAACGTTGTAGTCAGCTTTGCCACAAAATTGAAATTAATTATTACAAAAATAACACGCGTTATTATAATGTACATATAAATAAATTATTACTATTTATTTTTAAGCCACCAAATTAACTTTAAAAAACAGAAAATATGTATTAAATAAAATAAATATGTATAAAATTAGGGTATGAAATCTGTGTCCTTTATTAAATATGAACCAAAATTCTGTTACTATGGATTTTTCAAACTAGCTAACTCCCGCGACTTTGTTCGCGCCGATACAGTTCTTTTCATTTTACCATAAAAACGAAACAACAGGTACAGAATTTCGATAAGTTGAATTAATTGAATATATAAAAAGTACGGTATCATCTATTTATAATCGCTTCAGGGCAAACCTTATAACTCGCAGTTGGTTTAGAACAGGTTCCGCTATCAGACGTTTTGGAGCCATATCCCCCTTTTCAAATCCTTTCCTATGGTATTAAAGGGGAGTTGCCTGTTTCAGGATCACCCTCACGGAACCTGATACTAAAACAATGCGATGCTGATACTTACGTTTTTCAGTTCATTCAACACTTTTGCAGAAACTTTGATTTTAAATGTTAGAGGGACGATTAAGAAAATCCTGTACCGAGTAAAACGCGCCATTTAATAGAATAGTTTTACTCTGCTTCACGAAACTTTGTATTTATTATTTTTAACCTCTGGAAGAGGCTGTTGCATAAAATTATCTCGGTATTGTGAATACTTTTCTGGTGCAGAGTAAGGCGGTGCTTGTTTGATCTTAGAGCTGAGTGATTTCTGGTCGCGTATTCATGAAATTTGTCATTCGTTTGAAACAAATTAATGTTCCGCTTTAAGATTTCATAAATATATACGCTTGGTATTGTATTTGAAAACTTTTGAAGAATGGTTTGCAACTTGATCTAGAATTCGTACTAGAATGTATTTTAATGACAAGCTTTTGCAACTTAGATATTTCATTGCTCCTGGAGCAGTTTCCCTAATTAGAGATGCCATAGCACATAATTGAATGAAAATACGCGAAGTAAAACATTTTGACGTACTTTTTGTCAACGTAATGCATTAGTGTTCTGAGAGAATAACAAGCTGAACTTAGTTTCCCAGCAAGCAGATCTATATGGCCATTCCACTTCAGTTTATCATCAATCCGAAGGCCGAGGAAAGGCGCATTAGCTGAGAATTTGTGTACGGGTCTATTACTAGCATCAGCACTAATCTGAACTAACTTAGTCTTATATAGGTTGAGGGATAATTTAATCACGCTAAACTAAACATTTAGACCGTCCAGAGCGCTGTCTACTTTCTTAATCAGATTATCGAAGTTTTTATCTGCAATAACTATATTTGTGTCATCCGCGTACAGAATCGATTTTTAAGGATTTATGTATACTGGAAGATTATTTATGTATAGAATAAAAGGAAAGACCCAAGAACTGATCCTTGAGGAACTCCACGTGTTATAAATTCCCAATCGTATAAGTGAAGTTGGCCGTCTTTAGTATCAACTACTACTTGTTGTTTGCGGTTTGTAAGATACGATCTTAGTAGAAGTGACGTATTTCCCCGAATTCCATAATATTCCATCTTTTTTATAAATATTTGGTGATCTACCGTGTCGAAAACCTTAGAGAGATCAGCAAATATGCCAGCTACCTTCAGCCCTTTATCCAATGAATTCTGGATATTTTGAATGAAGTCGTACATCGCGCTGTGTCCTTTCCTTTAAGGAAGCCATGCTGTGCTGTTGATAAAATCTTATATTTATTCAAGAAATTAAGTTATCTAATATGTAATATTTTTTCAAATGTTTTAGAAAAAATGGGAAGGAGAGAAATGGGCCAGCAATTACATATTTCAGATGGCGATCCTTTCTTAAACACGGGAATTACTTTTGCGATTTTGAAAGCATCGGGAGCAATTCCAGCGGAAAGACATTTATTAAATATTACTTCGAGTGGTAAAGCGATAGAAGCAGCAAATTCTTTAACCATTTTACTAGTTATACCATATATATCTGCTGCTGATGAATACTTCAAATTTCTTATTACAGTAATTATTTCAACTTTGTTTATTGGCTGCATAAATACAGTTTTCGTAATTTTCGGAGTTGAATTTTGTAATAGAATAAAGAAATCCTTATCATGACACACAAAAGTATCTTTAGCCAGAAAATTTGCAACATTAACGAAATACGAGTTGAATTTTCATGCCGCGTCTCTACCACAATAAGTTTCACTTTGTTCTACGAGAGCATTTTCTTTATTGTTACTGGTACCTTTGCAAGTCACATTTTTAATTACATTACATGTGGCTTTGATTTAATTATCTGCATTCGCTATATATCTGGAAGTATTGAGTTTTTACGCTGCCACGAGCACTCTCTTGTAATATACGTCTGTAAGTTTGAATGTAGTTTATTAATCTAGGAGATGCTGAAGACTGTTTAAGTTTGTTCAAGTAACAGAGTTTATTCCGTGATATTCGAATACCGTTCGTAATCCAATTTACTGGCTAACGCTATTAGATCGATTTAATTTAATGGGGGCTACTTCATCATACAAAAACATTTACAAAGTTTTCAAGAATCGAATTTAAGTTATCAGTTATGCATTAGTATCCTCCTTTTAAAACTAGTAATCAAAATTAACGAGATGTGAAAATGGAACCAACATTTAGTCATGGAGTAATGTTAACAAATACCAATCTTAGCTTTTCCTCCTCTCCAGCCCATTCAGGACCTTGGTCTACAGGGTCGACAGTATCTTACAAGACATATTCCGAATTTGGAGTGATATGTGGTCAGCAGTCTTAATCCTGATCTCCGTGACCACGACTGTACAATCATCCAAGCCCTTCCCAGGGTTCGAACCCGGGACTTCTGGGTTGAGAGGCAGCGACATAAGCCAGAAGACCACAGGAGGTGTGCAAGTAAGTGTTACAATATATAAATATTATTCAAGAAGAAAGGATAAACAAGGTAAACGCAGAATTACTGAAGTTTGTTTTATTATACTGTTTACGTGTATTTCTGCGTTAATTCTTTTTGTCGTCTTAAACGGAAATTAGACAGAACTTAGATACTTCTATGTGATGAAAAGTTTCCGAAAGGTATTTCCATGTTTATAGACAGACCGGGTTTCCACATGTAACAATGCCATGCCACTCTGTTGGAAAATATAGCTGTGATTGCCGGAGAAGCAAAGAGGACTGAGTTTTTTTTAAAAAAACCACAATTAGTAATAGTTTAAGGTCACAGGAGTTTTATTTTGGGTGAAGAGAATTAATATGATGTCTTAAATGAATATCGGAGATTCCGAAGTTCACCCGCGCAGCAGATGTGCCTAATTTCCGTGAACAGTCTTGGCTGCTTCCTGCCCGTTGCTCGTGTAGTTGCAAGAGTGAACACAAGATTTAGGGTGCGGAGATATCGGGTTATATATATATAATATGTAATACTGCCTCATATATAAGTTTACTTGTGATTAAACATTGTCATCAATTTAATTTTGAAGTTATTAAAATTTTTAAATCATTACACTTTTATTAGAATCTAATGTATTAATTTATAATTAAACTAACCGGGTGCCGGGTGATGCCCGAATTGATTTATATTAACAACCTACAGCATTTAATCGCCGACCCACTTGTGGTCTAGTGGCTAGCGTCACTGTCTCACAACACAGAGGTTTGTGCCGTCATGGTCTGGGAGACTGGGATTAAGACTGCTGGAGAATCGATACGCTGTTCACGTGTAACTCCCAATTTGGAATGTGTCATATGACAGTCCGCTGTCATCCCGATAGGATGAGCTGTAGACCCAAGGAAACAAAAGAACACAGACTTTCATCTCTTTCTCAACACGCGATAAGGCCAGACTGTACAATTAATAAAAACATTATTACTACTTCATGAGAGACAAATTTCATCACAACTAGTCTCATTCGAGTCACAAATATCAAGGTACCTAAAATAAATACAGTAACGTAAAAATAGTCTGAAACAAAGTACGATATTGAGAGACAGTGTCAGTCCCAATAACCGCAAAATTATATTTATTCGAATGCAAATATCTGCCATTTATGAACATTTGAAATTCCCTTATCCTCATCGACGGCCCTGGGGTGGTAGTAGTTACTCCTACAGTTCTTTCTTGCTTCCAGTCGCAAGATACACGTGTACAAAATTTGGTTAAAATTGTTCAACGCATTTATATGTTTATATTTGATTGACTACACAAAAATACTCTGAAACCACAATTATTTTCGGTTCTGTGGTCTCGTGGCTAGTGTAACGGTATCGTACCACAGAGGTCGCGGGTTAGATTACTGGCAACGAATTGGATGTTTATGTGCGTCTTTGCGTTCCTAAATCGAGTAATGGATATAAAATCCCCAAAATGGTAATATAGTGGCTAATGACCTTAGCTGTTGATGTGACAAAATAAACTAAAAAAAGTACAATTACTTTATAAGGAGATAATACTTGAACCATCTCTTCCGTGTTACTACCGTGAAATAATGGGTATAGATACGTATACATATCTACGAAAAAATGGAGTATGTGTATCTTTATGTTTATGTAATCAATATGAATTGTGACTTATAAAACACTTTTCAAAATTATAAACTTGAAAAAGGTTAATTACTATAGATTAAAATAACATTTTACGTGTTTTGGTGAATGTTGCATAGGATTATTGACTATTAGTTATAGAAATATCCATCTCGGGCGTCAGAGTCGCATTACGACTCATAAAACATTTTGCATTATTGTTAGCTAATAAAAAATGTTATCACTTAAATAATATGTTCAGTAAACTTAAGTATTATTTCACGTTATCAGGAATTTAATAATCCAGTCTGACAGACCACGTGATGTCATAATATATCCATTTGTAAGTTCTGTATGTCTTTAAGGTATGATGATTTTTGGCCTGAAAGAAAGGAACTTAAATCTTTAAAGTATGGACAGAAGTAACCTCTTGGAAGACTAGTACAATACACAACAATTTCATAGCAATGGGATGAATGATACAGGAAATCATATGGAACAAAAATTGAGTTGCAGAGCAGATTATTATTAATTGGCCTTTTATTGGCTTTAAGGAACCGGGGTATGGGGAGGGGAGAAATCTAAATATTCAAAATATTGAAAAAAGCATGGTGTGATTATTGCTAACAAAAAAAATAATTTCACGGCAATCGGATGAATGCTATAGATACGCCGACCTATATAACTCGAAGTGTGTTTGAACACGTCTGGTATATTCTAAGTGGCGCTCGTCACATATCGCCTTTTATATGTGTACATTATTTTGTTGCTTGCAAGACTTTTGAATTATAATTATGAAAGAGGCTAATATATAAACCATAACAGAGTAATATTGATTTAAGTTTAGCATTTATATTACATTTGAATTAATATTCAGTAGAAAATTAACTCTCGTAGGTTCTCTGCTGTCGGTAATTACAATCTAATTTTATTGCTTCTGGTTTCAGTAGCGAGGGTCTTACGCGCAGATGTCTGGATTGGCAGCAAGAAGCCGCCCTCGTTACACGCTGACGCAAACCACATCCGGACAGACCACTCAGTTCAGCTCAATTGCAGACTGAGTTAGATGTGGTTTGCCAGAAAACTCTCCATGAACTTACCAAGCCACTACGCCAGTGTCTCTAACATTTTATTCTGCAGCAAGAGCGCAAGAGCTAATTACTTCGCAACTAATTGTATTTATTACAAAAATTAGGTTAATTTACAAGAGAGAGGATTTAAAAAATTGAACAAGATGTTTTTGTGTGAATAATACATTGTTTGTTGTTGTGGTATTGTGTCCTATAACTGGTTTGATGCAACCCTCCATGCTAACCAGGTATCTTGCGCAATCCTTTTAATTTCCTCATAACTAGCACAACCCACATCCTCCCCTCTGCTTAGCGTATTCAATCCTTGGCATCCCTCTTCTGTTCTTACCCCACAAACATCGCTCTAATGCTAATTTTACAAGACCCTCGTGTCTTAAAACGTGGCCTATTAATCTATCTCTTATCTTAGTCAACATACTCGATATTGTTCGCATTTCCCATATTCTCTTTGGAACTTCCTCGTTTGTGATTCTATCCACCCATCTGATTTTCAGCATTCGCCAATAGCACCACATTTCAAAGGCTTCTATTCTTTTCCTTTCCGCCGCTCCTATCACCCACATTTCGCACCCATATAACGCCACGCTCCATACGAACATTTTTACCAACGATTTCCTAATATTCACACTTATATTACCCGTAAGTAAATTCCTTTATTTTAGTAAAAGCCTTTCTTGCCTGTGCTATCGTACACTAATCATCTACTATACTTCTACCATCCCTAGTTATTACGCTTCCCAAGTAAGACAATTCTTTAACTTTTTTCACAATATCCATTCCCAATCTAACACCCTTTTTTATTCCACTGTTTCTCAAACTACATACATTACTTTTCTTTTTCCTCTATCAATTCTCACATTGAACTCTTTCACCACTACCCCATTCATGCCATTTATTATGGTTTCCAAATCTTCTTATGATTCCCTTAATACTAAAATAACGTCGTAAAAGTGTAAGGTTTTAATATCTTCTACTTGCAGTTTGATTCATTTTTCATATTCCGTTTTAACATTCTTTATCGCTTGTTCTGTATATAAGTTAAACAACATAGGTGACAGACAGCATCCTTGTCTTATTCATTTCTTGATTTCGGCTTTCCTTCCTTGATCTTCTATTCTAATTTCTGCTGCCCGTCTTCTGTCGAGGTTATGTATTAGCCTCCTTTCTCGTTATTTTATTCGAGTGCTCTTGAAAATCCTTAATAGTGTGTTACAGTTGACATTATCATACACTTTTTCTAAATATACGAATGTCATAAACGTAGGCCGGTTTTTTCTTATCCTGTATTCTAAAATTAATCGCAAAGTCAATATTGCTTCTCTTGTCTCTACATTATTCCTAAAACCAATTTGATCTTCTCCTGACTCGCATTCTATTTGACGTTCCATTCTCCTATATACTATTTTTGTTAATATTTTGTATGCATGGGATACCAAATTAATTGTTCTGTGCTGTTCGCATCTATCAGCCCCAGTGTCTTCGGTATGGGTATAACTATGTTTTACTAAATTATTCTGGGATTATTCCTGTTTCGTAGATTTCGCAAATTGTCCTGAACAGCCATGATATTGCTTCCTTGCCCGATGATCTTATCAGCAATGCTGGAATGTTATCAATTCATGCCGCTTTACAATTACTCAGGTCTGTCAGCGACATGTCAAACTCTGACCTTAAAATTTTGTCCCCCAAATCTTAATCATCCACTTCCTCTTCTTCTTCTATTACCGATTGATCTTCTAGATTTTTCTTCCGTCTTTCTGCTTTTTCTCTTTATCCGAATTCGCTTCTCATTCGCTCTCCTGATGTTCTTGCTAATATTTGTCCTCTCGCCGAATGTTTCTTTGATTTTCCTATAAGCTGCACCTACTTTCCCTTTTACCGTGAAATCTTCAACCGCTTTGCGTTTCTCTTGTAGCTAAGCATCTTTTGCGTTTTGCACTTCCTATTTATCACATTCTTCAAGCGTCTGTACTGCTCTTTACCATTTGCATCTCTCGCGTTTTTATATTTACGCCTTTTAACATATATACAAATAATACATATTGGCTATTATTTGATATTCAGTTCTGTAATACGAGGGACATTTAATAAATAAAATGGAAAATTGAGCTATAATAACACTGTCAACACTGCGTATTTTTACAAAATAAGACTTTTACTATTTCTACTCTTATTTTATATGTGATAAAAAATATATCTTTACCTTATTATCTGAGCCAGTTTTCTACGAATTCTTTGACCACCTCGTAGTTGTACGTTTATCTATGTACTATATCTCTGAGTGGACTAAACACATGAATGTCGCTGGAACTTAAATCTGGACAGTAGGGAGGATGAGTTAGTATCTACCAACCTATATTTTCAGTGGTTTCGTGAATCAGCTTGGGGAACCCACTATGCACTCGTTTTTCTGTACTTGAACTTGTAACTGATAAAGTTATGAACACTTACTATGATTCTTTTTATCTTCAATAGTAATACGTTGGTCTTCACAACTAATGTAGTCAACGCGGGCTTTTGAACTGTTAGGTGAGCTATTATAAGATTTTGCACGGTTCATGCAATATAATCATTTAATATAACTATATTAATCAATAAGATAATAATATATGACCAAATAAACAAACAAAAATCTTATTAAACTCATGATGTTAATAAATCTGGTTAAGCTTAACCCAAAGTCCGCGTATTTATAAACCAAAGATATTGACTTGATGAACTTGATGACTAAGTAAAAGATCATAAGTTTTATTTAAAGAATCGCAATCACTTTGAACATGGTATTAAATTGATTTATTCTTATGCATATCAGAAATAGATCTAGAAATATAATCAGTTTCAACATCAAGGTTTTTGAAATTTTTAAGTTGTGATATTTAAAAAAAATACGTTTTGTGATGACCGAGTGCTTTTATGCGGGTAACTTAAATAAATTAATTAACGTCTATTTTTCACAAAATACGTTCGTCACAATATTTTGGACTTTAAGTAATTTTACTACAGAAAAAGTAAAAAATAAATCAGCTAAATAAAAACCTTGTCTGTAATTGGTCGTAAATTTAATCCATGTAAATGATCCATTTTATAAAAGATTTTAACCTTTAGAAACAGAAAGCTGATATCCACTATCGACTAATGTACAAACTTCAAGATGACACGCCATCGTTAAGCGTAATTTTCATTCATTCACGCCTTATGGAAGCCCTGAAGTCTCAAATCACATTTTCTACATATTAATTAAATTCTAGTTTTCTTCGGCCGTTATCAAGTAGTGCAGCTACAAACAAAAATACGTTGATATTTTTATTTTTGACTTTATTTCTCGCTTTGGTCCCAGACAGTTGTGTGAAATAAAAAGATGCACGTCGTGTAAAATATTAATGGAGAAATAAATTATTCATTATTTATATTTCACTGTTTTTCATTCCTCTATTGTTATTTATTTACACAGGCGTGGTGCTGCTCCGTGAGCTTAGTGTGTCATCTGCCCATCCTCCTAAAATCCCACTGTGATTTGCATTTACATTGCGCCAGACTGGCGTGTCAGTACTTCTCTCGCCCTCTCACGCAGTGTACTAAATTACTTTCACCTTAAATCTCCACGAGAGCGGATTTTCGAATCACTCATCTCATCAGGGCGGTATTATAGGGTGGACCTGTATTCAGAAAAGGCAAAACAACAGCGTGGGTTAAACAGAGATGTAAATATTTATGACATCACTTGTTTATTTACAGATGTGATTTCAGATGTTCGTAAATTTTTCGTCATTTTTTTATTGATATATTACTGTAATTATAGCTGGTTTTCTAGAGCTCTGGTGGCTATTTTTCTCTGTGGTGTAAGACAGATGTGTTCCTTTTAGTGATATGCAGTTCGCAAACGAACTATTCTAGTTCAAAAGAAGTATTTCGAAACAAGAACTTCATAAACTATGATTCGTAAACTAGCTTCAGTTCCTGAATATCACAGTTCATGCAATATCACTGACCAGTGACTCAGCCATTTTCAGTTTTCGTTATAATTTTTCTTTGTTGTCCATCTTTCTCCCATTTATCATCACTCAGTCGTCTCGTATGCGTATTACCTACAGTGAGACAAAACGTCTAGTAAAATTATCTTCAATAAACAGATGCTGTTTTTTATTTATTTTATTGTACTTCTCATCAACCCAAGGGATAATATCGAACCAACAATACATTGTTTACATAATTTATTAAAAACCTTTGACATTTGACAGAATACAACTGTTACTTTTTATTAAATTACATTTAAAATTCCGATTAAGACAAAAAAATACATGCATATTTAAATACATAAAATTGATCTCAGCATGTCAAACAGGTGCTTTGGATGCAGCTAAATTATATTCTTTTAGGAGAGAGTCCAACAAAACCCTAATATTTAGTTCAATATCGTGCACATGTCTAATTGAGAGCACCTGCACTAATAGAATACTTCCCGGAACCTTTACAAATATAAATACATAAATGCTTATAAATAATATATATATACACAAAATTTTAATTGATTCAACATTTTTAAAGGAAATTGAGAGTGTTAACTGGTTTCTTGACAATACATAACTCGAACTCTAGTGGATATCCCTTTTAAATTTAAGATTCTGTAATACCATGAAGACTTGCTTTATAGATCACAATCAACAGGTTCACTGGAGCACTTTCTTACGTATTGCGGAGTGTATTTCATATTTTTATATTTCTCCCATGGATAAAATATTGTGGATTGCCCAAAAATGGACTATTTTTTCTGAAATAGCTTAAAAAACAAAAATTGGACTTGATATTTGTATTTAAACAAATATATGACTATAAAGTCTAACAGAAATGAGTTCACTAACTGCTGTTGGCCAACAAAATCATTATTAACTCTTGTATTTTTTCTCAGAGACGATTCATTACTGGAAAATTTCGTAAAATAAAACAGAGATCATGTAGCCTTTAAACCCAAAAAATATGTATATAATTAGAAAAGCGATAGGCGCTGCAGGAGTTTTCTCGCAGCCGCTTCACCCCAGAGTGACTGCGGGGCTCACCTGATTATGTCGGGAATGCCTCGTACTCTCTCTGGTTTTTTTTATCAAAGTTCTCACATGCCGAGACACCTTCACCTATTTTAGGAGGTATATGTACTGGGGTCGAAGACCTTGGGCATATGGCAAGAGTTGTCTTCTGATCCCATTGGATCAGTTGGCCAACTGCCTCCTGAAACTGGTGGAGACATGGAGACGGGAATGCTGCGACCCCACAGCAAACTCGTCTCCCGTCATTCGGAAGGGCGTAAGAATAGTACTCATTGCCCGACCTACCTGATGCAGGTTTTCTAGGGTTTTCCCTGCATCTCTTTAGGTGAAACACCGGGTAGGATCCTTAAACCATAGCCCGCGGGGCCCTAGTTAACCCTTGGCTATCTTGGTTTACCTTCCACATCCCCCCTTTTCAATTCCCTTCCGATGCTATTAAAGGGGAGTTGCCTGTTTCATGATCACCCTCATATAGCCTGTTAACCCCCCCAAAAGAATAATTAGAAAAGTGTGCCTCTGATCGCCCTCGTCGGGCATAATTTTGCCAATAGTTTTCCAGCAAGAGGCAAAGAAAACCAGGTTTCGGAAGCTTGAAGTTGTTTTCAGACGAGAATTTTTTTTGTCATAACTAGTACTTCTCTAATGATGCACCTGTTACACTCAAGCACAACTTCCAAGTGGCATTTTCTGGTAACGTGTAGTCAGATATTGTTAGATATGTTTTGATTGGACCATTCTTCATGAAATTCATGTGTTTATACATTAATGTATTGTAATAAATAATTACTTCATATATATATATACATATATAATACGTTTAATATAAAAATAAAGTAAAAAATACAAAATTTTACACATTTCTGTTGGTGGTAAGATTTCAAAGAAGGAACTAAAATCAATTGCATGGACGCTCTTTCTCAGTTTTTTTTCCACGGTGGGGTAATAAATGGTAAAATTTAATACAGTGGCAAGACATTAATAAAATTTTCGTATAAATTTATATAAATAATTCTTCCTTATCTTTGAATGTCCAAAATGAGGCCGCGGAGATGTCTCTGTGCTTCTCACCGAATTTGTCTCCTCACGATCACTTCATCTTCTTGAAAATTATTCACTATACTTTCCTTTATAAAATTACTAATATTTCACTTCACTATTTTATCTGGTCTCATTATAAATTTTCTTCTTGATGTGCATCAATCGGCGGTAGTTTATAACTTGCTATTGCTTTAATTTGCTTTCCAAGGAGCTACGGTGACAACTCTTACATTTTGATTATATTTAAAATTCTGTCAGCTCCTACTCACTGCCAGATCACCGCATCTCCACTCTACCCCGAACTGGGTCTCTCTTTTTCTGTAAAAGCATTATTTATGGTTGTCAAGACACCCCCTCCTCTTACGTGACCTTGCAACATTTTTCGGCGTCTTCGAATACGCGAACAACGAGTAAAATATTACAGTATTTTTATAATGGTAACGGTAAGGCGGGAAGCTCGCTTTTCGAATTGTTTTTCATTTTTCTTTTCTATAATAGTGCAGTAACGAACCGTCTCTGACAAAAATACGAAGAGGGAAAAATGTTTTAATGATCCCGTACACTTACTTCTGTTACGCCTTTAGGTAGTAATCATGTACACATTGAAAATGAAACGCAAAAGAAAGAGAGCTTTATGGATCAGATGAGTTGCATAATAGTCGCTAGGGAAGTAGATCAATCCAAATAAGAAAACCACTTAATTTGTTTTTAAAAAATATAATTCAATAAAAAATTATTGTGATTTTGATTTTGAACAAATAAATGAACCCCTCTTTGGTTACAATTATTTTACAGACGCCGGGATGAATATCTCAAGTTTTTAATAAAATACTAGTACTGAACTGTATCTGAATACTACAGCACTACAATTTTATTAGTTTATAAAAAGATATGCGTCTCGATATGATGTCATTTAGCAGTAATGAAGTAGGTACGAAACAAAATGTTCATACTCTTTGGGCAGCTCGTATCTATTTTTAGTGACTATGCTATACTTACACATAATTGAGCTTAACTGGGACACGCCAAAGAAGCTCAAAGATATGGCTTAAATACAACCATCCCGAGGGTGTTCATTACATATGTAACTTTTATATGACAAACAAAAAAATTAAAGAGCGGTAAACAAAGTTTCATCTTCTCTTATATTAAAATTTAATTACATTTTTCTACGTATCAGCTGTTTTATTGGGATTTTCACTTGTGTAATTAAGATACATGATGTTTTTTGTGCTGAAACAGCGATGATTATAATTGAGTGTCAGGTTTTGCACGGATATAAAAATGTTTATTATTTAAAGCAGAGGTAAAAAGAAACCGCCGCAAGAATGTTAAATCTGCGGGAGGCTTCATAAAATTCTTCTAATAAACGTTTAGGAGTTTAAATTATTTGACGACCTGTATGGCAGTCACTAAAAAACAATTTAAACAATATATAAAAATTTTAACCAGAAAGTATCAAATTTATATATTCCAACTGACCATATTAATTTTCTTCTTCATGTTGTCTCTTCATTCATTATTATTGCCTTTGATTTGCTCATCGATGATTAAAAAGATAGAAAATCGATCATTAAATATTACATTAAGATTGACTGGACTTATCTCTATGCCAACAATAAGTTAATTACGACGCGAATCATACTGCAATGGAATGAGAATTGAAACCCTCCGTCTCCCTGCCAAAATTACGCTTATAATAACACATTAAGTGGACTGAATGTATACCAACGCCTAATAGGACTTATAATTCGCTGTTGATTATCATACCGCCTTTCGGGCGACAATTCAATGGATTTATAAATATTTATATTAATATCCTCTGAACTCTGTAAGATATCGAAATGAAACATACACGAAAATTTAAGTTAAAATTCCAGTTTAAAACCCTCAAATTTTTCTTGAAATCGGAGCAGAAACAGATCAAGTGTATAGGCATCCCGCATTCTTGGTTGACTTTAACGTGGGATTGAAAAATAAACCTTTCCCGTAGAATGTTTTATATTAATATTTATATTATATTACTATCTTCTGAAATACATCAAAATGAAACTTGCACGAGTACCAAAGTTAAATTTTCTGTTATATTTATTTGAAGTCCGTTGAGCCGTTTCGCAAACTATTCGAGACAAACATACGGTCAGACAGACAGGCAGACACTTCAATTCTACTTATTGGTATAGATAACAAAATTTGAATTGTTGTTTAAAAAGTTTAATATTCCTGTAATATTATTCTCTTTTAACTCTTTGTCATAATATTTTTTCAGTGAGATCGTCTGATTACTTCACAAATAGGACACATTGTTCAAAATTGTTTTGGAATGTCTCACATACGGTTCGTTTTTTTGTTGTTACAAACGTTAAATTTTGTTCTTATTGAGAAGTTGATATTATGAAGATGCTGTTTTATTACTATTCAAGAAAAATAATGCTCATATGATCTACACCTGTCCTTAAGTTTGAAGATCTAATGTCTGGGATGATTTTGATGAATCAATTACTTTCGTCTCTTGACAGCTTAAATTTGAAAATAAAATTTTATGCAGGAATTCTATCTTCAGAACTACTCCCTCAGTACTGAATGAATATTTTAGGAAAGAGAAACAAATCATATTCGTAACTTTAATTCGACAATATCTGTCGGCTTAACAGAGATAAGGCACGTAATCTTTGCATCGTGGAAGAGTTCCAAATCTTTTGAATTATGGGCCCCAATAAAAAATTTCCTTTCGAATCTGTGCCATATACACCCTCGTAAAGCGGAAATGAATGACTCGTTACAGCAAATCAATATGAATAATGTTTTCAAATTGGAATATAACCTTGAAAATTCTCACATCGAAGTTTCAGGTCAGTAAATGTGTGAAACAGTGAAGAAATACCACAGCAATAAATTCTGGATGGATCTTTATATATTGTTAAAATAGTTATGAATTCTCTTACGGTACATGCATACGTATTTATTTAAATACGGAAATCATAAAAAACTATTAAAAGAGACTAGAAGTTATTCACTAAATAATCTATAGGGACAAAGTAAGTTAGAACTATTGACTAGGGAATTGCCTTTCATTGAAATAGTGGGTTTATTATTACCACATAATATAATGTTTTCTCAATAATGTACGGTAAATTTTATATCATGGAATGGAAACATCAAACTCCACCTAAACAAGAATAGACCGATAATTGTTTTATGTAGCAAAAGTGTGTCAAACAAAAGAATTCGTATATTTTTACACTCCTCTTAGTTCAGTAATTTCAATAAGAAAGTATATAGACCTACAAGAAATATAAAAGAATTATTAAACACCCAATAGGCCACTTACAACATATTTAAAGTTGTTGTCGTAGAAAACAGTCAATATGCAACCGCACATGCAAACAAACCTATTACCGAAAGACTTTTCTACATAACTAGCACATTCCACATCCTCCCTATTCAGCTTAACGCATTCCATCCTTGATCTCCCTCTTCTGCTTTTACCCCACACACTTCCCTCAAATGTTAATTTGACAAGAGCCTCATGTCTCAAAACGTGGCCTGCTAATATATTTCTTCTTTTGGTCAAAGTCTTCCATATTGTTCTTTCTTCACTTATTCTGCTTTGATCTCCCTGTACGCCTATATAATTTTCTGCATTCTTCTATAGCACCACTTTTCAAAAGCTTTAATTCTTTTACTTTCTTCAAATCCTACTGTCCACGTTTCGCACCGATGTAACTCCACACTCCATACGAACATTTTTAATAATGATACATTAGTGGTAAGTAAATTTCTCTTTTTTGCGAAAGCCTTTCTTGCCTGTGCTATCCTACTTTTTGTGTCAACTGTAATTCTACCATCCTAGCTAACAATCACCTTGTTTTCCCTTCATTAATCCTGAAGTTGTACTGTTTCTTCAGGACAACGTTCATGCCAGTTATTATTTGATACAAATAATTTTTCGAATATATTTTCATTTAAGTTGACCTTTCTATATTTCAAATTATAATAACTATAATTAAAATGATCCTGTTTATTACATAGCCTTGGAAATCGTTAGATTTTCCCCATATTGAACGTATTAATTACTCTTCCATATCAGTTAAAGTAAAACTATTGTATTATAAATTGTTTTTGTACACCAATCGCTGAAAACACTAAACAATATACCTAGGTTGTATTTTACGTAAGTGCTTCGAAACTTACAAAAGCTGAACTCTATCGGAAGCAATAAAATTGATGACCTTATAGTTAATGCGACCTTAAACTTAAATTTAAAAAAATCGTCTCTTACGGAAAGTATATAAAATAGACGCATCACCTACATAATTTCAACAATAAACATTTAATTACTATACTGGTTATACCGAAGAAGACTGGGGCTGATGGATGTTAAGAGCACAGGACAAATAGTTTAGTATCTCATGCATACAAAATATTAACGAAAATAGTTTACAGGAGGATTGAACGTCAAATAGAATGCTAGTTAGGACAATATCAGTTTGGATTTAGGAAGAATGTAGAGAAAATTAACTTTGCGTCTAATTTTAGAAGTTAAGGAAAAACCTAACTACGATCATTGCATTTGTAGATTTAGAAAAAGCGTTTGATAACGTGAACTGGAACACAGTATTAAGAATTTTGAAGAGCACAGGAATAAATATCGAGATAGGAGGCTTATACATATCCTGTACAGAAGACAGGCGGCATTAATTAGAACAGTATACCAAGAAAATAAAGTCGTAATCAAGAAAGGAGTAAGACAAGGATGCAGCTGGCACCCATGCTGTTTAACTTATATTTAGAACAGACGAAGAAGAAAGTTAAAACGGAATGTGGGAAAGGAATCATACTGCAAGAAAAAGAAGAAATAAAAATCCTACGGTTTACCGATGATATTTTAGTAAAAGGGGAGTGAGAAGAATGGCGTGGTCCTAGAAAAAGAATTCAATATCAGGTTTAATAGAGTGAAAACTAAAGTAATGTAGTGTAGTACTGGAAACAGTGTAATAACAAAGGCGTTAGATTGGGAAGGGATATTTTGACGGAATTATGCTACCACTAGGCAGCATAATAACTAGGGATGGTAGAAGTATAGTAGACACAAAGAGTAGGATAGCACAGGCAAGGAAGGATAGAAGGCTTTCGCGAAAAAGAGTAATTTACTTACCTGTAATATAAGTGTGAATATTAGATAATCGTCGCTAAAAATGTTTGTATAGAGTGTGGCGTTATATGGGAACGAAACATGGACGATAAGAGTTGCAGAAAGGAAAAAGGATACAAGCCTTTGAAATTTGGTGCTATAGGAGAATGTTGAAAATCAGATGGGCGGATAGAATCACTAACTAGGAAGTTCTAAACAGAATAGGGGAAGAGAGGACAATAAAGACAAGGGATAAAGTAATAGGCCACGTTTTGAGAGAGTATAAAATTAGCATTAGAGAGAAGTGTGTGGGGTAAGAACAGAGGAAGGATGCCAAGGATGGAATACACTTAGCAGAGGATGTGGACGTGATAGTTATGCTGAAATGAAAAGTCTTGCGCAGGATAGGTTAGAAAGAAGGGTTGCATAAGACCAGTCTTAGGACGGAATACCACAGAGTTTGGTTAGACATTACAATATACAATATCATTACATTGACTTCTAATACAGCTGAATTTCTCCTTTAGAAAAGTATTAGTGTATATTTTATAACAACCTTATTAATATATATTGATGCTGCAATCTTAAGTGCAATTCATACTCGTCTAGAGTAAAATGTTACGTATAAAATTGTATAATGAGTCAAATCCTTTTCTTATCAACGATTTAGAATACTGGTACTCATTATGGCTGTAAATGTTGTACATTTTACATTTATCAGAAAATATTAAGGTATATTATACTGTTGATGTGACGCAGAAAGTGAGAATTTATCGGATTTCGAGCTCTATTCAGTACTGAAAAACTTTGGTAAAGGACAGAAAACAATTAGTTCATATAAACTAAGAGACTGGGTTCAGAGGTGATCCACCATTCATATTATATATTTATACATTAATAAAAAACATAAGCAATACTGCGTTTGTGGGACTTGTTTCAAACTGATATATATAATAGACTATTAATTTTTATTTAATAATTTAACCCACTGTAAATTAATTCAAGTGGAGTTATATTAAACGATTTGTTGTGAGTGATATATAACAATAACTTACCCTACGTTCCCAGCAGGGCTCAAGGAAAATTTCCTTAGGCTATCTCAATATTATGGAAAGACTTCCGAAGAATATGAAATCTGAACGGACTGCAACAAGTTACTTAATTGCAAGAAAGAAGTCCTGAAACTTTTACATTCAGAATTTCTAGACGTCATTTGAGGGAGGGATTTATAAGTTTCTAAACTTTGTTTCCATTCTAAACGACCGCTAATTTACAAACCTAATTGCGTGTTTCGGTTTTATATATGAAAAGAAGTAACAGAAAAGAAATTAATTCATTAAAGGTTCACGTATTTTTTTGTCTTACATCACCTTATAAACATTATGTGTATAATATTTTCACGCACATGTTCTACAATTCCAAATAGTTATCAATTCTGTTAAAGATAAACATGTGTCAAGGTTACCATTTCGTTTGTAAAAAGGCTACCCTTCATAATTTTCCATTCAATAGGTAACTTTTCCTTTATTATTTCTTGTGATGATCAGAAAAACGTTCCTATTTTTACATCCATTTTTCGGTTCTTTTATGTAATAATTCTGGAATGTAAATCAATTTAAATTTATCAAGTCCTTAAACTTCTTCATGATAAAGCAATTGCCTTTGGAATATGAAAAATAAACTATACTATTTCTGTTTATACTATTTTCTACTCAATTCCCCGTAATGATCAAAACATTTAATACCTATGATTTATTTTAAAAATAGAGAAGTAAAATTAATGTAAAATTAATATAAGTAGCATATAAGCATATCTACAATACAAAGCGTCTGGAATATTCTATATTAATTCTCAAATATCTCTAATACTCCAAAAGTAAAATTATTTTGTCCATATTGATCGTTTGGGTGAGGAGTTAACGCGAAATTATATTTTATTTCCTATCGAGATACATGATCGTCTATAACAGTGTTTGCTTTAAAGGTAATACGAAGTTCCTTACTCAACGGCCAATCTGTAGAAGATGGTATTATTAAGATTGAATTCAAAATTTAGAGTTTCCTATTTTTAAGTCTCATGAACCATTGAAAACGTGATGATGAGTTGACCACGTTCAATACGAACAATCGTATGAACGTGATTATATTCCTGATCCAGTCAAGATTATTCTATCATGATTATTATATTATTATTAAATCTATATAAATAAAAAGACAATGTATGCGACGAGTTCCAGTCTTTATAAACCTGATCTGTTCAAACACTCTTCAAGTTTTACCCTTAGATGTTCCTATACGATTCATCCGATTGCCGAAAAATGTTGTGTTTAGCGTTGATCATTCCAAAGAAAGTTTCTTCTTTCCCTCCTATCAGGTTAAAAACGGTCCCACGTCAATCATTGCACGTCGATTTCGTGTTTGTCATTATGATTTCATATACTATTCATCCGATTGTCATGAAAGTTTAGTGTATTGTAGTGCTCTTCCCAGAGAAGGTTAATGTCGGTCTTTTTAAGATTTTTAAGACTGAAAAGAATCCTACCTTAAAGACATACAACTTCTGAATGGATAGATTATACTCTCATCTAGCCTGTCAAACGAGATAGTTAACTTAGTAATAGCGTGAAAGAA
Source organism: Eucriotettix oculatus (assembly GCA_034510155.1). Taxonomy (NCBI): domain Eukaryota; kingdom Metazoa; phylum Arthropoda; class Insecta; order Orthoptera; family Tetrigidae; genus Eucriotettix; species Eucriotettix oculatus. The sequence continues at coordinate 33,661,809 of CM067378.1, read as the reverse complement.
TAATAAAATTTAACTTACATTTTATTTAAGTAATTATTTTTTTCAATTAATTAATACTAATGAAAAATATTTTATGAGTCGTAATGTAAATGATTTCGGGAATACGACTCTATGCGCCAAAGACGGATTTTTCTGTAACGGAATGTCGAGTGGGTTATCCGACATTCGTGAAAAACAATGAAAAAGTATTGTTAATTAAATAAAATATTATTTTACCCCATATAATCACAAGTAATGAGTTTTTTTATTTGTCTATAAATATAAAAAATTATTTATATGTCTTAGTGCAGATGGGTTATATAAAGACCCGGGCAGCAAACACTCAATTTTGTTTTTGTTCCAGTTTATTTTGTGTATGTATGTCCCGCATACAAATCTTGAATCGTGGAACAATTAAGACCAAATTTTGTACAAGTATTCTTTGATTACTAGACGAAAGATGGTGTGTAGGGGTAAGAGACTACTACCAACCGTGGGGCAGGGAGGTGTAGGCTACGGAATTTTAAAACGCTCATTAACGACAGATATTTGTCTGCGAATAAATAGTTTTCGTGGTTAGTAAGATTTATAATGTATTTAGTTGTATTATACATTTTTTCAGACTGTTTTTGAGTTACTGTGCTTATTTAAGATACTTTTAAGATATTTTTTGTCCCGATTAAGTTCATTTTTCGTAGTTGTGTTGAAATTAAGCTCTCAGAAACTAGGGCACTTAATACGATTCACATCTGTTTGAGAGGATAAGAAATTTCTCCATTATATGCCATCCCATCTGTTTAGAGTTTATAAATGGTCAGTTATTTGCACTGAACATAAAACAAATATTTAGGTTTAAAGAATATTCAACTTCCGTCCATAAATAAAAACACGTCTCAATGGAAATATGTCTCCTGACGACTATTTAAATAGCTTGGAGACCTAAGGAAATAAAACTGAATTTTTCTATAATAAATAAAGAGTAGACGCCACGCTAATTTAAAAGCATATCAAGCATCCCTTTCTAACTGTTAGCAACTGGAAATTTTATCGTGCAAGAATACAAATTAAGAGTCAACGTGGGATTCAAGTTGAAGAATTAATATAATTTAAAAATTCCTCTGTTATTGTAATAATACGCTAAAAAATTGTTTAACGAAATGTAAAATAGAGGGTTGAACCAAAAAAATAATTTATAAACGTATTATAATTGCAAATAAGTCAAAGATATGGGGTAGAACATGTATAACTTTTAATTACTGATTTCAAATATTTGTGCACTGCTGTGAAATTTCAATGTTACAGTCTTGTAAATATTCTTTTTTTCTCCCGAGGTGAAAGTGGTGTATGTTTCACAATGTTCCATGCAAGGCAGAGTGGTTATTAAGGCTAGCTTTACAGTAGTACTCACTTTTACTCAAACACTGACGTTCCTACATCACAACTCGTTATTTTTCTGCGTCTGGCGACGTGAGATTTGTCTCCTAGATGGACCCTTCAGATATGCTTGATGATGACGCTATTTCCTAGATTACTGGAGGAACGACAGAGTTCGTAAGCAATTTCCTGTAACTCACAGAGATTTTCAGTCATTAATTACTCTGCTACTCATAAAAATATAATAAATAATACAGTTATTGCTTGTCGAAGCAGCTTATTCCTTCAAATTGAACAATTTAGCGTCGATACACTCCACTTACTGATCACAGATATTGAAATCCCTTGTTCTAATTTTGACCTTTCACATACAACTTTTTCCTTTCCTCCCCAGAATATTATTGGCAATATTAAATCAAGACTAGTTTCACTTTGTAGCATTTCATTAATATAATGATTCTTTTTCTTCCATATATGAGGGTGTGTTCAAATTTTTCCAAACAGTTCCCGCAATTGTCGCTGTCATGGCATGTCTTCAGGAATTGACATTCGTCAAGAGAAATATGTTTTTATACATGAGGGTTGTTTGATAAATCTGATAAAAATTTAATATATATATATATATTATTTCATATAGTCTCCTTTCTTGGCTAGACACTTGGCCAGCGAGTTTCCAATTGTTTCAACCCATCACAAAAATGCGTTTTTTGAACCTCTTCATACTCGGTCACATTTTCATTTGATGAAAATTTCTTCTCACAAAATTTTCAAGTTCTGTAACAAGCATTCACTTGGTGGTAGGTCTGGCGAATAGGATGGATGATAAAAAATTATTGTCACAACTCGTACCCTTTCGCCATTGGGACTGCTGTTGTTTTTCGCACTGGCGCATTGTGCTTATGAAATGACACTTTCTTTCGCCATTGTCTAGATCATCTCTCAATCAGCACCCGTTACCATGGATAATTTATTCGAAGTAACTACATTATTACGTGTAAGAACACGAAAATTATTCAGGTTCGCAAACTGATTCTTCTAGGAGAAATCAGTCTACGATTGTTGAACTTTCTTTACTTCGTTTTACAGATAGAACATGAGAAAATAATATTAGATTAGTAATCAGAGGTTTAATTTGATGACAGAAATGTACTTAACATGATGCAGTTTATTTAGAAAGGATATATCAACCAGTTCGGGATACCTTCAAAGCCGAAAACTGCATGCTTGCTACAACAGAAATGGCGGCCATTCCTGAACCTGGCAGAAAATAATGAAATAAAATCATTTTTGAACTACAAAAACGTAAAGTAATGCACCATGGAAATATGATTTTTTTATGATGGATTGACCCCTATGTATGAAGAAATGAATTTTTATCATAATCTCAAATAAGTTAATACATCTTACTGTAAACCAGAATCAAATTGAATTTTATTACCTCATCCTGGACTTCATTTTTCATCGCAAAATTTCTGCGTTCCTCTTATTACTTGTAATTCATGTGCAATATTTTTATTCAGTTTATTCATTTTCCACTCCAAAAACGTCTTAATAAACGAAATATATAGTTACTGTAAATACTGTCTCTAATTAAATTTTTGTTTAGTAAAAGTAATTATACTTTGGAATTATTAACTGCTCGAATGATTTTAGATGCATACTCAATTTTTGCCATTTTCCTTTATTATTAACTCCTTGCCTGTTATTTTAACTGTCTTATCATAAAAAGGGAAACATAAATGTGGGTGAACAACTTGTAAATATGATTATAATTCAAAAACCATACAATCAGCTTTCATCGACAGCTCTTCAGACGTCAGCATTGTTGTTTGACCTAGACTGGAAATCCAATTTATATTCAAGATGTTTATCAGCCAAAAGCAGCGTTGATCTTTGAGGGAAATCTCGTTTAGGTCTCCTGAATTGGAAATAGAAATTTACTGATTATCTTTATCAGTCCCGAGTTCTTTCCAAGTAAATGAATTAGTTGCGTAATCGAAATCTGCGGGCAAGAGAGCTGCTTCATTGATTATATATTTTTTGTCACATTGTTTTGCCACGATATTGATAACAATTAGTTAGTATTCCTCTCAATAAAGACAAGCGAGGTACTAATTTCATTTCATAAACAGGAAGTTCAAAATAAAAGCAGTTGGCAAATTCAACTTAAGTTACACCAATTTTGTAATACAGTTATAAAAAATCAAAAGAATTACTGGAAGATATTCAGAAAAGGACTTCTAATTTTGTACGACTAGGTAAAGGTCATAGAAATGAAAAGTTTGAAAGTTTTGGAGTTATTGTAACAAAGGAAGGAGAAAGGAAGGCTGAATTTGCTATTCAAAGCTTATATGGGATACAAACTATGGATTATTAATCAGCTCAGTTTTATTGTTGGTAGATGGGATAATCAATTCAGGTTAGTATTAAGGAAATAAAAAACAGATTTTGGTAAATTTTCATTCCCAACTAGAACCATCAACGATTGTAATAATTTACCTGCGGAACTGTTTAGGGGGAAATTCTGTTCAAAAATAAATTTAGGTTAAATCTAGTGCAGTGGCTTTTCTTAACAATATAAATTAATAACAATGCATAGTTTGATTTAAATGTTTAACACAAAGTAAAGTGAAGTGTTAATACATTTCTTTGAGTGTTGCTCCTTTTTTTAAGAGCATAAATATTTCATAGGACAATGATTTATTTATCATATGTAAGGAAAAATTTAATTCTGTATCTGCCACCGGGCTTATGCTTCATTGTAGAACATGCAAGTAAAGATATATACATATCCCTATTTGTCTTGGTCACGCCATAACTTGAGAACAACTTTAACCTATTTCTGTAATATTTTTAATATAAATTTTCTAATCATTTGTACAAGGTTCTTACGGAACCTATACTCTTGGTCTGTTATGCTCCAAAACGGTTCAACGGATTTCAATGAAAATTTTAGGTACTGAAACAGGAATTTTAACTTTTTAAGTTATTTTAAGTTTCGTGTATGTTTAATATCTATATCTTGCAGAGTTCTTTTTTTGGGGGGGGGGTAACAGGCTACATGAGGGTGATCCTGGAACAGGCAACTCCCCTTTAATAGCATAGGAAGGGAATGGAAAAGGGGGGATGCGGAAGGTAGAACAAGGTAGCCAAGGGTTAACAAGGGCCCCCGGGCTATGGTTTAAGGATCCTACCCGGTGTTTCACCTAAAGATATGCAGGGAAAACCCTAGAAAACCTGCATCAGGTAGGTCGGGCATTGGGTACTATTCTCACGCCCTTCCGAATGACGGGAGACGAGTTTGCTGTGGGGACGCAGTATTCCCTTCTCCGTGTCTCCACCAGTTTCAGGAGGCAGTTAGCCGACTGATCCAATGGTATCAGCGGACAGCTCTTGCCATATGCCCAAGGTCTTTGATCCCAGTACATATATCTCCTAAAATAGGTGAAGGTGTCTCGGCATATGAGAACTTTGATAAAAAATACCCAGAGAGAGTGCGAGGCATCCCCGACATGATCAGGTAAGCCCCGCAGTCACTCTGGGCTGAAGCGTCTACGAGAAACTCCCGCAGCGCCTCCCTTGCAGAGTTCAGATGATATTAATATAAATATTTATAAATCCATTAAATTGCCGCGAGAAAGGCGGCGTTAAATTAAACTGCGAGTTAAAACTTCTATAAGCCGTTCCTATACCATTCATCCGATTTACTTTGTTATAATAAGCGTAATTTTGGCAGCATGAGAGAGATTTTCAGATTAAAATATTTGCTGAGATGAGGGGTGACACTCGCGATGCCGGTTCATCCCCTTCAATATGTTAGGTTAATAATAAAATGAGAATATTAAAAGTATTTGGACCATGTGTCCTTCAGGACGGCTTAACAATTGCCAACACCAGTTGAAACGTCGTGTAGTAAATATACTTTAAATTTATAATTTATATTATCTTTTTTAATTTTTATAAATTAGTGTCGAAGTAGTTAACAATTTAACCTATTTCACCAGAAGTTTTAAAAGGTTCAATTTTAAAAATAATGTAAATGGGAGATATTCCTGGCTTCATTATAAGGAGTTTATTTACACAGTATGAAAATAATGTTGTACTATTGTGACAACACAGTCCATTTATCAACACAAAGTTGAATTGGCAGTTATATTGAAAATATACTGTGTAGACATACTTGTAGTAAAATTATTTTGAGGACAGTAAATCAATTTTAATGTAGTTAAATTACAGTTGCTCTTGTTAACTTTCGCTACTACTGTGAATACGGAAAAGTAATGTAACGGCGGAGAAATAAAATTTGCAATAGTTTTACTGTGAGGAATAAACTCTTTATCAGAGTGAACATTTAAGACACTGGAAAATGGAAATAAGGCCAATCCTTTAAAAGCTTGCACGTGTGCCCATCATCGAGGACAGACTCCGCGTGCATGTGAATATTAATGGGAAAGCGAAGTGACGTCATCACGAGGGAAGCTCTGTTAACGAGTAAAAATGTTCCTTAGGCTATATCGATTGGATCGGCCTTACCAAAGTTATCTTATTGATTAACGTGAAACAAGAGTTGTCCGTTTACGATCATTACCTGTTTAATTCGGTTCATCTTTCTTCTGTACCACAGGATCTTTGACTGATGCTATTCTATAAGGGAGTTGTACGATGTGTATATCAACGAATTCTACATAATAAAAATGATGTCAGTCTGTATATATTTTTAGTTTGTCATTCAGTAACTTTTTATACAGATTAACCCCGAGTATAAACGTGGAAGGATTTATATTTTTAAAAATATAAGTATGTCTCAACACGTAATATTTGATGGCGTCACGAACTGTTCTCGCAATGAATATAGGGAAATACATCATATTTAAAAATACGATGGCGTCTATAAAAATAATATATATTCTGTAAAAATAAGAACACAAGCAAAGGCAATACTAATTTGTTTTTTAATAATTAAATTTCCTTACAACACTTTAAGTGACGTTTTCTCTATAGGGAATATAAGAAATATAAAAAGGTGATGAGAAACTATAGAGATTTTTAATCATTATAGATTATTATATTCTTCGTCAATTGCATACAGTTTATTATGTATTCATTTCGAATTTTTCATAGTTTTCAATTCAGAAGTCTGAAAATTTTTTCAAGTGAGTATTCGAAAAAATAATAAACATTTCACATAACTAATTTTTCTTACTTAAATAAAGAGGTTTAGTTGTAAATGAAAACTATTGAAGTTTACGAAAAATATTGGATAGAGGTTATTAACCTTATATGCCGGTGAGAAATCAATGATTGGGTTGAGCACTTACTATCTGAACGGCTTGCGACGTAATGCAGAGGGCGATTGTTGTGACGCCACAATGACTAACGTAATTTAAAGATATCTCCGTAATTACGTGTATTAATTGATAAATTATATATATACACGTATTGGAATCATTTTTGAGTGTTTAAAAATGGGAAAATGAAACAAATTTTGGGTTGACGGAGCGACTTGACGTCACATATAAGTTTAATAGCATATATTTCCGTTTAAATTTAGACGAACGAGTACAAATGTCAGTGGGAAAAACATTTAATCTTTCATGGCAACACAGCTTTATTATAAATGATCGTCTTTACTAAACACTAGAATTTATTATCGTTATAAAAAATTATTTATCGATAAAATTGATAAATGTTTGTACTCTTCCATGTACACTTGGCGTTCGCAGAAGATTTATGATTCCATTTCTTGTAAATGGTACATACTAATTTCGCTGAATTGATTTTATGAATTTTGTTTCTCTCAAAGAATAATAAGTAAACGTCAATATTTTATCATTTATTTCCCGACCGTGAAAAACCCTGAGAAAGAGCGTCCATGCAATTGATTTTTGTTCCTCTAAAATCGTACTACAAAAGAAACTGTGTAAAGTTTTGTATTTTTAATTTAATTTTTGTACTGAACGTATTTTTAAAAATATATATGTGTAGTAATTAATTCATTACAATATATTTATTAATTTCAGTTGCCTCAAATATAGTAGCACGACTCAGCTTTGCTGAAAAGATTTCTTCTATTCTCTAAATTAAATTTTTATTAATTATTATCATTTATTAAATGCAAAGTATTTTTTAATATTTTTTCAATATTGACTTAAAATTACGATATTGTTTATTAAAGAAATGTGACAGTGTTACTGTTTAGGTATTGAGATAATCGTAATATTTTTGTCGAGAACGAATTAAGGGATGATTTTAAAGTTTGCATATTCACAAGACATTTTAGTTTCTTATTTTTATTTTGGAAGAAGAAGAAATGGGTTGTAAATATTTTCTTTTTAAATATCAGTACTGAGACTAGTTTAGGGAAAGTTCTTTATGCAGAACCATTTTTCTGTTCTAGGGAAATTACTGCCCGTTCCTTCCGCCAGAATCATGATGGAAGCGATATTCCCGTTCCAGTATTCAATCGTGCGAACGTGGCAGTGGGAGCTCTGCAGTGGGTTTGGTGGTTATGCCAAAAACAAGATAGGCTCACACATCGATGCCCTCGCCTGGATTCGAACCCAGGATCTCTATGATACGAAGCAATGACGCGGGCCACTACACCAGAGCATATCGCAGATAAATGGGACAAATGTGAAATAAGCATCATGAACGGAAATAAAGGTGTTTGTGAACGGGCCAGTTAAAATATGAACGATAACCTCACGAAAATTAGGTGAGATAAAGTGCTATTGCATCACTGCTCAAAATATATTTACTGCGAAAAGTTTTGTATTGACATTCATTCGTGGGAATTTACAGAGATTGTTGGACGTGTCCGAGCTTCACGCTGCCCAATGTCCTTCAATAGGGAGACAATGTAGTCGGCGTTAATGAATGCGGTAATCAATTATTCAGAACGTGCCTTGTACTACGTCGGCGCCGAAGCGCCGAAGCCTCTAACTGCGAGATAATTACTCCAACTTAGCTGCTCTTGGTAGGAGTCGAGTTCCCGCTCCCCGCGGTTTAATTCGCTCCCTCGTCTCTGTGTTCATCTCATTAATATCTTGTTAATAAGTGGCACGTATGGTACCACAGCTTGATACTCTGTTGTTCGTTCCCCCGAGTTCTGATCCCTTCTAGAGATAATCTCATGAATATTTCTGATAGTAGAAGACACCCTGAGTATCTCGAATATAAACGGGAACTCAAATCTGAGAATAATTATTATTACCTAAAATCAGATTAACGGTTATGCACAGTTAGGCTTCGCATGGTTTTCAGGGGTTCCAAAAAATATAATTTGTAGTTAGTAATAATGAATTTAAGTAGAGACTCTCGTTCACCATAATAGTGTGGTTAGCGAGTACAATGTCAATCACATTAGAGCGTCGTCGTTGGTCACGAAAAGCTTGTAAACATCAAACAAGGAAATTTCACTAGAATCTGGCACTTTTAATGTCGTGAGGTGTTCGTTGACAGAAATACGGTGAATCCATAATTTATAGATTTGGCAGCAAGTTTGAGTGACATTCTCATCCCATTGTGTAACTCGGGATCTTCTATGTCACTCTAAAATATTAAACTGTTATGTTGTATTGTCTAGACCAGTGATGGAGTAACTACGGTCCTCAGGCCAGATGCGGCCCCCCTGAAATGTTCTATCCAGCCCGCGAGACATTATTCTAATCTGACGAACAAAAAATAATAATACAGGCTATACGTAAAAAAATACTTTCCTCTTTTATCTCTCTTTCGTTTTGTGTCAGTGACAACATCCTAGATGTTGGAATACTAAGCTGATAATAGAGGAACTGGCTGCTGGCAACCTTGCAGCGAAGAGTAAAATTGGCAACGGAGCATCTTTGCAGTAGCTACCCCTTCTACCGCGGTTGGATATCGAAAGACGTTTATTGATTCAAACCTGTCTTAGCGTTGTTGATTTTTCTAGTTATATTCTGCTAACTGTAAAAATTATTTAGGCCCAATATGTTATTTAAGAAACATTAAGTTTATTATGAGCGCCGTGTTTTCAAAGATGAAGAACTTTTTCTTAGTTTAAATTACGGAGATAAAAAAGTGCAGCAGCTAGACACGTGCGCCGGGCTTATATGATTCCACGGGTTAAAAATAAATGCTGCGTCTCAGGTACGAAGGATGCTCCCTCCCTCCTTCGCTTAACGCGGCAAGGGTTCTCGGAAAACAGCCTCCGTTTGTCCTACACTGATGTGATGTAGAAGGATAAAGTTTTGCTGATTCGTTCTCCCATAAAGTTGCGGGTAAGTGGGAACCAAACAGAGCATTTTGACGATCACTGATCCAGGGAGATGTTGGGTGATAAGACATTCTGCACTTGATGATGACGGAGAGAGGACGTAGCCTATGAGCGGGTCCCATTTAACCTTTGGTATACCTTGAGTGTACAGAACTTTTGCATATTTATCTAGCCGGGAAATAATTTTTTATCACTTTTCGGTTAAATAATTATCGTGTTTTGTAATGAATTGATATTTATCATCGTAAAACCTTCAATATTTCCTATGACCCAATAAATATAAAGGTACGTTACACCTCTATATCTCATCTGCAACGAATCTGTGGAATTTTACAAATAATATAAAATTTCACGATGCTTCAACTCTAAATTATGTTGGCCCGCCCAAACTTTTTTTCCCTTACCTTTGGCCACTTCTTTAAATAGGTTCACTGGTCTAGACACAGTGACTTGATGAAATCCGTCGGGCTGAGTGAATCCTAATAGCTGATAATATAGGAAGATAATAGTTTAACTTAATATAAACGCAAAAATTTGAAAATATATTTATATACGCATTTTCGAGTACGTAGGCGACAGTATCTACCAAATGGGGATAATGTATTATATAATTGCCCTGAGTGACGCTCTTCCGGCTTTAGCTTCGTCAAAGAAACCACATTGCAGGGAGTCCAACGGAGAGTACATTTGTGTTCATAGTAGTTGGTTAATGTTACCACTACTCCTATAGTTTCTACACTTCTATAAATTAACCTATTTTATGAACAAATATAATATAATCATTGAAATAAATATCTAGAATATACTTTAACGAAAATAGGCAATATCCAGCCTATCAGAATTCATAAAGGAAGAAAAACTGCGCATAGGCATTTAACAAACTGAATATGTAAAAACCTAAGCTAAGTATGTCGTGTCGCTTAAAACACTTTCAATTGATGATGCGACCATAAATAATTTAATTAAAAAAGTATATAGGAGAATGGAACGTCAAATAGAATGCAAGTTAGTCGAAGATCAGTTTGGTTTTAGGAAGAACGTAGGGAAAAGAGAAGCAATATTGACATTGCGTCTAATTTTAGAAGACAAGATACGAAAAAACCGGCCTACGTTTATGGCATTTATAGATTTATAAAAAGCGTTTGTTAATGTGGACTGGAACACACTATTAAGGATTTTGAAGTGGGCTGGAATAAAATATCGAGAAAGAACCTTTACAGAAGAAGTCAGCAGTAATTGGAATTGAAGGGCAAGAAAAGAAAGCATAATCAAGAAATGAGTACGGCAAGTATGTAGTCTGTCGATCATGCTATTTAATCAATATATAGAACATGCGATGAAGGCAATTAAAACGGAATATACTGCAAGAAAAAATAAAAACCCTACGTTTGGCTGATGATATTGTAGGATTAGGGGAGTCAGAATAAGACTTAGAAACCATAATAAATAGCATGAACGTGGCCCTGGAGGAAAGGTTCAAAATGAGGATTAATAGAGGGAAAACCAAGGTAATGGAGTGTAGTAAAGGAAACAGTGGAACAACAAAAGGTGTTAGATTGGGAAGAGATATTTTGACGGAAGTTAAGTAATTCTGCTACTTGGGCAGCATAATTAACTAGGAATGGTAGAAGCATAGTAGACATAAAGAGTCGGATAGAACAAGCAAGGAAGGCTTTCGCGAAAAAGAGGAAGAGAATAAAAGGCTTTGAAATTTGGTGTTATCAGGAGAATGTTGAAAAGCAGGTGGGTGTTTAGAATCATATTGAGGAAGTTCTAAACAGAATAGGGGAAGAGCGTACAATTAGAACGACATTGGCCAGGAGAACGGATAGATTAATAGGCTGCGTTTTAAAACATGTGGGTCTTGTAAAATTAGTATTAGAGGGGTAAGAACAGAAGACGGATGCCAAGGATGGAACACGCTAAACAGATTTGGGAGGATGTGTGCGCTGCTAGCTAAGCGGAAATGAAAAGTCTTGCGCAATATAGGTTAGCATGAAGGTTTCATAAGACCAGTCTTAGGACTGAATACCACAACAATATCAACTTTAACTTCAATTAAACCTAGAAGTATTAATTCAATAGATTATTAACCTATTTTATGTACTGAAACTTAATATTTTAAAAATATTTAAAAAAACGTAACATAGGAAGGATGATAATAAATACTACCGTTTTTTTTAATCCTTAAATATTGCCCAGATATCAAGTAACTAATGCATAATAAAACCGAAGAAGATTTTTTAATCATTATAATTTAATAAAAATTGCTGACAATTTTCGATTAACATCTATTTTAAATTTTGTGTTTTTTTAATTGTATGCTTTTGAAATCAGAAAACATTGGCAAAATTGTTTAAAACAGAATTTTGAGGTTAGGGGTCGCTTGCACATCATATAAACGGACTGAAATTGTAGAGGAGTGATGACGTCACAGATAGATAACTCCGAAATAACGAGAAGGTGTTGAAAATCGGGTATTGGTATCAGGATGTATTAATAAGTCTTTCTAAATATGAATATATAATATATTTAATATATTGAAAGTTAAAGATATTCTCTTACTTAACGGATATCCCACAAAACATAACAAGCATATCATATGAGATTAGACAATATTAAGTACAGAAGTAGAAATTCAACATGTATTAAGGACACTAACAATTAAATATTTAATTTCATAATATACAATACGTGTCTTGCTTACAACACAAATCAATACATGTATTCAAAAAATATGATGTTGAGATTATTTTAAATAGCAATAATTTTCAATTTTGTTAAAATTTAAAAATATAGATAAAATTGAAACATTTATGAACATAACGGTGTATATAAAATTAACATATGTACTGCAGACAAAAATATTAAAAATACGCATTTCGGAGCACATGAAGAACATTAAAAGTAGTTATCAAAATAATTCCGTTTTATGTAAGCACACAATAACGAAAAACTACCAAATTGATTGGAAGCATCTCGAAATTATAGATGAAGCAAATTATTTCTCGGGAATAATGAGCGAAATACTCCACATTAGAAGAAAACATTCATTATGTCAACGTGAGAAATGATACTAGTAACTTAAATTGTATTTATGATTCTATAATCCATTGTTGGTTTTAATTTGCAACGGAAATTGACCCTAGGCTGTATTTGCGGCATTTGCTTGCATTATGACCAAAGTATTCATGAAGTGAAATTCCATGTACAGATAAATTTTGCAAGTGTTAAACTATGTATTTTGTTTTTAAAAGTTTTCATTACATATTACCCAATGAAATCAGTTTGCATGTTTTTTAGCTCCTGAAGAAGTCTGAAATGACAGACGAAACGTCGTAACATTTAATATTTAAATTATAAAAATACTGACAAAGAAGCTGATTAAATCATTTACTTTCAAAAATCGTTCTTAGAGGCAGTGGATAGAGAGGCTTGATATCGCGCTCTATACCACTCAAACCACATTAAATTACGTTAGTGGCTGACTAAATATTAGTAAGTATCGAGCTGTGTGAGTGCGTATTAGAATATTTTATTGAAAATTTCGTTTTACTCAGAGCAGTAGTTCCTTCCTCGTTCCCCAAAAGTTGAGGTTGTAAAATTGTTGAATGTGCTTATTTATAAAATATTCGACTTCAAGTCATGGTAAATTTCTGTTTATGTTTTCTTCTCTATTTTCTTGTTTATCTATGGACCGTATTTATCACCGAATGTTGAATTTCACGTCTTTCCGCTTATGACACAATATTGGTGAACCCACAAGTGATATTATCGTCCTGTTTAAATTGATTATACTTATATTGTGTTATTTAAAATTTATCAGAAGAATTTGGTCGCGAATGTTCGCGATTGGTTAGCTTTAATGAACATTTTATAAGTAGATCAAGACGAGGAAAGTTTCTACATTACCCAATGGAGTATTAGAAAATACGGCAACTTGAAGCAGGGGCACTACTTCCTTAAGATTCTGGAAGCATTTTTGATAGACAGGAAGAAATGGCTCTCATCCTTTTCGTCAGTTACTTCCGACAGCAAGGCATACGGATTTATGATCCCAAAACGAACCGGGAACAGACCATTATGCCTTTTGTATTTTTATAGCTCTGAAAAATGAGAGAGTAGCTAAGCTGGAACAATAAGAGAAACACTTGCCCACATATGAAAGGAAGCTGAAAAAGAAGATTCCCCTGTCGCCAGAGAAAATTTATTAACATCAGACAGTTTATCCACGCCAAACGTCGCCTAATTATTTGTCGTGAAGTTGAACTTCTCCCTGTAGGGTAAAGATTTCAGAATATATAATGAGCAACAGGTTTATTCATCGAGGTTAAATTCTTTATTAGATGTTTTCTCAATCAATCCAGTGGAACTATTTATGAGCTAGGAAGTAGTGCCTGGGGTTAGTGACCACTCGGCTGTTGTCCTTGAGGTAAGATGCGGCGAGGAGGAAAAATATGTGGACGTATTGCAGTACCAAAAAGCAGACCAGGAAGCTTTCATATTTTACATTAGTCAAAATTATAGGAGATGGGCATCACACGGGTCTTCGGTCAGTGAGTGCTGGGACACTTTCAGATCCTTAATAAATGAAGGTGTAAGAAAGTATGTTCCAATTAAACACCTAAATCAAAACGCTGATCTGGAGTACTGCAATTCCGAAATAAAGAAACTGAAGAGGAAGGTTCGGAAATTATATAGAAAACGGAAAGAAAGCGAAACCAATAGAATCAAGCTTGGGCATCTGAGTAATAAATTAACAAGGGCTAAAAGGGAAGCGCAAGAAAGTATATAAAAAATATACTGGAAAACGAGTTGAATGGTTGGGGTCAATTTTTCAAATATGTTCGTAGACGGAAGAGGAATACAGGTTTGTCTCCTCCCCTAAAGGATGAGGAAAATACAATTATTTTAAGCGAGAAGGAAAAAGCAAATAAATTTGCAAAATATTTTTCATCAGTATTTGGGAAGAAACCAGATTTTCCAATATTTACAAATCAGAATAGTAGGACAGTTTTCAAAATCATACCGGGGTCACTTCGCAAACACATTAAAAACATTGTCACACAAATCGGTTGGACCAGATGAAATTGCAGGAGAAATACTCAAATTAGGAGGGGAAACCATAATAACGTACCTCATGTGGTTATTTTAAATGTCTATTAACAATCATGAAGTCCCGGACGATTGGAGAAATGCAATCGTAGTACCTATATACAAAGCGGGAAACTAGTAACTACAGGCCGGTTAGCTCACTTCAGTGGATGCAAACTGTTGGAGAGATTATTAGCGGAGTATTTACGTAGATATTGGGACGAAACGGGGTGGTTACACAGTGGGCAGCACGGTTTTAGGACAGGATATTCTTGCGAGAATCAATTAGTGACAGTATGTCAAGATATATCTGATGTGATAGATGACGGGGGAAGAATTAATGCTATTGTTATTGACTTCTCAAAGGTTTTTAACCTTGTAGCGCATCATGTTCTTTTAATGAAATTGGAAAAATCGGGCATTGAGAAACGAGTTTTAAACTGGATTCGCGAGTTTCTGGATAACAGAAAGCTCAGTGTTCGGGTAAATGGAGAAATATCTGAGCCAGTTGAAGCCACATCAGGGGTGCCCCAGGGAAGCGTAATCGGGCCACTGATGTTTTTAGCATTTATAAATGATTTGGCGATAGGTATTGAGTCTCAGATGAGATTATTTGCCGATGACTGTATCATTTACAGAAAAATTGGAAACATCCAAGATGCAAATATTCTTTAATCTGATCTAAACAGAATTCATTGTTGGTCGGACGAAAATGGGATGAAAGTAAACGCGGCAAAAAGTAAATCGATTGTATTTACAAAAATGAGAAACGTTTTTCAAGTTCAATATTAATTAAGGGATGAAAATATATTACAAGTAGACACTTGTAAATATCTGGGAGTAACTTTGAGCAAAGACTTAAATTGGGGAGAACACATAAATTCAGTAACTGGGAAAGGGTGGAGGGCGCTTCACTTTGTCAATAGAATACTGCGGAAAAGTACCCGAAAGACCAAAGACATCGCTTATAGGTCTTTGGTTCGGCCCATCCTTGAGTATGGGGCGGTGTGTTGGGATCAGATACACGCTTTGGACAGGGTCAAAACCGGGCAGGAAACGAAAATATTTCTAGAGGCACGGGTAATCTGGAGGAGAAAGAGGGCCAAAGAGAATACAGACGAACCGGCCTGGACTGATATCAAAACTCGTATTCATTTACCGACATATGTAGCGAGAAATGATCATCCATTTTAAATTAATCAGAGAAGACAACGAACGGACGTGCTGCTTCGTAAATAGGACCGCAAAAGACTGGAATGATTTGCCTGCAAGTCTACTAGCGCCTTTCCGAAGAGTGTAAAATTATTTTAGGGACAGAATTAGGGAAATGGTTTAACTTAATTTATTAAAGCTTATAATTAGTGTTAAAGTATTTGTATATTAAATGTTTATATTACTATAATTTTTTTCTTTAACTTATATTCCTTTATTGGAATGTTGCCACCGGGCTCAGCCCGTAATAAATCTATCTAAAAATGACAGAACCATCTTCTTCACAATTGTTCTTCAGCACATACTGTGCTGTAGTGGTCAGGGTTTGCGGCGCGCGTTATATTTCCTGGGCTCGAATCCTGGCGTTGTCATGAATGTTGTGTGTGCGTTATCACACTGCGAAACTAAAGATAACGAGTTCCCCCTACCGTTGTCGGTAATAAGAATAGTAGTTGATGCGACTTTAAATAAAAAGCTACAAAAATGTGTTTAAGTTTCCCTCTACTTCCTATCCTGTTCCAAATTCTGTACGTTTGTGTATATGATAACTAACGGTTTTTCTCTAGTAAAATATTATCACCCTTAGTGTTCTGCTGGCTGATTGGCCAGTGGAAATAAGCAAACTACAATAATGAGCTATTTTTAGTATTTATTTTATTTATTATTAGTAATATTACGATTCCAAACAATACTAAAAAGTTCTTTAGTCTGGGGGGGAATTTTAATTTACCATTGAGCAAGTATATAATTTAATCGCGGACACGGAAGCCTCTGAAAGCGCTATAGAAATAATGCATTAACTTATTTGAGTATTCTAAAAAGCTTCTATTAAAAAATATTAATACGAATCTTACTTCAAAGAAACCCTTACAGTTTCTTACTGTCCGCACTCGAAATTTCGGACCCGACAAACTAAATGAACAAATTGAGATCACATTTTATTGAAATGAATATTAATATCATCATGTTTTACAATGTCTAATTCTTTGAAATAGGGATGAATGAAAATTAAATTATGGAAGAACAAAATTTTTTACACTTATTCGAACCCTTACGAGATTCGAGGCTATAACTCCTATTTAAAGGGGAGCAAGCAATTTTTTGAAAACAAATAACAAAACTCTCTTCAGATATCGCGTACAAGGAATTATCTTATCATCGCAGATGCAACTATTTTTGGGTCAAAAAAATATTTTTTCTCCAAAGTTTTCAAGATATTTTCCCCCGATACTGGGACTATGACATAAGTACAGTAGAACTGATACCTATTAGTGAATGTCTCGTGCACTGAATACGAACACAGGTTAGATTTACACTCCGTAAAAGTTATTTACTTATTAGAAACATTTATTTATTTTTCTGAGTTAGGAAAATATACTGAAATAGCATTCTACCATACACGTTGGGAAAATAATTTTTAAAACTATTTGTATTTGGTTGACATTCAAAGCATAAACTGAGAATTGTTCAAAGGCGTTCTATAATTTTATTAGAATGCTTAATTAAACGCAGAATCAACGGCCGAAACTAACTGCTCCTCTATTGAATTCAACGAGCCATGCGCGAACAATCATCTTGTCCCCAGGGCACGAAATGACTACCATTCACTGTTTCAGAATCGCTGTGGTCGGAAATGCATTGTCACTAATCGAGATGTCCGTGAAATGAAATTAGTAGACGTCGACTTGCAATTCATTACATGCCGAACAATGCAGTTTATTGTTTTCAATGTTTTGTCATATTCCCTAAAACTGTCTGCCTCTCAAAAATCCATGACTTAAAACTGCAATTGCGGCAAGTGAATATTAAAAAAGAGGTAAGGTATTTCATATAATTTACAAGAGTTACATACATTTTGAAAGTATATTATAATTAAGAAACTTTGTACACAGTGTATAGAGGTTTCTATGTTCATATAATCTGACGCAATGATTTCTGAAGAGTGGAGGGTGAGGACGTGTGTGAAGGGAGAAGGTTTATTAAGAAGCCACAGACTGACGCTCGTAAAACTGGACTTAGGTCAGTGGGCGTCGAGACGTGAAACGAATTGGAAGTTAGACGATCGTTATTAAAACCGAATGATACGGAAAAGTCCATAACTTTGAACAACCAGGAATTCCAGTAAGTCACGAAGGAGTATCTTGTGACTTGATCAAGTGTTGGCGAATATCCAGAGACAACGCGTTGTACGTCCGACGATTTACTTAGTGAGTCATCAAAAATATTTGGGTCCGAAGAAATATGCGCAGCCGTTTAAAGTAAATCAGGATATTGTTTTACAGTCAGATGCAGTGCAAGATTACGAAGTGAGTTCACTAGGCGCAAGTGCAATTCTCGATTGGTGCTAATAATAAAATTAATATGAATTAGTTTGGTACTATCATTTGAATGAATATTTGAAAAACGTGGAGACAATGAGGATTTTACGAAATCTGTCATTATGCCAGCTATTTTATATTCTGATGATATGTTCCTTAATAAAAGCTGAATTGCAAATATATTAGTGTCTGTTATTACCGAAATGGAAGTTAGCAGGTTGAAACTCAAATAATTGGTTATATAGGAGCGGCCAAATAAGATATATATTTATATATTATTTTGATAACATTGCTGAGTTTTTTCTTTATTCAGATAATAATTACGTCTAGTAGGTTCCTAGTGAAGTTAATAAAATCATAATAAAACAACCAAAATTACTGGACCTCGAACACATTTATTTCCTCACTAGAAAAACGTCAACATGCTTCTAGTACAGCCATATTCATCCTTCTCAAGCTAACCAGTTCTATATCACCGTGCTATGCATTGCCAACATTATATCTTTAAAGAACCAGTGCATGGCAAGGTGATATAGAACTGGTTAACTGGAAACAGATGAATATGGCTGTGCAAGTCGAAAGCTACTGTATAACATACTGACGTTTTCCTAGTAGGGAAATAAATGTTTATGAGGTCCAGTAATTTTGGTTAAGTGATTTATTAAGAATAATATTCTAGTCCAGTGAATACGTTGAACAGTTAAATCTTAAGCAAGTTAAAATCCTTTTATTTACAAAGACAACAATTATTTTTAGAGATTATTTATCAACAATGCCTATTAATTGTCCAAGATTTCCATATTATTATTAAAAATATTTACTGAATTAATCATCAAAATGTATACATTAAATTAAAGACAAAATTAATTATTGTATATCATAATTAAGGAAAAATTAAGTTACAATTTATTTAGTGGCAAAACATTAATTATAAATAAGCGATTTTTACCATAGAAAAATTAAGACAATTATTCATCATATCACTAATAAAATTAAAATGATGTACGATACCAAATATTTGGTTGCATCAGTTCCCCTTTAAAACACTCGTGGCCGAGTCGGTGCCCAAGGTGCCGATCACTTGTATAATACTAAATGTTGCATATTTGTTATATACAATATTATAAAACTTTGCACACTCAAAAAATACACAAGTGATTAGACTAACTTTTTACTTATAATATTAAATTTGCAGTTTATTTTTTTTAATAATTACACTACAGCACGTCACAAACACAGCCTACCGCAAGGCCGGCTTTCTGTTTGCCACAGCAGACAATGCAAAACACTTCATAAATTACAGAACATTGAAATCCAATGTTGCTTCACTATTCATACACCAGGATGTCCTAATCTTACTTGTTTCATACAAATTTCACAAAGTCGAATATTCCATATAAATTGTAACACTCCCTTCTCACTCGGATTCGTTCATGTCACACTAACTAAAAAGTAATTACAGAGGTTTCAAATGTTATAATAATAAATTGTTCAACGATACGTACGAAATTTTTGAAATGCTACTTCCACTCAATTTAGCCACAACCACACGAAGTAAGATAAAAGGGAAGGGGAGGGTTTACTGTATGCATATCTCGCTGCAGCGGCGACGATGTCCACGGGTTCGGCCGGTGCAATCACTTCAAACAGGTACGCTGGTAATACGCGCACGGACATGCGCTTCCAAATCGTAACAGCTTCGCGATTTATTATCCGTCACTCAATTCCACTCCATCATTTCTCCACAGAAACGGTACTGTTCTGTTTCTTTTTCGCTCGGCGCTCACAACATCTCCTCCTACATCCAAATCTGTACTCTCTCTCTCTCTCCCTCACTCAAACTGTACTAAATCTCTTTCCAAAAACACACTGTCCTCACTCGCCGCTCATGACAATCTTCTCGTCCCGCTGATAAAAACCATCACCTTCGCTCTCCAAAACTGTACTGTCCTAAAAATATTTTTCACGCCACAAATTTCTCCCACTTCCTCAGGGGTTTCAAATAAAATTTGCTGCTTTAGCGGTCGTAGACCGCTCCCAGATCAATGATCCTTCGACATATCAAAACATTTGACCTGTTTTTGGAGATACGCCGAAACACATTACCAAGGATCACCGCTGTTACTCGCGGATTAACAGGGTACATGCTACAATGACCGATCGCACGCACCTTTAAGAGACGAAAATTCAAAAAACGCCTGAAGGACGAAATCACTTTTTAATATATATATATATATATATATATTCCGCCCGGAATTAAATTTTTTACGAAAATACGACAAAGTAAATGATTAAACAATAAACCAGGGAGACCTCACGCGTCTCTGCTGCACAGATAAAGCGCGATTCCCAAAGAGCATGGCTCTTGCTTTAAAATAGGCATGTTACAAGCCAAAATATTACGACCACATGATTAAAGAAAATAGAAAAAGAGGGAAATATCTATGCTTGAGGTGTAGTTTGGTCATGAGATTCACCATTAAGGTACTGTTTCATTCTGAAATTGAATGTCAATATCTCAAAAATCATTCGTTTCTAATGTTTCGATTGACTACTTCTTTTGTAATACATGCATGTTTCTCAATTTACCTGCTAGTCAGCTTTAGAATTATATTTTTTGGTGTTATCTATGGTAAATATTAATTACATCGTTAAATAACAGTGCTTAATACTTAGCTGCATGCAAGAATTTTTTTATTCAGTCAACACTCTGTCTAATAATTATTATTTTAGTTCATATTGTTAGTTAGATAATTTTCAGCAGTTTAACTGATAATATGAATTATTTACAGTTTAGGTCTCCGTTTACTTAGTTTGATTGTAAAAGTTCTACAGTTTAGTAACATGGGATGAAAATATAAAACGTTTTTTTAATAATTATAAACACCTAAAACGAAACTATGCTGAGGTGAAATGAATATTCCGCGCGGCCCCAATAACTTCTCCCCATAAAAACAGGGGATTTAGGAATCACGGTGAAATAATTGACTAGAAGAATAGGAAAATATTTTCTCCTTCGTCGTCTTGTTTTAATTTTCCACACAGCTTCAGCATTTGAGGCAATGACCACTTTAAATATAATTATATAATAGAAGTTATCAGGCTCCTTGACTTAGGCAATTCTCTTCTTGCATATAGAGTATCTGGCCTCATGTGGCTGTGTTAATGACGACGCTAGCCTGCCAGCGATCCCGGAATATGGAAATCACCTCTGTCAAGTCGCTTGCCCGGCAGTGTCACTTTAATTAAGGGAACCCGATTAGCATCATAATGCCCGTTAGGAAGAAACTGCACCAAAGAACCATCTCCATTTCAGATCATCTCAAGTCTTTGCGAGCACTTAGCTCTCGCTAACATCGAATAGGTCTAAGAATTAAACACAATGAAAGTGAAACGGAGGAAATGCGTTCTTAGCATACTGTGCTTATTTTCAAATGTTTTCAATTAAACGTCTGTAATATATAATTAAACAATTGATGACCTTGTACAGACTTTATTATATATATTTACTTGTAACAACGTTTTGGAATTTTTTTAAGCCTTCTTCAGGCTTTTTCCTCCCACAACAGTGTAAATACATAATAAAATATTGCATCAGAAGTCCAACAATAGTTTCAGAGATTCGAGGCCACACGTAACACTTCACCTCCTTTTCCACAAGTAGTTATCGAGTAAATTTATAGAATAAAGTCTGTACAAGGTCATCTATTGTTTAATTATTTTCAAATGATTAATTTTTAAATAGTTTACCACATGGAATTCTTCCAAACGTGGCTAATGTAGCAATAATTTCAACCAATTATGTTCCATTACCAAAACCTCAAATTATCAGTTTTGGAGATATCTGGGATCAAGGGAACAGAGTTTTCGTTCGAGTGCCACAAATGGACGTTGATGTATAATTTTACAGTATTTAAGAGCAGTTAAGGTTGGTGTTTTCTTGTGTAACTCCGATTTTATTCGAAATATGCAGCCCTAAAAGTAAAAACTTACAAAATGTATAGTGCTAAAACCAATATTAAATATCCAAGCCTTATGAGAGTAATAATAGGTTTTAATAAACCTGAGATATAATTCATATTATTAACGAATTATATGTACGGATTAAAGGGCCAAATATTTATTTCATTTAAAGGCAGGAAAACTATTCACAATTAAGTAAGAGTAATTTTACTACTGCAACACTTTAGAATTATCTCTATAATATTGAATACGAAAACTAGTTTCTAATTATATGAAATTATTTAAATGATTTTTGAGAAAAGGGAGTTTATTTCAAATAATGGTATAATTTTAATACAATTTTCTCAGTATCAGCCAATAATTCAATAAATTCGCCATAATATTTTATGGAGGAATACGTTTCTCTGCCGGAGTACGAGTATGAATTGTAATTTAATAAAAATTATTTAATACTAATCCTTTAATGCAGCAAAATATTCTTCTACAATAGTATTCACATAATATAAATAATTTGTTTTCACTAGAATTATATTGGTAATTACGTTCTATAAAACGAGGACGGATATAATGTAAAATTATTTGACTTTCCTGCATGAAAAATTATGTTTCTTAATTTTTCTCATAAATGAAGGTTACAAAATAAACGAATGAATTAAGAAAACATATAGCCATTTTTTGGTTAACAGGCTACATACTATAAGTTATGTATGTTTATAAATACTAGGAAACTAAGATTTCTATACATTTGTACTGTAATAAGTACTAATTAACATAGAAAGAATTATTACTTCTTAATTAAAAGCTAGAAGTTTATTTAAAATACTGGTAGCATTATATTCGTTATTTTTACCAGCGGTAGGTTTAAATAAAGTAGAATTATATAAGTCCTATTTATATAAGAATAGTCAATTTCATTCAGAAATTTGAATACTATTGCAGAATTAAATAACACTTTTATTTCAATTAATTTTTACGTCAGTGATTATTTATTAATTAATATAAATAATTCTTCATAACTACTTTAATTCTGAGAGTTTTTTAAAAAATACGTATTCTTATAATTGACTCTTTATCATAATATAAGCCAGTAATTTAATTTATCTGCCAGCAAATGCACGAAAATATTTAATGAAGAAAAATGCTATTCTAAGTTGACTTTAAGTGGCCTAGGACGTTTGCCATTTTTAGGACCCGCTTCTAAAAAATCTCAGCTTTAGATGATTTTGCTTCAGGCATAAAAGAAAATTCTCCTCGCATATACCTGCATTTCCGGGAAAAGAGACTCTTCCGAGTTTTAGTGTCGTTCCCGGAATTTAAAAGGAACACTGCGTTTGCACAAAAAAACCTCTAAAAAGTGTTGGCTATCCATCAAATCTTTTATGACCGCCAACAGAAGGCACACTACATTCTTATGTGTACTATTTCAAAACAATAGAAAAATATTGTCTGTGAAATTAAATATGATGCATCATGACTTTCATCATAAATTTTTCTTGACAACAACTCGTTAAATGTAAAACAATATTGACATTTCCCGTTTTAGTTTTCAATGTGCAATTTTTCAAAAGAAGAGAAGCAATATTTGATGGGGATTTTATATCAATAAAAATAACCTATCACCGTGTGCAACAAATTTTCTTTTAGTTGCATTCCGTTTTCTTCCTAGCTTTATTAAATTTACGTTCGCATTGCGCATACGATTTTGTTTTATACTTCAATATATTTTCGACGGTTGTGTCTCATATTTGTATTTGAAATTTGTGTTTTAGAGTTTTCTATTTATTTGTTTCTAGATTCTCTGTTTTATGATTGGTAATGAAATGAATATCCGGAGATAAATTATTTTAATATCTGTTTATATAAAAATGAAAAATATATTTAGCAATTTACAATATACTACAATTTGATCACTTTGAAGTTACAAAACCGGAATTTTTATAATAAACACTATATATTTACAATATTTATACATTGAGAAAATCTACGAAGAAATTGAAGAAATAATGAAGTATTTGAAGTGAAACTAGAATTTGATAGTAATGGGTGACTGGAACGCAGTAATATGAAAGGGAAGAGAAAATGATGTAGTTGGGAATATGGAATTGGGTAAAGGAAAAAAAGGGGAGATAGTCTTGTAGAAGTTTGAATTGAGCACAGATTAGTCGTGACGAATACCTGATTTAGGCATCATGAAAGAAGGCTATACACATGGAAGAAACCGGGGTTACCAATTAGATTATATAATGGTTAGACAAAGGTATAGAAATCAGGTACGAACCTGCAAGACTTACCCAGGAGCAGACATAAACTCTGACCATAATCTGCCGGTTATGAAATTCAGGCTGAAAATGATGAAACTCAAGAAAGGAGTTAGAAAAAATATATGAGAAATATATAAAAACTGCAATAACAGGGCGTGTTTCAGAGTTTTAAAGAAGATATCAAGAGCATATTAATAGAGAAAGGAGAAAGAAGCAATATAGAAGATAAGTAACCACTAATTTGTTTCAAACAAATGGCGAGTTTTATGAATACGCGACTAGAAATCGTTCAGCTCTAAGGTCGGACAAGCATCGCCTTGCTCTACACCAGAAAAGTATTCACAATACCGGGATAATTTTATATAACAGCCTTCCGCCAGAGGTTAAAATAGTACCTACAAAAGCTTCGTGAAGCAGAGTAAAACTATTCTTTTAAATGGCGCGTTTTACTCGGTACAGGATTTTCTTAATCGTCCTTCTAGTATTTAAATCAAGGTTCCTGCAAAAAGTGTTGAATGAGCTGCCTACTTGTAAAATAGCACATCACATATCTTAAAATTTCTATTCAGGTTTTTCTGCTCTTTTGTTTGTTTGTTTCATGTATTGCCTGGAGCTACGACGGAAGGACAGTTTCCTGGTCGCAGAGCTCCAAGTAGTTAAAACTCCATTGCGTGTTCCTCATTGTGCTTGGTTGTGTTTCCCAATGTGTGTCCGTGTTGTGTTTATATTGACTTTTGTCCATATACACTTTCTTTTACTAATTTATTTTAAGTTTATTTGTCTTTAATTATTAACTTTATTTTGTTCATTTTTAATTTTTAATGTATGACGTATCTTATTTCCTCAATCGAGGATTAATAGAAACAACAATAAATCTAAATCTACTCTTGAAGGAAGAAATGACTACAGCAGCAGAAGAAAGAATAGGGAGAATAGCTCAGAGCAATAGAAAAGCAAGGATAACACAAGAAATGATTGATGAAAGGCGTAGATATAAAGAAGCGAGAGATGCAAATGGTAAAGAGTAGTACAGACGCTTGAAGAATGCGAAAGATAGGAAGTGCAAATCAGCCAAAGAGGCTTGGCTACAAGAGAAGTGCAAAGTGGTTCAAGAATTCATGGTGATTCTATTCTAAGGGTAGCCAAAAAGGGTCTTCTTTTGGAGCAGAACACAAACACAAATCCTACTCGGAGTCAAACTTCCGCGTTGAAGAATAATGAGAACTTTGGAACCCCAGACTGGAGCAAGCCTTTCTCCCATTGTTCCAATGTCCGTGGTCAGGACAATGTCCAATTTCTAAGTGTCAACTCTAAATGCTCAATTTCACAGCTTCTGCTAATCATCTAATCTTAATATTTCTAAAGTAAAATCTTCATGCTCAAAAATTAATGTTCAGTCTTACCTCCACTCTTAAAAATGTCCCGATCATATTGTTCTTGCAAATACTGTCTTAATCATAACGTCATTAATATCCAAAACTCCAATTTTATTGGGTTTTAATACTTTGTCCCCACTTAATTATTTCGCTTCAGTCGGTAGCGGGGTCCAGATCCTGTCCAATAAAAATTATTATCTGTCCTCTCTGGAAGGAACCGTTTGCCCCACTCTTTCGAAATTTTGAAAAAATCACCATCCAATGCTGCCATATCTCCAAGCTGTGGGAAAAATATAAGTCGCTGTTTTATTGACTCTGTCTGAAACATACAATTTCCCTCACGTCGCTTGCCTTTGTTTCCGTACCACCAAATTCTGCATGTAGTTATGTTACCATTACAGTAACTGATAAAGTGAATTCAAATTCACAATTATAGCTTAGAAATCTGTTATTTTTAAGTAGCTCGGAAGGAAAATAGTAATGAAATATGGCATAGAAAGATACTGGTTGTGTGAAAATGAACTATAGAAAATTTTCTGTAAAAAATTATAGGAAATAATAAGATAAATGGAATCACAAAATCCTATTAAAATTCTAGATTTACGGAAAACATCTTTCTAATTGTATATTACTTGTTATAATTATTTCAAATTAGCAATATTAAAATATTTCGTGTTGATTAAATAGTTTGTATATTTTAACAGCACGACAAACGGTATATTAACCCTGTGCTGCGTAGTGGTTGCGCAATGTGATCACCACTTTGTACCCCTATAATTTTCGGCTAGGTGCTCTCGCGTTGCAACCGCCTATTATACCTTGTTCAGTGCTCCATTATGTCGGTTTCTTGTGGAACAATGAATGCTGCCTTTCAAAGGTCGGTAATCTAAACAATATATGTGAGTGAAATCTACTAAACGATGTTGCTAGATCAGGGTAAGAGCAGATTCTTTAGTCTGTATTCTACTATTTCGAATATATACTGGCAAGATTGAAGTGAAGGCTTAAGAATCTCAGACTCCGTGTTGTAAAAGCCGTCTCGAAATGAAAAGGAAACGGTTTGTATTTCAGAAATTATTTTACGTCTGCAGCCCTTGTCAGGAGAGTCCAAATGAGACTCTGGAACAGTGAGAGAAGCAGAAAACAATTACCAAAACAGTTCTCTAAAGATCCTACGCTATCAAAAACACAATCATATTTCACATATTTAAATGGTCTCAAAGCCCTCAAATGAAAGAATAAGAACTATATGTATTTATTTCCAACTTTCACATCTCCGAGGAAGAAAGTTCACTGCTTCTGAGAAATAAAGATGGAATCAGACAAGCAATTCAGTGTATGCAGATGGTAGTGAGCTATGTCAGTGGTTTTGGACAAAAATCAGCATGCTGAAGACTACATACTTTGGTATGTTGTAACATATCCTCCTAATTAATGCAGGATTTTGTAATAAGAAAAAGGATCATTAATTATTTAGACGTGTCAGGCAAAATGACAGTCCGCAGTTGACCCGGTAAGCCCAGGCCCTCAATGAGTTGTAGAGCCAAAGAGGAAGGAAGGAATTATTTAGATAAATAAGAACAATTAAGGTCTGTATATAACATGAATTAAATAAGAATTAACGACCGGTATAATAGACAAGAAAAAAATTTTGTTTAAGAATTTAAAACTTATAAATACATGTTTCAACCAACACTTGTGGATCTTGTCAATATTTATAAGAGGTCTCGAGAGTGAATCCTGAGATGGGCTTGGATGTTTGTGCTGTTATGGTCACGGGTACTGGAATTAAGATTTCTGAAGAATCTATGCGTTGAACACGTATCACTCCATATTCCAAATGTGTCATGTAAGATGACAGGCCGCAGTCGATCCCGGAAGGCCAAAGCCCTGAATGGACTGCAGAGCCAAGGTGGAAAAAGAAGAAGTGGAAGAAATAAAGATAATACTATTCGAAGAATAACCAAAAGGTTTGACTAAGAAAGACAATTCAATATTCCATCACATAATTTATTTAATTGAAAAGTATATTCTGAATAAACAGTTTTTGTGTTTATACCCTGATTAAATTTAACTTAAGCCACGACGTTTCTATGGCGTACTTCACCGCAATCTCTTGAGAAAGTCTGTTTGAATTGACATTATCAAACGTTTTTTAAATCTACAAATGCCATGAACAAAGGCATATTTTTTATTATTCAAGTCAATATTACTTTTCTTGTCCCTACATTCTTCGTAAAACCAAACTGATCCCCTAACTCTAAATCTATTTGTCATTCTATCCTCATATGTACTATTTTTGTTCATATTTTGCATTCATGAGATACTAAACTAATTGTTCTGTGCTGTTCGCATCTACCAGCTCCAGTCTTCTTCGGTACGTTTATAATAATGTTATTACAAAAATCTTATAGTTTTCTTCCTGTTTCGTAGATTTCACCAACTATCCTGAACAGCAAGGATACTGCACCTTCGCCCGCTTGAATATTATCAATTCCTGGCGCTTTACAATTGCTTAGACCTGTCAGCGCCCTACCAAACTCTGACCTTAACATTCTTTCTTAATTTAATTTAACTGATAAAATAATTTAAAATGGCAAAAATAACTAAATTGTTTGGTGAAGAGAGAACTACAATTCGAGAGTTATGAGCTAATTAATGAAATGAAAAATTTTCCTTCGTTCGTCTGAGTCCAAAAGTCCAGCACTAGTGGCTAGCGTGGATGCCTCGCACCACACAGGTCCTGGGTTCGAATCCTGGCATGGGTTTGGACTTTTATTACTAAGGTACCGCTACAACGATATAAGTTCCAAAATCGTGCACAGTCGCTAATGACCTTGTAGTTGATGCGACTATAAACAAGTAATAAAATTCCAGCACTAATTAATTACAAGTCATGCCATGGTCAAAGGAGATTATATAAATCGCAAGCTACAGAGTATGTTCGATATTATAATGAACAGGTGTCGTCAACATAACTAAATTATCGTTGATTTAATTATTTTCTTATTTAATTCCATACTTCTATAGTATTTTTTAAAATATCTTTATCATTTGAACAATATATTGTTTGAAATGTTGTATGTCCACTGAAACATCAGTTGATAACTTTAAATAAAATATTCAACCAATTTAGAAATAGTTCTCGGGTTTCCACTCGGGTACAGGTGTGATTAAAACGCGACGTTTCGACAACCACTCCCACCTGAACCCGAGTGGAAACCCGAGAATTATTTCTGCATCAATTACACCGGGAAAGCCTTAATTCACTTTTTCAACCAATGTGTCAGCAAACAATATTGGTACTAGAACTGTCAGATCGTCAGTATATTTGCGAAAAATCACAGGGGGCGGTATATATTCTTTTAGGTACATTTAAGGTTAGCACAGAAAATATAAATGTTAGGTAAAAATGTACAAAATGTTAATTTAAAGTTCAAAAATGTAACGGATATTGTAATTTCGTATAAGCCGCTAATGACTTTTTTGTTTATGTGACTATAAATAAATTAATAATAAAAATATTATAACTTATTTAAGACATCTACAACTTCCATAACTGTGGGTAAATTTGAAATCAAATTACCTAGATACACAAGAGGATAATTTTGCGTCTAGTGACATTTTTACTCTGTTGACCCAGCTTAAACGTTACTAAGTGGTCCTTGCTTAGGGGACTCGACTGCTTTACAGAGATTGGCCAATATTTGCTGCGTCTTAAGAATGGAAATATTACGGTTTGATTAATAACTGATATATATATATATTGTAAATGATGGGGGGATATTATTTAATGAATTTAATAATTGAGTTTTAATATATATATTTATTAATTATAATCTCAGGGTATTAATGGTTTGGGTGATCACGTGTAGCAGATCAGTTCGTTGACGAACCTGAGTTGTCTTCATAGGCATCTCGCTGTAATTTCCGTGTTGTGGAACTTGAAGCGGCCGGTCGACAATAACACGAAGTCTTCCTTCCCTTGTTGCTAAGACCTTTCTTCCTTTCTTCCCTGCTTCCTGGACTGATGAAAGCATGGTCGCCGCTGCTACCTCACCAATCTCCTCTCTCCACCACTCTGCTGCCATCTCCTTTCACCACCACCTTGTATCACCAGCAATCTCTTTCTCCCAAATCTGTCAAATCTGTTTCTCCACTCTCCTTCAATCTCCTCTCTCCATCCACTGCAAAAATCTCTCCAATCTCTCGAAAATTGTCTCCGCCAGCCTCTTTAAAGCCTTGTCCCCACTTATCCGACACCTATCAATAAGGTGGCAGGGATGGATATCCTCCAATCATATCCCTTGTTTAATTTGGGGAACACACGCCACCCGGTCACCAAATTCCCAGGCAGATTAAGACATTCCGAAACGACGACGGGATGTCCGAGCTTTATGGTCCAGGTATCAGTCGCAGTCCCTTTGTTTTTCCGAGCCGCCGAGACGACGCGCGGAAAAACCCCTTCTTCCTGGCAAACAACTTTGTCATTCCGGAATATTTGGTATTTAAGTTCCCGCTACAATATATATTATTTTATTTAACAGTTTATTGCTTCTTTTACTCATAAGCTCTGTAACCTGTTTCCAATAACTTTAAAGAAGACATTAATACTATTGTTTCGTTATAAAAATTTAACAGTGATTTCAGTTATCTTTATTCGGTTACTTATTAAGAAAAAAACGAATCATTCACATGTTTGAAGATTAAATGTCTTTAGCGTATGACCTATTTTGGCTTGAAATGGAGGAAAGGAGCAACCTAATTCTTCAAAAGATCAACATAAACCTTCTCTTGGCAGAGCACTGTAATACTGCAAAATTTCATGTCAATCGAATGAATGGAATGGGAAGGAATCTAGATCGTGTAAAGATACACAAAAAACTTTCTTTTGGATGATAAGCGCTAAACACAAGACTGTAAAATGTTTTCCTCGGTTTCTGACAAGATTGCATGATACTCGTAGAATATGTTTTTTGTAACTGATGAATATGGCCTGTATCCTGTAGATACTTCTGAAATAAATTCAAGTGATAAAATATAAGGCTTATTAAGGTGGTATTAATTGTTGTCAAAAATGTAGAACTATTTAGAAAAACCATATGATAAACAGCAATTGGAATGTTAAGGAAAAAATAATCTGATGTTGAATGTTGCATAAATCAGTTAAATCAATTTCTTTCCTGAAAATTTTACGCGTTTTCTTTAAAAATCTCTTAAATAGTAACTGTGCTCATATATTAGGAATGTTTCATTAAAATCACAAAAATAATGGTTCATTCTTGAAGTTGTAAATAATTTCTATAATATCATAAAGGGTTTCACAAAATTTGAAATACATTATCATTTATTATTGTCTTAGTTTAATACGATTAATATAACATTAGTTGCATAAGTCTATAAATAATTTTTTACTGGGTTTCATTGTCTAATAAAATTTGTTAACTATTGAAACCATGGTGTTTCATTAAATTTATAAGGTTGTCGAAATATCCTGAATCATAACTCCAAAAATTAATATTGACTTTACTGAATTAAACTCGCATCGATTATTTTTAACAGTTTGATAAGGTTTATAATACATAGAAGACAAACTGGAATATCATACGTGTTTCCTATTTATAGTCATGTATAACAATTTATCACGTGCTACAATAAATCGATTAATTACTCATTAACACGACCATTCAATATGACGGTCGTTTTGATACCAATAGTTTGTAATTGCATTTAGGACGTAATACTGTTTGATTTACACAATTTAAACGTTTAACAGTATCAATGGACTGAGATCGTCAGAACGCTGACTCCCGTGAATGTTCGATTATTGTTTATCAGTCACTGAACAATTAAATTACGACCCTGAATAGTCAATCTTCAACTCATATCCCTGATAAATCAGTAACTGGATAAACCAGGTCTTTAACTAAATACTTGTCCAATAAAAAATATCTATTACTTCAATAGTTCATAGGAATGTCTAAAATTACGCTTAGACGCGATTGAGCACGAGATGAATTAAACGTAATAAAACACATCATTCCAATAAAGTTCCTCTAAAATAGTTTCATTCAAGAACATAAAAAATTTTTAATTAAAGATGAGTGCAGTTAATTTTATTTGTTAGAAAATCAGATATTTTCCACCCATAAAGGAGTAATCTCAATCTATAAATAATCTATTAAACAATTTTACAGTTCGAAAAATGATATAATGCTTAAGATATTATTATATTCAATTTACAAGTGATTTCACACGCAATATGGATTACTGAATCTGGCAACCAATAATTTTAACTTTAATATCAAATTTAAGTGGACAGCATACTTTATTTTGTACGGGAATAATTGAACTAGATGGTTTAAATTTAACTTTTAAAAACGCTGAAGGTAATTAATACAAACAATTAATGATTAAAAATAGACTTTTATATTTATTTGCTATATGGACAATATTCCCAAGTATAAAAAGGTAAAATTTAAAATTGTTGATCTATATAATAAAATGTGTGGACAGATTTCAAAAAAACCTTTGTACATATATTCTTAAAGAACTCTAGGAAAAGCACTGGTACAGTGAGAAACCCATTGCATAAACGTGGAAGGAATTATATTTTGAAAAAAAAACCTCAGTGATCTCTCCTTTAGTCACATAACTATCTATCCCCTATTATGAATATATTCAGCTCGATAACATTTCAATAGAGTGAATCCTATTCCACCTTGAGAAAAAATTCTAATTTTATATTTATTAATTTAGGTAATAAAAAGGACGAACTTTTGTATATTTGTTTATAATTATTTATAGAAATTTAAGTGCGGGAAGGGATTGCGACTAACCATAGTACAGAAATCATTATAACTCATGAAAAATTACTTGCAGGATAATAAACCACTAGGAATTGTATTAAAACATATATAGACATATGTCTCAACACGAAACAATTTATGACCTAACCGACCATTGACACTTAATATGGCTGCTTTGTTTACTATTTTATATGCTCAAACACGATTTTGGCCAACCTTCGATTAGATTTTAATCCTTATAATTTACTAGATTTGTGATTAATTACATAGGTATGAATTTTAGATAAACTTGATTATTTATCTATTGTTATTTTTGTGGACTTTTTAATTCTAATGTCTGTATACATTTTCAAGTAATAATTATAAGAAATAACATTACACATACTTAATATTTATCATTTTAATACTGACACTTTGTGACTGGACAGAATTATAAAAAAATAATAGAACAAAATTGCCAAATTTTATAGAACAAAGTTTTGAGGTTTTTAATAAATGAATAATATGACATTATAATAATTTTTTAATAAAAAATTAGAAAATTATATGGTTTTTTATTTATAACGTGTAAGCCATTTCGCCCATATTGGAGGACTTTATCCGGTGAATACTAATATACACATAAGGATTTTTTTTGAATGTATACGTTAAGTTCAGATGCTGGCAATAATTCAGTGAAATATATGCTGGTCGTCATTCACTGAATTAGAGCAGAATTATTTTATACGTAAATACTAACAAGTTTGTTAAAAAGTGGTGGTCATGCGCATTATCTAAAAGGTTTGCGACATAATACAATGGGTGATTGTATTGCAGTAAATGGTGACGCCACAGTGACAAATTGAAAAAAAAATATTCACGCGTATTAGAATCATCTATAAATGAGAAAAAAAGAAATATATTTTAGGTTGATGAAGTGGCTTTACGTCACAGACTCGTAAAGTTCAATTGCATATACCTCCGTTAATAAGATTAGACATGGAAAAATACTATAAAAGTATCTTTAGGAGCATGTGATAGGTAGGCGTCATAACGAAAGCCGTCTAAAACTAAAGCGTTCTAAGCGTGTTTTCCCACAGATGGAATATTATTCAATTAAATACAAATATATGCCCGAGCAGTGCCGGATGCCCAACTAGTTATAAATAAAAATGTATTTAAAAAAATTATTCAAATGTGTTATGTTTTGTTTTACGGTGATTAAAATTTTTTATTTTAGTTCACTACTTTGTGTCCCATTGGGAAGGGATATTTTGACGGAAGTTATGGAATTCTGTTACTTGGGCAGCATAATAACTAAGAATGGTAGAAGTATAGTAGATATAAATAGTAGGATAGCAGGGTCCAGAATGGCTTTCGCAAAAGAGAGAGTAAGTTACTTACGGCTAATATAAGTATGAATATTAGGAAATAATTCAAAATGTGGGGCGTTATATGGGTGCGAATCGTTGACGATACGAGTTGCAGACAGAAAAAGAATTGAAGCTTTTGAAATTTGGTGCTATAGGAGAATGCTGAAAATGAGATGGGTGGATAGAGTAAGTAAAGAGGAATTCTAAGACGAATAGAGGAAGAGAGAAGAATTTGGTGGACTTAGAAGTAATGGATTAATAGACCACGTTTGAGTCATGAGGATCTTGTAAAATCAGCATTAGAGAGGTAATAACTGAGGAGGAAGGCTAAGATGGAATGCGCTTAGGATGTGGTAGTTATGTACACATGAAAAGGCTTGCGCAGTATAGTTTATCATGGAGGATTGCATTAGACCAGCCTTAGGACTGAATACCACAACAACAAACACACTTCACTACACAACTTGACTGAAGCTGTGTTGCTGATTGCTTGCACAAAGTATTTCCGTATGTGGCTTTGCCTTGCTGCACGCAGTTTATCCACCGGTTTAGATTGCAACACTTACTCACTGTAATGACGAAAAGGAGGATTGATAACACGAAGTGAAGTGTGATGTTCCCAAATTGTATTCATTATTTTTGTTTAATTGCTGATAACTTGGGGTCTGCTAATGAAGCAACTTTCAATTAATTTATGTATTTTCATGGACCAGAAATTTCAATCGAGTGAAGCAATTGATTGGTGCATTTGTAAGAGGAAAAGTCCAATTACAAGGCATTATTCAACCTTCATCATGTAATAATGCTGACTATATTGAAGGAATTGTGTTGATTACATTTCACCAACATATTATCACACAAACTGAGTGTAATTAACTTTGAATAAATTCTTTGTTGAAATCCGCAAACCGCCACAGTCGCTGCTAATGCGAAGTTGTGTATTCTCAACCATTTTCTTATATTAAAAGCATAAAGATGTTTCTATAAGTTAAATGGTAATTGATATAAGAAGAAGAAGTTGGTAAATAAACAGATTGATTGATAAAAAGGTAACACACAACATTTCTGCCACCCTTGTGGTCTACAGTGCTAAGATTTAAGCTTAATTTGGATGCTTCATCGTACATTAATTCAAGCTTTCGTTGTTTTGTAAATGAGGAAATGATAACTGTAGCAGAGGGAAAGTCAATTCAGATTATAAAATAAGATAAGAACCTCATAATTACTCGAATACAGTTGTATGAATGTATTTAACACTATAGAAGTACAAATTAATAGAAAATAATCAAGAGTCTGGATTATTATTTAGAAAGATTGAAACTAAGATTATTTCCTTCGTCGACAAAATTATTAAAGGTACGGAACAGGGGCATATTTTAGTTTCATGTAAACATAATTTACACAAATTTTAGCCTTTTGGGACTTACATAAATTATGTTTTTCTGAACAAAGTGAAGAAACGTTCTATGAACTTATTATTTGCAACGTAAATAAATATACTGACTGTTAGGCATTTTATTCTGATTGTAATTCAATAAAAGTCAGACACTATTTTGACAACTGTTGGGCTGCAAACAAACTGACACTTAAAGAACGTAGGTTTTCCCGGCGTATATGCTGAATAAAGTATTCTCAGGTTTCCGTCTGGGTTAGGTTGCGAATAAGGCGTGACGTTTCGACGGCTGATAGCCTTGCCGTCATCTTCAAGCTTTATTCGCAACCTAATCTTCAAGCTTGAAGATGACGGCAAGGCTATCAGCCGTCGAAACGTCGCGCCTTATTCGCAACCTAACCCAGACGGAAACCCGAGAATACTTTATTCAAACTGACACTTCTTTAATACGGTAATATTATTCCACCCGAATATCCAAATTATTACATTTTAATGAAATATTCTGGCATAAATTCTTGTATGTATCTGTTTTATGTAAAAAATTAATCTGTTCATCTCCATTATACTGTTATGGCCAGCTTTACGATACTTCGATGAACCTTTTAGAAGACACTGGTACACATTTGTTAGGTTGATAGGATTCATGAGGGTTATCCAACAAATAGCAAATATCTTTTAATAGCATAGGAAGGGAATTTTAAGGGTGGACGCTTAAGGGTGAGGAAGGCAGCTAAGGGTTGAACAGGACTTTTGGACTTAAGTTTAAGGATCCTACCTGGTATTAACCTTAAACAGATACACGACAAACCCTAGAAAACCTGAATCGGAATATTGTATACTTGTTTCATGATCTTCGGAACTGATCTACATATCTTTTAAATAATTTTGTCCTTTATTTCAACGCTTGCACATCTAGTCGGCCGTAGGCAAAAAATACGTAAGACATTTTTTATAGAAAAACAATTTGATTAGTTGCAAACGCAAATCAATATCGTTTGATATGATAAATACGATGCTTAATTTTAGATATATCGCTGACTGCCATAGTGACTGACGTTCTGCCTTTTAATCTGTCCGAATGATTGATTGACGATCTATATTCATGATTTCCGTTGTTGGTCGGACATTTTTTTCATTAAATGATATCGCAATTTCAATCAAAAAATATTAATTAAAGCGTTACATATTAAATATTTGAATTAATAAGACAAAGTTCAAAGAATATGTTGCTAAAAACCTAGAATGAATATTATTGAATATGAAAGTAACATCGCTTTTGAAATATTATTTTGACGCTGATTGTTAACACTTCTGGGATATTTGGATTACTTCTCCTTAATTGCAGGGATCTTTACTTTCGTTACCATTCGTATATTTCGTTAATTTTCGAAGCATTACATATATAGAACAGGCGATGAAGAAAGTTATAAAAGAATATGGAAAACTAATCATACTTTAAGGATAAGAAATAAAAACCCTAAGGTTTGCTGATGATATTGTGGTATGAGGGGAGCCAGAAGAAGACTTGGAAACCACAGAGAAATAGGATTAGTAGCGGGAAATAGAATGTATGATGGGAAATAGTGGAAAAACATTAAGTGTTCGATTGTGATTGTGATTTAGAAGAAAGTTAAGGAGTTCTGATATTTGGGCAGCAAAATAACTAGGGATGGAAGAATAGGATAGCACAGGCAAGGAAGTCTTTTGCGAAAAAGATGAATTTATTTGCGGATAATATAGGTGTGTATATTAGAAAATTGTTGCTGTAACTGTTCGTGTTGAGTGTGGCGTTATATGGGTGCAAAACGTGGACGATAAGAATACAGAAAGGAAAATAACAGAAGCCTTTGAAACGTTTTGCTATAGGCGAATACTGAAAATCAGATGGGTGGATAGGGTAACTAAGCATGAAGTTCTAAGAAGAATTGGAAAGAGCGAACTATATGGTGGGCGTTAACGGAGATAAGAGATAGATTAATAGGCTACCATTTCAGACATGAGGGTCTTGTAAAATTAGCATTTGAGAGTGTTTGGGGTAAGATTATAAGAGGAAGGCCAAGGATGAAATACGCTAAGCATATTAGGGAAGGTGTGGAATATGGTAGTTAAATGTAAATGAGAAGCATTGTCCCCTACTAAATGCGATCACTTTCTAAACCCTATTCTTTGCAGACGGCAAGATAGTCCTAGTCCTAGATCATAACGATCTGGAATATGGACAGGAAAATTGATAGACAAATATAGGTTGGAGGTTAATATCACAAAAACAGAATCTATGAGCGTATATTTTTAAACAGAGAAATGGGCATTGGTGGGTAAATAGAAATATTTAGAGAACTCTTGATCCCTATTGTATAGAAATCTACGTAATAATTACATTAATTCTCAGATCTAGTATCCGATAGCAGAACTTATGTCCACAAAATAAAATATCGAGATATGGTCGTTTTTTTTTCTTTCACAAAGGTTCAATTTGAGTGCAAAGTTTCACGTCTTCTTACAACTACCGGTTATTGATGTACTAAAACATACAAAGGTTGGCCTTCTGGGGATTCAAAAGTAATCATTCGAGGCAGATGGGCTTTCCCTTCTGTCTCATCTGAATCCTCAAATCCAGACTTTTAAAGGATATTATTCTGAATGTTATCCGGAATTTATCATAAGGAAACAATCAGATGATTACTTATCTATTTCTTTACTCCGTCCGCATTAAATGTTTTTACGTTACATTAGAGAACTAACTAATGGCAATATTTCTTTTTCTTTTTCACATAACTAATAAAGTTAGATTTATAAAAATTTGGAATGACATTCGAAAATATTAATACAAACAGCTGCAGACTATAGTGAATATATTATATTGTTGGTTGAACGCAGTAAAAACAAGAAATGAATTTGGATTAAATTTACGGCCGTATCTTTTATTTTCATGTAGGAATCAGGGAATTGTGATGTGCGCGTGTTAGTTTTAATTGTATCTGAGTGATATTATGAATGTAATACAGACTCTGTCCTTTTTTATAATAATTTTATTAGGGACTCATTTTCTTTGTAAAGCCGACACCTTAATGAAATAGAATGGGATAGACCAAAGATAACGGTCCGATCGGGTTATTCATATCCTAATTATTCAACTCGTTTCATAGCCTTCAGTGTTGAGCTTCGTATAATAGATTTCTACTTTTCTGGAATTTAAATATTTGCACCTAAAAAATAATTTAGTTACAGGAAGTGAACCTGTTTCTAGATTGTTACAACGAATGGAGAAATCTGTAACTTGACCGGGAATCGATAAAGATAGTTCATCTGCAAGAGCACTGAACGGCCTACGTTTGTGTTCGCTGTTTCGATTCTCGGTCCGGTCAAAATATTTTAACTTACGGAAAGCTGCATCTTACCTACTTTCTCTTTTCTTATTATGTAGGAAACTTTAGTAAAGTAACTGATTTGTAGCTTTATAGTTGTACTGTAAATTACCAACTCACATTTACTGGAGTGATCGTCACGCCTTATCTATTATAACACCAATATATCATAACTCAACTCTTACTAATATTTGATAATAACAATATGTTTTGTCTAACAAGAACGCAACGAAGTTTATACCTTGCTACTTACGACGTCTAGTCCATAAATTGTATCAAGCATATAATTTGTCTCCTCACACATAATATTGAACTCCACAATAATGCTAAATGCTGTAATAAATTTGAGTATTTTTCAGTAGGTTCAAAAATGTTTCTACTTTTTCGATTTTGGTCATAGTTTACTTAATGTGTTTGGAAGTTGCTTATATGAGTTACGTAAGTATTTTACCGAATATTAAATATGATACTTTATTATTTCTTTATCTCGGGCATATAACACTTTGTGAAAATAATTTAGTCGAGATAAATTTCTGGTTTAGACTTACTCGTTTAATTGAAATTATTCTACTTATTTCAACAGTCACAATTGTTAGGGGTTTCATTGTAACCAAGCCGTTATTATACTATGATGTAAGTTTAAAATTTTATACTGGATTAAAAATACAGCAAACAAAAACTTATTATATTCCTGCTCTTTAAAAAAATTGAATGAATTTACAACTAAATTAAATAATAACAAAACAAACTGATTCTAAGGAGATGATGGGCTCAAATACCTCATATTTATTATTTCTAACACTTATTGTTGTGTTGCAAATACCACCGTGGCATTTAATTGACGGCTTTGAGGAATTTATGGGTCATTTATACGTTACCATCGACGACGCCGGAACTCGTAGGGAGATAATCACCGGAACTTTTGTAGTCATTGAAGCGGCAAAGCGTCTGGATTTGTTTGGCCGACAACGCTACCTTTGAAATCTGGCTGAACACCTCGTCACAAGGTGTTTTCGTCAGCTAAACAACATAACTAACTTTATTAAATTTCTAAGAACCTAACTTTGATCTCTTCCATCTCTTCCCTTTTATTGTTTCTTCGACAACTGCCCTGGCTGAAATATTAAACCGCTTCAATGACTGTCTTCTTTGTCTGAAATTCCCTTAACCAGTCACTAAAATCTTAAACATAACTTCAACAACTGAATTCTTCACCTCAACTAAACCATTACTTAACAACCACTTCAACAACTTTACAACAACCTAACAAAATACTGTCACTCCACAACAACATAACTACTGCTTTCTTAATCTTTTCCTCCAACTTTGAAAACTCGGATCTCCCCCTCTCGATACGAATTACCTCTGCCTTTAGCCAATAGGAATTCATGATACTTTTCCGAATTCCCAATACAGGGTTGACTTGTCTTATTGACGCACCAGGTTATTGCACTTTCTGTGGAAAAGTTTCAGACGTGTGAAAATGTTCAGAACGAAGCTTATCTACCCGATAGATCTACGATCCTGGCTTGGACGTCCGCGGCGTTTCCTAATCTCTCAAAAGTCACATCAATAGATGTTTTGATTCCAGGACTCCATACCTGAAAAGCGACGACCCATGAGCTATTTATTCATAAAATTTAGATTAACAAAATTATTTAATTAAAATGAAATAATGAAACCGCTTAATAATTTATTAAACATGTGTAAACTATAGAGAATCAATACAAACATTTCTTTCCCTGTATACGTTTCTTATTGTATTTACAAACCAATAAATTGGCTTTACAATATTCTATTGCGTAAGTAAAAATTGGGGTAAATAATTCATAAATGAATTTAAGTTTTGATTTCAAACTATTGATTAGTGTCAAAAATGTGTCATATATACATGGTGCACAATATTTTGAGGAAGCCCTGAAATATATCTGTGTGAAGGGGTTTAAGTTAAAATTGAAAGCGCTAATGTATTTAAAGCTGTCTCTTTTACACGTTGCCTGTAAAAGATTGATTATATTCTCATTCACGCCTCTGCCCTTTGGCACGGAGGTACATGATTGTCGATGCACCGAAGCATGTCATAGAGATTCTGCAAGCGCTTTGGGTTTAGCTTGCCTGAAGCAGGGGGAGTGTAGGCTGTTACGCAACACATGTGCCTACAGCTCAGCTACGACCGGAAAATAATGCTGAAATCATTACGGCGACGGAACACAAACAAGTACATGGAAAATTACTCGCTCAATGTCCATGTATATATTATATTATTTCCCTACATCTGTATAAAAATATTTACTATTTTATGAATTCTCAATATTTTTAAATGATTTATATTACAATTGATCATTTCAGAATTAGTATCATATAAATGATAGTCACAATGAAACAGCAATTTACTTAAATAATTATGTTACGCAGATTTCAACTAGTAGTTGCATGAATCTCACTTGAAAAGGTCCGGAAAATTGTGGAACGCCGTGAAGTAATTTAATTATTTAAGATAATTATTGTCGGACTTTGGCCATCATTTATATTTCAGTAGTATTATACCCTACATATTACAGAACGGATTCAATAAGTCCAGAAATACCTGGAACCAGATCTAGTTTAATTATATACGGACACACAACCAATTGAGATTTGCGAAAAATTACTTGGGATAGGTGACTTATAAGTATAAAAAAGATGGCGCACTACAAGGCGTTATCTTAGATTTTTATCAGATCTAAATTTATTCTTTTCTTGTATTAGTACTCGGGTGAGGAGCTAGGAGACGCCATACATCAAGTAACAAATAATTATAAAGACAAAATGAAATAAAATTACAAAAACTCTTTAAATTTCACATTATAATAATTTTTCCTTATGTTAATCAGTCGCATAAATAACCAAAACTGTAATTTAATTTTTATTTCAAATTTATTTAGCAGGAACTTACAGCATTGCCATAGTCATCTACAAAAATAAATAACTAATTTTTTGGAACATTTCAAATTTTTTATGGAATTAGTTTAAAATTATGTCAATATAAAACAAATTTGGTTTTCCCAATGATTTAATGTTTCAAAATATTGTAATTTACTAAATTCCAATATTTTTAAACATTAAATCATTGGAAAAAAACAAATTTGTTTAATATTGTCATAATTTTTAACAAATTCCGCTGGGCCATCAACAGACATCACCAATAAAAAAGAAATCGGTATTTCGCTTTGGTTATGAGAATCGGTGGCATAGTAATTGACGTGAAATTTTTAAAATAATAATTCAAATGTACCTTAATATCATAATACGTATGAAAAGTATATGCAAGTGTATTTTTTTCATTGAGATGTTAATCAAAATGTCATGTCGTGTCTCGTAAAATATTTATTTATACACGTGGTACAGTGTGAGTTTGTAAATATTTCTATTTTGTTTAATGGTTTGGCACAGCTGAAGAGCTCTGCTCATATGTCGATGAAACGTTGTCTGTTCTAATTATAAATCTATATTGTGCATGTTTGTGTCCTTTTTATGAGACGTTAACATTTCACAGACCTATATGTTTTCCTTTAATTAATTTAGCAAGGAACAGACGTTAGTAAATGAATAATATTGTGCAAGGTTGTTAGTCTTTGATACAACTAATTGTCAACGCTGTCCATTTGACATATTGGAAACTGTCCAATTAAAAACTGTAGCGGACTAATACAAATTAATTTCCGGGCAACATCCAACATGTGAAAAATAAATTATATTATGGGTTATTTATTGCTTTTTTTCATTAATGCATTATTTAAATCTCTTTGTTCCGTTGTCAATATTTTTTTAACACTCTTTGTAACCTACACGACCATAAACCGTCAACAGCTGATTATCTTATCGATTTATCTGGTTACAATGGGCAGCATACAGCTGTGCACACAGGACGTGAAAGAGATAAATAAATAGGGATTTAGGAGTTGTGTACATTATTCTTAGAAAATATGAACTTAACATTTACTTCATTTAAAATTTTTAACTTTCATTGAATTATTTTCTCACTGTTTCTGTAGAATATGAGGAATCATTACCACCATCTTGAATTTTAAGTGTAATATTTTCTGTAGTGTATACATACTTTCTAAATTATTCAAGAGGTTATTGT
This sequence comes from Eucriotettix oculatus, assembly GCA_034510155.1. NCBI lineage: Eukaryota > Metazoa > Arthropoda > Insecta > Orthoptera > Tetrigidae > Eucriotettix > Eucriotettix oculatus. The sequence goes on along the minus strand of CM067378.1, from coordinate 33,618,933 downwards.
TGTCATTTAAAATTGAATAAGTTTTTGATAAACTAAATTCTAAATTAACGAGCGGCGGAGCTCGAAGGTCTGTTGTCACTTTCAAGGAAACGACCAGGAGGCCAGGCCTCAAATAGCACTTTGAGGGAGTAAGACGCCGCTGCCCAGCAATGTCACAAATGTGTCGGTACAGTAATCAACAGTCCCAACATTTTTTCACGTTCTGACGTTCTCATAAAAGGTTCAGTAATCTCTGGTGCGTATGATTTTGCGCCCTTTTGAGTAGACGTGTGAACCCCGTATCTGGGAACTCGTAAATTATAAGAATGTTTCCTATCGGCCAAAATTTGAATCGGGAAGTGGGAAACACATGTTTCGTGGTTAGCAAAAGATTGAGGAGAGATTAGTTGCTGAGTTTTCGTGGATATGGAGAGATGAGAAGTAGCTGTTGGGAGTCCTGGACGTGAGAGAGCAGTTGAGTTGTTGAGAAGTTCGGAGGTGGTGTTTAGCCAGAGGTAGCGGCCCGCTAGAATTGTTCCAAAGGTTGTGAGTGCCGGTGTCAGTAACGTACTAAATCAAGCATAAATCCACCACTGTCGTCTACTGAAAACCACAGTAGCAATTGCCAACATCAAGTATTGTTCAGAACATAAAGATCAAAGTACCCTTTGCAATACATCCCCTGAGAGACAAAATCAATTTGTTTTCTATTTTAATATATAAAGTAAATTCATTTTCCAAAATGTATGATTTATTTTAAAAGAGAAGAAAGATAAGTTTTCAATTTAATTTTATTTGGTGTTTTCCTAAGTAAAATATAATTTTGAAAGTGTGAACTTTCTTATAATTTATTCTACCTGTTTACTTAACTTAAAGTAATTCAAACCCTGTAAGTGGTACATAACGTTGCTAAGAGCTTCTATACGGGAATGTAGAAGACTGAAAGTTTCCACCAAAATCGCAATCTATTATTGATCAATTCGAACGAAATAAATATGGCGGATAATAGTTATTGGCCTTTTATGACTTGAAATACTACATCAAGATCGGACGATTGTTCTTATTCAACGTCATCAATATCGACATGATAAATCAACGTATAAATAGATGACATTGGTTTAAGACCCCCAAATTCTTAATAAGTAAATAAAATCACCCGACTCTGCAATGAAGACATACGCTAATATTTGTCTGAATACATTGAAATACTTCTATATATTCTATAGTAATAACAAAATTAGAAATTACAAGGAAGTCTCAAAAGATAAAGTTGAATGGTACCAAAGCGCACTCCACACAACCTCCTCCTAGGAGACGGAGAAAGGAAGAGAGAAAATATATAATTGAAAAAACTCATTTTGGTTTCTCCAGACAGTTTCATTGATTTGACCCACAATTTACATAGACGGCACAGAAATTGACAAAAATCAAAACGAAAGAAACAACTCAGTCTAATATTCTATTTCGAGAAATAGTCATTAGATTAGCACAACTAATAAAACAGTACCAGATTCACATATAAAACGCACCCCATTTCGTTATAGGGAATGGTAATGATTTTTAAAAAATGCTGCACTTCATGACAAGCAAAGTACGCACTTAGAACAACAAATTGGATGTAAAAAATGCCCTTAGCCCATCTCGTTGGCCTTGCATAATGATAAAATAAGTTTTTTACTTATTAATAACAATAAATGAATTTTTGATTTATAACGAATGTACTCTCTTTCTCTCTGTTGTTGTTGTAGTATTCAGTCCTAAGACTGGTCTGATGAAACCCTCCATACTAAACTATCTTGCGCAAGCCTCTTCATTTCTGCATAATTCCCAAATCATTCCTAATCTTCTAAGCGAATTCCATCCTTGGCCTCCGTCTTCTGTTCTTACCACACACACATCGCTCTAATGTTATTTTTACACGACACTCATGTCTCAAAAGTGGTCTATTTCCCTTCTCTTAGTCAACGTCCTCCATATTGTTCGCTTTTTCCCTATTCTCTTCAGAACTTCCTCGTTAGTGATTCTATCCACCCATCTGATTTTCAGAATTCTTATATAGCACCACATTCAAAGGCTTCTATTCTATCCCTGTCTGTAGCTCCTATCGTACACGTTTCGCATGTTTCGAGCAACCGAAAGTGAGACTAACCGCAAATTGGTCTACATCTCATGACGAATCCTCTCAAATGATCTGTTAACATAGTGATCACTGTAAAATTCTTCGTATAAGATATGGAAGTTGTAGGATATGTGAACACCATTGCTCCCTAAAGGTAACAGAAGAAATACTTCGCACAGGAACACAATGATTGGATATTCGAGCAATCGAGAATGGCAATGAATCGAGTTATCAGTTTCATCTGCAGATGGAAAATTCAGAAATCATGGACCCCAAATGCATACGTACAACACTTTTTAAGCCAGACTAATGGTATCTTTTTAATTCGTATGGAACACAGAATATCACAGCATATTTAAATATAGTTAGTGATAAATATTCGTGTCTGGTGCTTCTAGATGAATTAAGGTTCTTTTTAAAAAATTATTTATCTCCTTAATTATTGAATGTCCTTTTATAGAAATTATATTCAGTACTAAACTGAAATGCTCATGCTTCTAGATGGATTAAGGTTAACCCAACAAAACAATGCGTTATGACATTGCGTTCTTATTGTGCAGGACTTAACATGTTCAGGTGACCCCACAACCACCATATTTCAACCAAGTTGAAAAAGTTGTCATACATTTGTATACATTCTATACTGACTCCCAAATTTCATGTAGGGGAAACGACCTTACGATTTTTACATTGGTATATCATTACAAATAATTGTACATTATGTTTCAACCGTCGTTTGGAACATTCATAAGTAATAGAAACTCGACGCAATTTGTAATGTTAGATGTTTCTACAATTAAAATTTACTATATTTTTAAATATGGAACTCATTTCCAGAAAAAAGTAAATTAAATATTTTTATGTAACACACAGTATTAACGGAATTAGTGATAATAGATTTAGTGTGTGAGTTATATCAATTAGTTATGGATTGTTAACAATTTGATGGTTATAGAGTCTAAGAGTTTTAACGATTGGCTAAGTAGATCACGCTTAGTTCTGTAACTACATATTGTATTGTATTTATTAAATCTACAAATGAGCAGATTCCCGGTGGCAGATACATAGAACTTAAACAATAATTAATAAACTTGTAAGGACCATATTTAACCTATAGTTGAAAGTATAATTATATTCAATATAAATAAATAAGTGTGGAATCATATTATTAGGAATGATTTTTTTGAAAAAAGAATAGTATTGTTTTTGCCTGAAAAAAAAGAAACAAAACAAAATAAACTGGAAATATATTTCACTGTACTATATTTTTAGAGATTTCGCAGCACTGATCACTTCACTACACTACACTAAACTTAGATTGAGTCGAAATTTTCTTTCTGTTAGAGGAAGTTCCCCAAACACTCCTGCAGGCAGATTGTTCCAGTCATTAATTGTCCTATTTAGGAATGAGTATTTTCCAACGTCTGTTTTTTGGTTCCTTGCTTGTAATTTAAACAGGTGATCACTCCTCCCGTTCCGAGTCGATTATTTCATTCTATCTCGGATTCCCTGCCAAGGTTTTTGACCTGCAAAGTCTCTGTAGAAAATGTGTAGCCTAGCTCTTTCTCTTCTTGTCTGTAGCGTATCCCACTCTAGTCACTTTACCTTTTCGTTCCCATGCCCAGGTCCTATTTGTACGAATTTTGCGGCCCTTCTTTGCACCCTTTCTAAGGATTCTATTTGACCTATCCTGTACGGATCCCAGCATGCTGCACAATATTCCATAAGTGGGCGTACTAATGACAAATATGCCAACTCTTTAGATTTCGCATTCCCCTTGTTGAGTGTTCTCATGACAAAGTGCAAGGTGTTCCACGCTTTCCTTGTAGCATAGTTTACCTGCCCCAGCTTACTGTTAAAATAAATGCCTAGGTATTTACAGTTTGTTTCCTCGATCACTGTTTCCCCATCTATTTTATATATCGAGGTATATTGAACGCACATTTTAGTAAAACTAATCGCCTTACTTTTACTATTGTTGATTTTGATTTTATTTCGCTTAGCCCATGTACTTAGAGTATCTAAGTCAGTTTGGAGAGCAGCTGCGTCTTGTTCCTCAGTTATTTCCCTGTAAATTACACAGTCATCTGCAAAAAGTCCTACCTTAGAATTTATATTATTAGGCAAATCATTAATAAAAATGAGAAACAATAATGGGGCAATAACTGATCCTTGGGGGACTCCCGATGTTACAGATCCGAGTTCTGAAGTTTCTTTCCCAACTTTGACTTTTTGTAGCCTATTTTTTAAGAATTCTTGCACTCAGAATACCTGTCCCATCTAACTTCTGGATCAAGATGTTGTGAGGAACTACATCGAAAGCCTTTGCAAAATCAATAACAATGGCGTCTATTCTACCCCGATCGACTTCGTCTGCTAGATCTTGAAACAAATTGATTATCTGACTTTCACACGAAAAACCCGATCGAAAACCATGTTGGTTTCCAAAGAACCACCCTTTAGATTCAAGAGCATCCCGAATGTACCTACTAATAGGTCTATAATTTCGTATGTCCGTTTTATTTCCAGATTTAAATATGTTATAATATGATACTAAAATATTTTATAATAATGTTTCTGCCAAAAATAAATAAATAAATTATTGTGTTCAAAATTAATATCAAAATAATATATGTATTGTTTGCTGAGATTGAAATATTTTTGAGAAATCTAATAATAAAGACACTTCTAGTTAATTTGTACGTCAATTGTAACCGTGCACAGTAAAATAATGAATATTTGTCATTGTTTTACACTTGGCCTCGCAAACAGTTCTATAATTACCAAAGCGCCAGCGTTATATTTATCCTCAGTTTTTCTCTTAAAGCTCCTTCTTTTGCTGCGGGGGTGTTTAATTTTGTCGCTATTTTTGTTTCTGAAGTTTCGCCATTGCCGATTAATTACTCGCCAGTCTCGTTGAGGTTTCCAGTAAGTTTATTTGTTTCTGAATGGAAATATATTTACACGCTATTTATAACGGAACATTTTCTAAAATACATTAAACTTGTTATTAGCAAAAACTGTTATTAATAAAGAGGTATAAATAAAAACTCTTACTATAATACATTAAACGTTTTATTAGCAAATTAATGCGATGTTACGAAAGAGGGTTATAGTTGACTAAATAATACGTTACAGAATGAACATTTTGTCGTTTAGTACTGAATATAATTTCTATATAAAGACACACATAAAAGCATACATATAAAAGGACATTCAATAATTAAGAAGATAAATAATTTTTAAAAAACAACCGTGTATTTATATAGAATAGGGCTTTTACTACGTCTCTATAAATATTAATAAACTTATACCAACGATGGACTAATAATTTTATACATTATACTAAGAAGTATTAGAGAAAGGAGGTTCATACATAACCTCTACAGAAGGAAATGAGCAGTAATTAGAATTGAATATTAAGAAAAGAAACTAAAAATCAAGAAAGGAGTAAAACAAGTCTGTCTCCCATGCTATTTAAAAGAACCAGTGATGAAGACTGTTAAAATGGAATATGGAAAAGGAATCATACTGCAAGAAGAATAAATAAAAACCTTACGCTTTGCCGATGATATTGTAAGTTTAGTATTAGGGGAATCAGAAAAAGACTTGTAAACCATAATAAATGGCATGAACATGGTCATGAAGATTAATAGAGGGAAAAAAAGGAATGGAGTGTAGTTTGGGAAACAGTGGAATAACAAAGGACGTTAGATTGGAAAGGGATACTTTGAAGGGAGTTAAGGAAATCTGATAATTTGGAAGCATAATAATTAGGGATGGTAGAAATTTAGTAGACAAAGAGTAGGATAGTACAAGCAAGGAATGCTTTCGCGAGAAAGACGAATTTACTTACGGGTAATATAATTGTGAATATTAGGAAATAGTTGCTAAAAAGGTTCGTATGGGGTGCGGCGTTATATGGGTGCGAAATGTAGAGGAAAGGAAAAGAAGAGCAGCATTTGAAATGTGGTGCTATAAGAGAATGCTGATAATTAAATGGCAGGATAAAATTACTAACGAGGAAGTTTTACGCAATGTAGGTAAAGAGAGAACAATTTGGAGGACTTTGACCAAGAGAAGGGATAGATTAATAGGCCACGTTTTGAGACATGAGGGTCTTGTAAAATCAGCATTAGAGGGAAGTGTGTGAGCCACAAACAGAATAGGGAGGCCAAGGATGGAAAACGGTAGCAGATTATGGAGGATGTTGGATGTTGTAGTTCTGCGGAAATGAAAAATCTTGCGCAAGATAGATTAGCATGGTGGGTTGCATCAGACCTGTCTTGGGGCTGAATACCAACAACACCTAAGAAGTCTTTGTCTTCGTGTTTTTCCCACTTTCCTACAAGTTCTTTGACCTTATCGTTGTTGTTGAACTTTTCCCAATTACTGCCTCTTTGAGTGTACCAAAAAAATTAAAATCGAAAGGAGCCAAATCAGAATAGTAGGAGAATTGAGATAGTAAGTTTATCGATAACCAACTTTTTCAAGGTTTCTTGTGACTGCTTGGTAGTGTGTAGACGAGCATTGTCATAGAGAAATGTCACGCATTGTCTTTGAGATCAGTTACATTTTCATCATTGCTGTCACCATTACTTTTACTACGGATCTTGCGTTCGTCAGGTGAGCAAGTTAGCTTCCATTCAAGATTTTTTGTTTGGGCTGGTAATCAAAACGGTGTACACAAAGACCTCACCCCCACACATGTTACAGAGTTAACTCCATCATTAGTAATCATTTAGCCCCTTTTAAAAATATAAACTTTTACTAATCGTCTCTGAAAAATATCCCACCAAATGAATATTAAAAACCCCAACTGAAAACTATTTTCCATATTAATTTAAGAATATATGTGATGTTAGTTTAATTTCCTACAGAATTCGGTGTTACTAAAATGTCGGGACGCGTCAAAAATAATTCACGATCAAAGATACTGCAATGGATCTAAATTGAAGTGTAACCCTGTGGGTAAAATTAAGCGTGTATGTGTATAGTGTATAAATGCTTTCTTAATGGAGTTCAATGTTTTTACGTTTACTAAATAGTTAATGGTTATAATAGTTACTCTATTCATAACTGAATTGTAAAAATTTTAATTTTACATTGGTTGTAAGCAACATAAAATCTTTGTTGGCTTTTAAAGTTACTTTAGAAAGTAAGTATTTTTATATACGACTCGCCAAAATAATATTTAAAATTCAATGCTCCAAAATCTTTTTTATGCATATTTAAGTCTTATAAATTAATTAAAGCTTTTCATGTGTAAGGAGGACAATAATATTGCTTTTATTTTCATCCAATTGATAGTGTTAGAGGACTTACTCGTTTAGTATTTTTCACAGTGTAGAACCGAAAATGAAACTTATTTTATTTTTTTGTAGGATACTCAATAACAGTAATTAAAGATGTTTATTTTCGGAATGTAATTTTCTTGGAAAATAATATTTCAGATGCGGTTGAACTAAGTACTAAGATTTAATACGTCTAACACTCAATCTGCTTTTCTTAACGTTAAGTAAGTCAGAAATTTATAATATAATAGAGTAAGTCTGGCAAAATCAGTCACAATAACGTTTGTGGAAGTCGATAATAAAATTAATTTGAATGATAATACCTTTAAATAATTGTTCTTTGACAGAGTTGCAGCTTTTATTGCTCATCCTCTGAGCCTCGGACTGCAGTATGATTGACATCATTAACGTTTTTTATCGTTACAAAGAACTCAATGTTAACAAAATCGTGAAAAATCAGGCCAGCAGATAATGTGTTGATCAAGGTCGAAATGTTCTCTCCCTACTGATGCTAGAAGCCATGATAAAATTATTTACCTCAAAGTGCCTCCAATATATATTTGTATTTCAACATAACTCTAAAAAATTTGGTTTATTTCTATTCTTCAAAAGCCTACTACTCTGCGCATTCAGACAAGAAACGTGAAACTTGAGAACGTTAAATTGCTGTCTGGAGAATAAAATTGGTCCCACCAGACGACAAAGTGGAACCATATTCTGTGCATAATTTCGATGTAAGGTAGACGAGCATTTCCCATGAGTAACGTTTTGTTTTCTCACAGGTATTGTTGCTGATAATACGAGCACTGGGATATGACAGTCGATATTAAATAATTAAATGACTTTCATATGATTTTATAACGGTCATAAAATTCAAAAGGTTTTTATTACCAGAAAATATTATTTTGCTTATGATCAATCTTCTCGTTCGATTTAATAGAAGACTATTTAATTTTACTTATTTTTTGTTGCATCTGAAGTGACCAAATGCAAGCAGTTATAAGCTAGGAGTATGGAATTTTACGAAAAACTACTCTTTTGATCTCAGTTACGATGTGCATCAGTTCAAAGCATAATAAATAATCCCTACAGCATTATTCTATGTCTCTTCGAAATTACCTGGATGATCATTTTTGTTACCAGCGGTTATATGAAAGTTTTCACTATTTTTGTATTGACTTAAATTACTGACAATTACATCTTTCTTAAAGGATTAAAATAAAAAATCGTAACTATTCTTAATGGACTCATTTTATTGATTCTCGTTTCCAAATGATGGTCAACGCTCGAAAATACGTTTTAATTATTGCACAGGCTTAAAATAGTCTGTATAATTATGACACATCCATCAAAATAATAGAATGAATAAATTAAAGATAATCTTAGAATTTTTGTCAACTTTTGGTATATTTGCCTTATGTTACAAAAAAATGTAGATATTTTTACAGGAAGTCATCGCCGTTTTAATACATTTTTCCTTGTAATAGTCCTGTGTGATTTCCTAATAACCGTGTGGGTAGCCTATAGGGGAATACTCATGAGTTCATCCAATCTCAGGAAATGCGACTGCAGGTGCTGAAGACATTTAGTTAATTTTCGTTGAGTATTCAGAAACCTGAAGATTTGAATAATAAACGTTACCTTGATATATTTCAAGTGACAGATGAATGAGCTTCCGGTAGCATTACTTAATAATATAGACCAAAGTGTCTTAGTGGCTGATGTACTGAAGCACAATAGCTAGCCAAGAAGTCTGGTTTTGAAAATTTTGGAGACGCTCTAACACAACGCAATTACGGTTTGATAATTGTTGTTGTTATCGTTAGCAAAAGTGTGATTGGCCAAAAAATTGAAGTGAGGCGCAGATTACGTCACATTTTCTGAGTCAATGTGACCAGGGAAACTGCTAACAGAGTAGTTGTAGTAATAGTAGTAGTATTAGTATTAGTGTATAGATAGAGAAATAAGAGGAGAGAGAGTTAAATGCTAGTTGACGATAAAGTACTCGAGATGCAATTGGGACTACGATACTTGCACAATAATCGGCGAATAATAAGTCTAAATTATTTCCTGAAAAAAGGTAATTTTTAAACAGGTTGCGTGAAAAGACTTGCAAAATGTTTGTAGAACGTATACACGTGTAATAGGTCAAAATTGATTGTATAATAAATGGGGGACCTGCAGAAATTATAACCTTGGCTTCTGCATGAAATGCGGACAAAGTACTTAACATTTGTCGATGCGGTCTGTTTGGCTAAACAAGGATTATCCTGGAACAAAAGCCCAATCCTGGGACACCAACTAGAAAAATAATTTGTCTCGCCGATGGAGAAATCTACTCTCGGAAAGATTTTTCTCTAATAAATGATTGGAGGAGATGGCGACTTCAGACTGTAAGGGGTAAGATAGTTTTTGATTGTAGGAGAACGAAGAGAATGGTTGTGCAAAGAGAATGTCCGTGGAGGTGAAGGGGAAACAGAGGACAGAGAAGATTATTCTGACACTAGATCTTGAAATAGTTTATTGAGGTTCATATCTAGAACCTTCTAGTTATTCTGGACCTAGTTAAGTCTTCGAGTGAAGTAGATTCGGGTCTAAATTTTAAATCAGCCAAGGCATTTTTCTGGGGGTTAACAGAATTGAAAAGAGGAGATGCAGAATGTAGAGCAAGATAGCGAGGGGTTAAGAAGTTTAAGGAACCTACCCGGTTTTTTACCTAAAGGGATGCAGGGAAAACCCTAAAAATCCTGCATCATGTAGGTCGGGCTATTGGGTACTATTCTCAAGCCCTTCCGAATGACGGGAGTCGAGTTTACTGTGGGGTCGCAGCATTCCCTTCTCCGTGTCTCCCCAGATTTATGAGGCATTTGGCCAACTCATCCAATGGAAACAGCGAGTAACTTACTTTATGCCCGAGGTCTTCAACCCCAGTACATATACCTCTTAAAATACGTGGTGTCTGGGCATGTGAGAATTAAAAAAAGCAGAGGGAGTACGAAGCATTCCCGACAGATGAGGACCGAAGTCACTCTTGGAAGAAATACCCGTGAGAGAAAACTCCTACAGACCAGCTAAGGTATTTAGGCAGGTTCGCTTTAACCTTTCAGCAGCCACCAACCAACTACAAGGAAATTCGTTCCGCCGACTAGGAAATCCAGCTCAGAGCCAACAAAAAATCTGTCGACCACCCAGGTTAATTTAACAGGGAGAGCATCAGGTAATTAAATGGCCATTTTACTGAGAATGTAAATTATTCATTCAACCAGTACACGAACTCCGAGAGAAAGAAAACCATCTATTTAATCTTATGACCGTTCAAATGTAAATGGCTAGTGTTAGTATTAATAAACTTGCAGCCACCATCCTTAAATGAACTGTTAAAGTTAATTTCCAGGAGGAACCTAATGCTTTTATTTTATATAAACAACGAAACCGTTGCTCTTGATAAAAGGTTCTATCAGCATAGTTTCATAAATACCCAGCAATAAGAGTAACGGTAAGTGCCAGGTTTCTAAGTCTTGCAAATACAAGTAAATAGAATAGGTTCTGATTCTCTCTCTGAGGAAGTACGAATTAGTATGAGTAATAATAATTCAAAGAAATATTATATCATTTTTAAAGTTAGATGCTATCACTGGCCTGCTTAATTAAGTTTCGTCCATTAATTATACCTCACCACCACGCCAGGAATAATAAAATGAACGCAAAAGAGAGGAAGTAAAATATTCGCAAAAGTACTTCTACTCGTTCCCAATATCATCTCCACCAAATTGTTCACGGTCTTCCTTATTACGAGTTCGTCCAAATCTTTAACAATTACATGAATCCACTAACATTGTGTGGTTTGGAAGGTCTCTTGCTCTGATTGTAAATCCTGCTTCATAGAACATAATAAATGGTTTTCAAACATAGAATATATATACAATATCAAAAAATTGATAAACAATCTTCTCTTTCCAAACAACTTATACTTTCTTCGTTTTATAACGTCTTGCGTCTTCCGATTCCCAAACGCCAATCCTCTCTGTCTTTCCATAAATTTTCTTCTATTCCTCTTTCTCGGATTTCTTCATTTATGCCACGTTTCGGTAGTCTTGTTTCTGGCATCCTTTGTACGTGTCCAAACCAGATCAGTTGTTTGTCTCTTATGTCATCAATTATGTTGTTTCACATCCATAATTTCTCTAATTTTTGTGTTTGGTATCCTGCCCATTTTTGATCTGCCTACCGCCCTCCTCCAGAAATCCATTTCGGTCGCTGTTAACTTTTTGGCCATTTGTTCTTTTAGTGGTCAGACTTCCGCGCCATAAGTTATTATATTTTTTGCAATTGTATGATATATTCTTGGTTTGTTCTGCTTCGTAATACTTTTGTCCCATAAAATGCTATTTAGCTTGGCTATCGCTTTCCTACCCTGTACATTTCTTTCTTGAATCTCCTGATCCAGTGTGTCCTTTTGAGATATTTTTATTCCCAAATATTTACATTCATTGCAACGTTTTATTTGTTGTCCATTTTCAATTTCTAGGTCCTGTTGTTCTCCTTCAATACACATTTATTCAGTCTTGTTCATATTTACCTCTAATCCCCATTTTGAATATTCTTCTATTAATTTGCGGGTCATGTAATTCATATCGTCATAGTCTTGGGCTATCGATATTTGGTCGTCCGCAAAACATAACGTGAATAAGGTGTTATCTCTTAAGGGTAGACCCATGTTTCGGCATTCCACTCCTTCAGTGTGTGTTCGAGGCAGATTTTGAACAATGTGGGGGATAGGCAGCAGCCTTTTTTTAATCCTTTGCTTGTTGTGAATCCTTCTGTGACCATGTTGCCTATCTTAATTTTTGTCTTTGAGGAAACTAACATTAACATCGAACAAAAAAAACAGTTAAGACCCTGTATAAACAATCCAAACATCTTATTAATTCTAAACATTCCATTGACACCAGGTATTATCTAGAATTATATTCGAAATGATTTATATCATAATACAGTCACATCAATAAATGTAGAAGCTTATAATCTCTTATTGTTAAGCTACCTTCTTTGTTTTTGTTTACGACCGGGGATTGTGTCGCGTGAATTTCAATTGAACACATGAGGAATGCTACAAAGTTTTTAAATAAAGGTTGGTATTTTTCCTCATTATTTTGTCCCTTTTTGGCTGTATAGAATTTATAAACACGAGAATTAATTATTTTGTACAAATCTAATGTACTTGTATCAAGAAAAATGAAAATTAATATTAAAAGCATTAAGTGAACTTACATTCGTAGACGAGTTTGGAAATGTTTAATAAAGAGTAAAGTCTATCACATTACGGTTTTATGCACCCAACGTTCAATAACAAACTGTATAATACATGAAAATAGTCATTTTCAATCGTGTATAAAGGCGTATCTCTTTGAAATGAATCTGTGACTATCCCTGAAGCCGGCGAGTTTTCCGAAGGCTGAAATATCTTTCATTGAAAAGCAATATGATACGTGAAAACGCAAGGAGATGGTAGGAGCTTTAGAGCTGTCAATCTCAAATAAACTTTTATATTTGTCACAAAAGAATGGTTTTCTTAAAGTAAAATTTGTAGTTTACTTCAAATAATGAAATACCACAATATTTGTATATTAAGTTATATTATTTATATATTATCAACTTCAAGGTGTCTATTTTATATCGCTTAGTGAAGTATTATTACAGTTTAAGAAATTTCTATTTTTACCTTAAACAGAGTTAGAAATTAAAAACAGTTACAAACACAAATATCCATAGCCAACATAAACAATAAATATATTTATTAAAGGATTACAGATTGGCTTCTAATATTACTCGTTATTCTCAAGTGAAAGTGAGAACGATGGCAGAGTACGCCATCGAAACGTCGTGGCTTAAACTCCATTTAACCCGGGTGGAAACCCAAGAATTGTTTATTCAAAAAACAGGTCGGTACAAAAGGTTGGAGGCAACTGATACACATAACTCACAGGAGTGGATGTAATGAATTTATATGAAGTTTATTAAAAACATAGTTTTCTGACTCTAAAATGTACATAAATAAATCATTTCGGCCGTAACCGTCGCTGGAGGTGGTCCATGTGTGACACAAAATTCTTCATATGTAAATTCAGTAATCTTTTCGGCTGAGGGAGTCAAGGGGTAAATATGATGTATTGCTATTTTTAAGCCTGAGGAAGCCTCAAAATGGAGACGAAACGTCCCTTTTGTGATATATTTAATGCTGACTTTTTGGTCGTCTTTTTATTTATTGTACAGTTTATTAACACTTTCAAAATGAGTGGAAAATTAACTATGAGAAATGAGAGCATCCACGAGACCTGAGCGGTATATAATGTACATAATTAGAGACATTAGGCCAACATCGGCGCATAGGGCAACTAATAGATTTAATTTAATCGAAAAGCGTTTGGAAAAAAGACATAGTAATGATATATCGCAATTGGAAGAAATTAAGGGTCCAAAAGACTAATTGATGAAATACTCTCATTATTTTATGTCATTACAAGTAACAAGCAAAATAATCAAAACAGTAGAAAAGTTAATGATATATTCACAAAGACTCTGAAAGAAATTGTTTACAAAGGAAAGTTTGGAAATCCCAATTCATTGAATAGCACAATGTAGACGTTTTTAAAGGAAACAAAATCATTGCTTTGGTGATTGGTGTATGATTATCATTAATGGCAGTGACACCGCATTCATCATAGTTTTGTATTGAGAGTACATAGTATTTATTTTATTGTCAATCACGTCGCATTCCCTATTTCCTTTGATGGGATTAATAAAGTGTCATTTGTAAGTTGTCTGATATTTAAATGTTATATAATTTTCAAATCACATTAAGCTCATTGTGCTTTGATCCCTGAAATGGTTAATTGGAACGCTAAACTCACTCTTTAATCAGGAGTTGAAACAGATTATTTCATTTAAACTAAAATTTAATCTCAGTTAACATTACAGAAAGGGTCGTTTTGCTAAATCCTTATTAAAGTTCTCTTTATATATACAAATACTTTTCATATTCCCCTATTTGAGCATATGACTTCTAAATGTCATCAGAACTGTTATATCACATTGTACAACCAAGTTTAATGCATCAGAAGTGGAAAAAATGCTAAAATCTGTCAGATATACTATGCATTAAAGTATTACGGTTAATATTTGTTACATAGGGGTTGCTAATTATAGTGTTATTTACGAATCAAATATACATGTGCCAATTCCAATAGATATGTATTAATGTATATATTTGTTAAAAGTATTGAATATTATAACGCAGTGTTTAACACAGTAACATTTTTGTGAAGATATTAAGGCAGATTCATTTTTATTTGCACACAGATTTCATAATCATCCACAAGTTGTTTGTAACTATGGAAATATCAGTCAAGTACATAAAATATTAGCGAACAGTTAACTTGTTTATCTACATCGCTTTTCTAGTTTATAACTAATTGACCTTCAAATGTTAAAAAAATATTTAGGGCAGTTAAATTGAAAATTAAATCTTACATTAATATCATAAATTCGGGTTGAACGCAAAAGAATTACAGACGTAGTTTAATTGCAATAGAAAACTATATAGTACATAATATAATGATTCATTGAGTAGAATTGACTGCTTTTGGTACTTAAGTAATAATAAAAATATTTTTAGACACTCTCCAATTTAGTACTTAAAAACTTTTGACTGTTGAAATATTCTTTCTTTTAATTAAAACTTTTTACAATTAAAGTGAACAATTGTCAATTAATGAAACACTGACATTCGTCAATCCCTGTTTCATATTCGTATTCGTTGGATGAATTAACTTAATACATTGTAGCTTGACCCAAGAAATGGTATGAAAAACTTTAATCACAGTCCCCTCAAATATATTCCTAAGTATTTGCATTTTTTATTTGTGCTATGGTTTCTTCGTTCAAGTTGTATCTTAGTGTATAATGAGTTAGTTTTCTACAAGAAGCTTATTGCCCTGCTTTTATCTCAGTGAATTTTCATCCACTTCAATTTAGCCTATTCGTTCACCATATCCAGGTCCTTATGCAACCCTGTCCACCCCCGAAACATATCGGCTTACAATTTATTTATTATTTATTCTCACGTAATTTATTCTATCAGTTATAAACACGCATAAATAAATTGTAATGTAATGTAATTGAAAGTACATTCAATCTATGTAGAATATCAATTTATGTTCTCAAAAGGATTTTGTTGCACATCGGTTCCAACAGAATCCATATGAAATATATGTTAAAATTAATTAAATTTATTTGCCTTATTGTGTTTATTGATACACAAGAAATAAAATTGTTTTAAGGACTGTAAATAAATTGCTTAGCTCAATTATAGAAATAAATTGTCTCCATAAGCTGTAACCAATAAACTATTAAACAGACTGGACAATAAAATATAGTCTGCTAATTTTTTACAACACTATTAATTTTCTCACGTTACGTTTGCTCAAGAAATGTTTTATGAATTTAATTTTGTATCTCAGACAAACTTTTCCTATGTTTTATTTAAAGTATAATTGAAAATACTGCACTTTGCTTTTTGATCTTTAGTTTGATTACTGATATCTTTGATAGATAAACAATGTCACTGTTTGTCATTGTTGTTGGAGTACGAATTTTAATGAGATATTATTTGGATTTAGATTTCTCTGGATTCCACCCGGGTATCGGCGTTTACTTGTCACAATGTTTCGATGACTGGCACCGCCATATTTTTCAGTCTGGAAGTCCCAGGACACAAACTGCAAACCACTGTAATTCACCTGAAGAAAATGGTGGTACCAGCCATAGAAACGTTGTGGTAAGTAAACATCGATTACCCGGACGGAATCCCGAGAACTCTTCATCCAACAACTTTATAGGGAAAACCTATGTTGACTATTCAGACACTATTTATCTGCATACGGATTTTCAAGCGACCGTAATGTAATGTACGGTTCTGTTCTAAAATAAATAATTCATAGATTCAGCTACTAGCTGAGTTTATTTATGATTATGGAATTGTAAAGTTAAATTGTACGCAAGTGAATGTGGATATTGGAGATAATCAGTCCGCAGAGTGCAATTTAAAAATGACCCTTCGTAGTTTCACAAAAAGGTAATTAACTATCGTGGATACAAACGAACACGAGGACAGTCCAAGACACTTACACATCGATTGTATGTAAAACCTTGTAACGAATTGGAGATGGGGATATATTTTTCAAATAAAGAATAGTTAAAAAATATAAACTTTACATTTATTTAACATACGTTAATTGACTAAACTTTTAATTTATATATCCAGCTTTTTAACGATAATCTCTGCATATTTACAATATTTATACACATTAAATAAAATATCTTATAAACTTAATGCGTGAGCTCTGCAATAAGGGTCGTCTAAATGGGCCTTCTCAAAAAGGAGAATCACTAACACATCCTGCACGGAATTGACAGCACGAGGAAATCGTCAAAAGGTTACAAGCAGTGGTATTTATCCTGTCGTCTCAGAAGCTTGCCTAGAACTAGTAGCTGGACACATCTGGACTTCCTCGTTGACCAATTAAGTGCACTTTGGATTTCTGGACTGGATCACGTCTTCCTCCCACGGTTTAAGGGTCCACGGCCAGGATAATCTCTAATTTCTTATCACTCTGTCTTCAACTCCAATCATAATCTGCTTAATGTCTCAATCATAATATCCCGCTCATAAACTAGACGTCATTAATCCTAAACTCCGCGTCCTTAAAGGTCATGGAGACTGAAATTCCGGCCAAAATCTTAACAATCGATTTTCTAATTTATTATTTTTATTATGACTATAATTTCAGTAAACCGAAAAAAGAAGCTGGCAAACAAAAGAAGGAAGGTGTAACATATTCTGCAAAACAATTTTAATTAATATGTTTGATTCTAATTTAATAAATTATTACTGTTTTTCAGAAAAATGTGTTTTTCTCAGCTTCATGATTTTTGGTACCAAAACCTTTTATACCTCACAAATATAAATATATTTTATTTATTCTAATCTAAATTCTAATACCTTCAAATACAAGTATATGTTTTAATTGTTCAAGCAGTTTAGTTGAAAATATTTTCTAAGTAATGAAAAGTGCGAATTTTTAAGTAACCTTATAAAGCTATTAGAAAAAAAATTCCCCACAGTCTTATTTCATTTAAAAAAAACCTGGACTATTGATAAAAATGGTCAGCCCTTCGTATACATGTAAAAATGCTAAAATAAATTCAAGTACGTAGCGCAAGGAACATTTTCAAAACTGATACATTTTAAAAATAATTTTTAACATATCTCAACTAAAAACAGTTTACAAAAACAAAATTTTGTACATTGCTACACATGTGCGTTTTTAACACACAGTTAAAATGTCAGCTCAGTATCAATTCATTTCAGTAATTTCAA
Organism: Eucriotettix oculatus; assembly: GCA_034510155.1. Classification (NCBI taxonomy): domain Eukaryota; kingdom Metazoa; phylum Arthropoda; class Insecta; order Orthoptera; family Tetrigidae; genus Eucriotettix; species Eucriotettix oculatus. Next base: position 33,601,103 of record CM067378.1, on the reverse strand, counting down.
ATTTCAGTCTCCGAGGCCCTCAATGTCTAAACCCCACGTCCTTATTGTCTCGAAATCCCTTTCTCTAGGTTTTTAATAATTTTCCCAACTTACTTATTTCATATTCCGTCGGCTGCGTGGCTCTATATTGTCCAATGAACGTCCGTGGAAGGATCCGTTTGCCCATATCCACCAATGTTTTTGGAGAAAATCACCATCTTCGCTCGCCAACCGATTCCGCCAAATCTCACGAGACTTGGGAAAACCTCCAGTCGCACCGTCGTGTTTGGGTTTATTACCCCTGTCTGCAACCTTCGACTTCTCTCCGTCGCTTGCCTTTGATTCCGTACCGCCAAATTCCGAAAGTAGTTCTGTTTATCATTAGAAACTCATTTTACTGAGAACAAAATTAAATGACCACAAAATATAACCGTTACGAGCCTAACAACCCGGGATGCACGCTATTGTAAAATTTGATATTCTGAATTGTTCATTGAATAAATCTAATGTTTTTATTTCAATAACTGTTACGAGCATTCCATTTTCATTTTACTTTTATTCTTTTAATGTAAGAGTAGTTAAATAGTGGACACATATTTACGTATTTGAGCCAGAGATGAAACCTCTCGCAATATGAGTTGTGGATCTCTCCTCCAAAAGACTTTAGATGAACGTTTACAATAACCTCAGCAGCAATCAGAATAGGGGCCCACAAAACTTCAAATGACGCTGTAATAGTTGGTCTAATTAATACTGGTCTAAATCTATTCATTTAATTACAAAGTTATCCGACAGAAAAATGTAATAATGAGTTCAATCCTCTTTTCCGCAGTCGAGTGTCGATAAGCAGGCCGTTCTGTATGATTTTTTCCCATATGATTAATTTTACAGTAATTCATTGAATAAATATAAATTGGATATAATAATTCGGAGAAATCGAGATGTATGCAGAATGCGAGCAAAACTCAGCGACGTTGAGTGTCTGATAAACTTTTTTACTTTGATCTTTTTATTGTATTCCATTCAATATTTGTACAAAAGTCAGGTCCATTACGTGATTCAAGCAGGGTTTCCTGCATAAAATATTTATGCCTACTAACATGTGAAAATTTAATCGTGTTGAAGTTTGTCCCCTTTTATTCATCCAAACTGAAGCGGTAACTGTAAAGAGATAAACTCCTAAGCTGCTTTCCAAAGATGGAATAAAACATGCTTTTTGACTGGTGCATAGTTGCGAGAAAGCCTCCAGAGTAGCTGTTTATGTGTCTCGTAGTCTGTGGATGATGTCCATACATTTCAACTTCGGCAGCATATCGCCGGCTGGCAGGGTCGTAGCTTCTATTTTATGCCCATCTACGATCTCGAAAACTGGGAGAGATTTATGACGCCATTTCTAAGCCTCGGGAAAAATACTGAAGTCAACAATTTTATCACGGGGGGTTACCGACGGATATTATAACGTATTTTTCCAATAGCACTGAATGAACTGTCCGGTGGTTGGTTAACTTTCGTAAAAATGTTGTTTATGTTCCACACCACGAACAGGAATGGAAAAAAAATATTTAGAGGCGAAAGTAATTACATTACTCTGAAAATGTAGCATTGAGGATATTATTTATTATTACCGTTAGTCTTCCATTACGGTCTAAATTGCCGTCGTTTATATATTTGACAGAGTGATTTCGTCAACTCGATATTTTTACAACTTCATAAAAGAAAAAGTAGAACTTCTATTTATGAAAAACTAGCTGAATGTTCGGCGTTTCCCAGGTATTTATTTACATTAGCCCAGACAGTGAATCAATTTGACATGGGTCTCTCTTGGATAGCTAGTAAGTTAACTGAGACAAATCCTTGATGGGCCAACGTATACCGAATTAACCTGGTTGATGACCGTAATCAAGTCAAGTATTCTCCTGGTACATTAAACAAACACGACTCCTTTATTTAGTCCAAAACTCTTCATGTACTTAAAAATATTCCCGGTAACCTAACTGAGTTAAAAATCTCCTGATACGTTAGAGGAATCGAAAATATACGCTGTACATTAAAAAAGTACAAAGTATTCAATTTACCTTATAGAAAAACCTTCCCAACTTTATGATGTTAAATTTCTGATATGACGTGTAATTTTTACTTACGTATATGTTAGAAATATATTTTTTTAAAGGAGTAATGCATTAAACTCTAATGCCGACACATGATATTGTTCAAAAATTTGCAATTTATTATAAATATGAAAATATTTTCTCTTGATACGTTTCTCTTCATATTTGAAAATATTTTAAGTTAACGTAGAATGTAAAATAGCGAATCAAAATGAAGATATAGAAAAACAGGATAATTGTAACAACAATGTAATTACAAGTAAAAATAAGTATAGCTATTATAGTATTAGTTATATAAACGGACTATCTGAGAAATTAGCAGGTTTATTAAAAAATAATGGTTTCAATGAAGTGAAATTAGCGATGAAACCTATAAATAAAATAAATAACCATTTAGATAATATGAAAGACAAGGTAAATAAATTAGACATAAGAGACTGTATATACAAGATTAACTGTAAAAATTGTAATCTAAGTTATATAGGTATGACTGGCACGAATATGCAAAAAAGAATATACAATCATAAGAGTAATGCCAAATTAGGCTCTAAAACTAATACAGCATTATCAGAACATCTGAAAGAACTAGGGCACGTAGCTGAGTGGGAAGATTTTGAAATCCTACACAGAGAAAAATCTAAATATAAGAGAGGTTTGATAGAAGGAATATATATATATGAAAATATAAATCAAGTGATAAACAAAAGGAGCGAAATAGGTAATGTGGGGACACATTACAGCAATTGTATGCAATTATTGAATAGATTTAATAAATATTAAGAGTTAATGTAAACTGTATTAATGTAATTATTATAAGTTGACTAGCGTAGTAGCTGCGCTGACTAATGTAGTAGGTACCGGTAAAAGTTCAGATGACGACACGTGGTTCAGTTCGGAAGACAACCGCAAGCGTAATGGTTGTATGATAGTATAAGCAAAGAAGACGCCAAGAAAAATCCAGGTAAAAGATGTGAAAATGGAATAATGTGGTGTTGCCTATTGTGAAAATTATCCTTCATGTTATAAATAATCTTGTATATGTATTATAATTACAGTTGATAATGGCTATGGCCGAAACGTTCTGAAAATAAATACATATGCCATGATCAAACTTTTCTGGAGCTATTTTTCTGTACCTAATTATATAGATTGTCAAATATGTGAACAGTCTTCGCTGATAACAGAATAGTACTGATTTGAAACCATTACAATTAGACGTTTGTTTTCATAGAATATAAAACTGCTGTAAGATTGTAATCCCATTTACTTCGGTGAATTTCAAGGTGGGCCGCTTCGGTAGATTGGAGACTATCATTGACGAATTTGTATAAAAGTTTCAGTATTTCAGTATATGAACTCGCTTAATATTGTTTACAAGGTGTTTCACAAATCCAATTACGGAAGGATTGTTGAGGAAACTTAGTAGAAGAAGTTTCGATAAGGAATCCCTGCATATTCTAATGCAAAATATTCCTGATTATCAAATAACTGGAGACAAAATATTACTACATAAGGTACGTGCGAAGCATGCTTTAATCACTACTGAATTATTTTCCGTATAGTACGAATACACTTGTTTCTCGTAGTCGTTGCATTATGACAAAAAAGGTATATGATGGAGTGAGGTGCCCTTCACATATCTTGGGAGGTATATGTACTGGGATCGCAGACCTTGGGCATACGGCAAGAGTTGTCCCCTGATCCCATTGGATCAGTCGGCCAACTGCCTCCTAAAACTGCTAGAGAAATGGAGAAGGGAATGCTGTGACCCCACAGCAAACTCGTCTCCCGTCATTCAGAAGGCTGTGAGAATAGTACCCAAGGCCCGACCTACCTGATGCAGGTTTTCTAGGGGTTTCCCTGCATCTCTTTAGGTGAAACTTCGGGTAGGATCGTAAAAATATAGCTCGGGTCAACCCTTGGTTACCTTACTCTGCCTTCCACATTTCCCCCTTTTCAATTCCTTTCCTTTGCTACTAAAGGGGAGTTGCCTGTTTCAGGGTCACCCTCACGTAACCTGTTACTAATGAAATGCGATGCTGATACGTATTTTCAGTTCGTCTATTACGTTCAGCTTCACCAAAAGTTATATAACATCTCAGTTTAATCATCAAACGTGTATTCTAACATCGTTTACTAACACATCTTGTATGTCCAGTGAGGACTAATATGAAGCCTACTTACAGTATTATTGTATTTGCTAATAATCTACAATTGGGCGCAAGCCCGGTGGCAGATACATAATTAAATATACATAATTATAAACTAAAGAAAGATAAACATGTTCCGTGGATGCCCTGAAAATTACCAGAGAAGCGGAAGATTTGATATCGATTCTCTCTTCTAACTAATTTTTTTCAATCGCTACATTTACGGACAAAACTTTATCAATTATAATCTCTACAAGCCTAAGAAACCTGTAAAAGGAATTCTGACACACCCTGTATACGTAGTAATATTTAGAAGAAGAAAATGGCCGTTTCGAAAATAGTTATTTGTTTTCAGGAATTATTAGCAATCAGCCAAGGGCAATCCATAAGTAAATAGGTTTAAACCTATTACAGAGAGTCCTTCTTGCTACAAATCAAACGTTCTTTAGCAGTGAAATTATAATTATCAATATTCCCTTTCATCCTGTAACATTGTTTTTATATAATAAACTTGAAAAATGTGGATATTATTCTACATATTTAAAAAAATTCATTTGATTTATATATTGGATAATATGAAACTAAGATATCCATGAGAATTGTTGATGTAATAAAATACTTTCTCCCTATTTTCTCATAAGTGAAATTTATGAAGCGGTCATATTTGCCAGAGTTAACTTTGTTCATATTAAGTAAAGATAACCGCAGGACATCAAAAGACGCCTTTTCCTTTGAAAATTTTAATACATGCATGTCCCCTTAGACGTGAAACACTCTAAGTAATTAAAGAGCTGCAGAGTGATGAAGCCATTCCTCACACACGACTATGAAGACAATAATTGTGCAACCTATGTGGAGCGAAAAGTTGATTTAATATTTATCCTTATTTTAATTGCACATCTATTTTCGTTGGCAAATGGAAACACCGTTTATTCAGTAAAAAAATATTATTTTCTCCCTACGATATACTCACACTTTGACAACATTACCGAATCTCATACAGATATTAATTATTCAATGTATAAATTTTGTCGTATATTTTAATTTCTTTATCAAAATAATTTACAATATTAATCATTCTGTACGAAGTTTCCGTAGACAACAGATTCGGAGATATTCGCAAGGCACACTTTCGGAGTAAACCCGGCAAACAAACACATTCATAATCTGGAAGCCTGTCAGCTGTCGGAGGAACCTCAGTTCCTTGTCTGAAAGAATTTTATGACTCGGCAAAAAACCCAGGTTGGCTAGTCAGAATTTTTTAATTATTAGACAGGAAGAGTATAGACGCCAACCCCATTGGAAGACCTGGGAAAGAGAAAAAGTGGGGAGACCAACGAGGTTTTTTTTAGGAGATGTGAGCTCAAGGTGGAGAGGGCCTCGAAAAAAAGACATTCGGAAAAGATAGTTGCAGGTGAGACGTCAGTATAGGAAAGTCGGACTGGCTGGCTTCAAGGAGTCCGAGAGGAGAGGCGATCTGGCTCAAGTGTCACCAGGAAACAAAACTGGAAACGAAGAAACACATCAGAGGCTTGCGAACTTCACATACCGACTCGGAAGCTGCCTTTGCTTTGAATACAATATTTCCGGTCAACCAGGAAACAAGGGGAGGACGAATGCAAAGAAAGAAACAAAAGACAATAACTTCCGCTTTTCTATGCGTATAAACACGTCATACAGCCCTCGGTAAAGTAGATTAAATTTACTAAAGTCTCTTACTACGGTATTTCTTTGATTAGGGCTCAGCTGGGAAAATAAAATTAATTAATTGATATTTTAATTTGTTGAATTATTTGTTAATAATAAAACTGTTTTAAATCTCAAAGTTATTATTTAATATATTTGGAAATTTAAAATAAAAGTAAAACGACATAACATCCAAAGGCTATAGAAACTTTTGTTTTTGTGTGTGAAAGTGAAGTTTATGAACAATACGCCGATCAAGTCTCAATGTTAATAGATCAAAAATTAATAACCATGATTCGAATCTTCAAGAAAACAAAATTCATGGGAGTGAAGCAGTTTGCATTAGCAAGTAATAACTCAAGTCTGCAAGTAGAAAATTGAATAGGATTTTTATACATTATTTTATAGATATAAGCTTAATAAAAAAATAAATAAAACTTACATGTCTTCAATATGTTTGTTACACTGATGGTTTTGTTTGTTTTTAACCTGAAATTAGAAATAAACTTCAAATTTAGCATTCTTTGTTTTATTTAAAAATGGTCATAAAGCTTCAAATTCTCCAAGCTTTATATTTTATCAGTTATAGCTGGACTTGGAAACAAATGAAAAAGAAAGATAACTGATGAAGAGAGCATTGTAGGGGGAGGAAGGTAAAAATACTATTAGATTTAGGGGGAAGGTCGTATTGTCGTGTGGAAACAGGTCACAAGATTGTGATTAAAATTACTGATGAGGTTGAGCATGCTTTGACATTATCTAGGTACTAGAAATAATAATAAACAACCTGCTATTTGATTAGATCATGTTTCAACAAGCATCTGATGCCGCAGTCGGTTTATTTTCACCATTTCGAACTCTACGGTGCTCGTGTTTTGATTTCACGAAAATATCTTGCACAGGTTGTGTAATTTCTCTCAACAGCTTCTGTTATGCTTGAGGCGAATACACAGTGAAAAGTCAACAAAGAAACATAAGCCAGAAAGTTTATTTTGTGTATTTCAAATCGAATCTTGGTATTGTAGACAAAACACGGGCTCCGCATAAGGTATACAGACGAAACGAGGTAGATCATCATTTGTTGTTTAACGGTAACAAAACCTCATTTAGTTTTGGTATTTCCTTTGATAAAGCGTGAAAAAAGGACACTCGCACGACCTGTACAATTAATATTAAATGATTTAATAATAACCGCGACAACTATTCATCTCATGGTTATGAAATACTAGTTCCACTGCCACCTTCTAAATTAGATGACACCCTGAGTTGTCAGAAAACTCATACACGTTTGCTTCAGGTTAATGTAGCTCTGATGGCTCAATGACCGACTAAGAAGATGCAGCCGAGATGATAGGACCAAAGCTAATAACCGAGAGAGAAAAACTAAGCTAATTCTCTCACAGAGGGAAATAGTTTAATGCGATAATTTTTATAGTCGCATGAACTGATTTGAAATAGAATATGATTCACTTACTAGTTTAAAGATAGCCTCAAACCAGTACTACTGCATAATGGAAATGTATTTGCATCTCTTCCTATGGAGCACTCGGTTCATATGAAAGAGAGCAATAATGACTTACTGTTGTTGTTCTGGTATTCAGTCCTAAGACTGATCTGATGCAACCCTCCATGCGCAAGCTTTTTCATTTCCGCATAACTAGCACATCCCACATCAACCCAAATCCGCTTACCGTATTCCATCCTATGCCTCCCTCTTCTGTTCTTACCCCACACACTCCCCTCTAATGACAATTTTACAAGACCCTAATGTCTTAAATCGTGGCCTATTAATCTATCCCTTCTCATGGTCAACGTCCTCCATATTGTTCGCCCTTCCCCTATTCTGTTTATAACTACCTCGTTAGTGATTCTATCCACCCATCTGATTTTCAGCATTTTCCGATGGTACCACATTTCAAAGGCTTCTATTATTTTCTTCTCCGCAACTCCTATCGACACGTCACACCAATATAATACCACGCTCCATACGACCATTTATAGCAACGATATCCTAATATTCTTCTTTTTCGCGAAAACCTTCCATGCCTGCTATACTTCTACCATCCCTAGTTATTATGCTACCCAAGTAGCAGAATTCCTTCCATAAAAATATCCCTTCCCGATCTAACAACCTTTGTTATTCCACTGTTTCCCATACTACACTCCATTACCTAGGCTTTCTCTCTGTTAATCCTCATATCGTACTCTTTCTCCAGGACCACGTTCATGCTATTTATTATAGTTTCCGACTCTTCTTCTGACTCCCCTAATACTACAATATCATCGGCAAAGCGTAGGGATTTTATTACTTCTCCTTGCAGTATGATTCATTTTCCATATTTCGCTTTAACTTTCTTCATCTCCTGTTCTATATATAAGTTAAACAACATGGGCGACAGACTGCATTCTTGTCTTTCTCCTTTATTGATTACGGCTTTCTTTTCTTGATTTTCTATCCTAATTACAGCTGGCAGCCTTTTGTAGAGGTTATTTGTAAGCCTCCTTTCTCGATATTTTATTCCTGTCCTCTTCAAAAATTCTTAATAGTGTGTTCCAGTTCACAATATCAAACGCTTTTTCTAAATCTACAAATGCCATAAACGTAGGCCGGTTTTTTCTTATCCTGTCTTCTAAAATAAGTCACAAAGTCAATATTGCTTCTCTTGTCCCTACATTCTTCCTAAAAGCAAACTGATCGTCTCCTAACTTGCATTCTATTTGTCGTTACATCCTCCTATATATTATTTTCGTTAATATTTTGCATGCGTTCGCATCTAGCAGTCCCGGTGTTCTTCGGAGTGAGTATGATTATGTTTCTACTAAAATCTTGTGGTATTCTTCCTGTTTCGTAGATTTCGTAAACTATCCTGAACAGCCATGATAAGGCTTCTTCGCCCAATGATCTTATCAACTCGTGGACGATTATTGGTAAAATCAATTATTAAGAGCAGGGAGTTAAAAAAAATATACAAAATTGCTTTCTTTGCTAAAGGGACTGCCCTGGACAAAATCTGACTGTCCCCCACGGCACAGATTAACTCCCGGCGAGGAAAACGTCATCCATACGAACTTGATTCCACCCGTAAATTGTATCTCTTATAGCAGTTTGCAAGAGATGAGAGTTTTATCAGACAGTTGTGTTTCAAGTTCCCGAAACTGTATGAAGGCAAGTTAACCCTCGGTTAGGCGCGTCATGACCGGCGGACCTATGCCGTTTTATTTATATTATATTTGGAAAGCCAGTACAGGTACTGGGACGAACGATTTTGATATCCAAGAAGGATGTTTTAATAGTGGTCTGAGGACGTCACATTCAAGAAGAGACTGTAGTTTATAGGAAAATGACGAGAGATTGAGAAAGAAACGCAGCTCAGGGCCCACTCGCGTCACAATTTTCTTCCTTATTTTTGATGCAGTACGTTGAGATTATTGAGTTATTCTCGTACAAATCGTTTACGAATATTCGCGTTTAGCGTTAAATACTTTTATACTTGTTACATAAATATTTATCTTTATATGTGTAAACAATAAATTTGCGTTTTTTTTCATTTTTTATAAGTAAAAAGTATATAAATTGAATTATGTTCAATATATGTACTAATAGTTCGTATTATTTTACAAGATGATATTTGTGACTAAAATGTTGTGCCGGAAGACGATGATCGTCGGATGAATCGGAAACTGAAGATAACTAAGAGGCAACAATAAGAGAATTACCAAGACGTAAGAGAACACTCGGTAGACCATACAAAGAAACTAAGCTCAATATTTCTGCAAAAGAGCAGTAGTCATTTGTGTTTGCGATTATATACTAAAATAAAGTGCCAAGAATGTTTTGACGAATCTTCAAAAAAAGTTGCTACAAGCAGAGAATAATTTACTCATTTTATTAAAATTATAATTAACTACTATATAATAATTATGTACATAATATATAAATCAGTACATAAAGTAAAAAAATTAATAATATAAAGATCTGATTGCATTTTTAAAAATTAATATCTTGAACAAGTTTAGGTCGTTGATCTTTCAGACCTCGAAATGATGTTTTGTTTCTAAAATAGCGTCTCAATATGTTTATGAGATATAAAATACCTAATTTTGTGTAGTTTAAAACTTAAAATTTTATTTTTAGTAGAATTTTATTAAAATAATTATATTTCAGTTTTAAGTAATCAAAACTTTCATTTGATGTGTGAATTGTGTATATATGAGTAAAAAAATATGTATGTAAATTATCTGAAAGTAACTTGATAATAATTGGTTCATAAGTGTGTTCAAACCGTAGGTCCGCTAGACCTAGCGCGCCTAACGAAGGGTTAAAAGAGAGAGTTTTCACCGGATCTGACAAGAAAACTTATATTCAAATTTTTCGAAAAATATTGAAAAAGGAAAAAGAAGAATGGTACGCGTTCAAGAATGCAGAGCACAAGTTTTGATGAATACCAAGGAACCTGACTACAAAGCCATTGTACAACACGGATGGAAGGTGAGTTTAAACGTTTAATTTCTTACACTCACATATAAACTATTTTCCTGAAATCTTGGCAGACTACAGTGAAAAAGATTCTGAAAGATTTCACCAGGATTTCCGTGATATAGAGAGACGTTACCAAGGAAAATGGAATCTCAATATCTTAGCTGTCTACTGTCTACTCAATCGAGAAACAAGCTAAGGAAATCGGAAACGAGTTCCTAGAAGAAACACAGAGTGGAAGAAAAGGTTTTAGTATAATAAGGAGTAGATATAAAATTGTAAATAAATATCAGAAACTATTTCTGGATTATATGTAAGAAAATATAAAATATTTTGATTTTTGTAGTAAATGTTTATAGCAAAACTTTTTTGCTGTGCAAAAAGCCTCTATGTGATGGGATAGTATGGAAGCTATTTTTAGAATCTGCCACTATGAAAACATAATTCAACAAGAAATCCCATGCAGCTGAAAAAAAAATAGCACACCTGTGTAATAATTATACTAAGCGTAAACATATCACATTCTATACCGTTAAATGATATAATAACTAATACAGAATGCTTAAATTAAAAATGATAATATGCATAAACGCAGTGATATATCTTTGTTTACATTCTAAAATTAATATATAATACAAATGTTTTTATTAAATTTACAGTAGTGTGATTATTTCCTACGTCAGTGCAACGTTTCATGTAATTTTTTTTATCTATTTCGTCAGTTGAGATAAAATATAAACAATAAAATTCGTTTACATTTTCTAACTGTGATGTTGCAGGAGAAATATGAAATTTCGTAACATTTTAATTAAAAACTTTCAATTAATTAACTGCTGGCAGGACGATACATATAAACTATTCCTTTTCTTACTTTTTCCCATTCTTTCAATTTTATTTCCAATAAAATTCAGACTCTATCGTTACTTCCTTGTTTTTTATAATAATTTATTTCCAACTTTTAATTCAAATGCAAAAATGCTTCCTAAATTAATTCATATTCATTGATAAAATTACTAACACGAATTTTAATAAAACTATTGTTGTAACGTTGTCATCTTTCTATAAAAAATATGGATGCAACTTTTACAGACAAATATGTTTCTCTTTGCTCTAAAATGATCATTTATCAATAAAAAACTTAAATGTACGTGTAAATTTGTCATTATTTTCAGTTTATGAGAAGCCCGCTTGCTGATTTCGCAGAAATGTTTATTGCGACATCGCATTGCCAAAAGCTAGAGAGCGATATTCGGCATGAAAAATGACTTTCTGTGCCTCGTTTACAGCGCTGCAAACTAACGTAGCGTAATTGGTAAATGTTTTGCGAGTTTCTGGTACACACCGGTTTCGATAACAGACCGTCATTGCCGCTGGGAAATTACTCTCGATGGATCATGGCAAACACAGAAGGAACTGCAAATATTTTCATGATCAAGATAAAAAACTCATGATGACAACTCAGTGTTATTATCTTCGTCACACAAATTTGAGTTGTACATATATGCATCATAAAATATTATAAATAATACTTTTGAATACTAATTAGCGTATGAGAAATGTCAAAAATCTTTTATTCATATAATTGACCGCTGAATTTATTGTATATTATTATTCTCAGTGTCTAAGAAAAAATTGTAGGCTCAATTTCAAAAACATTGTTATACATACATATATATATATATATATAAATCTCGGTGCCCGGCGTTGTTCGGGAACTTATTTATATTATGCCAATACAGTATTTAACTCAACAGTAATATTTTTGTCAACACGTGATTAATCCATCATCATTAGCATCACATTTTTAAATTTTTTTATTTTCACATCCCCTACTTTATGAGTTCGGAATGTTAGTTTTATAACCGCATAAATTCAGTATTTTAATCGAGTCAAGAATTATACTGGTATAATAAATAAGCACAGTAACTTAAAAAAGTCTAAACAATGTACAATTAATTCTCCAGTATGTTAAGATAGGCGAAAAACATCTGACATCCTAAGAGAATCAAACATATTCCCAGTATCTAAATATTTTAGGCGGCAACGAGTGGTAAGCAGAGATGGCGTTTTCCCCAAAATAACGTCGGTGGAGTGGGCCAGATGGCTCCTCATAAGAGAGAACAGATAATAATTTTTATGGACCGTATCGGGTTCCGCCACCGATGGAATGTGAAATAAGTCACTTAAAACCTTATTATGATTCAGATATAACTAGAAAAATCTTATGATCAGGACTTTAAGAGTTGAGACGTCCTGGCCACGGACATTTGAACAACGGAAGGAAGACGTGCTCGAGTGCTAGCAACGAGAGAGAGCGTCAGGACCTACCCCATTGGGAAGTTCGAGGCTAAGTGGAAAAGGAAGAGAACTACTCTATTTTTAATCTTTACCAATATCCTGGTACTGCCATCTCCACGTAAGGTTTTGTGTTTGATTTTGCTCTATGAGAAGGCCCGTTTAGATGACCCTTATTATAGACTTATCTATTTAATTTAATGCATACAAATGTTATAAATATATAGTGTTAATCGTTAAATAAATCGGGCTATGAACATTAAGAATCATCTAATTACATTGTCATAAATAAATTTTAATTTTATTATTATTCAATTTCATAATACTTCTTCATTTTAAAATTATATATCTCTTCATATTTATTTCAAGATGTTTAGAATTGAATGTCAAAAAAGAGATCAGTAACTTCCACAACCATGAAGTTTACTCGTTGCTGAATTGTTTTCGTTTTACTTTCTGTAACACCACTCCACACCTACCCCTAGGGATGCTACGCTTCCATGGTGAACTCCGGGAAAAAACCCTATCATCTCCAAAAATATTTATTCGCCTTAATTATTTGCCGTTTACGCACGTTTTAAATTTTCGTCCCCTACACCTTGCTCCTAGGGTTGGTAGTAGTGTCTTTTGCCGACAGTGTCTATCTCTCAGTCACACAGAACACATGTGCAAAATTTGGCCGAAATATCTCCACGTGTTTTGATTTTTCTATATTTCAACCATCTATTCGGCCTGACAGGATCGTAGTTGCCATACTTCAATCATCTGTTCCGTGACTAATAAATCATTTTATTACCTGACTAATGAAATATATTTATACTTAAATATAATGCTAGTTACGTTACATTTTTTCACTCTGAAAAAATATATAACGATCTCGCTTAACAAGCTACGAGCGGGCATAATATAACCTGATGTAATTTCGTTGTTGATTTACTCGCGAGCGCTCTAGTGGAGGAAAATAAATAATTATTCGAAAACTTTGTGGGAATCGCAAGACATCTTATACGAATACTGAAGGTGTTTTTAGGGTGGCACCTAGATTTGTCTGAAGGGTGGGGAAGGAATCTGTCTTTTCTGGATAAGGCACTACAACTCGTCAAAATTTCAAATCCATCGGATTAATTTATAGGAACGTATACAGGACGTATACGGGACATATATATATATATATATATATATATAAATGCATTCTCATATTTATATAAATGGAGTAGAATAATACTAAATTCTCAATCTGTGTTTGGATTTTTTCTAACTAATGATTACATGTTCAAACCTAGTAACGTCACATTTGCGACTTGTATCTTTGTCCATTTGGTGGTTTCTATGAAAATATGTCATTTTTATTATAAATTATTGGTGATCTAATAACCGGGTCAGAAAAAAATGGTCTACTGGACGACAGCGAAATTTTCTTTCCATAAATTATTCTCGGATTACCAACTGGTTAATTTTTGTTTCGTCAGAACACAACGTTTATATGATGGTGGCGTTGATCTGACAAAAAATTTGACTCGGCGTGTAAACCAAGAATAATTTTTAAATAAGTTGTAAAATAGATTATAAGTCAGAAAAAATTAATGTTCACGACGTTTCAAGAAAATTAGAATGATGAAAATTTATATGAGCATGTCTTAGTGATTGACAATAAATTTGTTAAATTATAATGATTCGAAATCCTATTTATGGTTTTTCTTCGCCATTTAATATTTCCTAATGTTTGAATAACAGAATATTGCGAGTGAATCTTAAGTTATTAATTGTAGTCACTAAAAAACAAATGAAAAAGTAACTAAACTCGATAACTCATCTGTGGAGAAAATATTAATTATATAGATTGTCCTTAATTCTTTGACATCTAGAAATTATTTCGCCAATTACAAATAAACAAAATTCATAATACACTCATAACATAAGGGTCTAGACAATTCTCCGCCCGCTTTCACATTTGACAACAGATCTATTAAATTATAATGATTAAAAAATCTTAAAATCTTAACTTTAGTAATTGCCACAATGACGTTCGTATAATTGGGCGAACGTAGAATTTGGTGGCTTACTTATGGGACGTAATTACGTTAAATATGTCATGTGTACAAACTTTCATTGAAAACTGTCCTCGCATTTAAATTTCGCTTACGAATATAGAAACATACAATATATAAAATATGGATTCACATTTTTACCATGGAATTAGAAGGAATTGGCTGTCGCATTGCAAAATATAAAATTAAAGGAATCTTATAACGGTAGGAGGTTTATTACATAGATGGCTGTTTGGGATTAGAACCACGCTCTACAGCCATTCTACTCCTGCCAATTATTTTTCTACAGTGCCACCTGGTTGCTTGAATGAATTTCCTGCTTATCACGTAATGCAGTTCCCTAGAGCGTTCTCGTTTTCTAGACCACGGCATTTACTATTATATGAGCATCCTCGATGTGCTGAGTAAATAGCAGACCAAACAATGGCGCTTCCATAAACTGGGGATTACAGGAATTGAGTTTTGGAGCTCCATTGCAGTGCACCAATCAACTAGCTAGGAGAATGGAAAGACGCGTTCTTAAATTGCAATCCAACAAACGTCTTTGATTTTCCATCCTTTTTATTCTGTAAAAGCCCAATCAATTACATGTACTTTTCATGAAATTCTTCAATATGCGCTGGTAAATGTTTAAATAATAATTATATTTTCACGTGAAATGCAGCGACTTAATTTGGAGCTTATTATATGATTAAATATTTATCTATATAAAATTATATATATAGTAGACATAAAGAGTAGAATAGCACAGGTAAGGAAGGCTTTCCCGAAAAAAAGGGATTTACTTACTGGTAATATAAGTGTGAAAATTAGGAAATCGTTGCTAAAAATTTTCATGTGGAGTTATATGGGTGCGAAACGTGGACGATAGGAGTTGGGGAAAGGAACAGAATAGAAGCCTTTGAAATGTGGTGCTATAGGCGAATGCTGTAAATCAGATAGGTGGATAGAATCACTAACGAGGAAGTTGTTAACAGAATAGGAGAAGAGCAAACAATATGGAGTACGTTTACCAAGAGATGGGATAGATTAATAGGCCACTTTTTGAGATATGAGGGTCTTGTGAAATTAGAATTAGAGGAAGTGTGTGGGGTAAGAACAGAAGATGGAGGGTAAGGATGGAATACGCTAAGCAG
Source organism: Eucriotettix oculatus (assembly GCA_034510155.1). Classification (NCBI taxonomy): domain Eukaryota; kingdom Metazoa; phylum Arthropoda; class Insecta; order Orthoptera; family Tetrigidae; genus Eucriotettix; species Eucriotettix oculatus. The sequence continues at coordinate 33,585,224 of CM067378.1, read as the reverse complement.
ACCAGGGATGATGTGGGTTGTGCTAGTTATAATGAAATGAAAAGGCTTGCGCAAGATAGGTTAGCATGAAGGGTTGCATCAGACCAGTCTTAGGAGTGAATACCACAACAACATAAATGAAGGGCGATGTAAGCGTTTTTAGGGGGTAACAGGATACATGAATGTAACCCTTAAACAGGCAGCTCCCCTTTAATAGAATAGGAAGGGAACTAAAAGGGGTGATGTGGATTGTAGAGTGAGGTAGTCAAGGTTTGTCTATGACCCTCGGGCTATAGTTTAAGCAAATACACCCAAAAGAGATGAGGCGAACACACTAGAAACCTGCATCAGGTAGGTCGGGCTTCCGAATGACAGGAGATGAGTTGTGGGATAGCAGAATTCCGTTTTCCGTGTCTACACCAGTTTCGGGAGGCAGCTGACCGACTGATCCAATGGGAACAGCGGTCAACTCTAAGCGTATGCCCAAGGTCTTCGAACCCTTTTCATATACCTCGGTGTGTGAGAAACTTAAAATAGAGAAAGCGTGGCATGTTACGATATGTAATCGTAAATAAGGAAACTTGACAGGCTACGGCAGAGTAAACACATTAATTCAAGTCAGACCGAAGAGAATTCACCTGTCAAAAGCGATATAATACATAAATTTAAGTAACATTTTACGTAAGTAATGATACATTTAATTATTTAATAAATATTAAAATTGTTTTATACGTCACAGGGAAGATGTTTGAGGCATATAAAGAGTTTTATAAAGATCAGCTACTTTTACTTTTTGAAGCTGTGTATATGTATCAACACACATTATTTCACGCTAATTGGACTGAAGAGATGGTCCACGTATTTTCTCCTTATAATATAACTGACGGTTTTTGTGTAGGTTTCAGTATGTATGTGCTTATTTAAAAATGAATTGATTTCTTAATTCAGTCGATTGCAGTTGCTCAGAAAAACATAAAATATTATTTCTACAGGAAGTTGCCTTTTGGGCCCAATGATTTTCACGACAGAAGTTTTATTAAATTAAAGTAATATAAATGCACAAATTATTATAGTATACAAAATTTGACTTTGAGTCTCAATTCAAAGATATTTCAATGTAATTATTTACTGATTGTAGCGCAGAGCCGTTAATATTATGAATATAATTAAAAAAAGGAATTGTTAGCCACAAGATTTTTATTTAAAAACAAAATTACTACTTTACTTACAAAAATCGTTATAGCGACGACGACAAACGTCCTGGAAAGTATTTATTGACCTAGTTGCAAATTATCTTATTAATTAACCGCATAACAATTAATTTCTTATTGAACACTTTATATCAAATACACACCAAAAAATAATTTAATAAATACCACTGTAAAGATAATTTTGCCGTTTTGAGGAATAATACTATCCTGAAATTCACGGATGTGTGTGTAATATGTACACTGTGTCACGGCATTATTTGATAATAAAGAAAACGAAGACGTTATTTGATTGAAAGTCAGTTAATGCACTTTCCTGCATTTCAATGCATTTCATTAGTGCAGCATACATAAAACGGGCCTGCTTAACGGACTTCAAAGACTGGTTGAATTGATTAAAGCTGATGATTGAGACGTGTTGTTGATGATGTGAACATTTAACCATGGTTTCTCATTAGTAGAATTGATCAAAGAGAACAGCCCTCACTCGAAGGTCGCTTTCCAAGTAGCAGACTAGTGGTAAGCTTTCCATTTCCACACTACTATGTGAAACTGTTTGGAGGCAATAAGCTCATTTCCAGTACAATATTCTATGAAAAAACTGTACGCTTTCATATGTGATTAATGGATAGATAATGATTTGTTTTCCTATATAACGAAGGATTAAACTACGTTTTGTTTTCTTTATCTCAGTGAAGAGTTTACAAGTTTTGACATTTATTACACTTGATTATCAGTTGCTCACCATTTTTGTATTATTTACCAGTAATTTTAATTTTAACCCCTCCAAAAATCGACATCCGTTAAGCCGTTTCGGAGCATAAATAGATCAAGAGTATAGACAACCCGCATTCACAGTTTAGTGATGCCACGAAACCTTTCCCGTAGAATGTTTTATATTATATTAATATATTCTGAAATATATCGTAATAAAGCATGCACAAATATTTATGTTAAATCTCCCGGTTTACACCCTCAAATTTTCATTGAAATCCGTTGAACCGTTTAGGAGCCTATTAGAGACAAACTTCCAGACAGACACTTCAGTTTTATTTATTGGTATAGATTTAAGTTAATATTGATACTTTATACATCAGTATTATGTGGTGTCACAAAAATATACTGCTAGATTTTTTTTATTACTAGTTATTAATTACGTATTAGTATTAATAGACTTCCAGAAACAGCTCTCGGTTTTCACACGGGTACCATAGTAATCAATGTGCGACGTTTCGACAACAAGCTCTGTTGCCATCTCCCGCCTGGAAGATGGCAACAGAGCTTGTTGTCGAAACGTCGCACATTGATTACTATGGTACCCGTGTGGAAACCCGAGAGCTGTTTCTGCAACAATTACACCGGGAAAGCCTTCGATCTCTAATTAATAGACTTCAAAATCTAAATAGTGGAATCCATTATGAAAGTGTTTCAAAAAAATATATATTTGATTTCGTTTATAGACTTATAAAGATATGAAATTATTTATTTACATTTATTTAATTACAAGATTTTTAGACGCCACTATGCTGAAGATACAATCGAAACTGTTTACTCTCACGTTTAGCTGTGGGCATGGATACCCCCATCGGCATTTCAAGGATGGTTAAACTCTGCAGTTACCATTTCTGTACGTGTTCTGCCTTGGGCTCGTTTTGGCGGTTTTCTTTATTTCAACCTCATTTCTCTCCCTACGAATTCTAATCGAGGATGCTCTGTCTGTCTTCTTCTAAGGTATTGCAAGAAGTTTCAACTTTTCAGTTAATCTGGTTGACCTCAAATGGCCACGAAAATTTTATAGATTCAGAGAATAACGAAATGAACAGAATTGGTTTTATATGGAGTTCCTCATGTGGGATAAGATGGTACCCACCTGTCTTGTGATTTATATGACCCTAATTGTAAGATCTGGTACGTGATGTTTTTCGAATAACAAATGTTAACAACGACGACAATGACGACGTAGAATACAAACAGAAACGTTGTCAAATAACAATCAAAGCTAATTTATATAATAAAGTATTTAACAGTAAAATATATTATACGACCATTTAATAACGAATCCGTAAACTATTGCGCTATGATTCAAACTTGCGAGAAGCAACATTAACAGTATAAGGGACGGATTGCCTTTATAGGTTTTCTATAAATTTAATTAACGAAATAATACTATTGTTTTTATAAGTCCATTTCCGCTTTAAGAAGTATACTTCCATTCCTAATGCTTAACAGCAACTGTTTTAAATTTGATTACGTATTCTTTACTATCGTTTCCAGGGTCCTTAGTTTCCCAATATTAATTTAGATAAGAGAAAGAATAAATTTTAGCTGGAGTGTAAAATTATGCTCAATTATAACATATATTTAAATGCATAATCATTGTACACAGTTAATAATTACTATTTTTATTTTCAAATTGGGTGAAACCTTGAAAAAAAAATTACTATTTTGACTTCAAATAAATTAATATATTATCTCTCTGAATTGCTGTTTGTAATTAAAGGAAAATTTAAAGTCAATCAATTAAAAGTAGAATCTGATAGCGTGGTACTTAAATAATAAGACTGGTTCATTTTGTGGTCCTACCTTTAATGCTAGAGTAGTCGCTTCAATAATATTCTATCTTGTTAACTCACAGCCTTATAAAAGATTCTACAAGTTTTTATAGTCTCCAGATGAAGAAATATTACTCTCGCGGTTTTTTTTTGGTTAACAGGCTACATGAGGGTGATCCTGAAACAGGCAACTCCCCTTTAATAGCATAGGAAGGGAATTGAAAAGGGGGGATGCGGAAGATAGAGCAAGGTAGCCAAGGGTTAACTAGGGCCCCAGGGCTATGGTTTAAGGATCCTACCCGGTGTTTCACCTAAAGAGATGCAGGGAAAACCCTAGAAAACCTACATCAGGTAGGTCGGGCATTGGGTACTATTCTCACGCCCTTCCGAATGACGGGAGACGAGTCTGCTGTGGGGACGCAGCATTCCCTTCTCCGTGTCTCCAGTTTCAGGTGGCAGTTGGCCGACTGATCCAATGGGATCAAACTTAATAGTAAATTGCTTCACTGTCCTTTGTTTTATAATCTCTTTTTTTCGTATAACAACATTTTTTACCAATTTTATATTGAGAGCTTGGTAGTAACATTGCATTTTTTATTGGAATTATGGTCGCGTCAACAGTGGAAGTTCATGGCGACTAAAAATATTTAGAAAAAGAAACAATAATATGCTAAATTAGTGGGAATGCTCAATTTCATATAGTTAATTTTTTAGAAGATAGACAAGAATGGAAAAATGTCAACCGGACCAGGGAATCGAACCCAGGACCTTGGAATGGAGAGGTGTTAAGTCGGTCCTGGGACGTCGACTCGGATTAGCTCAGTTGGTAGAGCATGCGGCTGGATATCGCAAGGTCCTGGGTTTGATTCCCTGGTCCGGTTGACATTTTTCCATTCTTGTCTATCTTCTAAAAAAGAAACAATAAATTACATAGAAATTGCGAATAATACAATGCCAGGAATGAGAAAAAAACAGACTTTTAGAACAGAGAAAAAACGTTCACAACGGCACATATAAACTGCTTAAATTTCATCCGAAACTCCAATTTCTACAATGAAATTTAGAGGATTGTGAACAACCACTGGAGAGGCACACAGGTCTTTTATTTACAAAATATTTACCTCCACTTTACTTAACAGTAAATGCAGGCCTATGTTAAAATGGAATAAAACAATCTGTGAGTGAGGCATTAACAAAATTGTTTTCCCTCTGCAAGGCCCATATATGCCCTTTTAAGTGAAAAACGAATTTCATTAAAACCTTACACAATACGCCTTTAGCAAAAAACTCTATGTATGTGGATTTATTTTTACAAGGCAAAATGAAAATAAATCTATGACGTTAATGACATATATAGACAGAATAAATTTTTGTTTTAAAATGAATTTAATGTTTAAAAATTAAATATTTATTTAGTATAATTTATAAAAATTAAATATTAAAATACAAACATCACATTATTCTATTAGGTGTCGTTAAATAAATACCATAAAAATTTAAGTGCTTTAATTTAGTACTAAATTGGTATATAGCAGAAGCCGGAAATTTCTCGGTTAATAATTAGGTTTCATGACGCAGCTGATCAACAAGCGATCAGCATATTTTGGTTCCTGGATAATTACTGGACCCGCAACACTCCAGGTATTAGCTTGGTGCATTATCAACACAACGTCCGTGAATGCAATCTTGGAACGCCGGAACTATTCCCTATCAGAGTAACATCGTCTAGCCATTAGTAAATTAATCACAAGAAAATTGGGTAATCAAAGGTAAGTGTTAAAAAGTTGATACATTATTTCCAAGTAAGAATTTTCAATTTTTAGATGATTGAATACATTGAACTAAAAGAAAAAAAGATTTTTATTTATAATAATTTTGAACTTGATTGATCCGGTACTATTAGTCAATACTATTTTGGTAACAAGTTAAAATATTTTACGATGATCTTTTGAACAATTATATAAATTTTTATATTCAATTAGTTTAGAATTATAAGTTTTTAAAAGGTTGCTAGCTATAGATGTTAGAAATTACAGTTCCTTCTTCGTTTATAGTTATGGTTAGTTAGTTAAATGCTGCATGAATCAATTTTGTCACGTTTCTGAAGGATCGTGAGATGCAATAACACACGTAGATGTTATAAACGCTTATTTAACTCGAAGTGCTGTACAAAGGCTCGTACTACAAAAAGACTGACCCTGATTCGGGATCCAGTACAATTTATACATTCATGGAATATTACAGAAACAGATAATTCTCGAAACAGAAAATACTAGAAATCAAAGTAAACAAATAAAAATGCTTACATTGATTGGGAACAGAACCCGAATCCAGTTTTCTGTATTGCATCTTTATACTCCCGAGCCACCACCGCAGGTTTGCAAAAGTGAAAAGATTCTACCAAGTTAACATTGTGCACGGTATATTACAGTAAAAAGTATTACTTGCACGATTCGTAACTAGCCTCAGAATCATATCAGTTAAGTTTGGACATTTATCAGAGAACTATTCATTTAAAATTGAAAGCAGAAGATTGTGAATATTCTGCTTCTGAAAAGGGGACCTGTAAAATTATTTGGTTTCCAAATGAATGTGATGCTGTGAATTTTATTTACATTTTTTGTTTTTAAATTATCAAAATTCAGCAAAAATATTTTAACTCGAAGACAGGCAGGCAAGAGATGGGTTTTCTCTGGCACCAGGGTGCTGGGTTGAAAACGTGACTGTCTGCAGCTACAAATTTCGCTTGCTGAACGCACAAAGATTGGCGAACAGACGTCACGTGAGGTAGCGCTTTCCCCTGGAGAAGGGAAGGATAAGAGTTTAGCTGCAAGGTGAGAACATGAAAAATATCAGAGTAGAATAAGATGGTTGAAAAGGCTAGGAAGCAGAGAGGCAGTGTTGCTCGAAAGAGGAAGGGAACAGTAATTTGAAGAAGTAGGAGAGAAAATAGAAATGAACAATTAATAAGTCAGTGTTGATCAAGAGTTGAAATGTAGGAGAAAATGTTTGCTCTTGAGTTACAAGGAAGGCCGGAACATCGGACTTGCTTTAAGTTGAAAGCAAGTGGTAGTAACTGTGTGATGGAGTGTAGAAGGAGGAAAACTGTTTTCCTCAATCGCCGGTCCAGTCTTCTTCCTCCAACAGAGGGTAAATCCACTACCGACCTGCAATTGAGAGAGTGGAAGAAGGGAAACTACTACGCAGAACTTCCGAATTGCTGAGAAGATAAGACAGGTTCTTCACGAAAGTGAAATAGCTGCTGCAAGTCGTTACCCCAATAATTAACCCTGAGAAACCCTTGGAAATTAAAACAATCGTCCCCTTAATTTATATGTATAATTGTAATAGTGCACAGGGCCAGTGAAATAATTTTTTATCGATAAAATTATTATAATAAAAATATTTGTTAGACAAATTTAAATAACAATCCCCCTATTATATTTACAATATTATGACGCCATCATAGAACGTTTTCGTCACTTCTTTGGTTTATTTACTTTGAATATAAATCAACATGTTACTGTAATATTGTGACAATAAGATACCATTAATATTAATAGTTACATTAATTTGTCTATTATAAATAAGTCAAACGATTATTAAGTCAGAACAAATAGGAAAATCTAGGTTCAAATTACTCGCACGGCGTTGCGTTCCTTTCATTATAACCTCACATATCTAAAATATATAAAAAACAGGACCTTAAAGAAGACACATAATATCATTATATGAAATGTTATGGAAATTAGGACTCATTTATTTAGTAATAATATTAATTTTAACAAAACGTTTGGGGTTTTGTGACTGCTCGTTAAGTGGTGCCAAGTTAAAATATTTATTTACGAATTTTCTTGGTTCTTCAAGGACGTAAATATTTAGAGACATATTAAATATTATAAATTTTTCACGACAGCGATATGTTTTTTAAACCTCTGACTAAGAGCAGCAAATGTTTAACCTCAAAATACCCCTAAATGCCGATGAATAATTAATAGGGTATTGGGTATGAGCGCGTGCCTTGTAACCGCATTGTGTACTAACAAAACAATACAAACTTATTGACACCTGACTATTTGTACGCAACACGCTGCATTATTCTGTCACTCAAAAATGAAATAAATATGGTCTGAGCGAAGTTTGAATTATCGCTATACTGTAGGTGTTTAAGTGTTTATGCAAATTATTTTATTTTGTATGCTTTCCAATAGCACACCATGAAAAGTGTTTTCCATTAGAAGCACGAATGCAAATTATATTATAGCTATACTTAAGCACTAAAATAACACATTTTTTAAATTAAAAACTAATTTCCATTGAAATGAAGACTATAAATAAAATGAATATTTTCGTTCAATATATGACAAAAGTCAAAAACATGACTAACGCATAAAATTCTAATCATAAGTTAATAATTAATGGTTGCCTTTTTATTTTGGATTAGACTCCAGTTTTGCTTGACTTTTTCAGAAGTAATCGGAGTTGTCTTCTCTGATCCTACGTAAGATTTTTAAATAGGAAAATAATAAAGTAATTATCCAAGGAAAGTGAAAGTAAAGTTAAGTTATAATGTAATAAAATTACGCTGATAAATTCTGTTTCAAATATAATGATGTCCCCCGAAAATTTAAATACTTAGCATAGACACTGTAAAAAATTGGAATTTTTTAATATATTTAATTATTTCACACTTCATAATAATTTTAGTTCCATCAATGTAAATCTCGTCAAATCAGTTCGGGTTGATGCTCTTCCTCGTAGGAATGAAACATTTATAATAGTTTTTCTATTCATAAGCAAAAATTAAGCAATTTCAGACTACTGCAATTAAAACAGTCTATTTTCGTGATGCTATTTTGGTAATCCAAATGAGAATTATTTTGGTATTTTCTGTTACATAAAGATACGGTAACATTATCATATGCTGATCTGTTTTACGTAATTTCACTCATTGACATTATTAAATTTTGTAAGGACAGCAATATTTTTTATTTAATTAAAATTTATTGTATTATGTGTTCTCTTTTGTTAAAATCTAAAAATCAAATGTAAGGATGATAAATAACTAGTGGTCACGAGCAGAATAATGAATGTTACCAGTATTTTATTATGTAAATTCATAAGAGCAAATAATGGGTACATAATTGCATTATAATATGTAAATAGTTGTTACTGTGGTCGCTAATAACCAGGCATTCGATGCGACCGTTATATTAAATTTAAAAAAAAGAAATATAACGTCTTTAATCAGACGTGTTACGAGTGGGAAGCACTCTTTCACCTTTATTTTCCGTTATAGTAATGAGGGACTTTTTAAAAAATTCAAACATATTTTTCTAACTTAAATTTTACAATAAATAAAAAGACGGCCAATAAGTTATGATATAATTTTATTAATATTTAATGAATATGCATAGAATTTTTCGCCTCCCTTCTGAGACTTCATCATGCATAAAATTTTGCAATGGACACATCATTTGGGCCGTAACCGTCGCGGAAAGTACTCAGTGACACTAAATTCTTCTCATGTAAATACTTCAATATATTTCATATTTCCGGCCGAGGGAGTGAAGGACATAAATTGCTAAATTTTGTGCCTCATGAAGTCTCAAAAGGGAGTTTAAAAGTCTTATTTATATTAATTAAATGATGATTTATTGCCGTCTATTTGTTTCTTGAAAAGAATTATCTTGACATTTAATCCGATTTTCTTAATATCTAGAGGGTAGATTTGTGTTGTTCACATTTGATAAATTACTCGTTAGGTTCATATTTTCAACAACTGCGACCGTAATTTACAATCTTCTTTTAGGTTGAAGATAACAACTCTCTCAGTCAGTTGATTCTTTGATAAATAATGTACAATTACTAATTCTCGGACATAAGTTTTAATTATTATTTTAATCATCCATTAAATTAGAAGAGGGTCATAGCTTTTAATTATATAACCTTTGTTGTTGTGGTATTCAGTCCTAAGACTGGTCTGATGCAACCCTCCATGCTAACCTATCTTGCGCAAGTCTTTTCATTTCCGCATAACTACCACTTCCACTACTCCTTCCCTAATCTTCTCAGGGTATCTGTTTTTATTTTTAAGTAATTACCATTCGATTTTACATAAAGAATTTCGCTAGAATAATAATCATTTTGTACATATAAAACTATAGCATTATTTCAACCAATATTGTGGGTTTTTAAATATGCAAGCATAGTTAGCACAGATTATTTATCTATTGGCTGTTTTAAGTTTTCGAAATGTAATTAATTTTTGTTTGAAGCTTGCGCTTTGTCTGACCAATATATCAAAGTTTCCAGTCTAAGTACTGAATTTTATACACAACACTGTGTTTATCAAAATTATTTGTACAATCTGTCACAAAATTTAAATTATTCAAAGATCTAAATATTTCCCTAACACCGTCATATACAAACAATGTAATTTAAATTGAATTTTCTGTAAATATGGTAAAAAAAATAAGTTCCAAAGACTTTTTACTATTATTAGTTGTAGATAAATTTTTTTGTAAGTCAAAGAAATTTAATTTTTACATATTTAATAATAAAACTAAGGGAATACTATTTTATTATAAATGTGAATTTGTGGTGAAATAATTTTGTCAACCAAATTCAAAACTATTGTTTTTTTTGGTGGGGAGATTTGATAGAAATTTAATATTATATCTAAGTTTGTATGTATATGAAACCAATTAGTGAAATCTGTATTATTATGACGAAGATTGTAATTTCAAGAATGTTAGTAGAATGATGAATTTCAAATTCACAAGTAAATTTTTAAATTAGGGTGGAGGTTAAGAAACGTATAATCAAAAGTATTCAATTTATATTTGGGAAATATGTGAAAATATAATCAACATATCTTGCATGATAATAAATCAAGTGTACGGCTTATAATATGGCAAAAAAGTTTACAAAAAAAGTTAAAAATTTCAAAGACCTAAGTTAAATAAAAAACCTAAGAATTAAAATTGTAAGTTAATAAATTAATTGATTATAATACAAAGCAGAAATTGAAAAATAAATGTCCGATTGTAAGGGGACCGAAAACATTTCATGAATTTCCTCAGCTGTAAACTGTCTACAGTAATTAATGAAGTCTCAGTTCATTATAATGAAGATAATCACTATGATACCAGAAATTGAATTAGAACATTGAAGTTGCCCTCACACGGTCAATAAATGCATCAATATTTTGTCATTTGAGATCCTGCAATCTCCAGCGATAGACGTACATATCTTATTTTTCATTAAATGAATAATAGAGAATTTTAAATTATTTAGAAGAAGAAGTTATATTTTCATTCTTATTGATAATATATAGTGTATAATATCACTATTTAATAAAGTAAAACACAAATGAATTCACGTTTAAATGTTAAAATTGGACAGACAGTGAAGGTCTGAGAATGTGAAAAAGGTTATTATGTTTTGGTAAAGATTATGTCCGCTAGGTGCCACCAATAGCAAAAATAGGCAAATTTATGATGAAGCATTCACACGGACAATATTTATTGACACTGCTTTAATGCACTGAAGGGGTTTAAATAAAATATAATTTAATTGGCGTCAATGTTATTCACCCCTGAAATTAACAATATATTGACAGAAGTACGATATTTAAGCAATTTTATTAACTATGTGAGGGTCCCTTTATGATACGCCTACGTCAGGGACATCTAAGCTGCGATTTCCTAAATAATTCAGGGAAACCCCTAAAGATACCTGCATCTGGTACGTCAGTTCCACCACATTGCGATGACTATGTTGTGGTTACCTGTGGAGCCACTTTATTCTAATCTATATGCCTTACCAGGTAAGGAGACCGACTTTTCCAATGGCTGACGACACCTCTTGCCATTTACCCTAGATCTGTGACCCCGGAGGATACATGTCTCGAAACGGACTGAGGTGTCTTGCTTTATGGGTAGCAGTGAGAGAGAAGACGGCATCCCCGTAGGTAGCCCTCATCTACTCTCCCAAGAGGTAACGCTACGTCCGATTTTCATTTGTTTCTGCCACTTAATATTGTTTTACATGGAAAAATATTAAACAACAACGAGAAAGAAAAATATTTTTGAGGAAAAATCTCTCAAGAAACAAAAACAAAGACATCTTCCCGACAGGTATAAATAAATTAGTTCATCCTGGATAGATGTTATTTTGAAAAGGAATAAAAGACTCATTTTTTAAATGGTGTTTTCCATATTAATTTGTCTATTTAAATTTTGAATATCGTGCACTCATTCTTAGAGAATTTAATAAAATGTTGGTCAAAATCTAAAATTGAATAATTTTTTTATTATGGTTAATTATTTAATACCAGATTGTTTTAAAAACTACTCACATTTATCTTGATCGAAATCTTTGTGTTAAATTATTTCATTAAGAAAAACGATGAATAACTATTTTTTTTAAATTGAATTAAAATTACTTTTCCCCAGATGACCTGAAAGACACTTCCGGAAATAATAAAATGAAGCCAATATATTTATTCGTGACAAAAAATATGTACATTTCATATATATTTCTGTTTAACATTTTTTGTGTGTAGTTAGCGTCTGTTTGAATTTAATTACTTTATGTACATGAGTGTCTTGTAAAAGTAGCATTAGAGGGAAGTGTGAGGGGTAAGAACAGAAGAGGGAGGGAGGATGAATACGATAAGCAGTCTAGGGGGGATGTGGTATCTATGTAGAAATGAAAAGGCTTGAGCAGGAAAGGTTAGCATGGAAGGTTGTCAGACCAGTCTCAAGACTGAATACCATAGCAACAAGTACTTGAAGGAGCCTTAAAATCTAAACGAAACGTCGTGGAGAATTTTTAATAAATATTGTCGAAAAAGTTTATATAAATTTATGATTCTCAGATAATTCAATTATTTATTGATTTTAAATTAATTATTCATTTGAGATAACAGTTGGCATATAAACTATGGTTATTATCGGAACGAAGCTTATTAAATAAGATACGTAAATTTTAGAAATGTCGGATAGTGTTATTATTGTGCAACCGTTCTTAGAAAAGTTAAATTTGATAAAAAGGTAGACTTAAATTAGTAAACTCTACTGAAACAACTTGCATTATTCCACACAGTGAAATGAGAAGACATGATTGATCATAAAGGGAAACTTTGTTCAAAAGAATATTTGGCGGTGTATTACTAATAAGTATAATGCTGTAAAATAGCGTAGCACTTAATGAATCACTGTGCTAATAGCGTGTTTATTCACTAATGGAACGCAATACTGTAGCGATTAGGAGTTACATGGATTTCACAAGTTCATGGTAGGTTTGCGGAAGCATCTCTCCAGATGTGTGCGCAAAGAGGTCATGAAATTCCCTTAAATTACGGGCTGGTCATTAGTGCGAACATTCGACCCAGATGTGTTCATTCCGGTTTAGATTAGGCGATTCCGAGGCTAAAGAATCAACGTGAATCCACTTACATGTATCTTAAAACTATCACTTATGACACGAACAATTATCTTGCTGGAATATGTTGTTACCATCGTGATAAACATCAAATGTGAGAGGATTTTCAACGATGTTCGCTGAATGGTGTCTTTAGAACCACCAGTATCTGAACCAGCATTGTATTATGCTATCACATATGCCTATCCTGCTTTAGAACACACGAAAATTTTAGGACTTCCTGGTTTGAACGTTTAACACCTTGAAACACTATTTTTTCAACGTCCTTCAACAACTTTCCATTGATTTTCACGACAGTAGCACGCGTTCAGCCGACCAACGTCATCCTTTCTCAATTGGTGGTTCCTAGGGGCCTGGCCTGACCGCTATCAAAGTAAGTCAGTGACGTTTACAATTACGGTAAGAATTTTCGGTGGAATGATTCCTTATTTGCCTCTGTCCCTGTCTGTAACTTTCCTTACAACGATACCTGCCTAAATCATAAACAAGTGGCAGTCATTATTGAGGTGGACACTTGTCATAATACTTGACTTATAAGGACAAACAGACGAAAGTCCACTACAACATTAAAATTTCATGTAGCAGGAAGGCTTTAATTAAATATCCGTAAATGTTACCACTACCAGATCCAGTGTTAAACGCTTAGGCTTGCGATGGCAAGACGAGACATTAAAAAGTAATGATATATGACTCACAAATCCAGGAATAGATTAACAAAACAGTGAATTTCCTGCAGCTAAGGCACTCTTACAAAACTTAATATGAATACAGTATGAACGATAAAGTATGAATGACAGTTTTGGAAGTAACAAGTATGCTTGTTACAGGCAGTCGAAACTTTTGTATGTGTAGCAGAATGTAGCGGCATATTTAATGTGTATTACACAGATGACGTATGAAGTATGAAACTTGTTAAATCTGGTGGTAGAACATGGACGAGGTAATTAAATGTACTTCTAAGGGAATGGAAACTCATAAACCAGAGATTTTAACTATGCAGAGAATCGGCATTTGACAATATAATCTATACCAATAAATAAAATTTAAGTGTCTATCTGTCTGTCTCTTCGGATATTTGTATCGAAAAGGCTCCGAAATGGCTCAATGGATTTCAATGAAACTTTGAGGGTTTTAAAAAAAGGAAATTAAACTTAAATGTTCATATATATTTAATTTAGATTTTAATATTAATATATATAATTCTACGTGAAGGTTTCTTTCCCATACTTGCGTTAAAATTTTGATCTGTTTATGCTCCGAAACGGCTTAACGGATTTCAATGAAAAATTCAGGGATTGAAACAGTAATTTTAACTTAAATTTTAGTGTATGTTTCATTTCGATATCTATAAGAGTTCATAAGATATATATATATATATATATAATACATAAAATATATATATAATATATTCATATATATATATAAGCACCGGGAACAAATAGTTCAGATAGCAAATGAGGCTATTTATGTGATTGGGCAATGGCTACGGACAATGGGACTGCAACTGGCGGAAGAAAAAACAGAGGCAGTTCTTGTCACTGGGAGAAAATCTAGAGAATCCATCACCCTTACGGTCGGAAACTGCGAAATCTATTCGAAATCGTCTATCAGATATCTTGGTATAATGATAGATGATAGGATGTCTTTTAAACACCACCTTGATTATGTAAGACGTAAAGTATCCGGGACAGTATCTGCACTGTCACGAATTATGCCAAATGTTGCAGGTCCAAGACAATACCGGCGACTTCTTTTCGCGAATGTTGTGCGATCAGTGATCTTGTATGGTGCTTCGATATGGTGTACTGCTTTGACAGTAAAATCAAACAGGAGAAAGGTTAGTTCCGTCCACAGGCTATGTGCACTACGCGTTACCTGTGCCTACAGGACAGTATCGGACGATGCTGTCTGTGTGGTGGCAGGAATGCCTCCGGTAGACATTCTGGCCGATGAGTGCCGCAGACTACAAACAAACAGAGGTCTGGAAGGCAAGAGGGTTGAGAGGCACAAAACATATGAAGAATGGCAACGCCGTTGGGATGAGTCCAATAAAGGCCGATGGACCCATAGGTTAATAAGATCAATTAAAGACTGGATTGATCGGAAACACGGAGAAGTGAATTATTATCTTACTCAACTCTTGACCGGTCACGGCTGCTTCAGGGCATACTTCTACAGGTTTGCCATAGATAATTCACCTGCATGCCCTGAATGTGGAGTTAATGAGACACCAGAACACGTGTTTTTCAGTTGCTCAAGATTTTCATATGGGAGACGAGCATTAGAAAGTGATATTGGAACCTCAATAACACCAGATAATTTGGTACCCAATATGCTGCTCTCACCTAATACCTGGAATAAAGTAAGTGCATATGCCTCTACAGTAATTCAAAGATTAAGAAATTACGAAAAAGAGAGAAATAATAGTGTTTAAAGGAGACAGAGAGAGCTTGACGCTACGACTGCTTCCTGTGAAGATATATATATATTATAATATTTATTATATATATATATATATATATATATATATTGTAGCGCAGTAGAACCCGCGTCCAAATTTTTATTATAATTTACGGGAACTTAAATACCAAATATTCCGGAATGGTAAAGTCGCTTGTCAGGAAGAAGGGGTTTTTCCACGCGTCGTCTCGGCGGCTCGGAAAAACAACAAAGGGACTGCGACTGATACCTGGACCATAAAGGTCGGACATCCCGTCGCCGTTTCGGAATGTCTTAATCTGCCTGGGAATTTGGTGACCGGGTGGCGTGTGTTCCCCAAAAGAAACAAGGGATATGATTGGAGGATATCCATCCCTGCCACCTTAGTGATAGGTGGGGACAAGGCTTTAAAGAGGCTGGCGGAGACAATTTTAGGGAGATTGGAGAGATTTTTGCAGTGGATGGAGAGAGGAGATTGAAGGAGAGTGGTGGAGAGATTGGACAGATTTTGCAAAGTGATGGTGAGAAGATATTGAAGGAGAGTGGTGGAGGAGATATTTGAAGGTGGTGGCGAAAGGAGATTGGCAGCAGAGAAGTTACGGCGAGAGCAGATTGGTGAGGTGGCAGCGGAGACCATGCTTTGATCATTCCAGGAAGCAGGGAAGAAAGAGGAAAAAGCGGTTTCCTTACTTTGCCAGCACGACTTCGTACGATTGTCTACCGGCCGTTATAAGTTCCACAACACGGAAATTACAGCGAGACGCCTATGAAACAACCCAGGTTCGTCAACGAACAGATCTGCTACACGTGATCACCCAAACCATTAATACCCTGAGGTTATAATTAATAAATATATATATTTAAACACAATTATTAAAGTCATTAAATAATATCCCCTCTCATTTACAATATATATGCATTGAATTGCCACGTCAATCGCTCATTTTTATTGGTTCCGAAAAGTATGATGGCGGGACTGTGAATTATAAGGTATGCCATGAAAGGATCATAAATAGATGATACCGTACTTTTTATTTATTCAATGAATTCAACGTTATCAAAATTCTGTACCAGCTGTTTTTAGGGAAAAATAAAAAGAATTATTTTATAACAGTTTATAATAAACGTCCTAAATTTTTGACAACGTATTTACATGTTTTGAATTTCCTAAGTTTCTCTGTCTATTACTGTTTGTTACCTTTAACTCTATGATTCCAAGAAACTTGGATGAAGGCTTTAAATAATCCGTGATTACAACACTTAGGAAGTAATGTAGTTAGAAAGAGGTGATGAAAGAATTCAGACACATAGAGTTAAGGAGATGAGCTGTTAAGTTAGCAAGGAGGTAGTTAGCGAACACTGAGGCAGACAATTAAGGAGGCGAGAGAGATAGGTTAACAAGTTATAAAAGTCGATAGTTACGGAGATGAGTGCGAGAAGTTTTCAGATTTTGGGAGGTTTCGTATAATAAGAATTTTTGGGAAATATTAAGATCATTATAAACAGAGAGACGGTTCACGGCGTCAATTCGGTGCCTGATCTTCAAATTTCTATGAGGGGTGAACGAACAAACAGCCAGACCCGATGAAACTACACCA
This sequence comes from Eucriotettix oculatus, assembly GCA_034510155.1. Lineage (NCBI taxonomy): Eukaryota > Metazoa > Arthropoda > Insecta > Orthoptera > Tetrigidae > Eucriotettix > Eucriotettix oculatus. The sequence continues at coordinate 33,567,998 of CM067378.1, read as the reverse complement.
ATTTCTACTAAAAATTACTACACCACTTCAAAAATTAAATTAAATTATTGATAAGACAGACGATTATTTTTTATATAACTATTTTAGTTTACAGTAAAACTCTTAATAAATAACACCATATGTTATAATTGTCTTATGTACTTCTATTGAATTTTTTCCTTGAATTCCTTGATGTCATTGTATCTAATAATTGGTTTATATTGTTGTTGTTCTAAGAATGGTCTGATGAAACCCTCAATGATAATCTATCTTGTACAAGCCTTTTCATTTCCGTATAACTACCACATAGTTCCTGATCTGCTTTGCGTATTCCATCCTTACATTTACTCCCCCACCCCACGCCCCCCAAACACACACACTTCCCTCTAATGCAAATTTTACAAGATCCTCATGTCTTAAAACGTGATCTATTAATTTATCCCTTCTTTTAGTCAACCTCCTCCATATTGTTCGCTCTTCCAGTATTCTGCTTAGAACTTCTTCGTTAGTGATTCTATCCATTCATCTGATTTCAGCATTCTCCTATAGCACCACATTTCAAAGGCTTCTATTCTTTCCCTTTTCGCAACTCCTAACGTCCCCGTTTCGTTCCCATATATGCTTCCCAAGTAGCAGAATCCCTTAAATTCCTTCAAACATCCCTTCCCATTCTAACAGCCTTTGTTATTCCACTGTTTCCCATACTACGTTCCATTACCTTGGTTTTCCCTCTGTTATTCCTCACATTGAACTATTTTTCCAGGACAACGGTTATAACATTTATTATGGATTCCAAGTCTTTTAATGATTCCCCTCATACTAAAATATCATTGGCAAAGCGTAAGGTTTTTATTTTTTCTCCTTGCAGTATGACCCCTATTCCATCTTCCGTTTTAACCAACCTGTTCTATGTATACGTTTAACAGCGTTGGTGATAAACTACATCCTTGTCTTACTTCTTTCTTGATTTCAGCTTCCTTTTCTTGATTTTCAATTCTATTTACTGCTGGCTGCCTTCTGTTGAGATTATGGATATGCTTTCTTTCTCGGTATTTTATTCCTGTCCCATTCAAAATCCTTAATAGTGTGTTCTAGTTCACGTTACCAAACGCTTTTTCTAAATCTACAAATGCCATGAACGTAGGTCGGTTTATTATTCTTCTGTCTTCTAAAATTACTCGCTAAGTCAGTATTGCCAAATATACATTCAGTGTGAGAGGATGAACCTAATCATCAGATAGTGTGTTATAGTTCACATTATCATTTTTTCTAAATCTATAAATACAATGAACCCAGGCCTGTTTTTTTCTAATCCTGTCTTCTAAAGTTGTACGGAGAGTCAATATTACTTTTATTGTCTCTACATTCTTCTTTAAACTAAACTGATCTTCTCCTAACTCGTAATTTATTGATCGTTCCATCCTACTGTATACTGTTTTCGTTAATATTTTGCATGGATGAGATACTAAGCTAATTGTCCTGTGATGTTCGCATCTATCAGCCCCAGGCTTCTTCGGTATAGGAATAATGAAGTTTTTACTAAAATTCTCTAGTATTATTCCTCTTTAGTGACAACGGAAACTATCCTGAACAACCACGATATTGCTTCTTCGCCCGATGATCATAACAACGCCGCTGGATTGTTATAAATTTCTGTTTCTTTTACAATTTTTCAAATCCCTCAGCGCCCTATCAAACTATGACCTTAAAATTTGTCCCCAACTCGTTCATCATCCACCTCCTTTTTTCTTCTATTACTTCCCATCTCCCCTCTTGATGTTCTTGCTAATATGTTTTCTATCTCCTAATGTTTCCTTGATTTTCTATAAGATGCGTCTATTTCTCTTTCACCATTAAATCCTCAACCGCTTTTCTCTTGGAGCCAAGCCTATTTGGCTGCTTTGCACTTCTTATATACCTCATTATTTAAGCGTCCGGACTGCTCTTTACCATTTCCATCTCTCGTGTTTTTATATTTACGCCTTTAATCAATCATGCTTATTATTTCTTTCGTTATCCATGTTTTACTATTAATGTGAGCTATTTTTCCTATTTTTTGTTCACTATTCCAGTCATTTCTTCCTTTAAGAGTACCCATTTACCTTCTATATTGTTTATTTCTCCTTTCTATATAAATCTACTCTGCATATCTTTTTTAAAACTGAAGCATTTCCTTTAGTTTCAGGATTTTATAATTCCCATGTCTTTGTTTTCATTCGTTTCTTGAGTTTCTTCATTTTCAGCCTATATTTAATAATCAACCGATTATGGTTGGATTTCACATCGGCTCCTGGGTAGGTTTTGCATTCCGATACCTGATTCCTATATGTGTGTCTCAGCATTGTATAATCCAATTGGTACAAGCCCGTTTCTCCTATGTGTAGAGTCTTCTATCTTGATTCTTGAATCAGGTATTTGTTAATAATAATTTGAGATCAATGCAAAATTCCACAACCCTATCTCCACTTAATTAATTTCACTGAGTCCATAGTCCCTAACTACGTAACTTTCTCTTCGCTTTCCTATTACTGCATAAAATTCTCGTTTCCTTTAATATTCTTTATTATTTCTTCAATTTCTTCGTAGGTTTTCTCCGTAGCTTGGTTTATAAAACCTACATTCTCTGAATCTGTACTCATTTTTTTAATCATCAACCTGACTTGTGTTTGGCAAGAGAGCCCTTTAAGGAAATAGTTCTACTGTAGTTCATCAATTATACTGAACTAGTTCCCTGAATTAGTTCTACTGAACGAATCAGTTCATATGTCTTTTATGATTATATTACAAGCTTAATTTGTTAACGGATGCGGACTTTAGGACCCACTTATCTCAGGAAAAAAGAGAAATGTTTTATAAAACGTAAATGTCTGTGTGTTTTTCAAATTACAGAAATAACTAGCCAAAGTGCTGTGTAACGTTATCGCACTTGTGAAATCTACAAGGCTAGCAAAACGTTTGTGAAAGACATTTGAACAGTAATTTCTGAATTTGTCTGTTTATTTTCGTAATTTTAAAAAAATATTTCATTTTAAAATTTTCCCCAACTTAGATTGCAATACTCACAAAAATAAAAGGGAAAATTGAAACTTAGAAGAAATGTGCCATGGAATTTTATTTTTATAGGAGCACTCAGTTAGACATGCATTTGAAAAGACGAAGAGCCTGTGAAATTAAATTAAAGTAACAGGATGGATAAATCTTGACGAGACCAGTAATCTAACACCTGCCCTTGTTACGGGGTGCTCTATCCCACTTATATCAGAGTCGACTCTGACAGGTTTGAGATTATCCATTCTATAGGCCTGAATACAGGTTCATCTAAAATATTACTGTATCACATTATTCCTCAGCCGAAATTTAAGATTTCAATGAAGAATGGGTATTACGTGAAAAGTGATCTGAGGTTTGATTTTAATCTGGAATACTTTCAAATGGAAACGGTAAAACCAGAGACTTAGGCAAGGTTTTAGACGTTATACCGCTCGTAATAAGAAGAATAGAATAATTTGATTGCCGTTAAAGACGAACGGAGGAATTAACTGATTGAACGTTGAGTTCAATAACCCGTTAGGTTTGTTTGTGCTTTCATTAAAAATGTAAGCTGTAAAGATGTCTCTACTAATGAATTCCTTATTATGAGAAACAACTAAAATTAGAATTGCGTCGTTTGGATGTGATTATTTTGCATCGGTCTGAACCCATTCTCTTTTAAAAATTAAAACGTTCTTATCCGTTTTAACGAATACCCTTCCTCTTCTCCTAATTTACCGCAGAGCTGGCTAGGTATTGTTGAATGCTTTATAAATTTGCGTTTGATGGTGACGGGACGCATGCACCGTAGAGAGTGTGCGCCGACGCCTGGCGCCGCGACGACAGTAGCTGGCGATCTGCGGGCGCGCGCGAACCACGGCGTCAGTTTGCGGCGAAATGCGCGCCGTAGCGACGGCGCCTGAATCTCTGGCGAACAGTCAGGCGATTCGCCGTTGTAGTGGGGACAAAACATTTCGAACTTGCTGCCATCGCGGTAATGTAAACATTTCAGACAGATTATTGCTGCTTTTCACGATTATTAATCATTTTTTAACCTAGCCAATAACAAACGAAGAATAGTTTCCTTTAATGGTAATAGCGATTGTTGCAAAAGCGATTGAAATATTTTTTATATAAATTATTTTAAAAACTTCCAATAAATGAGTGTCTAATTTTTAATAACAACGAAATAAATAATTACGGATGACAGTTTCTTACATTTTATTTTAAAACTCACGTATAATATGCATCTTAACAAATATTAATACCAAAGTTGCAAAAAAAAATATTAAAACAACAAAAAATACTCAGTCATTTATTGGTTATAAACACCTTTTTATTATAAATTTCATGATATTTTTTTTAATCTAAATTACGCAGTTTTGAGCCACTTATTTTTATTTAATAAAGGCAAGGCAGATAATTACTCTTTCAACTGTATTTTTATGGAACGTACTAAGAATATAAAGCGTATTGTACGTCACGTTTACGTATCATTTTTATTTCCATCTAGCCACTGACCTAGGCGTAAGCCTGAGCCGTTGAGCTTGGACGTCATTTTCTAAGGCTGATCGTTAGAAAATTTCGAAATGAGAATGTTCCATTATTATGATTTCATAGTCTTACTTTTTTTTTTCCTTTGAAGTATACGTTTCAGGAAATGTCAAACCATTCGTATAAACGATTATGTCAATTTTTAGAAACATTATGTGTTAAATTGTTCAGAGAAACATCAGCTCAAATATTATTGTTGGTCACTAAGTAGGCAAAATTTCTGTCATACTAAAATAGCATATTGTAACTGTAGCAAGTTATGTACGAATTTAATAAATAAAATTTTATTAATGTCTTAGAGGGTTTGAATGTGGTTCTTGGAAAGGATAAAATAGTAGATTTAGTTCGTGAAATGTCTGTCTCAGGGTAAAAAATTACAATTGCAACGTTCCGACGCGACGCTGAAATGCGGGTTGAGTGGAAAATGATTTTGCGGGTACGCGTCTTCATTTCTTTAGACTTATAACGGGGTTGCAGAAGGATTTCGAGGGAGAATACCGCGACTGAAATTATTACACATGGCAGAATTTAAGATACTAACAAGTCAAATTATTAATTAAGGTCGTATAAGTTTCTGACGAAAGTTACGTTTCTTTGTTTGTTTGTTAAAATACATCAATTAATTACATTACACTATATTTAAACTTTTTAATTACTCTTTTTTTCTACTTAACTAGAATAGTGAGTTCTTGGGCTAATGTCGTAAATCAATGTTCGAGTTTTATTTCACTAGTGATTTATTATTTCACTTTCATATTACTTAAGAGACAATTACTGGGCACTACATTTGTCTTAATTCTCATAAATTAACATCTTTTCAGCTTACAGACTTTGAAAAGTTCATTCCATTCCTGTTATGGACACTGAATTTGAAAGAATTTAAGAATGAAACTTTTTTGCTTACAAACTATTGGTTTTCTTCGAGAAATGAGGAAAAATATTACGTTTGGTTATATTACTATTTCATAATATATCATGAATTAAATCCGGCATAAAAATTACTGGTTTACCGCACTGGGAAATAAAAGCGAATTGCACTGCCGGGAATTAAAAATTTCATAAAAAAGTAATTATAATTTGGAGCCGCGTTTATTAATGGACGTACGGTACTAGTGTTTACCAATATTCCTCCCGGGCGTTAATAAACGAAACTGAAACGTGAGTAATAAATCTCTTAAAACGGAAATATAAAAGCTGAAAATTAATTACCCCATATTGCGGTTGACTTTTTTTGTCTCTCAGATGAAAATCGATTTGTAATACACTGAACACTTTATGACAGCAAGTTTGTGATTACCTGCAAAGAGGAGACAAACGAAATATGCATTTTTTGTTACACAAAATTTCAAACGTTATTACAAATGGTAATCAGAACCTATTTCGGCTTTCAGATTCACAAAATTAGAACATATATGAATATGAAAGCTGACTGACTTTGACGCATAATATATGATTTATACGTTCGAGTTCTCTTCATGCTAATGGAAAATTGGTATATATGTATATGTGTGTGTAAATTAATCCTGAAACTTTCATTTTGATGAGAAAAAATTCACTGATGTTAAAATAAAATATTATTGTAGTACAGTAATGATAAAATTTCTGAATATTTTCATTTTAGTTAATTTTTTATTGCATTGAACTCCTGTAACGTGCAAATTACCTTGTATTAATACTGGTACTGAGTAAAATGTAACTTAACCGTCTGCTTTAGAGGCCGTCGAAATAAATATAATTCAGATTAAATATAAGGCAACATTTAAAGATAAAATATAATTAATGACATCTCACACGACTGTGCGAATATTGTAACAATACAGTCGTGTAAAGATATGTGTTGAATGGTTTCGTCGAGTATATTTTAAGACCTTTCGTGGTATTTTTTTTTCATCGTATTACTTATTAAATATAAGATTAAATAAAATAATAATAATGGGGAATAATTATTATCTTCATTTAAACGTACATCTAAAAGTGTCAGACCATCGTATGTTTGTTTACGCATGTATAAGATAAGTGTTATTAGTCTGAATATTTAATATCCTTTGGTCGTGTTAAAATTGTGTTTGGGTGTATTCGAAAACTGCGTGGACTGCGATAATTTTTGTGGACGGAGAAAAATGTCAGCGCCCAACTACGGAGGGGACGCTAAAAAGAAAGTTCTTTGTGATGTACGACGTCTTTGTTCCTAAAAGAACGCTTTCTAGGCTGTACCATGGGATTGGTAAAATTTCCCGTGAACCTTTCCCTCTGCGTCGGTGATACACAACACGTTCACGCTGTAATAGCAATAACATTTTTATTTTCGATATGTATTAATTAGTTTAGTTACCTTTTATTCGTCACGTTTTTCTCTGCATAGTTTGTACTGTATTATAGAACCAACGAGTAATTATTTATTTAATTTTGTTTAATGTCTTGTAATCTTCTGCGTCTTATGCGACATTAATTCAAATTTTTGATAATGTTTACAATTGATTAGAAAATTATGTAACACTTGCTTGTTATTGCAATGTATTGGTAATGATATTTTTAAATTTTTGAATAAGAGCCTATAATTTTCATGAAGTCTATTATTCCGCCTTAAAACTTTAAAGAGTCCCCTATTTCGTAGATTTATTTTCTCTTCAGTGCGTTCCTCTTATTATGTTCGTACTTTGTGCATTTAGATTGGGACGTTGCAGTGATTGCATATAAGTTGAGTTTTTTTCGATTAAATAAAGATGAGTTAACGTAGTGCAGCCAGTCCAAATTCGTCAGATGATTATTTGCTCTCTGCAATTTTGTTCGTCGTTATTGCGTAAAACCTATTGGTGGTTTAATATACGAATCCAATTATTAATTATATCTCGTTTTCGTTCCAGTTTTACTCCAAAGCTTCTTTAATGTGTTGCCAGACATCTTGGAAACTGTTGGATACGTGTTGGGGAGGATAGATTAGCATAATTACTTAAATTAATTGACTCAAAGTGTGCTTTCATTTGATTTTAAGGTCGGCTTTCAGAATAAGAACTCCACCATTGTTTTAGGCACAATTAATTATAATTATATTCAAAACGCAGTTTAGATCGCATCATGAATTACGTTTCAAGCTTATACGGAACGTAAATTTGTTCACTAATTTTGTACCACAATATGATGTGCAATTTAGTGAATTACGTTAAAGTAAGAACAAATGTTATGTATAACGAAATTAATATTTGCTTCTCCCTTTATCTTAAAATTCCGTGGCATGCGTTAGCGTGTTAAGCGTTGACTTTAGATTTAGACATCCATGTAATTATATATTTACTAAAAGTTGAACAAAATCATAAGCCAATATTTCCAATTCAACTTAAAGAATACTTCTTTATTGATTTTTTATGAGACAGTATCACACACGATTTGAGGCTTACCTTTATATGAAAATATAATCGGAAACGAATTTCGGATTAATCTATTTAACATTACGAATCATAACAATATAACCATGTACATGTATTCTACAGTATATCTGTGCTATACTTTATCGTAATTCAAAAGATTATTATTCGTATTTATTTACACGAGAGAAAAAACGTTAAAATATATTAAATATGATTTTTAAGAGACAATGTGGGGAATTAGATTAATCAACAATAAAAATTACTTGTATTGATATATATATATATATATATATATATATATATATATAAACCGTCCTCCGTATCAGGGTTTTCAATTGAAATCACAATATAGGAGTTATTAATAAAAATAGGCCATATAGACGCTCACTCCTTAATGAGAATCATTTACCAAAAAATTTAAAAATTACATCTAACGGTGTTTACGTATGAACCTCTTATCATTTATTTTAGCAAAGGTTTATTTCTATGTATTACATTTATGTTATTTTTATTTATCTTATCAATAATATAAAAATTCTAAGCGTTTTTCGTGCATGAAAAATTCAAAGAATTGATTTATAAGTGGTTGTTACTATAGTTTACATAAACAGGCTTAAAAATTATACAGAACTAACGGCATATAAACTGGACTGCATATTATATTGAATTATGACAAACCTTCATTACATAATATTTTCTCACGAATGAGGTCAGTTCTAAAAATTGGAATGCTTGCCTTTAATTTTTACATAATAATGCTATTATTAATTAATTTTTACTCTTTTTCAATAATTTCTTTGTTAATTGCTCCACGTGAAATGATCCAGAATAAGACTTTCATTAAAGCGTCAGATTTGATGGAATTTCGGAAAGAGTTTTATACCCTCCAGTTCCTCTTTAAGATCATCCTTGGCATCCAGCCATCCAAGGCTGATTAATGCTAATGTGTTGGAAATGCGGTTTAGTGATCTCGAACAAGTAAGGGAAGAAAGTTTGGCCATTCCATTAGAACCCAAATTATTGTTTTACAATCACTAAAAAAGTGAAGAAATGGAAAGGCGATTAGCAACGAAGTTTAAATGGAATCGAATGGAAGAATAGTGTGCTACGGTTCGTCGCAAAAGTAATCAGCGCGGAAGCATAAATTCAGTCAATGTTTTACTAACATTTTCGAACGTATAAAGCCGATGCCCCTACGTTTAGATTAATGGACAACATCAAGAAGGGTTTTACTGCGATTTTAGCCACGACATAGTTGAGTGACGTTCAATTTCCTGTCCAAGCTACTTCGACTTCACCATATAAATGTAACATATATATTCTGTGAATATTATTGTTTATATATTCAGAAATAAACTTTAGTGTATTACGTAATAAACATGGCCAGAAATTCAGTTTATTTACGGAATCGAAAACCTTTGAGGCCATAAATGTTTAACAGTGCTTAAAACCAGCATCATTGTGCATTCTTAATTATTCGAGTCCTTTGTGTTGTTATTTCTGCTATTACTATACTTAATTGTTTCTCAATATCATTATAAATTTTTCAATACGGGAACTTTTGAAATACGTAAAGCTTGTATTTCAGTAGGACGATGATAAAACATTCATTATTCTCTAGAATTTAATATGTCTACTAGAAGATTTCAGTGCAAATAATAACAAAATACAGACAGTACTGATATAACTATATTAAAATATGACACAATCACACGCAATTTGGTGAACTTCATCCGACGAGATGATAAATTTCTCATGAAAAAAGATAATATCAAGTTATAGTTATCAAATACATTTTGTTTGGGTTATTGTGATCAATTGAGCTTGTAATAAACTGTATCTGTATTTGGTCATAAATTAAACTAAAATTATGTGGTTTTATTACGAACTTTCTACAGAGAAATTAATTAAAGAAATTCACGATAGGGTTATTATTTTTGTTTTTGAGAATTTGTGTGGTGAACTATCTCACGCAAACTTTCATTAATATATTTAATCTTACGTATTTTAGTCAAATTTAATATTATTTACCAAATAAATTCTTTATATTGCAAAGCTTGCTACACCAGCCAAACGAAATAATAATTAAATTCTCGTATTAATTAAGATAAAATTAATTTCGAAATGCATCCTTCTAAATTATTAAGCAAGGAAGGAAATCTACTTATTTCAGTAACCCCAAATTTGATTGGCAAAATGATAAAATATTAGGTAATGAATATAGTCATTATTTTAGATGTATAAATTGAAACTTTAGACAAAGTATCCAACAATGCGGTTTTTCATGTAGAAATGATATTAAAAATTTCACGAAAATTTATGAATTCTTGTTATTGCGTTCTATTTTTACCAATAATTAATTTCTATTTTCAATTTTTAAACGTCACCAAAACGCAAAACATCTGTGCATCATTTAGGCTGAATGTTTTTTGCAATGTGCATGCATTTATTTGTTTATATTTAATTAAATAAATTATATAATTTATGTTCATTACTTTTTGTATAGTTGTTTTTCAAATATTATGTCCTATAATACTGTATTGTAGTATAGTTAGAGCAATACGGCCTGTCATACATGTGTCGTAATTTTTGTTAGAAAATTGATTTCGTGCTAATTTGGCTGTTGTTTTCATTTAATATGTCTATTAATTTGGCGATGAACATATGTTATTTTAATTAAAATTTCACCAAAATAAAATACTGATTTCTTTATGTCTTCATATTTTCTGAATAAATTTCTTGTATGCATCTAATTGTAGTATTTAGACAGATTATTCTATAAGTTTATATAAGCTTGTTTACAGTTCCAAAGTATACGAGAGCAACCAATTACAACTCAAATTATGAAAGGGAATTAAAAAAGTAGGATAGAAAAATCACTACAGGACCGAGAATCGAACACAGAAATATCTGGAATGCGTTTTCTCAAACCAATGAACTAACCTCGTGACCTCGGTGTCGCCTTATTACTGATTATTATTACCTTTTACTGAAGTATAATGACAAAAGAAGGTTTAAATATATTAAAAAATCATATTGTTCGTGTATAAACATTTTATTTATTTTTTCATTTTAGTTATAGCCGCATCAACAAAATGTTAATGTTGCTTGCTTTATCCGAATTTTTATTCTCGGTTGGAATTAATTATATTTATTTTGTTTTCTGTGTTTCTTTTATTTGGTATTTAATGTTTTAAAATCGATATATGATTTCAATACGATTTTAACATGCATGAGTTGTCTTCCAAAGCGTTAATACAATGAAAAAGGCTCCATTAATTATGCGTGTTCATTAATTTTTTTAAACTGGCTTCCAATTAATATTCATAACTTTTTCAACCGTATTACAATACAACTGACGCTTGTGAGTTTGCTTTATTTCACAGGTTTACTACGTTAATCATTTTGTTGAGTGACAGTATTCATTTTGTCACAAAGAATGTAACACTTATAAGGCAGTGCAAATTCGTTCTTAAGATACGTATCTGTCCAATTTATTTACAAAATCTCAGATTTATTATTCAGAAGCTACTAATGACTCGAGTACTCGCCTCTCCACCTGTTGATCCGAATGAGACATTTTACTTCACTTCCGCTTCATTCAATTCCCCTTTATTTAACTGATGTTTAAAATGTCTTATAATATAATTGCTAAATAATATATTCCATGAGTAAGTTGTAGGAAATTTGTGGTTTTAAGGGCAAACGTTTCAAATAAATTTTCCATGATCTGCCAGTGATATTTAACCTTCTCATTACTAATTTTGCGTGTTTCATTAAAAATACTGAAAAAATATCCCCTTTGATGTAATTTGTTAACGGCTGGCAGAAAATTAATCGTGAATACTTTTCGTTAACGCCAGATACACATAAAACCCCATAATTATATATATATATATATATATATTTAAATTCCTGTGAATACTTTCAAAGCTTATCAAGTCAAACGAGCGAATCAAACAGTTTTCAAAATCAAATACTCGTCCTCTGCAAACATTGCATGTGTTGGTTTTCTCTGACGTTTGTAGTTAGTATTAATTTTGTTTCGAGAAAAAAAAATTTTTTTATCAAGAAATTTAAACCAAACACTCGAATGTCAATGTCTACAATTTCATTCAGAATACAGATGAAAGTTAAATAAAAAAAAACGTAAATTGTGGTTTAATGAATAAATCGAATATAAATAATAAGTTAAAAGTCTCAACCAGAGAGTTTGTTGCACTCATAGTTCAGTGATTGTTACGGAATTTTATTCTTCCTATTATGATAAAACCTGCTGTTATATTCTTCATTTTGTATGGATTTGTGAAAATATGGTACGCGATAACGATTTAAGGATAAGTAATGAAACATGAAAATTTACATTTATATTAATTTTCCTCTAAAGTTTATTTTACTGATGAATAACAATAACACACGCTGAATTTGCAAAATCAATTGTAGTTCATACTATATTTTGAAATGTCGATAGATATTATAACTTCATCGATCGGAATATTAAAACTTTTTATGTTAAATCACATTTTTATCCACCTTAAGTTTAATAACATAAACGGAAACTATAGTCATCAATAATGTTGGATTTTATTTCAGGTTGGAAATTGTTTCTTATAATGAAGCTATAATTCGTTTTTAAAAAAAGATAAAATTAATTACATAAACCAAAGAGAAATTTGAAATATTTTGAACAAATCTGTATTGTTATGTGATTAGGACCGCTTTAGGTATTTAAATGAATTATATGGCACGGAGTTCATTTTCAAAGGTGAATTAATGTATTTAATAAAAACATTATGTATTGGCTCCATTTATGTAAGAATTAAATCAATGAACAAAATTGAACGACTGGCTTTTGTAGCTTGTCTGCAAAGGTTTTCCATCAGTTTCAAATTAATCAAAACTACCAAATAATTTTTAAGATTTTACTTTTGATACCAGGAGCTTTTGGCAAAAATTAACACAGCCAACTATACAGAACAAAAATTATAATTTTTAAAGAACTCATTTACAATTTCTATATATTTCTCTGTCTCTCTCTCTTTCCACACACACACACACACACACACATATATATATATATATATATATATATATATATATATATATAATGTAACATTTGGCTCCATCGCTCGGTCGTTCGCCTGCAAAGGCAGCTCAGTTCGCCGAATAATAAGTTCTTGAAATTCTTTTTACGGGATGCCAGGTAATTTTACAAAAGAAAATCACAAAAGAGCTCATTTTAAAAAATGTCCATTTTTTTCAAGCAATAATATTAACAAAATCCTTCAGGGCGTGGTCGTACATATATTTATAACAACTTCTCTCCACCGCGCCTTGCCATGAACTATCAAACTACAGAACAGTAATTAAGGGTGGCGTCTCAATAGCTTTGTTTGGCTAGCGTATTCGAGACCCAGCACAGACACATACTGTCACGGCTTTCCTTAAAAATAATTAACATTGCCATGTTTTATTTCATGGTTTAATAATAAATGGGGCAATGCAGTATATTTTTAGTACTGATCTACTCATTTTTTATTATAACCCTTGTACCAGCACGTTCAATATAGTTTTTATGACAACCTTTACAACAATTTTATGATAAAAATTCTTTTGGTCGTTAATAGGAATTTATTTTTTAATTTTTGTTTTGTAGTTCTGACTTACATTATTAGTTTCAAACAGAAATTTAAAGACAGTAATCCAATTTTTGCTAATTTAGATAATTCATGAGACCCTTTGGGAACAAAATAGATCAAGATCAGGTATAAATAATAAAAAATTTACATCTATTGATCAAAGAATAGACATCTTCTGATAAATGAAAATGTCAGTGTAAGAAACTTACATGACATATGAAAGGCTTCTAAAAAAATTTATGATTTCTCATTTTGGAATGTTACATATTTATCTGTTTTACGTTTTTGTTTATTTCTCTTTGTATAATGAAGATTGTCAGATAAGTTTCATCAATGCTTAGACTTGAAAGTAAGAAAATATGAGTATACCTTAAACTTATAGAGTAATGATAAAATCAAGCAGGAAAGATAATTCGATGTGACAATACTTTCTAAAAAGTTCATGCAAACAATAAAATGATTTTTTTTTCGTATAAAAGAAGCAGAAATTGATCTATATTTTATTTATGGTCTTTATTTCTTTCTACTGAGTTAATTGTTTGAGTTGTAACCAGCTCAAGATTAAGTCTGAATGTCCCAGTGATATGTTTGTTGGTTCTACACTCATGAATCGTTTTTGTTGTCACGAAGCTTGTATTCGCTCGATCGCGCAACATAGGTCAGCTTTTTTTCTCCCTCTCCTCTCCAAGGGCTACGTATCTCAGCGAGACAAATTTTCCTTTCATCCTGTATTTGCCGCGGGATATTTTTTTAACTCTAAAACGTTCAGCCGCGCAGTCACGCAAGAAATCGCCTTTGTATCGAGACCGATATTGAGATTTATATGTATATATATGTTACAGTGAGAAATATTTCAGAGAGATGTAAAACATCACAGGTTCTGTTTCCGTAACAACTAATTAACACATCAATTAAAAAAAACTTCAATATGAAACCTTTTCGGGTCATTCCAATTTCTGGCCGTTGCTTGGATCGTGTAGATCTGATAATTAATAATTATGCATTTGTTTCTTATTGTAATTAATCGTTACACTGAATCCGTTTTTAATAATTAATGCATCAAAGATTATCAAATATATTGAAAGAAATTTTTAAAAACTCATTATTTAACTACAAAATAAAATAATATTATTTTATTAAGATTTATAAAGAAGACAAATAAAGATTTAAAAACTCCAAGAGGGAAGGGAACAGTACAATATTTAAAAACAATAAAAGAAAATATATAAAAAATTGCTATAATAAACAAATAATTTAACTTTTTTCTAATCACAATTTTCTGCAAAAAAAAATTCTCGCAACAATTCAACTAAAAGCAAAATCACCGCAGTTCTTCTTTCCATTCTCGTTGAAAATTGTGATTAATAAATAGGATTAGTATAATGATATTGTTTCATCACTTATTTAATGATTTAATGTCTAACATTATATCTAGTTGATAATTCATTGCTCGTTACTTACAATATTTAGAAAATAAAATTCTATGGATTATTTTGAATAATATTGCAACCAGCTTTCTCTCTTTGGAGATAACTGTTATACAATTCAATTGTTTCAGCTACAATATCCTTTTTCAGTTAAGTAATCTCATGGTTTCGTAAATAAAAATTTGATAATAATGCTAAAATATTTGGGTGCTCCGTCTATTTGCTTATATTTGCCCTGAAAATGAATTAAATCGGCAATAATCAGATTGTTAATGTGTGATTTAGTGGGCAGACACCGACCTGTACCGTTTTGGGGCAAGCTTCAAATTAACCACGATGATGACTGATGGCACATTAACCGAGTCAAGATTATTGCCATTTTATTAAATAAGTCCGGCACCGGATGCAGTAATAGAGTGAAAAATATTTGAGTTTAAATTCTCCTGCTAGCCTGAAGTCCGTCCAAAATGTGCGCAATACATTATTATATAAATAAAAATGGAGCTAAAACCTCAAATATCTATATAAAATATAAGAAATCATAATTATATATATATAATTATAATGTTAATTATTATATATATTAATTGGGTGGCGAAAATGATATGACTGCGAAAGTAACGCTTTGAGACAACTATTAGACATTAACTCGGAAAACAAAGAAAATATGTGCGATTGTAATTTCAGAATTAACCTCACACGTGAACTGAAACTTTGCTATTTGCATTTGATTCACTTTATTTCTGTCCAGCGTGCGTACTCAAACTCCAAAAACATAATAAATACTTTCTCTAGTTGTATCATCTCATTGTACAATTAGCGGAAGGTCACAAAACTTAACGGAATGCTTCGTTTTGAAGAGAGATCTTTTATAACCTGAAAGCGGGAAAAGAAGGAACCTGAATCATTGAATCATGGCAATCATGTGAAAGATATAGGAAAGCGTGCCTAACAAACATAAAAGCAAATAACATATATTCATTTTTATTTGTGTAGATAGAAGATGAAAACCAAAATTTAAAGTAAAACGGAGTTTATAATAGACAACATAGTTGAACCTCGTTAATATTGCTGACTTATATTACTTTTTATTTCATGCGAACAATTAATTATAATTTGATTGCAGAAAGAGTCCAAACCCAATCTGTTGTAGCTTTACTTAACATGACTGACACTACGTTTTGAGCGTCATCACTTGAACGCTCCTCGGCGATTAACGACATCAACGTCGCACCTCTCGACGCCACACCAATCATCATTAATTTATCCACTTTTCACAGTGTTGTGCATTATTATCTACAATTCTATTACAGGCAGTGGTTTTACAATCACTTTATAACATTCCTGTAGTCTTCTCCATCCTCAAATATCACCTCCAGAGTTTCTCAAAGGTCCCAAAATAGATCCTAACAACTTTCTCGGCCTCTCACAAATCGCCAAACTCACGCTACTTAACATTTTCTAGGGTGTAGATTTGTTACGTCACTTAGAAATATAGTTTTTTCCTTTTCCACTTACAAGTTCTTAAATTTTTCTTTACCTGACAATACAATCGAAATAAAGTGAATAATAAGTTAAAACATATTAATAAATTGGTAGTTCCGTAATCTTGTTAAACTAAAAATTAATATTCAAAGCCAGATACAACTTAAAGAGGGTATAAATATGTACAGAAACATATGTGATGAAGTAAAATTAAGATACTTTAACAAATATCATTGGTAACTAGGTAAC
This sequence comes from Eucriotettix oculatus, assembly GCA_034510155.1. Classification (NCBI taxonomy): domain Eukaryota; kingdom Metazoa; phylum Arthropoda; class Insecta; order Orthoptera; family Tetrigidae; genus Eucriotettix; species Eucriotettix oculatus. Next base: position 33,551,270 of record CM067378.1, on the reverse strand, counting down.
CCCGCGACTTATTTCACGCCGAAATAGTTCTTTTTACTTTGCCCTAAAAACAAAAAAACAAGTACAGGATTTTTATAAAGTTGAATTCATTGAAGGCATAAAAGGTACGGTATCATCAATTTATGACCGCATCAAGGCTTGTAACTCGAAGTTTCGGAGACAATAAAAATGAGCCATTCGCGCGGAAATTCAATGGAAATTAATATTTATATAAATATCTTCTGAATTCTTCAAGATTCCGAAATGAAACATACACGAAAATTTAAGTTAAAAATCCTGTTTCAATCCCTGAAATTTTCATTGAAATCCATAAAGCCGTACCGAAGCATAACCAGATCAAAAGCATAGGCTACCCTCATTCCATTTCGATGCCTATTCGAGACAAACATACGGACAGAGACATACAGATAGAAGACACTCCAAGAGCTCAACTAAAAGCAAAACCACCACAGTGATTCTTTTCTTTCTCGTTGAAAATTGTGATTAATAATTATTTATTGGTAATATTTTTGATTACTAAAACAGTCGTATAATTAAAAATTAATTTACGCGATTTACAACTATGGAGATGAAAGGAATCTTGCTGACATTTAAAGCTGGCAATTTATTGAATATTTAAAAATTAACTTGTATACTATTACTTATAATAACGTACTTATAATATAGAATTTTAATAATTAGTTAAGCAAAATTAACTATTAGGGTTATATTTGTCTGATGTGGTATTGTTGTTCTTTATTCTAATTTTAGAGTAGATGAGGTATAAATTATTTCATACAGAAAAAGCTAAATAAAGCAACCATGTACGTCTGTCAGTTTCATATCGGTTTCTGGGCCATTCAAGCAGTTACTCTGTAACTATGACTATTGATTACACGGAGACTGTCTTAACATTGTGGCTTAGGTTTTGGCCAGTGATCTCTAGAGTTAAAAAAATAGCAAATTTTTCCATCGCCTTGAATTAAGTAACGGTAAGCTAATAACAATTTTTGAGAAAGAGGTAATTGTTTCATTAAGGCACTTTGAATGTTAACACATACAACCAACCGGAGACAGAGAGAAGTGGCTGGTTTTGTTCTAAGCTGAAAGCTTTCTGCAGTATCTTCACATCTCCGAGCCCAATGTTACTTAAATTAAACCCGGGCTCTACAAACTTAAAGCAAACTCGTTGCTTAGTTCATGACGTGAATTCAGAGAAGACATTTCCTAACTCTCAATAATTCTCAATAATCCTCTAGCGGAAAATACAGTTTCCATATTTTTACAGTAATAGCCCTGTTTACTTAACAGAATCTTCGGAAAAACTCAATAAACTTTAGTTACCAGTTTTCAGTTTTAGATCTAATAGTTTCCTTCATTTCAAGAATATAACAGCAGAGGGTTATGTACTCGTGAATAACGAACAAACTACTAAAAGGGCAGATACCAAACTTCCACTGTTTAAGAAAATTTGAAGACTTTTCTGCGTGACTTTATTTATTAATTTCCTGCGTGTATTTATTCGTAATTCTTTTCCTACTAAATTGCGTGTCCGATTTGTATGAAATTTTGTTGTTGTATTTTTACTTTTAATAGATGCTTTGCATTTCTCACATAAAGAAACATATAGTTCAAAATTCAAAATGGACGGGTATTTAAACGGAAATAACCAAGAAGAGCAGCAGATAATAGTCGGTGCCCGGCCAGCGGGCAGGGGTACCATCCTTCTTTAGCCTCCCGTTCCAATAAACCTTTCCTTTCTCTCTTTACTTTTTAAAAAGTCGTACATAATTTTGTTGCGGTGCTACATCAATGAAGCTTATATTTTATATTCATTCTTTTAACCATAACAAGAAAATATTTGTCCCACTCTTCTGCTATGCGCTGTCCATAAGTTAGTAGAGGTCCACAAATTAATTAATTTTTATAAAAGTAAGAAGCACAGATCGTTTAAACTTTGCGGATGGATTTGGTAGGGTTTTAACTGTCTTCTATTATAGTTTCAGAGTTTAAGACCATTTAAAGGAATAGTTTATTAACCATGAGATGTCAGTAAGATAGTTGAATTCTGATTGTTGTATTTTTCTGTTTATTCGGGACTACTTTCGTCAAAATAGTAAAGCCCTAACTTTGAAGCTTCACTGTGCTTATTCGAATTGACCTACGTTATTGTAAAAGATCCCATTTTACGCATAACTTAATGCCATTTTATGATATCTAAACGAAAAAGTTTTTAAATCATTTTATACATGCGTTTTGGAGAAAAACGTAAAAAGTTAGGGATATTTGTTTTTCAGTGATATAGCTCAACTTTGACAACTCATAGTTTTCAAACTATTGCTTCAAATGGTCTGAAACTATACAACTATAACAGAAGTTCATAATATAACTATAACCCACAGTCAGCCACCTTCAACTCCATGAAAATAAATCCCTTCTTAAATAGAAGGGAGCAAATAGTTATCACAAAGGTACGTATTGATCACTCCAAAATCACCCACCTTTACCTAATCACAAAAGATACACCACCCTTCCGTTCCCAATGCAACACCATAACCACAATAAAATATATCATATATGTGAATGCAGCTGATTCCAGCAGGAAAGAGACCAAACATTTGGAAGCCTGGACGAAATGGACTACTCCCCGAGATATCACAAAGATGTAGTTAAATTTTTTAAAATGATAAATTTATGTAATGTAATTTAATATAAAACCTTTAATGTACCTGTTACTGTTGATGCGATTTTAAATAAACTCAATTAAAAATTAGCAATCAGTTCTTTTGTCGGATCACACACATCGCCGCCGGCTACGCATACTAAGGGACTGATTAATTAAAATTCACTTATTTGCACAGTAAAATTAAAGCAGCGTTTCCTTTATCACACATTACATTATTCAAAGTATTGAGCAAGGTATTTATAGGAAGCTTAAGCTTAATATTTAATTAAATAGAGGTATCAAACTATATATATATATATATATATATATTTGAATGAAGAGAATGCATAATGATTCAGAAAATAATCATATTTTCTCTTGGTATGCTACAACGCTCACAAAATGTGGACTTTTAGTAAATGGATGTCAGCTTCAGTGTGTAATGAAATAAATTATGAGAAGAATAAATGGGATTCCATTGACATTGCGATGTTATTGTGAAAGTAATTTATTAAAATGTTTTGAATGTATGAACGTGGTCGTTGTAATAAAATTACTTGCATGGAAAGTGTATTCGAGAGTTATTATAGCGTAAAAGGATTATAAATGTTAACATTGGAATATTTTCCACTTTAAGTATTAATTAATGAAATATTGTAATATGGACATTTTAACGTCACAACGTCAAATAACCTACAAAGCAATCAATTAAATATTTTAAATTTTTGTTTACAATTTTCGAGACTCCCAAGAAATAAGTTGCTAACGTGATTAGGACAGCTTCAAGAGGATTATTTATGTTGGGAATAGAAAACAAACGAGTTAATAATACGAAAATTTATGTAGTATTTAACCATGGTAATTTACGTTTCAAGTAATCATATATTGCTATTATTTTAGCTTATATGTAAAGATTGAAATATCGCAATTAAAGTAACATGTCTGAAAAGCATAATGTGCTCTGGAATGAGTTTTTTACCCTCGCTGAAGATAAATATTTAATATTTTCTCGCTGACGCGCGAGCTGTTGAATATGTTCCACATTCGTTGTTAAGCATCCCCTAGTGGGTAATAAATTATGGTCTAATCTGAAGTATACACGGTGAAGGTATATTCAGCAGTCACAATGGGTGGTATGGAAGTGAAGTGACTGGTTTTTTCTGTGATGTGATCTCATAATTTGCCATTCCCAGTGTAGAAAATTATTGAATTCAGTTAATTTGTAAGTACAGATAGTCCCTTGCTGCAGGTTTCAGAGATTAGAAATACCGATTTAAAACACTGGTAAGGAAAACGAAGATCAGTGTTATGAAACCAAAATCAAATTTCGAAAGTATATTGAGGAATTTAGGAGAGATATAAATCCGTATTTTATTGGTAATTTAAAACCATAACTTCTCACAAAAAAATATTATCGGGATTAAGCGCTTCTTCTTCCAACAATCTTTAGCATTATAAACACCAACATAATTGTTCCTATAATTATTTGATGAAGTCATGGAAGATATTTCAGGTTTGCAATCGTACCATGTACCATCTGGATGAAAAATAAGTTTGAAGAAAGAATTAATTTGAAATTTCAGGCTTCACTAGTGGAAAAAGTAGCATGCATCACATCAGTTGTCAGTCATTAAACAGTATGGGACGAGACAGTACAGGGTGGCAGAATACACGATTGAAGTTTACCCTGAATTGTTGATAATTTACGGCGAAGCTGGGCGTAATGGTCGAGCTGCACAACGCATGTATCACGAACGTTTTCCGCATCGCCTCACTCCATCAAGTGCCATTTTGCCAGAATACAACAACGGCCGTGAGAAACAAGTACCTTTGAATATTCTAAAATAATTTCAGTAATGACGGGAAAACGTTTCAAATGTACACTTTATATAAGATACCAATGTTTCCCGTGATTCGGTAGTCAAAGTTCTTTTCTTTCCAGTTAGTATATTTACGGTCATGGATTCGTCATAAAAACTTTATCTAAGTCCCCTGTACAACCCCCGGATGTCCATAATTATAGCGCACATCTCTTTATTTAGGTTAATTTTTTTTGTATATCTTAATAATGTTGAATATCCGCCAGCGATTAGTTAATTATTATATTTTCAATTTAAAAATTTTATATTAGGAATATTTGTGTGGCTGAAATAAGCATGGGAAGACACAGGTAGAATTCTAGGAGGGATCTTCCGGGCGAAACATAGCGACCCCATCTGAAACGAACCAGAAAACGTATAACAGATTTTGTTGGGGGGGGGGGATGTTGAGCCAGGTCCCCGCCAATCAGGGGAGCCGTAGTAGTATAAAAGAGAGAGGGGATTGGAAGTGGCAGAAATTTTGGGAAAGGAGACAAATTATTCTATTCTTTGTTAGTGCTTCGGAGAGACCGAATGGAGAAAGAGCTCGGCGGAAGAACAGCAGGAACCACGTGGAGCCTGATTCGAGTGTTGTTTCAATTCCTTGTGTAGCAGTCACGGTAAGCCACCGAAAGGTTCTAGCCTAGAGTTAATGTCATATTAAGTTTTTTGCCTTTTCATATCTCATGCGAGTTGCCACCGTAAACACGGTAACTTTGAGAAAAGGGGTTTCATGGAGAGCAAACGGCAAATTAGGTTTCAACGTTAAATATATTTCTTTTGTAAATAGTTTTGTGTTTCTCTTTTAATTTTAATATTTTTTTGCAATAAATGTAAATTGTTATATTGTTTTCTTTAATTAAAACCATGTGGTGTGCTATATAATAGTAAATCTGAAACAACATGTATATTTCATCCCCATTATCAATTTAGTATAGAAAGTATTAATAATAATAGATGCAAGAATAATTGATTTTGCGAAAGCGTTCGATGTCGTGCCGCATGATTTACTAATTAAAAAATTGGACGAAACAGGCATCGACAAACGAGTTGTACGATGGGTTCAAGAGTTTCTTAGAGAGAGGACGCAGAGAGTAAGAATAGGCCGACAATTGTCGGAATTGGGTCATGTTACGTCAGGTGTACCCCAGGGCTCCGTAATTGGTCCCTTACTATTTCTAATATTTATTAATGACTTGCCGCTGAACAAAAAATCAAACTTCAGGCTTTTTGCTGACGATTGCATTGTTAGCAGGAAATAAATAGTATAGACGGTGAAGCAAATTTGCAAAAATATTTAAATACACTACATAGTTGGTTAAAAAGTAACAAAATGAAAATAAATGGGAATAAAAGTAAATCAATATCGTTTTCTAGATCGCGATCTGAAACCCGATTACAATATAGGTGGGGAAGAGGTACCGCAGGAAAACAAGTGCAAATATTTAGGAATTTATTTGAGGTCAAATTGGGGCGGGGGGCTCACGTAAATCACATAACACGAAAAGCGTTGAGATCTCTTCACTTTGTTAATAGAACATTAAAGAAAGGGAGAGGACAATCAAAGGAACTGGCGTACAAAATGCTAGTGCCTTCGACTATGGAGTATGGAGTATATGGGATCCATATAGGAAAACCCATTTGGATGCGTTGGAGAAAGTCCAGAGAAAAGCAGCAAAATTTATAGTACGGGGACCAGGCAGGCCGAGGACGCGAAAAAGTGAATGCTTTGGATTGGAAATCGTTAGAAAGAAGGGAGGAAAAATGACAGACTTGTTGCCCTTTTCGAATCTTACGTTGGTGATGAAGCGTGGGGAGAAATACGCGATAAATTAAAGAAGCCAACATATATAGGTAGGGGGGATCACCAATTTAAAATTAGAACAAGACCGCAGAAAACAGACATAGATAAATATTCGTTTTTAAATAGAACCATAAAAGATTGGAATGCTACCTGCAGCGCCGTTCGACGTAAAACCTCATAGTATCAGGTCATTTCGGGAGAAGATTAAAAGACTCATAAATTCGGGGACAGAAGTTGATCGTAAAAGATTTTTTCACTTTTTTTATAGGCAATAGTTTTTTGTCTCTTTTAGTACTTAATGTATTTTTTTAAAACTGTTGTAACTGCCACCGGACGTATGTCCCATTGTAGTTTTAATAAATGCATACATGAGCTCCAACTTATCTTAACCATGACTACACTGCCTGACAGTTTAGGAAGTGAAGTACTCGGTAAGGGAGGAGAAAATTAAATAAAACTTCGCGTATTGAGAGCGTTTGGGCTGTTAGTGCAATAATTACAGTATCGTGTCAAATTGACAAAGAACTTGACAGTATGAGCCCACTTATTACTATAACGTTGCACCCTATCTGGCCTGTATGGAAACCCTCATTAGATTGTGCAGGGCGTCATTAAGCCACTGGATCATCTCCTGAGAGCCAACTAGCCCACAACTATTGCTACTGGTGCTTGATCTTCCAGACATTGGCACTGGAGCGGATTAACGTCGTTCTGGTCTCACACATGCTTTCTGACCACGGGAGTGCCTGCACATCACACATGTGTGGAAAGCGGCCACAATGTACTGTACCCTAGCACAGTGGTAACAATTGCGGACGCATGGTCTCTCGTTGCGTCAGTTCCTTGACCATCTGGACTCGTGCAGAACCACGACGCTATTCATCAGCAGTCCATTATTTCTCGTTCACCATCGTCAACGAGTAGTATGACGGCGACCGAAGTCTGGAAAGATTTTTTTTTCGGTCTGCAGTTAACAAGAGAAAATATCTTCAATTCGCGCAAGATCACAAACACTAGCTAGTCGTGTATTGGAAAAAAGTACTGAGTATTAAAGTGGACTACCATTACAGCTCGTGCAGGTAGTGTATGGGGAATATTTTACTGTCATGATTTCAAGGTATTTTATTCGTGCTGAACTACGTTCGAATAATACAGCTTACACAAGTATCGTTGGTTATTACGTTCATCCTCTCACACTAAATGGGTATTTGGTTTACGAAGAATGTAGGGAATAGAGAAGCAATATTGACTTTGCGAGTAATTTTAGAAGACAGAATAATAATAATAATAATCCGGCCTTCGTTCATGGAATTTGTATTTAGAAAAAGCGCTTGATAACGTGAACTGGAACACACTATTAAGGATTTTGACTACAAAAGGCAGTCAGCTGTAATTAGAATAGAAGACAAAGAAAGGAGTAGGCCAAGGATGCATACTGCCCAAACTGTTTAACGCACATGTAGAACAGGCGATGAAGCAAGTTGAAAATGAAAATGGAAAGGAGTAATACTGCAAGGAGAGGAAATACAAACCCTACGCTTTGCCGATGGTATTGTAGTATTAGGGGAGTCAGAACAAGACTTGGAAACCATAATAAATGGAATGAACGGGGTCCTGGAGAAAGAGTTCAATATGAGGATTAATAGAGGGAAAAACAAGGTAATGGAGTGTAGTATGGGAAACAGTGGAGTAACAAAGGTTGTTAGATTGGGAAGGGATATTTTGACGGTAGTTAAAAAATTGTACTACTTGAAAAGCGGAATAACTAGGGATTGTAGAAGTATAGTAGACAAAAAGAGTACTATAGCACAGGCAAGGAAGGCTTTCGCAGAAAAGAGGAATTTACTTACGGGTAATATAACTGTGAATATTAGTAAATCTTTGCTAAAATGGTCGTATATAGCGTGGCGTTATATTGGTGCGAAACGTGAACGATAGGAGCTGAGGAAAGGAAAAGAAAAAAGCCTTTGAAATGTGGTGCTGAAAATCAGATGGGTGGATAGAATCACTAACGAGGAAGTTGTTAACAGAATACGAGAAGAGCGAACAATATGGAGTACGTTTACCAAGAGATGGGACAGATTAATAGACCACTTTTTGAGATATAAGGGTCTTGTAAAATTAGCATTAGAGGGAAGCGTGTGGAGTAAGAACAGAAGATGCAGTAGTTTTGGAGGATGTAGCATGTGCTAGTTATGCGGAAATGAAAAAGCTTGCGCAAGGTATGTTAGCAAGATGGCTGTATTAGGCCAGTCTTAGGACTGTAAACGACAAAAAAAGATACTTCCAACACGAATATTCGCCTCGATGCTCGTGCTGTTTAGGACTGTTTTCCTCAACATGTGGGACACTTAAAATGGGATAGGTGGTTGCTACATTTACAAGATGTCAATCCAACTAGGCATTTGTGGCAAGAAAGTGTTAGATCCATCCGGTTTCTCAATCCAGAGGGTCAGTGGTATTCATGGTATCAGATTTCTCGCATCGAGTTTCAACAATTCGTTGATGCATTGCAGTAATGAAGTGATGAAGGGGTGATTGTAATAATATGTCCAGTCAGTGCATATATACCCGGAAACACTTGATTCGGAAATTCACCAGAAGGTCCATGATCAACTGTTGACAATACAAGTAAAACTGAACAATATATGTTAATAAACATGTGTCCTCAATATCCGTAATTCATTTCCGGAACGCAGTAAATTTTACGCAATCATTTTAGGACTGCTGATGCCATTTCCTTTATGAACAGGCAGCTTTACATTTGCCAAAACCAGAGCCTTAGAGAAATGCGATCTTCACACCTTAGCACGCGAATCTCATTTCACTGCTTTCTGTGGTAGAGACCTCAAGGCTTTGAGCAACTGACGCTTAATATGGTTTCTGAACAACGCTCGGAAGTCGGATTAGGGTAAGATGCTTTTGATTCAGAGAGATCCGTTTCAACTAAAATAAGATGCGATAAATTTTATCTCCAACCGTATGCCACTAAAAATGAACGCAAAACCGCTTCTTACCTGTTATATACAAATTATTTAAAATTAAGCAGTAAATTAATGGTAAGATGATATCTGGTTATGTTTAAACAATAGTTTCAACAAAATATTAATTATACGAAGAAAAGCAATTTATGTGAAAAGAAAATTTGATTCAATATAAAAATTAAACAATCGGTAAATAAAATTTTAAAATTTATGAAATTATATCATTTACTTTTTTCTAATTTATGAATGAAATTATTACAGGAAAGAACGTCGATATACCTGTAACATGCCATAATAGCAGATAGATTATAATACAAAAATATAAACAAGTACATCACAGGTGTGATAGGTTACAACATTATCACAGAATGTTTAATTTTAGGAGTAACTCGTAAAGTACTCTTCTAAATTTGAATATTACTTTCAGTTAGTTTACATTTCTTTTTGGGTCATGGGCTATATGAAAATAATCCACATCGTGATTGGCAACTCCCCTTTAATAGCGTAATTTTAAAATTTGTTAAATCTAGTGAAAATCTATTTTTTGATTAACGCAGAGAGCCACAAATATGAAACTAAAAATTAAATATTATCAAAAAAGCTAATAAGTCAGAACTCGTTTATATTATTCAACAGATTAGATATAACGTTACATCCAAAATTTCGGGTAAAAAAATACCCAAACAAATTTTTACTTGGAGAAAGAGGACACACCTATATTCGAGAAACACGAGCAAGTGTTTTACAAAACATTGTGTTTACAAATATTGAAAGTCATGCATTATTGCTACTTCTTATTTTTATTTTTAATTCTTATAAATGTCAGATAATATTGAGTATTGAAACTAGATAACGCTTGTGACACAAAAGGGGCAAAATGTGATTAATATTTGTCAATACAGGACTTGTTTTCTTGGAGGATGTTAATTAACACGCTACCACCAGACTTAAAACAATAATTATATTTTAATGTTTATTAATATATATATAGAATACGGAAAATCATATTGTCAAGATATAAGGGATTATAATATTAAATACGAGAGTCACTGCAAAAGTAATGCAGAGCATTTATTTGAATATAATTTTTAGTGTACAGTTTTCTTGTTTTTACATTACGTATATATATTTCTTAGGAACAACATTTCATTATTACAAATAATTTTGGACCAGCACTTTTGATTCACTCTTTGGTAGTATTCCACTTCACCCAATCCATCCTGGAATGATGCGTTTGTCAATGAATTAATGCTGTTTCTTTCTGAATATTGCCACGAGTTAATGCAGTCCGGGCCTGCCACTGCGAGGAGTATCCCGAATATTGGCCTTCCTTCTTTCACCGCGTAATCTGTAATGCGATCGACAGCCGCATTTCCATACATCTTTATCAATCTCTTATGGGTATGTAACACTATGTATTTCTTACATAATATGACATCTATAACAGCACGTTGCTTTTGATTAATTTCAATTACAGTAGTGATCCTTAACACTGTAACGGGTTGAAATAAACACAAGTGGGGAAGTTTCCACCGAGAAATTAATTATTTTAAATTTAAATGCACAATTTTATGTATATTATTATTTATGTTTCCTGTTTTATATTGCCTTTTGTGGGTATTGTTTTATACTGTTGTGAGAATAATCTTCGTTCTTATTTGTGTCTTTTATATTATGTTCTTCCTTATTTCCTTTGTTTTCTTTGTACAATAAATATTTCATTTAACCTATTCTAAGCGTTGAAGACTTATCATTTATTAAATAAATCTAAATCTAAAATCTACTAAATACAACTACCGAAAACTAATGTGATAATTTATCCATGGAATTCAAAATAATTGTATGCTTTCACGTGTCACTCTAAACTTTTTAAACTCTCTAAATTTAATACTCATTATATCAAAGGAAAGTATTATAAACTCAGACCTCTTGAAATAATAAATAATAAAAATTCAACTCCTCTGTAGTTCTTGTGCGAGATAATATTAATTTTTTGTAACTTTAAATACTATTCATAAGTTTACTTTAATTCTGTCACTGTAGATGTTAAATAAGATCTATATGAATTATTTGATGCAATTTGGTTGAATGATATATGTATAGCAGTCAACAGATTTTACAAGCAGAAATAGAGCAATTTTTATCATTTTTTGTATCTAAAAGAATTCACTTCTCCAAAAATAAAACGGTAAGTTTTTTTGACGGTATACGTGTAAATATTTATTTATAATGTACTGCACTTGTCACCGATGAAGAAGGTCCGTTAATTTACTTCCTTTAACCTATGCAGATTCAGTATGATATATATTCTCCATACCTTAGCTGAAACTTCAAAGTATTACCATCATACTTCTTTCGAATTCTCTTATTTTAGCTGCGTATATCATTTCAATTTAAAGATTTATTTTTGCATACATGTTTTATAATCACATATTTCGTGCATTCTTCAATAACTTCTTTCTCTACAGACAGTTTCTTATCGAGAAGGTAACAGTACATGGAATATAAATTATCGTACTGGTTTGCTATAACAGCTAATTTTGGTTAAATAATAACTAATTTCAATAATTTTGTATACATATATTATCTATCTGCAGTTTCCTTTTATTTCGTGTCAGTTATATTCTTCAGAGGTACGGTTTTATAAACGGGACGCGTACGCCAGCTGAACCTTGGAAGCGGTCCGATCCAAGTGGCTATTTGCCAATATGAAAAATTTTCCTGTCAGTCACCTACAAATTAACAATTTACTGGCCGTAAATTACTCTGATCCACATTGAGGCACTGATGCAAACTGACAGGACAGGTTTAACAACAAATTCTCAACTGTCAATTCCTGTTAAAGAAAAACTAATTTTAAAATTTGAAATAGTTCTATTAGATTTCATTATATTTGTGGTACGATGGCACCATAGGTATTAATAAAATATTAATCAATAATTTCCAGGAATGTCACAAACTATTATACCTTAAATGTGTTACATCAAATTAGAATAAGAAAAATTTAATCCGAAAGGAAACTATGAATTATAAACAACTGAACATTATTAGTAATAGAACAGCAGATGAAATTATTAAATAAACTATGATTCTAACTTTAGAAATTAATACGACAGCAACAAAATTAAAGAAGACTGATGACTCTGAAAAAATTTCAATGTCTGTTGATATTTTCCGAAAAATAAAACGCTGATCAAGGACGAAAACAAAAACAAAACAGTAATACTTCCATAAGCAGTATGGTAATAGAAACTTAAGAAATTTATTCCGAACGATACAAAAAACGTGATGGTAGCCAAGCATGGGTTAAAAGCGGTCATATCCTACAACTCTCTCATCAAAATCTACGCAACCTTTCTCAGATACCTTCTGGCCCCTTAACATACATTGTACTCCCTTTCATAAATGTGGCAGATAATCCACCATATCCCCCAAAAATTGGCAACCCACAGGGCACATCCCAATAATCCATTTCAAATTATCGCTCACAGAGTTCAAACAAGTCCAAACTCTCCCAATAAAAGTGGAATACAAAGTCATAGAGCTATGCCTCAAGTTCAACAATTTTGACTCAATTTTTATCGACAGAGCAAGAACAAAATGGATAAACGGAGCCATCATCTCCTCCAGTACACACCGTTCAATGATCCTTTACGCCTATTCCTCCATCCTTCCTGCAGAAACATACGTCATCAAGCTGGCTATCCACCACTGCTCTTCATCTTCCAAATTGAACGACCAAATCCTCTCAGACTTACTCTTTGTTTTAAAAACCACCCCCAACAGAGACACCCCCAAGACCGAAAATTTACACAAGCTTCATACAACAGGAAAGGTCGTACTGTCTTGGATCCCGCGCGCCAGAGAATAAAAGGGAACATCTCCGTCGACCAGCTACTAAAACCTCCATACCCTTCTTCTATTTCTTGGATGTATTGAAACAGGCCCTTTGAAAACTATCACAAATCCGCAATCCAAATTGGTGACTAATAATATCAAGCTCTACCCGCAAAATAGTTAACAACTTCCTCGCAATCCACCTCCACGGAAGTCAAACAGAAGAGATAAAGTGGTCCTTTTAAAACCCTATCACTCTAGCATAACGCACTCCCACATTTATACAAATAGGTCGCATCAAATTTGCGACGTTAACGCCACAGAGCACCTGTTCAACTCATTCATAAAATTTATTCAAGACATACCCGTATTCTCAGAGACAAACAAGTTAATCCCTCACCGCACTTCAAAATAGGAATTATAAACTTCTTAAAAAACCGTTAATTATTACGATATATTATCAACACTTTGTTGTAGCTCAATTTTCTGCTCTGTAACCCATAACCAGTTTGGTCGCTAATGACCACGTCGTTAGTACGACCTTAAATAAAGCTAATGACAAAAATACTATAGTAATTATTACTATTTGTTCTTAAAAAGATGTACAAATGCTTCAAAAGAAGCTCACGCAGAGCGTACAAATATTTTAGATGAAAGACAAAAATGGGAAGATGTCGACTGGACCAGGGATGTTTGAATCGGTTCTTCGACGTCGACTCTGATTAGCTCAGTTTTCAAAATTTCAAGTTTTCCCGCCCGGAAAACGTGAGGTCCGGAATTCGAGTCCCTGGTCCGGTCGACATTTTCCATTCTTGTCTTTCTTCTATTTGTTCTTAATGCCATGATTATTTTAATAATTCAATAAGATTTTCGAAGACTGTTATCTGAATATTCATCAAAATTTATTACACATATATGTAACGTTTTCATCCAAATTTTGGATTAATAATTTTGAATAAATGATAGTCATTAGGTGATTAGGGAGGACGGAGCGGTAAGACAATACTAATATTCTAGAGGAAGGGAGTGACAAATATAAATAATCGATATAGATTACCACCTAATACATGTTTTCGAGGTCAATGAATAAATGTAGAACTAACAATGTCCCGGAAACTGGGAGGTCCTCGGTTCGAGTCCTGGATTCGGTCGCCATTTTTAATTTCTTCTCTTGCTTCTAAATTTAGCTATACTTTCTTTTCCAGAGCTTGAATTGAAGAATTTCTACAAGCTGGAAATAATAGCATATAATATCTGAAATGGCTTAACTTAGTGTCGAACCATTAGTTTGATCGTTTCTATACGGATAGAAGTCACTGCAACAATCTAGAAACCTTGTCTAAGTAAGATACATGAAAATTAAACTATTATAATAGGAAAGAAAGGTGGTAAGACACTTTGAACACCTTGGATACCACTAATGTCAAATGCTCTCAATTTTAAGGTTAGTAAGTTGAAATTTGCGTCTAAATGTATATTAATCCTCGACGGTCACTCACAAACGTTATCTAATTTAAGAAATGTGGCCTTTATTGAAGATCGCCATGGATTTTCCACAGACAACTTTACGTTATTTTGGAGAATTTACTACGTATTTATATATTTTAGGCCACCTTCTCCTGGTAAACAAAATAGCTGAGAATTTACGATAACCGTGAATTAACTTATTTCCTGACGAGATCAAAGCTCTTTATTTTCTTCCAAGTACTTTCCCTTGGTATGTGATTGGAAGGTATGTCTTTTTCTTACTTCTAAACAAGGAGATATGTAGTTTATGATTTATATCTCATTGATTTATATCAAGGAACAAATACTGAGAGGTTTATACAAAGATATAAAAAAATATGGAGCTTGTCGTCGATTCCATGATTTTGTATGTAGCTTAGTTGAATACTAATATTTATCATGGTGATAAATTTCAAGTTCATCCACCGATCGGGCTAGTGATTACAAGGTTATTATTTCGAAATTTATGCAAACATCATCCTGACACCTGTAATTGAAATTGATAAGTCGAGAAATTTATAAATCACACAAACATTCCGCTGTTTAAATAATATTAGTTTAAATTATTACATTCAAGGGAGTTAAAATGCTAATGAAATAAATGCAACAGTAGATTGCTTTTTGTTGTTCTAAGCGTCATTCCCTAACTAGAAAATCTATTCATTAATATAATACTTAAATTAAAGCAAACTTATTCACGAACTATGAAATGCTAACTGTCTTTGGAAGCAAAATTATTTCCACAGTATATTATGAAACGTTTTTGTAATCAACTCATATTTGTTTTGTTTTTTTACACATATGAATTCTGGTTTTGCGACTATTCTTTTTGGAATGAAGCCGTTTATACGTTATTGCTCACAGTTGGCGTGTTTCATTTTGCGGCTCCTGCGGTTCCTTTGTTTTTTGCTCAACGTTGAAACTGGTTTCTCGGGCAGCCAGAGCGTAAGCCCCCTGGAAATAAACAATTTAAATTTTCTCAGTGTGCTGTTCTAATTATTGTTAAAAATTTCTATTCCCTATTTTCCGTTAGTTTTTAAAGAAGATGTGGTGGTACGCCTCGTAAGAAAAAAAATAGAAACTATTTACTATGGCAATGCATAAACAATTTATGAAATAAAAATGAGTCTTTTCTTAAATAGGTATACCGTTTTTACATAAAAGCACATTAATCTGAAACAAATTCGTTACATATTGAATGTATTGTTTGTTTTCCGATAGACGCAGTTTGTAAATCAAGGCGAGCGAAATTTTTGCGTCTGAAAACCTAACTTGGATAAAACATACTATAATTATTTATTTCCATTCATTACAAGGTTTCAACTCTTTTTAAAGCACCAATTATTACAGTATTTAGAAAAAGACAAATTTTCAACATTGCAGCCTTGGGTTTTTATAACTCCCGCTATAAATTTTAATATTGAGTTACAACTGTAATAAAATATAGAGGTACGGATTTGAACTGTTGTCGCATTCGGCAATCGTCCGCAAGTACGACAGTCTGAGGGTTCTCTTGTTATAATCCCTCTGAATGACATAATAAACATAAAAATAAATTATTACTGCTATTAGCCAACACGATCACATTGACTTTCGTAACTCACCATGGTCGTAACTGCAATCTAGCGTCTCTTTTTAAACTTTTTCTTTAAAATTCCGTCCACACAGTTATAAACTCTCAGTGCTGTCAACATCAGCCAAAATATTTTCCGCAGAGATTAATTTTAAACATGTCCAAAAGAAATGGCGAATGGCAAGAATAAAAATAAAAACGTCTCATTGCTACGTTTGTTAAATTAAATAATTCATGAGTAGAATTCCAAACACACAGTTAAGTAGAAAGTTATTATTAAATCTGATAATATTTTACTCCCCTCTTTAATGTATTACAAAGAACAATAATAGCAGAAACCTAGTTTGTATAATCTTTTATCTTGAATGTAGTTTAAACTAATTTAAATCAATTCATGTAAATATTGAAACTACAACATTTATAAAAGGGATAAATAACATAGAATCTGCCGCGTCTTCGGAGAAAGCCAGACTTGAACCTATTTCGAATTAAGAGCATCATAATATAGATAGAGGGGCAATAGCTGCGCTCGGAACATAACTGCTTTCCTCACTTCCTGAGGACGTCCACAAGCGGCAATGTACAACCAGCGCTATTACAATACCGTAAAATGTATCAAAACAACATTTACACAATAAGTATTTTCAAATATGAACTGAACAAATATAAATTTATAGCGAAGATAAACAAAAATGTGTCTCTGTTAAGAAATCATTATTGGTAGTTAGACACGAACTTATATCTACACATTTCTCAAGAAAGAATTAAAAATAAGTGTATTATGATTCACAAATGTTAAGGGCATTATATATTATCTTTCCTTGGATCTAAATCCTAAAAAACAATTCTCATTTTATTTAGATTTATTGTTGTTTCCATTATTCCTCGATTGAGGAAATAGGATACGTCATACATTACATAAAGTAACAAATAAGTATGAGAGCAAAATAAAGTACCATAATTAACTGCATATAATCCGCAATTAACTAAAATAAACAGAATATAGTCTAAAATCATAGGAAACACTTCACGCACACAAGACAGCA
This sequence comes from Eucriotettix oculatus, assembly GCA_034510155.1. Lineage (NCBI taxonomy): Eukaryota > Metazoa > Arthropoda > Insecta > Orthoptera > Tetrigidae > Eucriotettix > Eucriotettix oculatus. The sequence goes on along the minus strand of CM067378.1, from coordinate 33,534,017 downwards.
CAAAAACGCCGAGAAGCTCAAACACACGCATAAGAAGTGGATATTTTACTTCTTGGGGTTGCACGACGAGGAATGTGAACTTTTATGTTAGCTCCAGGTAAAACATGAAAAAAAAACAAAAGGACCGAAGAAACTATACTTAAAATTTTAAGCTTATGTAATATATAATTTTACATTTAACAGTTTTGCAGGATCATTATTATCAACTATAAATTTCTGTACAGAGTTAAACGCGCCACTTCATAGAATATTTTTTACGCTGATTCACAAAACTTCAATTTGTACATTTATCCAATCAAAATTTGAGTTCAGTTGGAAATTTTATAGTTATCTGTATCTGAAGAAATCCAAAAATATGGACCAAGGTCCTGAATTGGCTTAAATAGTATTATGCTGGCATATTGGCTGATTTGCTTAGTTTTAAATTTATAAAAATATTGTAACTAATTGACCTTTGATGTGTGTAGGGTTCATGAAAGTCAAAATAATTTATAATTTATGGATCAATGCAGAGTCATGTGTTGTTTGACGTAATAAGGTGGACGTATTTGATCTATTAAATATTCATTTAACAAAAAATTGATGGACCTCATCTGGATGATAATGAAGATTTTTTTAAAAAACAAAATAGCTTGAGTTTGTAATATGCCCTCTGGAAAATAGGCGACACTGATGAAGAGAAAATATAAACAACTCACAAATGGTATAGCCTCGACAAATATTTTGATAACTCTTAGCGTCATATGCATACGTTCTGCGTCATCAATGAACTAGCAGTGACTGATAATTTTAGTCACGAGCTGCGGTAATACATAGCTTTGTCGATACTGCGTGGGCTTCAGCACTGTTCAATTTATTGGATCTGCATTAGCAATTATAGCAAGTGTTTCTCCATCCATCTCATAAATAATAATCTATCCTTTTCGTCACAGTATATCATATATCATCATAACAACTGTGCATAAAGCGAGATTAAAATTAGAAAAAGCAAAGAAGTAAAATTAAAATAAACCAAAAGTTTATTTATAACGAAACAGTAAAATGACGACGTTGGGGGAAATATAAAATAATTAGCACAAAAAAATTGATCTTACTTACATTCCTAAATCACAACTGTAATTGCTTTATTTTTCTGAATTGATTTATGCTTGAAATTGTTTGCATCGTTCCATAATCAAATAACCGCTAGAAGTCTATTTTATATTTGATGACTAGTTATTTGCTTTTATCTCATTATTATTAATTACATCGTGTTCCATTTTTTGTGTAAATCGAAGAGAAATGATCTTATTATTTCCAGTCTGAAAAATTAGAAATTAAGGAGCGAACAAAGTATATTAATTTCAGGCATTCTCATTATGAAGAAGGATTACAGTTCATATCTATTAATTTTTATTTATAATAATGAATTAAAATCATACTATACTTTTTAATTATGAATTTATTATTACTTGTTAGGTAATATGATAAAATTATTATTGGGCTCATACAATTTATAATAATTAATGAATTATAAATAAAGCATATTTCATAATATTTATTATATTGTGAATTGTTTTAAACAGATCCGTTAGGTCAGAATAATTCATGAACGCTCTGGGCTGTATTATAGCATTTAAGGAACCATAACTTAGCTAATTCAGTAGTTTGATTATAAATCTATTGTAAAAATTTTTTAAAGGTACATTTTTAGATGTGAATATTTATGAAAAAATTGAGGCCAGCGTATTAAAATATCACTAAGGAAGGTTCTCAGTGATGGATGGATACTAGAATAGGATCCCAGAGGCTTGAACGTAGGAATTTATACTAAAATATCAATGGTCGCTTTATGGAACTGTTTGATATATATTCGAGGGCACATTCACAACCCTGTGACTCATTGAGTCAGACTTTCTATTCCCTTGGATTTACTGAAAAGCGAAAAATATGAACTGGCAGCTTGACGGGGAGATTTCTGTTTCTGAGCTGAGAGAAGGATTAAATATTCATGCATTAAAGTAGAAGAGTCCATCCCACAATATTTTCTTTTTGCTGATCCAGTTAACATATGCTTTCTCTCGTATGAGGGTGGTATAAATCACAGCCCGTGTTGGTTCGCGGCCATGAATAATATTCTTATCAACCGTTATCTTTTGGCCTTATTATTAAACTGGTTACGCATTCTTTAGTTCCATGCGGTGAGCCAGCTTTTTAAAATTAAATTATAGTCGCATCAACAGTGGACGTTATTGTCGACTAAAACAATATTTACGAAAAGAAACAATAAATTACATAGAAATTCGTAATAATACAATGCAATGAGTGAAAAAAAGACAGACAATTTTAGAATAGAGAGAAAACGATCACAGCAGAACATATAAACTGCTTAGATTTCTTCATAAACTCTGATTTCTATAATAAATATAAGAAGATTTTGAGCAGCCACTGGAGAGGCACTCAGTTCCCGTCTGAAATTGTTAGCCATCGTGGACCTCCTGCTAATGTCATAGCGGGTTCAGTCAAAAAGGATTTGCGGAACAGTTAGGGCGGTGTTACAATCTGAGCATAAAGGCTGAGGAGACCTAGGTAAGAGAAATGAATGTGTAAGGCGGAAGTGGAAAAATGTCTTGCAACAACGACCTGCTGTCTTCTAGAGATATCAAGTGGATAGGTTACTTCCTTGAAGGATTCCATTTCATTATAGAGGATTCCTACGTTTTTTCCTCTTCTATTTAGCGGCTTTATCAGCAAGCTCGTTGCCCAAGATGCCCTCATGAACCAGGATCCAATAGACGGTAATTTTTTGGTTATTTTTTTATCTTTTGTAAAAGAAGTTTCTCGACTTCTGATTAAAAGAATTCACCCCTGCGTTCGGGCTTCATTGTAGAATGTTGACTTTAATGTAAAAGTATAGTATTAAACTAGTGACTGACTGGTGTGACAGTGTTATAAAGCCTAGTAACAAAGACTAGGGTCCCCTAACGCTTTCGCTTGTTGCATCGGCTTTTACTAACATGTGTTGGTAGCAAAGTGCACAAATACCCTGTGTAATTTGAGAAAAATTAGCAAATAACCGTGTGTTAAAGAGGTGTGCGTTAAATCAGATGTCGTAATAAATCAAGCGGAATGAATATGTCAACCAAAAATAGAATTAAAAATTACTACAAACAATGGGCACACAAGGTCTATAAAAATGGAAAACAAATATTCAACACAAATGAAAACATTGATGTCCGTAACAAAATGTCATGTCAACGAGAATGATAATTTATGTGTGTGAAGCTTGCACATTTCTGAGGCCAGAACAATATATTTGTTGGTGGCATGTCAGCAGTTGACTGGATATACCTCAGTGAATAGAGAGGCAGATGTGACGTTCTATTGTTTGCTGGAGAGGTTCCGTACTATAATCGAGTTCTAACGATTTTAAAATAATTCGAATTGAGGTCCTCACGTAATGAAACGATATTTTCTTTTATGACTCGCCGCTCTTTCATCCTTTCAAATTCAAGTCGTGAGATTTTCTGCGACGTCCTATTTTGGCTTGTATTCTATGGAAAATTAGTAAAGAAATTAATAATATCTAATAAGTATTCTTATAATTTAAATTTGAAGTATTAAGACGTTTCGTCTCTCATTTGAAACTTCTTCAGGTATAAATTTAGCTATACATGCAACCTTAATCCATGATGGACTTCGGCCGAAGGAGTCATGGAGTGAGGTTCCATGTACAGGTAAATTTTTACCTGAAGAAGTTTCAAATGAGAGACGAAACGTCGTAATATTTCATATTTAAATTATAAAAATCCTGACAAAGAGACTAATTAAATCATTTATTATATATTTAATTTTCAGAATAATTATTTAATGATATGTAATAATAATAATTGGCGTCTTATTCTTTTTTGAACATTATTTTGCATAAGTATTTAATAAACTTGAATTTAACGATTATAAATCATTGTTTGTCCACTTCTAATTATTGTTTAGTTTCGTCTGGCGTAATAGATATTGATGGATTTTACAAATCTCGTCATAACTCCTAGATTTTATGAGAACGATTCTTTCGTACATAATTAAGATTATTGTTGACATAAGGTTTTGGGTCACAGCTATTTACGTTATCTCTTTCGAAGAGTTCTAAGCGACAATCCTTCAAAGGCGGAGCACTAAATTGTATTATCTACTGTAAATTGGAGAGTCTTCGTGACCTGATCTCTCAAAATCACGGCTTAACTGCATTGCACCATGGGGACTCGTCGCTCAACTTCATTCAGCGAGGGTAAGGAAACTGCATGGTACACAGAGCTTCCTTTACCTACAAATAACTTTACTTGCAATGATTTTATTTTTATTTCGCGAAAGGTAAATATTTTATTCGCTAAAAAAGTAGATCGAAAATGGCAAACTCAACTTGTGAAACAACTCATGAGAAAATTAAGCAAGAACAAGTAATAAAATATTGTTATAATATGGAGAATCCGACCCCTCTCCCCCCCGGTAACCCACTTACATTAATCAATATCATATGCTCAGATATTGTCAGCTTGTTCAATATTTACGTTAGCATTATAATGCTAGTCAAAGCATATTTAATGAACAAATATTCAAATGTACCATTTCAGAGCGTTTGTGACAATATCATGCATTATATCATACTACATTCTTACTTCATTTGTTTTATGTAACGTATGTGTTTATTTTTCAGAAGGGACGCTGATCAACGTTCGTTTTAAGTATTTAGGAAGGGTAGGTAGTTTTAATAACCAATCAATTAATATTATCAGCGTATTATTGGACATTAGTGAAAGGCTCCTCACGGGATAATAAAGCAAAATTTGCTTCTTGAAAATTTGGCCAAAGATTTTACTACAACACAGCACTGAGTTGTTCAGTCAAATGATATTGTTGTAACAATAAAAAGAAACGAGAAAAATAATGGAATCGTGTTCATTTTTGCAAAATAAAAGTCCTTGGACAGACCTATATAACTTGGCCGGCTGTTAAATGATTTTAAATTTAGTATCTATATAGTCCAGATATTTCTTCAACCTATTTCACAAACGTAATATCATTATGATCTAGAAAGTGGTGAAGGGGTAAATTATGTAGTGTTACAATTGAAGCAATTTGAATCGAACTTAGTTTATTTATCACTTAGGCCCAGTTTGGACATTTCAATCCTTTTACTGTCTTAAGATATTTATCACCATCTGAAAATACGAAACGTAATTTTGCCTTGAGTGAGTGGTTATTACCCTATCTTTTACCGGAAATACTTTTGACACTCTTAGATTATTCGTGACAATTTTTATTTCTTTCGAGTATTTTGTGCTTTAGTAAAGTGTTAAGAGAATATTTTATTCATGTAGTTTAATGAAAATATTTTAAGGTTTAATATGTACCAGGAATATTTTTTACTCTCTCGAGATGCTGGGCGTATATTTGAAGTTCATATTGTGACGCTTTCAATGGCTGTTTAATCATGGCTTTACCAATAATTAAATAATGTACCAGGATAACATAAATAATTACTAGGGCAACGTCTGGTTCCCTGATCTTCTTCTTCTATGGTTCCACAGCCCGATATCGAGCCTTGGCCTCCAGTAGTAGCTTCCTCCATACGACTCTGTCCAGTGCTGTTCTCCTCCAGTTCCTCAAATCATCATTCTTTTTACATCCTTGTCTACTGCGTCTATCCATCAGTTCCTTGGTTTTCTGCCCTTCTTTTACCTCCCATTTCTTTGTATAATACCTTGAAAAGTATCCTTTCTTTTCCCATACGTAGCACATGTCCTGTCCATTCAAACTTCTTTAATCTAATGAGTGTTGCGATGTTTGGTTCGTTGTATAGATCATATATTTATTTGTTATATCTGTGTCTCAAAATACCATTTTCATTTTTTGGGCCCCAGATTCTTCTTAAGATCTTTCATTCGAAGGTGTTAAGGGCTATCTCCTCTTTATTATTGAGTGTCCAGCACTCACTTCCAAAATATAGTATTGGCCTAGTCATAGTTTTGTAGATTCTCATTTTTGTTATTCTATGTATTGCTTTTAATTTGAATGCTGGTAGTAGTGAGAAATACGATTTATTTTTTAACTTCATCCACCTACTAAATTCATGCCATCTCCATCTTTATGGAATTTAGATCCCAGATATATAAATTCCCTGATAGTTTTAGTAATAAACAAACACTAATTGCTTCTAAAAAAAACTGTCGTACTTCACTAGTAATTAGAGACGTTATAGTCAAATCTTCTTCAAAATGTGTCTTTCTAAATCTTCAGACCTTATATCAGAAATATCCATTTATTAAGATTTCTATACATCCAAATTATATTATTTCTTAGGGAACTGAAATAAAAAAGAAAACAGTGTAACGGAAGTGTGTACTTATTTTTTTCAGTTTTATTTAACGTGTGTTAAAAAGTGATTGCTCCGTTCCCTCAAGAAAAACTATGCGTGTTTGTACGCCCTCCTTGGTCAAATCTATTAGCCGCTGACCAGTTTATTTGCAGAGATCTAATAGCAGGTGTGGTGTTATGACTAGCAATGAGGCATGTTATATGTTTGCTCTATCATCCGCACTGATAACTTCATTGATTGTCACAGCTGGAAGGTTACCCACGCCGACGATCAGTTAAATCACAGTTAATGTATTGACATTAACTGACTGTAAATATAGTGAACGTGAAAGGTAAATCAATCTGTTTGTGATGGAAGCGAAATTTGAAGTCTGTCATTTTGTTCAGAGATCGGTAGGCTAACATCGATATTGAGGAGATTGAGTTACGCGCTGGGGTCGGTAGACCTCTCGGGGTCGTTATGTGGCCCTTAATGGTGCCATGTTCGTATATAAAACGTAGCCTCCAGTATCATAAATATTCTGTTATGAAGGCCCGTCTGGAAAATTAATTAGCGCATTTAAACAATTAATGTTATTTGTAGAGCGTTGTGGCGAAATCCTCCTACCTCAGCGAAATATTACAAGGGGGCAACCGTTGTATTATGCAAATGTGAGTAGTAGTTTTGTTGAAGTTCCAACGCTCTGCAGAAAATAACTGAGACTCAAAGGCGAAGCCTCTGTTCGCATTTTAAAGGATTTACCTTGAGTCGCCTTTCAATTACAGCCACAGTTGGTTTTGTGCTCACTTTTTTGTTACCGTTCAGGTTACACGTGGCACTTTTTCGACTATTTCAGGATTTCAAAACAAAACCTGAAATTAAGCTAAACTTTCAGTTTACTTGTGACTTATAATTGGTAGTAGAGAATTAATATACATTATAATGCATACAAATTAATTAAATCTTGCAAACTGAAGGTAGGGCACAACTAGCGAAACGAGTTAAGGAAATTTAATATCAAACAAATTCAATATTAAATATAATTTTAACATAATTTAATTAGATGTAATATAATTTGAAAATGGAAGTAGCCAAAAATAGAGACGGAACAAGGGGAATAATAAAAAAAGTATCGATTTTAATCTGGAGACTGTAATGTTATTACTATGTAGCGCAGTATGACTACTACCTAATTTTGTTCAAACTTTTAGAATTTTAAAGGATCTAAAAATTCAGCAAGAAAATTTTAACTGGCGACAGGCAGGTAGAAGTGAAATTTCCCGGCACCAGGTTGCCTGTCGGGAGATGTGCCTGTCTTTGGATTTGTAGTATTAAGCTTGTTTTGCTGAAAAAACCTTCACACTTCAAAATTTCCGAAGGTCTCTGTTCCCTGTGCCATGGAAAATTAGTCGCACTGGACGAAGCACTCTTGAGGATTGGCCGAACAAACATCACGTGGGATAGTGTTTTCCCTTGGAGAAGGGATATACGAGTTTAGTTGGGAGGCAAAAAGCCGAAAAATATTCAGAATTAGGGTAGACGTTAAGAGGGCGAGTAGGTAGAGATGGAGAATTGTTAAGATGTTGAGAAAGTGAGGAGGAAGGGAGAAGAGGCAATAAGGACGTGGAAGGGAGAAGAAATCTGGAGAGTGCAACAAAAGTTGAAAGTGAGGTGTGAACTGTTTCTCTTTAGTTAGAGGTATTGAGAACATGGAAGGCCAGAGGGAAGAAGGAGGAAAAACTGGGTTTTTCTCAATCAGCGGCAGTACTTGGATCATCCTACTTTCCGCCGGTAGAGGGACAATTTACAATTCAACCCGAAGGAAGAAGTAAGTTCCGATCGCCTAGTATCTGCTTGGAGAAACGAATGAAGATAAAAACGGTTCGTCAACTGAACGAAATCTCTGCTGCACGTGGTTACCCTATAAGTAATTAAACCTGATATTTGAAAATCATCCCCTTGAATTAATTAATTTGTTTGTAACAGCGCCCAAACCCCCTTTTAAGTGATATTTTATAAATAAAATTATTATATTACATCCTAAAGCGCAAGTAATTTCGTTAAGTAAATTAAATAAAAAACCACATATATTATTCGCAACATACCTAGCGGTTTCCGGTATACAAAGGGTAAGTCGGGGCAGAATGCGACAAATCTTTTAACAATTCTTTTACTGATGGAAAAAGAATAATGACTTCATAAAAGTATAAAATATTAGTTTATTCTGTTATTTAGTCTATCTAATATCCATATAATTTAAAACAACGAATTTAGATTTTTGTTGAATGTTTAAATAGAAACAAATATTCCTCCCCGGACGGAATGGGGTAGGATGTTTTGTATATACAATTAGTGTAATAAAATTTAATTTAATTCACGAAAAATCTTTACACCTTCTGTGATTTATTTTTTATACTTAATTAGCGTACGACTGACCGCTTTTTTCAATTTTTCCTTCCGCAAAGCATTTTTTTGCAACTACATTTTTCTCTTTTTTACGTTCATTTTATTTATTAATCTATTCGTATTTGGGTACAGCACCCTGTAAGTTACAGATTTTTCTTTTTTTATGAGGAATGCATAACATTTTGTCTATTTACAGTAGTATCCCTTTCCGCCCCGCACGCTGGTCTCAGTTTAAGGTTCTTCAAAGAGTTTTCATAGAAGTATATTAAAACCATATACGTAACCTTATATTTAGTCAAAGACACGTAGTTTACGAATATATGTACCATTAGAAAGTTAAAAGCTTGGAGCTTTGTGAATTACGTTATATCTAAATGCTGCAAAAATTATAAATTCACAGATGTAAGACGCTAAAACAAGAGTTCATTCTCAAGGTGCAGTCAGAACTTGGTCAGGTCGGTTACCAGATCTTTTTCTCCTTAACCAGTTACAATTCTCCAACCCTATTTACAATCCTCCAGAACTATCCAGTAAAAAATAGAGTATCCTGTTCTACTCCGCTATCCAGTTCCATCCCGAATTCCCCAACTTGTATTAACCCGTTTCAGTATTTTGTCTATAACACATATGATTTAACCGTTAACGAAGTATCAACAGAATGTTTATTTCAACATTAACAGCATATTGATTCACAGTAAATTAACCGAGTCAACAAGAATTCTCCTAGAACTTAAAAATAAGCACGCTACTATGAAAGAGTCTGAAGTTTTCAGGTACTCTATTAAAAATACTCTAACGTACGGAAGTAAAAATTTCTCTTTGTACCGTAATTACGGTACTTATAACCGTATTTTATTATATTTCTTCAAGCCTGTCAGAAAAATCACAAAATGTTCAGTGTTGTCTAATTTTTTCGCAGTAATTTAACAGGCGTTTCTGAAGAATTCTAGTTGTGTCGCGTTAATTTATTCATATAATGTTGAGTAACGCGAAGTTTAAAATCAGTGTTTGGGCGGATGCTTTAAAAACTCTTCCTTGCTCTCAAAAAAAACTTAGGAAATTAAAAGTAATCTGTATCATTATTTTCATCCATCCATGTGTTCCTGGTATCGTATTAAATAATGGTTCATCGTAAAAACAGAAATGAAAACTAACGAAATCCATCAACCGTTTAATAGAACATATATTAATTATGTAATGTCAATAATTCTTTTGGATTTGAACTTAAAATGATTTCGTCTGTACATAACGTCTATTAAAGCTATTATATTTTTTACTTATTTCATTATGCTTATTAGTTACACTAAATAAAAATACGCGTAACCTAAGATACTCAAGATTCTGTTTCATGTCTTTGGAATTATTTTTTAAGTTTTAATCACTAAAATAATATTACCGATGGTTCGTTATTACACTTTTATATTTACTGTGGTTCGTATTTCAGGATTTAATTAGAAAAACGTCGAGTTTTAAAGCATAACCATTTACTGTGGATCCGTGAAATATTTCATGATAAATGGTGGCTCTAATGTAAATTTACGAATTAAAAATATATTATGTATTGTATTTCATTGTCCTTCTATGGAATTCTGATGTTTGTATTACAGGATATAAATGATCAAATGCGATAATAGTACAATTAAAAAAAAATAACTGCAGTATTACACCCAATTTAATATGGCGGGTTTTCTTGAATGTTGTCTCTCTGACGGTTGCTGACACATTCCTATAGTTTTAAACTTTAATTCCTTCCACGTTTGTGTTAGGGGTTTCTGACCTAAGTGTTTTCGTCTTGCCTTTTAAGAATATTTATTGAGATTTGTTTCTTAGGAGATGAACTATTAATTAAATTGCATCTTTTATGTCAAATTATACTCACTGGTTCACATTACACCGGTTTAGAGCCCACTCTCGATTTGTTTCTGTTTATTTTTATTTGATGTCCCACCACTCCCACCCCTATTATACTCCCGTTCGATTATGGATGAGGTTTGAATTATACGCTAGCAGTATCGGAGGCCGCACTATAAAATTTATTGACCCAGAAATATATTAATTTTATGTAAATATTGGCCGATTTTGGATACTTAAAATTTCAAACCCCCTCCACCCCCGTCAAAGTGGTGGTAGCCGTTTCTTATCACAACATTGTTGATTTCCAAGATGCCAAGAAGCTGTGTTCAAAATTTAGTCGAAATTATTCCTTCCTCTAAAACCAGTATGTGGATGTCTGTTTTACCCCCTTCCAACCCCTTAGGAGATGAACTATAACTATAATTCCAATTTTAATGTTAGAATTTAACTTAGTGGCTCACATAAGATCGGTTTAGAGCCCAATATCGATTGTTTCCTGGTTATTTTTATGTTTTGCCCCTCCTCCCCACCCTTAAGAATACTCCCCTTATGAATGGGGTTGGAATTATACAATATCCGTGTATAAAATTAATTAGTTGAAGAATTTATTTATATGATAAAAATATTGGCCGTTTTTCATTTGTTAAAATCTTCCACCCCTTCAACCCCCGCCCCTGAGGGTAGTAGCAGAGCCTTACCCCAGCAGTGCCAAATTACGGGATGCTAAGAACACGTGTACGAAATTTGGTTGAAATTGGTTCGTTCGTTAGATTTTTATACGGAACATACTTACAGACACAGACATAGATACAGTCACATACACACATAAAGGCAACAATTATAGAAATTAAAAGTTATGTTTATTAAGATAATTAGGGAACGCTGTAAAACTTATTAATCAATTCATTATTAAGTAAATTGTGGGGGTCCAAATATTTATTTTGTGTTAAGATAATATAGGAAAGTTTAGAAATAAATTGACTGGTATATGGAATGAGGTAATAAAGGATAGGGAAAATTCTTGCTTTAAATCACTGAAACAGCGTCCAACAATATTAATACAGATTAAAAATTCAGTCACAGGACCCAGAACGACTTACAATGGATTAATAAATTGGAGGGACAGAATATCTCGTTATAATCTCTACTTTAAGCACTGTTCCAGTGCAGCTTTTTTCAATATTTTAACAATTTAAATTTAAATTCAATATGGTTTTTAATTAAGAGAATATAGTTGCCATTTGGTTGGGACACTATGAAAAATGCAGGACAGAGACAACCTAAATTATATGTAAATTCATATTGGAACGGATAATATTGCAATTCGATTCGACCTTAATAATACTATTTAAATTTTATGTTCAATTAAATGAAACGCAAGCTTGATTAAAATATTGCATCCGGTAGTAGAATATAAAAATAGTGTTAAAATAATAAGTACATATTAACATGATTTTTAAAGAACAGAATTTACTTTAAACTTCGGAAGGGGACAGGAAATGCCAAGCTCCAACTATAAGTCTAAATTTTAAAGAAGATGTATTCGTTTTTGATGAAAGTATCGGGTTGATGAATACTGATAAAATGTCTGCGCCACCCCGGTTGATTAATGGGACAGCCACAATATTGATACGGGGAAAATGAAGGAGAAAGATAGGATTTTCATATCAACAGTTATTTCCTGGGGGGCCACAAGCCGTAAAAGTAAGTGAGTTACAAAATTCAGATCGATTAATAAGCTTGGCATTTCCCCCACGTCATAGGTCCCGAGTGGGTGATGAAAAAAATATTTAAGACGAGGAGTGATGAACTAGTTAACAGGTAACGGAATCGTAAATATGAAAGTGAAACATATTGAGTTAGAAGTTGTTTCTGGTTCGCTTCTAAAAATTATATTTTCTTAATTTCGGAGAAGAGAAAAGATGATAATGACGAAGAAACTCTTATTTATAAACCGTTGGAAAATTTAATGCTTACCGTTTCCATACCTAATTTGCACATTAACCAATTACATTAGTGGATGATACATAAATGAGAGGGGGAATTTATAACCAACCCCAATAAAGCAATATAATTCTTAAAAATGAATGCATTTTTTGGTACAATTGATATTATTAAAAGCAAACTAACAACTTTAGTCATGAATTTGTTTTAGTTAATTATTACTTATAAATGAAAAATAACGTATTTCAGCAGGTATCACAATTTATATATATAATATATCGTTTCTTTGTTGAAGTTACAAAAATGATTAAAAATCAATACCATAATATGTCGATCGTTGTTTTACTGAATTATATTGTAGATGCATGAACACCTTCATATCTTTAATGAGGTGTATGTGCTGGGGTCGAAGATGCAGGGCATATGGCAAAAATTGTCAGCTGATCCCTTTGGATCAGCGAGATAGCTGCCTCCTAAATCTGGTGGGGATGGGAATCCTGGTTTTTAGGGATTTCTCTGAATCTCATTTAGGTGATACTTAGACTATAGTTCGGGGACCTTAGTCAACCCTTGGCTACCTTTCCCTACCTTACACATCCCCCGTTTTCAATTCCCTTCCTATGACATTAAAGGGAAGTTGTCTGTTTCAGAATTACCCTAATGTAGCCTGTTACCCAATATAATGCTATTAAGTAATGGAAGGTAATACCTGTGGGAGCTATTTCTCGCAGCTATTTTTTCAGACAGTGAAAACGGGGATGCGTCTTCTCTCTTGGATTACAAGGTTCTCACATGTCGAGGCACCTTCATCTCTTTCAGGAGGTGTATGTTCTGGCGACGAAAATCTTGGGTTTACGGTAAGAGTTGTCCTCTGTTTCCATAGCATCAGTTCGCCAGCTGCCTCCTGATGGGGACAGGAAGAAGGGAATGCTCCTACCTCACAGTAAACACTGTATCGCCATTCGGAAGAGCTTTAAAATAGTACGCAATAATCCAACCGACCTAATGCAGGTTTTGTAGGGATTTCTCTGCTAACAATTTTAGTTGAATCAGAGGAAAGGATCCTTAAACTATTGCCCGTGGACCCTATTCAACCATAGGCTGTGTTGGTGGACCTTGAACATTCCCCTTTTCCAATTACCTTCCTACGATATTAAAAGAGGGTTGCTTGTTTTAGGATCACCCTCTTGTAGCCTGTTACCCTTCCCCCATAAAAAATGATAACAGTTTTTCTACTGTTTCGAATTGTGTACTTTTTTCTAATAACGTAATACTAATTATTGTTACACATATTTTGTGTTTCTCATTGGAGAGAAGTGTCTTAGGCATGAAGAAAATAGGGAGGTCAAAGATGGAATATACTATGAATCTTTGGAAGGATGTAGTTATAGTGTAGTAATGAAAAGTCTTGCACAGAATACCTCTACAACAACAAAAATTATTGTTAAATAAATATTTATTCAACAACATTATTTTCTAAATTATAACACAAAGTAACATAGCTGACATTATTTAGAGTTGGATTATTTAGTAATTGTACTAATCAAATAAAACTTTCATCCCCCTCCCAAAGATACTTCCCGGGATCCGCTGCTGGTTACACAGACGTACATACATATTATAAAAATAATTCAACGCAAAATTCAAGATATTTTCAAAATTCAATTAAAATTTTTAATAAAAGCAAGGAATCGTTTGTGTTTACATTTAATATACTACAAATTATTTTTAAGTTACTAGCAATCATTCTGAGTGCAGTTGCTAGCTAACCGTTTTGTGCTAAAGCTGCGATTGATCTTTTAATACTGGTTGACTGTTGACTTCCTCGACTAGTTCCACTTTGAGGACGAATCTTAGAAAGTCGTATTTGGGTCTCTGTCACAAATTGAAGGGAAGTTGTCTGTAACGCGGTCCGAGTTCCCGTCTTCGCCTCTCAGATTTAACGTAAAGTTTGCTCCGAATGCCGTCGGACCAAATTGAACTGGTGCCTCTAGTGTACGTACAGGTGGAAACGAAGAACTTCGATTTTATCAGCGCTACTTTGGTGAAGTTGGCATCCCTTATCAACTTCTTCATATCTCCAAGTGATAGTTTCTTATTAATTTGACAATTATAGTGCGTCGCTGTAACTGGTATGAAGATGCTGCGGGCCAAGTGTATACATGTCGGGACTAAAAATTAATTACACTGATGTGGACTTCAGAAAAATTTCAGTGTTCGACCTTCAACTGTATTTTTACACGGTAGAATGTTACAACTCCAAACACTCTCAGTTGCAGTTGGTGAGCACTTCAGGATTTTTTAAACTTACATCAGATAATTCTGGATGCTAAGAACGATCAGGTATCTCATGAAACTTAAAGAGGCGATGAAACGTGGATGTAAAATTAATAATTTTGAAGTACAAAATTAAATCTACTTTTTCAGTTACATTGGTCAAATCAAACGCTCATTACAAAATTGATAAAGAAGCAGTGGAATAAAAAAATTCAATTGAAAGAAAAACTCAATGTACCGTAAAGGATAAAATATACGGATTCATCGAGATTTGAAAACTACATGATTATATTTTAGACTATGGTTGTATTTCAGATTTTTTGTATTATCCGTTAAATTCAAATAGGTAATTTGCATAGTTAATTCAGTGTTATTGCCTTCTAAATTAAACTTTACTTTATAAATTGAAAAGGATCACTATTTAAGCTTTCTTGATGTTTCGGTAAAAGTTTATAACAATGAAGTTGTTACGAATTGGGAACAAAAATACATTTCCTCAAGAGCAATTATTAATGCCATATCAAATCATCAATTGTACAGAAAGAAATCGGATTTTCATCACTATCACTAATTTAATCTTGAAAAGCTAATTTCCTTCTACTTAATTATTTTCTTTGGATTACATTCATAGATGTATTAAAATTGTATGAATTAAGGTTATATACGAAATTAATAATTTATCATTTTATTTACCCAGTAAGAAATTTATATTTATAGCACCGTTATCTTTGGAGAAATATGATCAGTTTAAAAATTATAGCACTCGTGTCATCTTTAAATCTTTCTTTAATTTAAACTTTGTTAAAATAATAAAGATAAAATTAATAATTCTGTAGCACTTTGAAATACACCAAATTAATTTTTCCTGTTAGATTGGTCAAATAAAAGGCTCATTAAAAGCTTCTACTAATGAACATAAAAATAATTTTAAATTTAGTGTACAAAATCATTAAGCATTGTCCAAAATCATATATTTAAAAATCATGAAATTGATTGGAAAAATGTGAAGTTGCGCACGTATCAGTCTACATGAAGGATTACATTCAATAACTATAAATATTGCATCAGTTCTAATAATAAAATTTATGATTTCCTATAATTATAAATTTTCCATTCATTCATTGTAAGAAATTTTTTTGTACGAATTACACGTCTACATTTTTATTTTTAACTGTCTAACCCCCGCGACTTCGTTCGCACTGAAAAATTTATTTTTATTTTCCCTAATTTTGTTTTATAGTTTTAGATTTAAAATCACACTAGATGAAGTGTAAACCATAAGAAAAGTAATGCCTTGTACTACATATTCTGAAAAGTAGAAATTAATTGTTATTCTGACGAACAGAAAGTTGTCTTATACATTCATTACCGAACGGTCAGATATTGAAACCTTAGTGATTATATGTTTGTGGGGTTTATTCTAACTAGTATGGTGCAGAGAATAACTTACTTCTGAAACAAATGCAGATCAGTAATTTCAAATGAATACGAATTATATTCTATATTTATTTTTAACAAGGTTTGTGATAGAAAAAATGTTCCACACGAACAAATATCCCTGGGAACAACTATTAACTAAAGTAAGTGGGAATAAAAAAATTATCATAATTGGATGATATGTAATCATTAGTAAAACGCTGTAGTTTATCAGAAATTATTTATTATGAATTTTAAATGTGCGGCCTATAAATTTTGTGTACGTATTTTTATGCAGGGACGTTGTGATTGTAACAATGGAGCGCTGAAATGTTGACAATACTAAGAGTGTGGCGTATATGCTCACGTGTCTAATAGTACAATAAATCATTGAACATAGTGCCTACCATGTAGTGTGAATCAGAAGTCTGACAGCCGCTTCAGCAGGCAATTAATGTGCTTGCCATCGTTCATCACGGACCGCAGAGAATAGATTTAAATCAATCATCTGAACAGCATTGGTGTTAAGCGAATGTCAGGAAAGAAAACCAATCCCGCGAGACAGTCCATTACAGGATTCGTACACAAATATGTGCTCGGAAATAGCATTATACATTTCTAGCCCTTAGTTAATCATTACACTTAGTCAATAAAGGGGCACAAGCCCGAACAAACGTAATTTAACTACTTGCCCACAAATGTGTAAATACTAATTATTTAGGTACACTGCTTTAAATAAAGTGATGCAATCATATTTAGAAAATAAATTAAAACTTTTATATTAATTTCCATCATATAATAATAAAGTTAAACATAGTTTATGGGATTAATCAGTTCCCCAAGTATCACCAACACAGACTAAAGTACCAACTGGGTAAAATTTTGTAATTTATCATGGATTACTATGAATACCAAAAGTACATTTTAAGTTTTGTACACAAAGAAAGGTATTGATATAATTTAAGCGTAATTTATGTTGTGACCACAACGTGCTTAAAGATAAGAACTTTAACATTTGTCATTGAACAAAAACTTCATAGTACCAATATCATGTAATATAACTGCAAATTTGTAAATAATATTATAAAATGTGAGTAAAAATTCTAAATGATATGTTACTAATTAACATAGTGGTAGCTAATGACTACGCAGTCGATAAGCAAAGAGAAAAAAACTGTGTATTTTGTAATTATAAATTTAATTATAATTTTATAAAATAAAAATGTAGAAGCCGTAGTTGTGAACCACATTCGCTACAGAACAGTAGAATTTCCGATAATCCAAAGGTGATTGTTAAATATATTGATCATTCACAGGATGTCTTCAAATTGACCGATTTTGAACGTAAATAATAAAAACACGGTTGGAGGAAATGTGTGCTGTTTGCTAAATTTACTGGCTGAGACGAATAAATGAGAAAGGATAAAATCTTTCGGAAAACGTAACAAGTTTTATTGAGAACAGTACAAAGATTGATTTAATCAACTTCAATCGGATGATCTCGACACTTTCCTTACGAAGTAGTACTCACGGCAATTTTTTCAAAACATCCGGATTTTTTGGCAAGTAATGTGACGAGTAACTTAATTTTTTAACGTATCCAGGTCAGAGACAGGGTGTTTTCAATGCGTTAGAACTTAAATATGTAAGATGCTGAATAATTGTTTATTTTTCCAGCGAGGTTTCTGTACACTGAGGTTCTACAATGTAAAAGAATAAATTTTGTTTGGAATGAAGAATTTAAATATAATATTAGTAACACAATGCACATTATTCCAGGCAAAATAGTCTAAAGTAACAGGAATAAATAATTTTTTAAATAAGTATAAAACCTGCTAAAAAATTTCCATCGTAAAATTTATTACACTCAGTAATAACGCAAAACAGATCTTACAGGCTGACAAAATACTTACAATCACCAGCAATAATCCTAAAAATAATTGACGACAGTATAATAGAGTAACATTTATTCATACGTTGACCTATACAATACTAGAAACATTAGTAAAGTTGAAAATGAATTGAGGTTTATAATACAAATATTATTAATCACGTAACAAACTCATTCCCGCATCCCCATTTTTCATTTCCCTTCCTGTGCTATTAAAGGGGAATTGCCTGTTTCAGGATCACCCTCATGTGGTTATTTAACGAAAGAAATAATATTTTTTAACAAAAATTCATAAAAAAGTTAAATAATGTACTGTGCAAAATACAATATAATAATTTAGTTAATTATAAATTATATTTATAATCCAGTAAACCTTGAAATTTAAATATAAATTAATAGGTTTGTGTAATCATGTTAAAAACAAAATCAACTTAAACATTTTATGTCAAAATATTGTTAAATAGGAATTTAGATTTCCAAAAGGGATATTTATAAGCAATTAAAATATTGCGAACTAGCTAACCCCGCGACTTTGTTTCAGAATAATCATGATTCATTCTATTTTTTTCAGTCAGAGGAATGCTTGACAACGGCTTCTCTCTCCACGCTGATACGCAAGACGACTTGTAGTTTAAAACGGAATAGAGGTAATTAAAATGTTAAAATATATTGTGAATTAATAGGCACTATGGTGAAAATGATCGTATGAATCATAGAATGTTCCGATGTTAAAAAACTGTAGGAATAAAATATTATTTACTGTATAAAAATTTTAATTTTCATTTACAAGAAAACACTTTAATGTCGTAAGAGACATGAAAGGCTATAATTCCGTACTTTATAAGAATTTTCAACATATAAATTAAAAATTCGGCTTTTCCGGTTGATAGTACCAAGTTACAAATCAGGTAAAAGAACAGAGAAGTCCCATAAGTCTTACGTCATTAGTGTGTGATATTATAGAGGACCTGTTAGCAGTCACCGAAGTGATGGAAAAGGGTTCCTTTTATATGGTTAACTTAGTTTTCTAGAAGGGTTCTCGTTTGAAAGTCAAGTGATAAGTTTATTTCAGGAGTAAGCAGATGAAGTAGATAGATGATGTAGTGTGTAGTGATATCGTATTAGATAAATTAAGATAATAGATTTGTACTAGGGTAAAAAATTTTGAGAGTGACTGGTCGCAAAAGGTTAAAACCGGAGAAAGATTTTCGGATTTAGCATTGTAACATCGGGAGTACAACAAGGCTCTGTAATCGGACCGTTACAATTTTTGAAATACTTATCAAAAATGTATCATGTACAGAAATGTAACGCAAAAGCAAGACATGTTAGTATTCCAAGGTCAATAGTTGTGCTTAGGAAACTAAAAATATAAAGTATTGGAAGGGAAACATTAGAATCTGGTTAAGAAACGTACGTTAATAAATGAGACGGAATATAGATGCGGTGGGAAAATAATTTCAAGGGCGACGACCTGCTAATATCTAGGAATATACTTCAACAATATACTTGGGTGGGAGGCCCGAAAAGCGTGGAATTACATCATAATGGAGAACTTAAAACGGGTACGGCCCAAATTTATAAAAAGATGGCTTATTTAACTTTACTTAGACTAACTTTTTACTATAGGGCGGCTTGTTGGGATCCCTACAGAAAAAAATAGCTCAGAAAAGGGCTGCTAATGTTGTGCGAGTAGGGCCAGGTCATAGAAATTAAAAGGTAGAACAACAAAGATTGGAGTTATTGTCACAAAGAAGAGAGAAAGTAATACTGCGTTTGTTATTCAAAGCTGATACGCGGCAACAAAATTACCTCCAAAATGCAAAAGTCCAGGTATATTGGTACATGGGAACATCAATTTAAGGTAAAACGTAGAAAACAAGAAAGCAGATGTTAGAAAATTTTTATTCTTAAATAGGACCATCAACCATTGGAAAAATTTGCCTGTGTATGTTTACATCTTCAGGAAAATTAAGACCGGTTAAATATAACAACTCGTGAATAATTGTTCATGAATAGTCCAATTTAAATGTTAAATTAAAAGCGAAGTGTTAATATATTTCTTGTAGTGGTTACATTTCTTTCAGGGCAGTGGTTTATTTAGATTAGGAGTATTAGGTTTAAAACAGGAAGAATCCCAGAAGATTTTAGTAAAACCATAATTATACCTATACCGAAGAAAACTGGTTTGATAGATGCGAAGAGCACCGGATAATTAGTTTAGTATCCCATGCATGAAAAATATTAACGAAAATAGTATATAAGGGGATGGAACGTCAAATAGAATGCGAGTTATGAGACGATCAATTTGGTTATAGGAAGAATGCAGGGAGAAGAGAAGCAATATTGGTTTTGCGACTAATTATAGAAGACAGAATAAGAAAAAACCGGCCTACGTTTATGTAATTATATATTTCTAAAAAGCGTTTAATAATATGAACTCGAACACACTATTAAGGATTTTGATGAGCACTGCAATAAAATATAGAGAAAGGAGGCTTATATATAACCTGTAAAGAAGACAGGCAGTAGGATTAGAATAGAAGATCAAGAATAAAAAGCCGTAATCAAGAAAGGAGTAAGACAATGCTGCTGTTTAACTTATGTGTAGAACAGGCGATGAAGAATGTTAAAACGTTTTTTAAGAGACTGCATACGATACATTTTTTTATAATTCATACAAATAGTCTGAACAATAATTCCGTGAAAACGGAATATGGAAAAGGAATCATACTTAAAGGAGAAGAAATTAAAACCTTACGCTTTTCCGACGATATTGTAGTATTAGGGGAATCAGAAGACTTGAAAACCATAATAAATGGCATGAACGGAGTCCTGGAGAAAGAGTTCAATATGAGGATTAATAGAGGAAAACCAAGGTAATTGAGTGCAGTTTGGGAAACAGTGGAATAACAAAGGGTATTAGATTGTGAAGGGATATTTTGACGGTAGTTAAAGAATTCTGCTATTTGGGAAGCGGAATAACTAGGGATGGTAGAAGTATAGTAGACGTAAAGTGTATGCTAGCACAATCAAGGAAGGTTTTCACTAAAAAGAGGAATTTATTTACGGTAAATATAAGTGTCAATATTAGAAAATCTTAGCAAACATGTAGCGTGGCGTTATATGGGCGCGATCCGTGGTCGATGATAGGAGTTTTTGAAAGGAAAAGAATAAAGACTTTGACGGAAGTTAAAGAATTCTGCTATAGAGAAGCGTAATAACTAGGGATGGTAGAAGTACAATAGACATAAAGAGTACTATAGCACAGGCAAGGAAGGCTTTCTCGAAAAAGTGGAATTTACTTAGGGGTAATATAGGTGTGAATCTTAGGAAATCGTTGCTAAAAATGGTCGCATGGAGCGTGGCGTTGTATGGTTGCGTAACTTGGACGATAGGAACTGCGAAAGGAAAATAATAGAAGCCTTTGAAATTTGGTGCTATAGGAGAATGCTGAAAATCAGATCGATGGATATAATAACCATCGAGGAAGTTCTAAACAGAATAGGCGAAAAGAGAACAATATGGAGGACGTTGACCAAGGGATGGATTGATCGGCCACGTTTTAAGGTATGAGGGTCTTGTAAAATTAGAATTAGAGGGAAGTGTGTGGGGTAAGAACAGAAAAGTATGGAATCCGATGAGTAGATTAGGGAATAAGTAAATTGTGCTAGTTATGAGGAAATGAAAAGACTTGCGCAAGATAGGTTTAGCATGGAGGGTTGCATCAGATCAGTCTTAAGGCTGAATACCACAACATGTTTAGAACTAAATTCGTTACGTATCAAATTGTAGATATTCTAATAAATACGAATAGAAAAATTTATTAAATCTCGTGAACCTTAAATATTGCGGTGATGGAAGGTTTTAGTAGAGTTTCAGAGTGGCGGCTGAACTGAAAGATGGGAATCCTTCGTGCAGACTTCTACTCCGACGCCCAGGCGTGTGTTTGATTCACAGAACAGTTAAGCGCTTCCGAACCTATCTGCAAAATCGATTAGGCTGAATGCGCCACGACGGAAGTGACTCGCTCCCACTGGAGCCTGCAAGTCGACGGATAGAACGGGAAAAAAAACGCTGTACTCTTTATGAAAGAAATTTAAGGAGACCATTAAGGTGTCTTTCGTAATGGCACCGCTCCAGTAACGATAAAACTCGGTACATGAATATTTAGAAATCTTTATTACCTTCTTGATTTCTTTTGTTCAGCAAACCCTTTGTCACGTACTCTTAAAAGAATGATGAAGTAGCAATAATTTACTACTCTCGTGGTATATAGCCGGTTCCTAGATCTATATTCACTTTCTGTTGAACTAAGAGATTCCTGTATATTTTAGGTCGAACTGCTATTGACATGGTCCATAGAGATAACGAAATCACTACATTCAAGATAATTTCATAAATTATGGATGAACATAATTCTTTCTCTTTCTGGACAAAATATGAAGTCCAACTTGCTCTTAGAATCTTGACTGTCCAATACAGATGCCTACAGAGTTACATCGTATCGTGTATAAATCCGAAGTCTATTGAAAATGTAAACAATTCAGTATTCAAAAATTCTGTAAAACTAAAAATGCATCAATTTTGGAAACCCAATAGGTTTTCTATCATGAGATGCATAGTATTAGTCAAATATATAATTTCAAAGTAAATAATAAATACTCAGTTTAACTGTATTATGTTTAAACAAATATGAGATGTAACATAAATAAATACTACATCAGTCTATACTTCATAGAAAATTGAAATAACACTAGCTTGTTAACAAAAATTTATTACCTCATCTACTGTTATTTAGTCTCTAAAATGACAAAAATAAAAAATATTATCTACAATACAGTTACAAAATGAAAAGGAAAAGTTACTTACGGAATCAAGGAATTGAAATGAAAGAAAACTTTGACGGGCTTGTTACACCAGCGAAGAGGCTGGAAAGGTGAACAAAACGTCTGTTAATGAGTTCATTTTATTTTTTTCAGCGTATAGGCCATTGCACTATTTATTAATTTCAAAACAGTCAGAACTTATTCAAATGTAATATATTTTAATAAAATTAGAACTATAACAGCATAAATTTTTGTGTATTTGAGAATAGTACCAGGAATCTAGCCCAGAACATCTTATTATGTGGGGACTAGGTTTCATGATTCCGTGATCAGGTCTATAGCACGGACGGTGAGTGCTCAAACCTGACTGTGAGTCGACAGAAGTAGATCAGTTGGTACGAGCATCGCTTACTAAGCGGAGGTTTCCGGTTCGGTTGAGCCTAGCCAATTAATAAAATGAATATTAAAAAACTTTCTGTGCTTATCAAAGCACCGAATATACTTTTAACGTAGGAGAAAGAAGAACGCTAAATTAATATAACTAACAATATATATTTATATGCTGACTTTTTGGCCGTCTTTATATGAATTGTAAATTTTAAAGTCAGAAACTATATAATTGATACTGTATTAAAATCGATTTTGACTAGGAATATACATCGTGAGTCCGGAAAGTTTCGAGACTGAATTTCTCCTGACGTATAAGTGACGTCAGCGCTGCGCAGCCGTGTAAGTGCTAACCAACAACTTTAAACAATGGATATTTGGCCAGTCAGTTGTGAGCAGGTAGTATTTGGTAGGGTATGTGTGACTGCGGTTTGTCTACGTTGTTGTGTAACAAAGCAGTGAATATATTCCACGTTACACTCAGAAAAACAGGCATGGAGACATAAGGTCCTTTAAAATGACTTATGGTGTTAATTGTTTAAATACTGAACGGGCGTTTGGGTGATTTTAACCTTTTTTAAGGAGTACAAGTGGCGCTCTAGGGTAATGTGAGTAAAGGACGTTCCACCTAAACTTGACCCAACAGATATATTTTGAAAATTCATGATCTTTCGTAAAATGACCGTCAGCTGTCATAAAGAACTATCGCTGACGAAGTGAACATTTCTAAAAAAAAGTTTCCAAGATATTGTCTGGTATATTTTGATAAAGATTAAAGAGTTTTCAAAGTTTGATTCGAACACCTTATTTCCGGAACAACAACGCATGGACGTATTCCGCAACGTAATACAGCTCGGGGTGGCGAAGGGAAGAGTTAAAAAATTAAATAGAACCCCCATTTTTTATTGCACATTCGCCCCTTTGACCCGGTTGGAAACCCGAGAAGAATTTATACAATTTTGTCGGTGTTTAAAAGTTAATAACAGAATAATAATAGAAGCCTTAGAAATGTGGAGCTATAGTAGAATGATGAAAATCAGAAGGATGGATATAATCACTATCGAGGAAGTTATAAACAGAATAGACGAAGAGCGAACAATATGGAGGTCGCTTTGAGACATGACGGTCTTGGAAAATTAGCACCATAGGGAAGTGTGTGGAGTAGGAACAGAAGAGGGAGGCCAAGGACGGAATGCGCTAAGCATATTGTGGGTTGTACTAGTTATGCGGAAATGAAAAGACTTGCGCAAGATAGGTCTTGGGACTGAATACCACACAGCAACGATGAATGCTTTCTTTCTTTAATTAAAGGAAATGGTTCACAATAGCAAGGTATCGTGAATTGTAATTATATTTATTTATGACTAATATGTGTGTGTCTTTCATTTAATGGTCGTATTAACAGCTAGTCGCATGTTGTTCTGTAGTTACAGATGTCACAGGCGCGCTCTTACCCTAAGCATTTGCATACAGTAGTCTCCCACTTCTGACGACGCGCATGAAAGAGGCCTTTAGGCGAGCTTGAGGTCCCTCTGTACTAAATATACCTTCACACTATGTTGTACACATTGCTAACGCTGTAATTCATGCGTGTAAATAAATAATCTATTATTAATTGTAAAGTAATTTTTTGGTAGCGTCAGTTGCAGACGTTAATTAAGTTATTTTTTCTTGATATTTTAATTTCCAACATAATTTGTATTTCTCCGTAGGGTGCTTACCTCGATTAGATCATTCAAGCACATTCATGAAAACAGAAGCAGTATTGAAGCATTAATAGATAAACATATAGAATACACTAATTTTCTTCCCGTATTGAATGATGCAGTTTCAATATTTTCACCCACAATTGACCCTATGTACGGTATCTTCTACAATAAACAAAAAGTTTCCTTCAATAATCTAAAAACTTAATTGCGGTATTTCCACTCCACTATATTAAAATCATTAAGCTATATGTTAAAGCGATGTTTCCAGTTTCGTGGTAGCTGATTTACTATTCCGATTACAAATAATAACATTCTGTGAAACCAGCTGCTCTAAATAGTTTTATGTTGAGCAGAATATTTTTTTGGCTTGTTTGAGTCGGCGTATGTCGTTGTCCGTAGCAAACAACCTTAAGCGACGCAACCTGCATCACAGATGGCGTCATCCAGCACTTCATAGCTTGTTTTGAGTCGGCGTCAACCACGACGATATTTGCTCAGTGAACTTTCAGCACGTGAACTCAAACAGCAAGTGAAATGTTTCGCTGCGTTCTAAAGTTGTAGTATGTTTTGTTCAACTAAAATAGTGGTATGCATTTCATTGGAGTGTTAAACGGGTCTCTGACGATGGCGTGTAACGAGACTGTCGATGCCTAGCGATGCACGGGAAAATAATGCTTAATCCTCGGTTAGTCACGGTAGGTCCACGGGATCTACGATATTTAATTTTTTTGTTATATTTTTTAACCAGGTCATATACAGGGATGAACTTTGATGAAATCTTAGATACGGTTATGTTACAAAAGCAATCGTTGTAAATGAAATAGGGGTTTTACTTTAAATTATTTCATAAAATCACTTGCGCTTTAGGATATGATATATACATTTTATTTAAAAAAATCAATCACATAAAAAGGGGTCCTACGCTCTATTACAAATAAATAAATTAATCCAAGAGGACGATATTTTAAATATCAGGGTTAATTTAATTACTTATTGCGTAACTACGTGCAGAAGAGATTTCGTTAACATCAGAACCTATTTTATCTTCATTCGAGTCTTGACGCAGGTTGCTATGTAACCGTAAATTCTTTCTTACTTTGGGTTTGATTGTAGATTTTTCCTCTGCCGGCGGAAAGTGGGATAAGCCTGGTACTGCCGGTGATTGAGGAAAACCAAGTTTTTCTTGCTTCTTCCCTCTGGCCTTCCTTGTTCTCAATACCATTTCATTAAAGAACAACAATTCACACCTCACTTTCAACTCTTGTTGCAGTCTCCAGTTTCCTCCTCCCTTTAAAAATGCGTTCCAGTGCCCATATTTCTCCTCCCTTCCACCACGCCTTCTCAACGTGTAGAACAATTGTGCCTATTTTTGGCTTCTCGCGTCCCACATCCCTTCTCCAAGGGAAAAATCTATCCTACACGATGCTTGTTCCGCCAATCCTCCTAAGTCCTTCGTACAGCGCTGGAAGTTTTCCGTGACACAAGGAACACTGCCCTTCGGAAATTTTGAAGAGGGAACGTTCCTTTAGCAAAACAAGTTTAGTATTATAAATCTGCAGACTGGCTCCCGTCCGGCAATCGGGCGCCGGGAAAAGCCACTTCTTACCTACCTGTCGCCGAGCCATAATTTTCTTTCTGAACATTAAGGTCATTCACAAATCCAAGAAATTCGAGTAAATTAGGTACTCTTCATCGTAGTTTATTGGAAAATGACGATTGAATCAGGAAGTAGCGTATCTTCGGCCTGGGGGACCAATTGCGACAATCCCGTTAGTACTTTCGTCGTCTTTGCCGCATTAGTACGGTGCATAAATCTAGTGGCTTATCGTAAAAATCCTTGTCGATCCTTCAGTTTTAATGCCAAATAAATATCTTTTGATACTTAATTTTGTATTTTCACATATGGATATTATATTTGTCTTTTTATAACAATCTTCCGTTTTTCTTGTTGCATACAATTTTGGAAAATATGTAAAAAAAATATTTAACTTGAATAATCCTCAAAATGTAGATAAATTTCGTCGTTGATGTTGTAGATAAATTAGGAGCGATTATCATTATTTTAACGTGGCTGAAACAAATTCAAGAATTATAAATATTGGCAATGGCTTGGAGTATTCTACAAAAAGTCAGTTGTGGAAATGGTAAATCCATAACTTCAAAGGAGGTCATTAAATAATAGTTTATCAAGTAACGTAAAAATTATTTAGGAAAAGTATAGACCAACCTCACCAACATACGAAGAAGAAGCAACTTGCCAAATGCCAAAAAGTGAAAGGTAAGAAAAGTGTAAAACATAAGTGTGAAAGTTTTGTGTGTTTGCGTACACGCAGAAAAATAGTTGGCCAAGAATGCCTCGTCAAAACTTTAGAAAACATTGAATTAGACCCTGATAAATATATTTATTTTACAAAATGCAATTATTTATACTATGATATTTGGTATAAAAATATTATTTATGAGCATTTTATCAGTAATTAAAATATTTTAAAATCTCATTAAAAGTTATTCATATAAGCAATAACTACACGTACTTTCAAATAACTATATTTTACGCAAACTGGAACTGTTTATTGATTTGGCTTCCAACTTATGTTTGGTTTACATAATTATAGTTCGGTATTTAATTATTATACAGGATATCGTAATATTAGATAATTAGAAAAATGTCCTTAATAAATATTTTGAATAAAGTGACCATTTTTAATTAAACTAGGCTGTAGTTGGATGTATGAATTATGCATATATGTGTATAAGTTAATATGTTAAATGCCTGTACAAAAAAAACTAATACATTAACAAATGTAATCAACAACGGAATAGTTAACTTTAGATCCCCAGGACCTAGCGCGACTAATTGTATTACTTAGGGGGCGCGACAGACGGAGGATAAAGAAAACTAATATTTTATTTACGATATAATACTTCATTCGTCGTCGCCGGAGTACGCACGCACACATGTAACGGGCATTATGTATCTTGCAGTAAGTTCTGTGTCTCTAGGGTAGTACCGTTTCCTGACATGAAAGGGGGGAAGTATGGAACCAAAAACGTATGTTCAGATACATATGTAATGTAGCATATCCGTCGTTCCTCCGTATTCGAGGATTTCTTAATTCCTTTAGGGCGCCAGGTATTTTTCATAAAAATACCAAAAATTGATTTTAATAGTTTTAATTTCAACAAGAGAATGAAAAAAATTATATCTGCAGGGCGTGGTCATTCTCTCGTCGTCCCGCCGACACAACCTGCTTCTCCCATCACCCCATGACGACTGCCCCCCTCCCTTTGCGGACCACCCAACGTCTTGCCAGACCACATTGTTGGCCCGGGTTGCGTCAGTTCCTCAACAATTGCAACTCGCAAGCTGGCCTGCATTGTTCTTTGTAACTTTTCATGTTACATTTTCCCCGCCCCCAATGAATTAAAAAAATTGTACAATTTCTTAATACGAACACTCCACTGAACCAATTCAGTAAACTTATTTATTTGCCACCAACTTGTGGACCCTGTCTTCTTACTCGTACTTCACTTCTCCATACACACCGTACTCTGCTTTTTTACACAGACACACACACACCTCTCGAA
Source organism: Eucriotettix oculatus (assembly GCA_034510155.1). Lineage (NCBI taxonomy): Eukaryota > Metazoa > Arthropoda > Insecta > Orthoptera > Tetrigidae > Eucriotettix > Eucriotettix oculatus. Next base: position 33,505,385 of record CM067378.1, on the reverse strand, counting down.
GATATCCACGCAGCGGTCACTGGAACACTTGACCCCTCAGCTATGCTATGCGTAGATCAGCTCTCCTTCCACAGCGTTCTTTTGCAGCGCCTCCACTTCTCTCGATTAATTCTCGGGTACCAAGTTCGTCTTCCTCCACACCTTCAGTCGTCGTATCCTCACAAAACTTCCATGTTCTGAGCCTCACAGATGTCTCGCCACTGTTCGTTGTTCTAGGCCACTCGATGGCTCGCCGAATGCAGCATATTAATTCTCCACTGTTCAATGTCCGTCAGCACATTCCAAACTCCTGCCATGTTCGTTGTTCGATGCCCCAACGTTTCGGCGTCAAATGTAGCATATCCTTCGTTCCTCCCTATTCGAGGTTTTCTTAATTCCTTAGGGTGCCAGGTATTTTTCATAAAAATACCAAAAATTGATTTTAATAGTTTTAATTTCATTCAGAGAATGAAAAAAATTATATCTGCAGGGCGTGGTCATTCTCTCGTCGTCCCGCCGACACAACCTGCTTCTCCCATCACCCCATGACGACTGCCCCCTCCCTTTGCGGACCACCCAACGTCTCGCCAGACCACATTGTTGGCCCGGGTTGCGTCAGTTCCTCAACAATTGCAACTCGCAAGCTGGCCTGCATTGTTCTTTGTAACTTTTCATGTTACATTTTCCCCGCCCCCAATGAATTTAAAAAATTGTACAATTTCTTAATACGACACTCACTGAACCACAGTCGTAAACAATATGAATGACCAACGCCCTTAGTCAAAATTATTTACAAAAATTCACTTATATCTAATTACAATTTTCTTTGACATATTCACTGCAGATTTTGTGATTACAAAAGTGCACTAAAATTTTGGTATCTTCATTAAGCTTTATGTTACGGCGTTGTTTTTAGTTTGGTTGCAATTGATTCACTGTTCCAATTACGACTAAACATATATCATTAATCTCAGCTGTTCTTAAGCGTGTTATGTTGAGAAGAACTTTTGTTTGAGTTGGATGCAGACCATTACTTACGAGATACCTGATATTAAAGATTTAATAGACCACTTCCAGAAGTGAGGGGAATTACAAGTTTCTAAAAAAATGAAAATGTAACGGGTTTCTTTTAAAGAAAAGAAATATCAATCTTCGTTAGGTTTTTATGAATTAACACTCTTTGTGTTATTCACAAGTAAACGTAATTTTTGTTAAAAGTATACCTGACACATCCTCACAATAATGAATAAGAAAAAAACATAAATTGTATAAGAATTACTCAATATCAGTACGTTTGTAAATTGATGTAATAAATTCGTTATTTTCTGAAATACTGAGACTCTTATGACTTTTTAAAATACATGCCTTCTTAATCATCTGATGAATGGACATTAAAAATATGGATAAGTGAAAATCTAAATATTCGGCACACACTGTGTTTTCAGGGAATTCAGGACAAGTTTGTTGTTTGAGACTTGTAATGACCATTATCATACCGCAGAGACCCACGGGTCTCACTAAGCATACTCCATCAATCACTATCCTTAACGTCACGACCCGCAAGAGACAAAGCTGACCGAGACAAGTGACAGTTAATTTAGGATTCTGACGCATGTCAGCGCCACACGCTCGTAAACGGAGTGACAAATCAGATGATAATGCATTTTGTGTTAGTCACTTTGATTCACTTTAATTCGTTACATGAAAAAAAATACTATACTTCCACATCCTTCCACTTTTTCTAATCATCTACACATAAAATACCAACCTTAGCCATAGTTCGTGTACCCCACCATTTATCATAATCTTAAAAATTTTATCAACACTCTTAAAATCAATGTTAATCATCATATTGTAGATTATTTTAATTATCACTAAAAATTTACATTAATTACATTAATCGTTCAATCAGAAACATCTTACGATACTCTCCAACTAATGTTTGCTATCACAGTATTAAGAGAGAACCTATACTGTCTTCAAATGTGCAAAGGAAATATCTCCAGACTCTACTTTCTGATAATTTTTATATATGGGTCTAATGTCTAATCAATATTTTTAATAAGGAATTTTTGAGAAAAAATATCGCATTGGAAATTTCATGAAAATGTAATCAATATATACAAAGTAATCCAATTACTCCAACGAATAGCATTTATTCATAAAATTATAATTTATCTCATCGTCAGTCATATGTATAAATAAGTTTTAAATAATAGGACATACTGATAAATTATTTGTTATGATCTAAAATTTAGTTAAATAAATAAAAATACGGTGAAATATGTTAGAAAACAAATTTAATAACCATATAGTTATTATAAATACAACGTTTCATCCATCTTTGTGGACTTCGTCAGATAACTAGACAGATCACGTCACCAAATTACTCACAATGTAATTCGTTTGACCTTTTAAGAATGTAATCATCTTACTTATTTTACTTCATTGAAAATTATACTTAATATTTTAATAAAATTTTATACATTCAAAATTGTTATTGATTTTATAATTTTTATGTCCAGTTACCTGAAGGAGTCCATAATGTTGGATGAAACGTTGTTTATATAATTACTAATTGTTTATTAAATTTGTTCGCTTACAAATTTGGGCTAATTTTTATTTATTTATTTTACTTAATATCAGAAGGCTATTTTTTTAAATTCAGATTTCTTAAATCTGTTTGGTAAACTAATTAGACTTCGGCTAATCTCATATTTTCAACTTCCATTTCTTTAGCCTAAAGGAATGTCGAAATAACGTTCCTTCTGTCGTCAGCAAAAAAATTTAAATAAATTCCTTGAAGAATTTTACTCTTTGTTGATGTTCTAGTGTTACATAAATGTTATTACATATCTGGCATCCTAATTGCGAGAGAACAACGTATCGTTTTCTCTTATTCCTATGTAAAAACTATTTCTACCGTCCCGGTTAGTAGTCAATGGTTAGAGAATCCGCCCAGTAAGTGGTAAGTCCTAAGCTGTTTTTCGTGATCATAGAAGATAATATTTTTCTTTACGTCTGCTTTTATTAAAATTTCTAAAGATAAATTAAATGATGATTTTCAGAGACAATTCTGAAGTTTTCTCCTACTTTAGACATTTTTAGACTGTATGTCACGTAAAAAGTATAAAGAATAATATGCGTTTTTAATTTGTTATTCCTTTATGCGTTCTTATACTATGCATCTGATAGCCATGAAATGATTATATCAGAGGTGCCTAAGACGATCGTACAATTAAGATAGTTTCAAAAACTACGGCAAAAATATCAAACGAATAATTGCTCTCATCTTCAACCAGATGAGTAGATTCAACGAGACGAGGTTTTGGGTAATTCAATAACGGCGAGTAGATTTTGAAACGGAATAACAGAATTTGTTTGAGGTATTAACGAAATAATATTTTTATTTCAAATGGCATACACTGGTTTTTCAAGTAAAAGAAGAATTTCGTTAATATCACACACACAACTTCGTTTATACAGCCCTGAAGTAGCCTCACGACCGTCAAATTATGTATAAATTGAACTAATATTTTTTAAGTAATGATACTACGAAGAGAGAGGAAATTCTTCAGTTGAAGCTCAGGCAAAGGCCATGAAACTACATTCATTACATGATAATGGAAAAATGCCGACCGGACTTGGGAATGGAACCCGGGAACTTACGCTCTCCGACAGATCTATTCCAGATCCGATCCAACATTCCCGGCAACAGTCTGGAAAGGGGGATGTCCAGGGTTCGATCCCGGATCTGGTCAACATTTTTCCATTCTCATGTTCTAAAAGTAATAGTACTATTTAATCTATACAAATAAATAAATTTGAAGTGTCTGCCTATCTGTTTATCTAGAATAAGCTCCGGATTTCAATGAAAATTTCAATATTTAAACAGGAATTTTTACTTACATTTTCATCTGTTTTATTTTGATATCTTAAATATTTCAGAAGAAATTTATATAAAATCTGAAATCCATTGAATTTCTGCCAGAATCAGGCAACTCCCCTTTAATAACATAGGATGGGAATCTAAAATGGGGGGATGCGGAAGGTAGAGAAAAGTAGCCAAGGGTTAACTAGGGCCCTCGGGCTATGGTTGAAGGATCCTACCCGGTGTTTCACCTAAAGAGATGAAGGAAAAACTCTAGAAAACCTGCATCGGGTAGGTCGGGCATTGGGTACTATTCTCACACCCTTCCGAATGACGGGAGACGAGTTTGCTGTGGGGTCGCAGTATTCCCTTCTTCATGTCTCCACCAGTTTTAGGAGACAGTGGCCGACTGATCCAATGGGATCAGCGGACAACTCTTGCCATTATTTTTGGGTTAACAGGCTACATGAGAGTGGTCTTGAAACAAGCAACTCCCCTTTAACAGCATAGGAAGAGTATTGAAAGGGCGGATGCGAAAGGTAGAGCAAGGTTTAGTGGGACCTGTTCTAAACCAACTGCGAAATATAAGGTTTGCCCTGAAGCGAACGTACTTTCATAGATTCAATAAATTCAACTTTACGGAAATGCTGTACATGTTGTTTTATTTTTAGGGCAAAATAAAAAACTATTTCTGCACGAACTAAGTCTATAAAAATTAGATAGTTAGTTAATAAATTTGATAAACGTTTTATACGTCACAGTGCATATGATTGACGCTCATTGTATAATGGACTTACCGGGGCCGCACACAGACATTTTCAATAACTTTTTAAACTACTGTACTTATTTAACGTAATAATGGATTTCTTGACTCTACTATGCTACATGACACATCGCAGTGGTTATGTACAAATTAACAGTTCGTCAGTTTTCATAGTCCATGCCAAGATTCGAACCAGGAACCTCTGTGGTGCGAGACAGCGACGTTAACCAATACACAAAAAGTGATCGTTGGGTGTAATTGTTTTTATACCTTTTTCTTGCTTCCTTAGAGCTAGAAGGTATCCGAATTTGAACTGGAAAACATGGAAAATTTTCTTAATAAAGCTGTCTAATCTCCTAATAATATAAAATTAAATAATTATAGAGATATTTATTCGAAAGCGAACTCTTTATACAAATTTGGTACCTTGAACAAAGTAAACCAATACCAAAGAAAATACCTTACATGACTGTAATAATTACTTGAAAAAAATTTACATAACTGCTTTTGTAAACCGATTATATGTAATCGGTATATAACAGCAAGAACCTAACATTTAGTCTCAATTACGTATTATTATTTTCGATTTCTCCGATCATATTCATCTTAAAAAATTATATATATTGTTTAATAATTATATTATTTCACAAATAAATTGGAAAGTATTAGGACCCTAATAATTTTCAATAAATTTTAAAAACTAAACACTTATGAATGTAAATACAAAATAATTGAACATAAATATGATGAAACAGTACGAAAGCTCCAAAGAAGATTAAATAATTGAGATTGAAGGTTTTGTTGTTTTATTTCTATGAAATAACGTACGTTAACCAATGAAAATTACTGAAAGCTGCAAAAATAAATCAACATATACTCTCCATCGAACACAAATTTTGACGTTTTAAAAGTGAAATATCCTCAGATAGCCATATGAGAAAATTGAAAATCTGATTCATGTAAAAAATTATGGAATGCCACCAGACAATTAGGGTAATAACCAATATACCTTCCCAAACGACATCCCACTGCCCGACGATTAATAAACGTGAACATGAAGGCCGCAAGATGATTTATGGCTCGATACAGTCGGAGGGGAATGAACGATCAAAGCAATGATTAATGTAAGGATGGGTGAATAAAGCTGTGACCATAGTTGCGGGGAATTATCACAACTTTTACTACCCAAACCAAAATTGATACTTCATATTTTGTATACTGATACTGATCGTGGATTGATTACAAAAGTTGTAAGCGTAAAAGTAAAATTACAAATTATTAAAAACGGGGAAGCACAAAATTAAATACAAGTTAGTTCTGGGCACAGCCTATACTCGAGTTATAAGACATTTTATTGGTTTTTAACAGTTTCAGGGATACAAAAAAGATTCTATCTTTCTGCCTGTCTCACTCGCTAACTTTGTTCACTTCTTTATGAAACGGTCAAACAGATATAGATTAAATATTTTTTGCAGTTTTATTTTACTATGAAACTAAACAACTTTTCCCACAAAGTTCGCATGAAAATAAATTCACATTATTAAAAAATGTTCGCTACTTTTGAAAATTTAAGCTTTCGAATCTTTTAGTCATTTTTATCTGGTAAACGCGTAGCCATAATAAATGGAATGAACGTGGTCCCGAAGGAAGATTATAACATTACGATTAATGAAGGGAAAACCAAGATAATGTAGTGTAGTATGGAAAACAATGGAATAGCAAAGGAGGTTGAATTCTGCTACTTGGACAGCATTATAACTAGGGATGGTAGAAGTATTATAGGCATAAAGAGTAAGAGATCACATGCAAGCAAGGCTTTCGAAAAAAGAGGAATTTACTTACAGGTAATATAAGTGTGAATATTAGAAAATCATTGCCGAAAATGTTTATATGGGCGTGAAACATGGACGGTAGGAGTTGGAGAAAGGAAAATAATAGAATCCATTGTAATGTGGTGCAATATGAGAGTGTTAAAAATCAGATGTGTGAATTGAATCGCTAACGAGGAAGTTCTAAACAGAACAGGGGTAGAGCGAACAATATGGAGGACGATGACTGAAAAAGGGTTAGATTAATGGGGCGCGTTTTAAGGCATGAGAGTCTTGTGAAATTAGCATTAGAGAGAAGTGTTTGGGGAAAGAACAGAAGAGGAAGGCCAAGGATAGAAACACTATGCATACCATTCCCTACTTATAAGGTTCCCAGATAGCAGAAATCCCTAACCTCCTTTTCCAATCTGTTGCTATTTTTATTCTATTATTTCCTATACGACACTACATCATCTTGGTTTTCCCTTTATTAATCCTGATGTTTTACTGTTCCTCCAGTACCACGTTCGTGCCATTTATTATACTTTCCAAATCTTCTGCCTCCCATAATACCAAAATATCACATGCAAACCTTACGGATTTTATTTCTTCTCCTTGCATTTTGATTTCCTGTTCATTTTCACTTTTAAGTTACTTCGTCACCTGTTCTATTTACAAGTTAAACAGTAACTGCAACTGACTGAATACTTTTCGTACTCCTTTCTTGATTTCTGCTTTTTTTTTCAATTATGTATTTTGTTAAGGAAATTTTAAGTATAAATTTGTAATATTTGTAGTGTTCCCAACATCGCTTGGAACAAATACTACTGTTGGTTCTTTTTCTATCTTTCAATCTTTTTTTAATTGTAGATTGAGACTGAAGCGTTACTCAAATTCCTTACAAATTAAAATATGAAAATAGGTAGAAGAAAGTATTTTATTATTCATAAATAAAAGTGAATATTTAAAAATATGATTTAATTGTAAAATTAAATTTTTTGAGCTCAAATTATTTAATTTTTTCATAATCATCATGATGTAATTTTAGTGTTTGTTGGTTATCTTGTCTATTAAGCTATGTAATGTGTATTATAAATAAAAGCTCTGACATCATTTAATTAGAAATTCTTGTACCCGTGTAAACATAGCAAATAATCTTGACATACAGGTTGAGAAAAAGTTTTAAGACAAACCTTTCTGCCGGACAGCAGCATGTATCAAAAAGCTTGTTACTAAAACGATGAGTTATGAAATAAATCAGACTTCAGACTTAATTCCAATCCTCAATGCACACTAGGAAAATTTAGTTTAGAATTTACTTCACAATTTTTTGTATTTATAACGGTCGCATCGACTGCCTGGTCAATAAAATAATTATTTGGCTGATATTAATAAAAAATTAGGTAATGTATGGATATTCTTAGTAATACTCCAAATTCACTCTGTACCTGATGAATTTCGAGGTTGAATTTCTATAAATGTCGTGTTACGTTTTGTATTATTGCATTATTTATGAAACATTTCCGGTTTTCATTCATTTATTCATGAATATTTAAAAAAATATCTAATTAAATTTATGTAGATTAATGAACGGATACATGTTTTAAATTTTTAGCGAAATTGATAAAGGGGTTTATTAAAATAAAAATTTAGAAATATAGTAAACAAACACTAATAATTTAGAAATTAACCAAATGAATCAACACATTAGATACAACGTTACGTTAAAAATTTTCTACACCTTTGTCTAAAAAGTTATATAATCATATTGTGACTAGTGTTATCGACAGAAAACGATTTCACATGAAATTTCAAATTTAAACTAACAACAAATTCATGAAAATGTAAAATATTCAGGCATGGTGAGGCTGAGATAAAATGTAGTCTATAAAAAATACAAACTAAAGAGACTGTTTCCGTGCTCGTTTTATTAATTTTACAAATTGCAAGTTAGTTGAACTATTTCATTTCTGATGGTGGGCCTCACAATATATGCAAATTTTGAAAGTAACATATTTTTCAGATTTTTGTTTACTTTTGTGTATTTTTCGCAATTAACATGTCATTCGTTATTTCGTAAAACATTGAATTTGTAAATGTGTAGGTTGTTATAGGAATTTTATATAATTTATTACCTGTTTCTCTATTAACACACCTTATTTTTGAGTCTAAATAATTGCGTTATTATATTTTTGTTTCAATACTAAGTATTATTTTTCGTTAATTATTATTAATATTTTCAGTAATGTTTTATTAAAACCTCCATTTATTATAAGAACCAGTTTGATCATATTTTTTTGTAAAATTATTATCTTATATTAGAGAAGTTAAATGTCTTATGTAGTTATAAATAATATTTAATTGTTTTATACGTGAGTGAATTTAAGCTTAATTTTTCTTGTACTCAGTGAAAAATCACAGCCCACAGTCTAGACTAAAATACGAGTCACGAGTGTTAAAGATGAGTAGCGAAGTCGTAAAATACATGTCAGCGTACGTTTTCTGTTTCCAGATCTTTGCGGCAGACTTATCTCGTCCATTTTCGCTGGCAACATGTCAGGGTGGTCCTATCTACGATGTCTGCCACAGCCTTGAGACTACCGTTTCCTCAGCAGCGCGTTGGAGCGAGTCTCAGATAGCTACCGAGACAGATTTACAGCCCTCAGTGTATCTTGTGTACTGTCTCAAGTTGCGCGTGAACTTCTGGTGCAGTAGCTCTGTGCTCCAATTCTTGAAGTGAGCCTTTGCAAAGAGGGAATCTAGCAAAACATGAGTCTCTGAAATTGTAACTGCTGCTCTCAGATTCGAGCTTTGTTCGCCTGGGGCTTACTTGCCCTCAAAGCGCCTCGTCAGAACGAAATGATCAACAGCGGAAACCCTCACAAGTAGGTTTAATGATGTATTATCTAATAAATTGAGTGAAGATATTTCACCCCTTCACGAAAACTTGTTAATACCAAAATTAAATCCAGAAACTTTTACTTGTTGAATACAATGTCTGATTAATCTTTATGTTGCAGCGGAGCCATGGTAGATGTCGTCAGCTGCTTGCATAACATATTTGTTTGTGAAGAAACTTGATGGAAGGTTCGGCTGAGAAGAAACTTTTATGTGTGATGCGGACACGCAGGATTTGATATTGTGAACACGTCATTATCCCCGTACTGTAACCATGAATTCCTCCCTCAACGGCTCGATGACTGTTCAGCAGTACCTTGAATATGCTAGAGGCCCGAAACACTTGTCTCCTTACATAGTGATTCCCATCACAGCAGTTTATGCCCTGATATTCGTCATGGGAGTGGCTGGGAACATCGCCGTGTGCACGGTCATTGTAAAATCTGCTTCGATGCGAACCACCACCAACTATTATCTGTTCAGCCTCGCAGTATCAGATCTCGCCCTGCTGTTGCTAGGTAAGTTAATCAACCTTCACTTAATCTCCTTAAACTTATTACGAAAATTTAGTCACTCCAAAATTACCCGCATTTACCTAATCACTGAGTATCTCTCTAGTCCCATGCAACTCAATCATTACCATCAAACATAACACCTATGTATATACCAATTTCCATTAAAAATAAATGAACTACATGTTATTAAACTACTTTCCAAAATATTAACGTGATATCGTAAATTTTAAAAAAAATTATCAATTTACACGGTGAAAGGTAATATAAAACTTATAGCCGATAATAACCATTGGCAGTTTATACGAATTTAAATAAAAAATTAAATGACTTTCATGAAGTATGACTCTAATGAAGATGGTGTGAACATTCTGATGAATGATAACCCTGCATTCGAGTTCTCAGATTTAGGTTTGCATAATTATTTTTTTCATCCCAATTTGTTTACTAAAACACGTTCATGTCCCTATGTGCCTTCTTAAACGCAATATTTTTTCATTTGAAAGAATTGTTACAAATAATTTAACCAGCCATAGGTTGCGTATTGGTCTTTTTGAGCCAACGATTATTTATAATGATAATTTATGTCTTAGCAGTCCAGCAAGAATGCATCTTCCTTTTTCATTTTGGAATATGAATTATTGAATGTATCAAGAAATTTATACCTTACAAACTCTTTTATATTCTATAACGAAGTAAGGTGTTGATTACAATTTTATTTAATCTGTGGCGATACTCAGCAGAATTACTCGGTTGACAAATTCCTTTTTAAGCCAGTTAGACGGTGACAAAATCTGTTTGGGTGCTAATGAGGTGGCGAAGAGCAACCAGAATCGTTCGTAATTCTAAACACAGGATATTAGCGGACTTTGTCTGCCCTGGGTATTAACATCTCCTAATTTTCGAAGGACGTTTCTCTATCCGCTCAGTCAAATGACCAACGCGGGCAAATCTAGAAATTTGATTGGAGCAGATGGCCTCCACCATCATGGTAGGGTTATGAATAGAGCTGATCTGGGACGGGTACGAAGTGGAAAGAAGTCACTCGGGAACGGAATTTTGAAGAAGGAGGGTGAGAGGAGACGAGATGGAGAGGAGGCAGTCACGAATGAACCATTAGTGAGACTAGGGAGTCGCTGAGAAACTATCAGAAACAGAGAACTTGTGTGTTAATCTTTGGAGTAATCTTGCTGGTGTCAAAGAGGGAAGCAAGGAGTGATGATACGACACCGAGACACTTTAAAACACCACATCATAGTCCATAGAAGGAAGGAAGGACATTGTTACACCGAGACGGACTACAGGCAGCAGCAGTCCACATATTCGCAAGAGATCAGGAAGAAAGCTCGGGGTTCGCCCATGTACCTGTGCAGACAAAGGATGCAGTTGTCGAGAACATCAATCAGGTATGTCAGTGCCATTGCATCAAAATGTGTATAACAAATTCCTGATGTACAGGAGCCCCCACATATTCATGAACATTTAAAAGGATTGAGCCCTTGATAAATTATAAATCTGAGCTAGCCGTGGAATTTAATGGGCCCAAAATTTGTATTTGTCTTAATATAAAGCAATAAATAAATTTATTAATGCTACATAATCAATGCGTTATAATGTAAATTAAAGAACTCACTTTTATAACCGATGTATAACCGATATACATTATGACCCTATGTTCCACTCCTTGGGTTAGATTTTGAGCACCTATAGTGCAATTCAAGTAGGTTTCCTTGAGTATTTCGTACCACTGTGTTCAAAAATAGTAAGTTAGACTAGAAATAACTTCACTAACATTACTAATGTTGATTGAAGATGCTTCATTTGAAGAAACAAAAAATAATTGGCGACATTAGTACAGCGAATTTGAAGATAACTTATCGCAAAATAGCCAGGAATATTCAAATTTGGCAGATTTTAGCACAGGTGCTAAGCACTTTTGTGATTGCAGAAACAATACTTAAAAAAACACAACAAACTTGAGAACAGGTTCACTACACATGGCTACGCCAAAAGCGCAAGATTTATTTTATAGCTTTATTTCTCTATTAATGATTGAATTAATTACATGATTTACAAAAATGTGTAGAAAAAATGTAGCTGTAGCCCCACAGTCTGCTTGTGTAAACAATATAGCAAATGAAGTAATGTAAATTTTAAAAAACTTATCGTTTGGTTACCAATATTTGATTACATAAATTCTCAAATAAATTTAGTCTTACTCAATACCATACAATAGTCTTTAATTATATTTAACAAAGCTCTTGGCCTCTAATACTGAAGCTGAACAAAGAATATGGTGTTCTCTAAAAATTAGCTTTCCTGTTTATAAGAAATTAAGCCTATCATTGTAAAAGATAAATATCGGTTAAGTAAAAGCTTCAGAAAAGTAGTAGTGCATCAAGATATGATTAAAAAAATCTCTCGCATAACTTTTGTTCGTGCTACTTTTCACGGGTAAGAAGTCTGTATGTAAAAGATATAAAGTAGCCAGTGGTTTAAAAACCCAGTGAAGGAATATAACCTTTATTTAATTTTCATCTAAGAGCCTATATATTTTAAAAAATATAATAATAGTAGAATATACTTAGTAGAAGTTTTGCAAAATTATAATCATACTGTTAATAAAATATAAATTTTCTTTAAATTATCTAAGGCTTGGTTTGAAAATGGCTTCCAAAGGTCAGAAAAATGATTGGATGCCATATGTTATGGAACTATTTTATCTTACAACGAACATCTGTATTCTTCCGGTGTTCTCAATATTCCAGTTTATATTAGCAATATTATTTACTGGAGAAGGGAGCTTACTGTCTGAGATGAAAAGTCAGATTAAGGATTCAAATGAGAGAGAACACCATAGAATGATAATTCTGTGGGAATATTCATTTCGTTGGAAATTTGAAAGAAGAAAGGCGGGAGGAATGTGATTTAGTCTGCGACGGCCTTAAGTGAAAATCATTTCAGACTGCGCATCCTAATAATGAAAATTCTTGGAATAATTCCGTTTATTTAACCAGTAAATTTAACAATGAGAACGATTCAAACAATAAGGTTCGATCATAATCTTTAACATTAGAATAAAACAGATATTTTTCATTATGTCATCCATTTTAAGTAGATGTTTTCAGTCTCTATTGTATATCTCCTTTTATTTTCATTTGTTTGTCGGCTACTCGTAGATTTCACACCAGCCGCCGTGAATGGATTGTCTGACACAACTATCCTTTGGCATAAAATTGAAAAACCTCAATTTAGTTTGATATATGACTCAAAACAATTTTAGTTTAAGCTAATCAACCGTTCACTAAATGTAATTACTCGTCAGATAGCAATCAATGACGTGTGTTGTTCGCAGTTACACCCCAAGCTCTTGATACGGATATAGACGTGATTATTTCTGTACAATAGTTGAAATTATTCTCTTTCACCATCCTTTACCATACTATTTAATACACAGTTATGAGCATTACTACACTTCAAAAACAATCTTTATAAATCAGAAACATAAGTCACAACTCGCAGGACAAAGATTCCGGGTTTGATTCCTGCATGTGTCTGGGTGTTTGTGTGTGTATTTAAGTTCTCTGATTGAGTATACCTTAAAGAAAAGGAAAAAAGTTACCTAAAATAACAAGTCGTTAATGACCTCGATGGTGGTGCGATTATAAAATAGAATTTAAAAAATTATTTGCTATATAATTTTAGTACTTTTGCAGCTACATCTATGAAGCTTTGGCAGTCTCTACAACAGAGAGAGGTGTGTAAAATTAATTCTATTCTTCTTATGTATAAAGTCGCATCAATAAGAGAATGTTATTAGAGACTGTACATTACAACGTTTTACAATAGATTACACTATATAAATTTAACATTTTAAAGAGCTAGACAATATCTTCTCGATGTTTCGGGGAGTATTCCATCTCGTTGAGGCTTCTAAATACAAGGGTCCCTTTCTTGATCAAATTTTCTGGACTCATAGATGATGTTTTATGGTAATGGTGGTGTTGCATTAGGAAGAGAAGGGAGCGCACAATAGTTTTATTCTCAAGCAATGATTATTAGAATCTTCACATTTAAAAATTCCTAAAATCTTAGGAATATTGCGTTATATTTTTTACTAATTTTGTACTTGAGTACCATTTTAAGAAGACAATATGAAAATAATTATTTTTGTGCAACTATGCTATGTAACCATAAGTATACATTCAAAGCTGTTTTATGCATAATCCAGTATTATAATATTAATCTTAAATTTTATACATTTAATACAAGAGATGTATTACAGAAACTCAAGTTTCCTTCAAAATTCTGATATAACTTCTAAATGTATAAGTGGCGTGATAAAGAAATAGCCAAAATAATTCAATTTTGCGGGTTTTTAAAATCAAATTTTCAAATATATAATTTTTAATTTGTTGGTGAAAATTTCCGTAAGTTCGCTAAAATTGTCAGCAATTTTGTTAAGATTTTTGGTGAAAATCTAAATATAAAAAATTAAGTGTGTTTTTGTGTGTGATTTTTCTTTCTAAAAAAAATAATTTGAGTAATATTTTGCTTGAAAGTGGACAAGTGTAGCACCGTATTTGATATTTTAATTTTAAATTTGTGCGAATGTAATATGAGTAAAGCAACAAGAGTTAACGAGGGGTACAGACGTATCGAATATGACCCTGAAGACGTTGATGGTGATGACTCGTCTTGGATGCCATAATAGATCAGCAGCCTATGACGACTTCGAACAAGTTGAAGTAAATGTTTCTGGATAATCGTCAAATTGCAATGAGAGAGGTTGCTGATGATGTCGGAATAGCACTTCACACATGCCAGAAAAATTTTGGATGCATCCGGAATCAAACGAGTGGCTGCTGAACTTCGTTCAAGAACAACACCACGTAGACATCGCTGAGTAATTCCTCAACGGACTCAACAACGATCATGACAGGTTACGAAAAATGGGTTTATGTGGTATGACGTCGAAATCAGGGTTGAATAGTGCCATTGGAAGATGGCTGCAGACGCAAGACCGAACAAATTACAGGAGGTCCTCTTCTTCTCACTGTGTCTTTTATTTCGATATTTAAAGATTTTACCAAGTGGTCATTCTGGTAAAAAAGAATACTATCTAGAAGTAATGCGCCGTTTGCGTGAAGAAATACTACGAAAACGCCCAGAATTGTCGCCAAAGCATTTCTTTGAATTCCCTTTTCGATAATGCTCTCACTCACGCCTCACTGGTTGTGAATTTGTGGTGAAAAACAACAATATTCTTTTACTTCAGCCACCGTATTCGCATGACGTGGCTCCGTGGGAATTAATTTCATTTTCAAGAGTGAAAAGACCTTAAAAGGACGTCGTTTTCACACTATTAACGACATCAGAAAAGAATTTATGACGTATCATATTTTTCAACCAAGAAATAATGGAAATAACTGTAAATCTAAATCTGAATAGCTGATGGAGATGAATGATGTACCGAAAAGTAAGTTAAAGAAGACCTTCCACAATTGTAAAATCGCCGGGGCGTGTGTATTATATCTGAAGGGAGTTACTATTGTCACGTGAGATTGTAGGTCCTTGGGAAGCCGTTAACAAGAAAGTAGACATCCTTTGCAGATTTCGACGTTGTAGAATCTGTCATGACTGTTAAATCGACGCTGGATCGGAAAAAGGAAAGGAACTGAGATCTGATTATTACATGGAAGGGTTGCACAGATGTAAGAAAAGTCAGTAAAGATCAGTAGTGTGGGGGGAGGTTCGCCTGAGTCTGATCAGGTAATAATCGGAAGGTTGAGATTTTCGCCTGTGAAAACACAGACATGTAATTTTAGACATGAGTATAATTACACTCAATATTATACAGTGTAAGAAGTAGGAAATTAAAGAAAGGCTGTTAGGATAGAAATCTAACAGGGAAGCGAAACGGAACCTTCGGCCAAGCTGTACGTGATCGACTTCGCTTGAACTCGTGGAGTGAGAGGCTTTTAAAGATGCCCTTATTTGTAGGACAGCTGATAAGTCAGTATTCATCAGCATTTCTGCGCTACTGCCGGGTTTGTTCACCTGTCTTGCAAGCGTCTTAACGATTGCGTCGATCCACCAAGGCAAATGGCCTATGTTGTAGCAACGAAAACGAGAATTCGTTACACTTTGAAAACAACAAATTTAATCATTTAAGGATAACGTAAATTCCCATTACGTTTTATCATATCGCATAATTTTCTAGAAAAAATTAAATTCTCGTTATCATTGAATGAGAACAAAATAACAACATCAAAATAAAATTAGTTACAATATCTCAACTTCTTCTGGATACTACCTATGTTTCACAGAAATATCTGTAGTACTACGTAACGAAATGTGTGGCACAAAAATGATTTGTAAAGAATTATTTTTACAAAGTTACTGACAAATATATGCATATTACTTTTTACATTGAATAATCACTAAATATTAGTTTAGAAATGTTTTAAAATTCGTAACTGTGTATGAAATAATATAGAAAATAAAAGGATAGTAATGTGGGAAAATTTTCACTATATAACAGCAAACGTCAAGTCCATAACTCCTTAAAATCTGCACACATTACAAGGTTACGTCATTGGTCTTCTTGTACGACAATTACTTCCGAGAATATAGGTACGTCATTTTTGAAATGAAATATTTCAGGCTATAAATTTTAAATTTAATTAGAAAACGGTTCTGGTGAAAACGTGATAAAGATTGATGTATGTGTAGTACTTTGAATTGATAAGGAGGGTAGCATGCATACATGTATTCAGAATAATAGTTGAAGTGAAATATGAGAGCTTTCCGCCTGGAAACCTAACCGAGAGCGTGCATCACCACACCGTATTTGAGAATTCGTGTGGTTTGTTTTGTTCTCTGAGTTGTGCTTAGTTGCACTTCAGGCTGCGGGGATCTGCTCTTGTGAGTTCCACGGCCTCTATTGCTTTTCTCTTTCCCCAAGCACAAATAACGAGTGAGCGCCTCGGTAATGGAATTCCTTTAGTAGTAATCCGCGCAATCACGTATTATTACTTCACAAAAGAAGATTTCACTACGAAAGATTTATGTAACATGTGACTGCGGGAAGTAATAGTTTTTAATATTTATACATGTTGCCATCACTAAGGTCATTCAGACACACTACTTATGGAGACGAAAGCTGTAATTTATACGGTTGAAATCCCGCCAATGAATATGCGGAAAGTATCTCTATAACGGATAATAAATTCTCCTCATCCTTTTGTTTAATTTTTCTGCATAAATTTAGCTTAACTGGACCTGCTCGACGCAGTGTAAATGTTTAAAATTTTGTTTACGATCGAGGGCAAATTAATCTAGAATTAACCATCGTTGAGATGCGGATTTACTCCCGCTGTTGGTAGATATATGTAACAACCCTTAACGTCCCGCTACGGTATCTAAATATCGTGTGTCATAAAGGATTAAATGATTACCACATCCCTCGCTCCCCTTAACGAGTGATAAATAACGTGAGGGAAATAGAAAAGGAAGAGTAAAAGCGAGTGCGCGAGAGAGTGGGGAGAAAGGGTGAGAATTCAACGAACGATTTAAACACAGAATTTGTTTGAAAGCTTATAAAATAATAGGTTCAACAAAGTGGTTGAATTAATAAACCAATCTTGAACTTTTGGCGATTGTCAATCTCGTTCAGGCCAAATTGTTCGGATAACCTACACGGATGTCTGTTTGTTTATTTGAATGTTTATAGAGATGTAAACCAGTGGACAGTTTACAACAAAACTTAGTTAATACACATATTTTTAAAATTCAGAGAACAATCACTGTTGGAAAAAACTTGGGAGGAATTATAATTAAATAAATATGGAATGCGTCAGCATTCATTGAGTCATGGATATCAGCCATATTTAATATGACGTAATATGGCGTCTATTTACTGCCGGCACATTTCAACACTTACGTTCCGAAAAATAGAAACCCAACGGTGGCTGTGTAAAACATTACTAAACAAATTTTGAAATACATTAATATTTTTATTATTTAACTTATAACCATATTATTTTAGGGAGAAGTGGAGGACTCAATTTTAACTATTTTTCACCTATATCTTACAATATAAACTTTCGTTAATATCGGAGGGTGATAAAATATGTCAGATTTTCCAATCATTATAATTTCGTATATTTGTTATGAATTTCAAAGGCTGGCGGAATAATATAAGTGAGACCTTTCAAGAATCGTAGGTTAGATGTTTATTTTGATTTTGTTTCTGTATTTAAAATTGCAATGTCTGGTGAAATATTTTCAAGTGAGAATTTAAAAGAGTTAACGACATTAGAAAATTAATATTTTAGGTTTTGAGTAGTTGGTGGATTTAAGTACTTTTTTAAAATTGGCTTCATACAATGAACCATAATTTATAGTTTGTTTCGTGCGCAATATTTAGAAATTCAAACTTTAGGAAATAATAAAGAGTGGTAAAACACCGTACGTTAGGCTTTATTTCATTACCAAGATAATGGAATAACTTAGGAGCTTCTTAAAATCAAAATTTGAGATTATAGAAGTTCATTGACTGCGCTACATGAAACTGTGATAACCGTTGGGCTATGTGCAGATAATTAGTATTATGAGATACGAAAATAAAAGACAATTTTCTAAGAGATAATAAAATAAAATAATGTAAGTATCACACTACAAGCTTCTGCTTATAATCCACTTCACTAAAACTTATAGGTTAGTATGTTTTTAAATATATCAAGATAAATTTATTTACACAGAAAACATTTTAATGTTTCTAAGAAAACTCTCAGATTCATCTGTGTTAAAGTAGATACTGATTCTACTGTATTAACCATAAATTTTTCAATTCTGAGTGTCTTACTTACGCAAAAAAGCACCGTTCTATAAACAACTTTCCCCCTGGTGTTCAAATCCTTACGATATCGGTAATGTTATTAATTTCCTTAAACCTTCAGACATCGGGGTTTTCTTTAAATACTTTAAGGTAAAGAAGTACCAGGAATGTTTTTCGCTGTGTTAAAGCTCCGGGAATTCTTAGAGTGTCATGAGTTTTTATGCCAATAAATCCCTATAGAGATTAGTATTGAATTCAATCATTTTCTGGGCAAATATAAATATAAATCCGGGCAGCACCGGGAACAGTGTTAGTAGGAAATACTTATTGCTTAACATTTAAGAATCTTTGCAAAGCAGCAATAAAAAACTAAATCTAAACATACAATGGTAATTCTTTATATACTTATCCTCAGTCATCTGCACTGCGTCGTAAAAAGTATTTTGCATAATTAGTACGTAATTTGAAATTATTATTACTTAAATAAGTTGTTAGTTCTAAATAAACATAAAAATGCGTAAATTATCTTCGGGTTATACATATACATGATTGTTTGTTTATATGTTCCACGTATTAATATTAACGAGTGGATCAATTTAAGCCAAATTTAGTAACGGGAAACAAACACTGTAGTGGTAAACCACGACTGAAACCCTCGCTGTTGGGATAAAGTGGATGTATATTTTAAAATATGCAATGACGACCGATATTTACATCTAAAAATTTTTTTTGGCGGGACACGGAGATAAATAGTGTTTCTCGACTTGGTGCCTGTACATGACTACAACCATATTCAGCATATAAGGAGAAAAATAACAAGGAAATAATGGAGATTGGTGTTCAAACCAGAGTTATGAAATCCGCCGACATTCAATGCGCTAGTTAATTTGTTTTCCAGTCCCTAAGAGATGGATAATAAGGTGGAAAATAAACTTCAGCGTATAATCTTAAACGCACGGAGAAATACAACCCAAATTTTGTACACGTGATCCTTGCGATTCAGAAGTAAACCCTACGAACATGATTTCCAAATCTGAGGTGTGGGGGCCGAAGGGCCTAAAAACGACACGATATTTGTATCTAATAAGAATTTTTCGGGGGTCAATGAGGTTAACATTGTTTCACCCGATGTTAATTGTGTAATTTTGTCTCAATTCGTCATGGAAGGGAGCGCCCATAAATAACGGGAAAGCAACCGATATGAGTGTCTGTTCCGGGTTTATCTAAGTCGCTGAGAGTATAATTAATAAATTCGTAACGATGTCCATTTAACTAAAGTAGCAAATTATGTCACTATTATTTATTTATTTACTGTTTAAATTTCACGTGGAAGGTACCTGAAAATTCATCGTAATCACATATTAGGGGGGTCTATGTGCTCAATACTCGTACATTCAGTGAGATAGAACTTCAGTATCCGCCAGCATCATGAGGCTCCAGACTAATTAATTCGCTTGGTGTATTGTCAATTCAATTTGATGATCCTATTTAGATTGTTGGGACTTCTCGTGAAATATTCTCACCAACCTATCTCTATGTACCCCGTCCGGGATCTTATTATGCTTCCTCTGTCAATGGGATAAACAGAATGATGGTTATTGTTCCATAAAGGGCCACTTGTACTGGATTAGTTTACTCACTGGCTTCCGTCTGTCTACACGAACTAAACAGTGTTTGTATCATTGAAAGCTCTTTCTAATAAACCGTAATATCCATTGCTACCTTCCAAACCTATGTTACATTAAAAACTTCAGACTTGACAATGACGTGATTTGTTCTTGAAATTGAAAACACTTTGCATAGTGTTTGATTAATATATTCTTTTATGCGTATAACCAATATATACATTTCGAGAGAAACAAAGTATGATGCGAACGGCCGGAAATACCGTGATATGAGGACAAGAGCTACCTTTTCACACTGTTCAATTCTCATCTTCTTTACAAACAACTTGAACAGTATATAAAATTATAATAAATTACTCTAAAATATATTGTGAGTTTACAAATTTACCTCACGCTCGGCTTCAAGGAAATCTTTTACGAAATATCTATATACAACAGTTAGCGTAAAGATGATTTGTTTAATCAGATACCAGAAATTGTACTGACTTAAAATAAACAGTGATTTGTTCTCTGACGACGATATATTAATCCTGTAAAAATTACTACGTTTCAAAATAAATATATTAATCAGTAAATCGGAAAATTAATATTTTATATATTGTTAATGTTGTAGCGCAGAGACTCGCCAACCAATTATTTGGAGGTATAGTATCAATGAACAAGGAATTTTCTTTGTGTTGGGCAAGCGAAGACTGCTGGAGCCATAAACTTTAGGGACGCGACAGTGTGGCACCGCCCTGGAATTTTACCGAATGTTTTACCCCACCATCTGGATGACCCTAAGGGCTAGGGTTGAAACGAAGAGGTGGATTGGGTGAAATATACCACGTGAGAGGAGTGGTAGGGAAAAATAGTCCAGGTGGGAAGCTGCGAGAAGAGAAAACGGCAGTTCTGAACCCGAGTTGGGAGGAAGAAGATTAAGAGGAGATCGGAAAACGAGTTGAGAGGAAGAAGGTTAACGGGAGTTCTTCAAAAAGGTTGAGAGGTAGAAGGTTAACAGAGCAGTTCTTCAATTGTGTTCCTATTAATGTTAAATTAACCTGGGCATATGCCATAGAAGGGACAGGCCGATAGTCAGCAAGCTGCAGAGACGAAGGGTCAACGCCTGGACTTAAAAATGGAATGGACGAGGAGGCAACTACGGCTTTCATGCATTCCCCGATCGGACTGCCAGAATCGAAATCCAGGATCGCTCCAGGATGCCAATAAAACAGATGTGCTGTGTGAGTCTGCCATTCTGCTCTGCACGTATCTCGTCCACATAAATCACATTTAATTATATGCAGTCTAAAACTTTTTTCCCCTGATTGAATCAAAAAGTAAATAATAAAAAATAAATTAATAAAGGATCTCATTAACTTATTTAAATAATTAAAATATGATTATTTATTATTCAATTCAATTATAGAAAAATAAATAAAACCCATTTGATTGAGTGCTGATAAAAACCAGACGTTTCAACGTCAACAACTACATTTTAGTGAAGTAAAAATAGACGTGCAACGTTTCATCCTGACTTCGGGAAATTAACAGGTGATATTGCAGAAAAGGCTAAATTTAATAAAGGCATAGGATATAAAATATTTTCTTAATATTATTTAAGGTTAATTAGGATTCTTAAGTGTCAAAACCGTATTTAACAAAATGAAGATAATATTAAAAATAGAAAAATATTAAAATATTAAATATTAAAAAAACACTTTAACTTATATATTAAGGCATATTCATTTCGATAGCGATGTGTTCTAAACCAACTACGAGCTTAAAGTTTTCCCTTAAGTGATCATAAATAAATGATACCGTATGTATATTCAATTAATTCATCCGTACCAAAATCATGTACGAGTTGTTTCGTTGTTAGGCCAAAATAGAAAGAAATATATCGGCATGAACGAAGTGGCGGGGGTTAGTTAGTTCTTAATAATATTATACTAATAATCCATTAAATTCAATTAAATTATATAGCTTAGTTCTATATTAGTTCTGAAAATGAGATATTTTTGAAGTTGTACATCGCAGATAATGTCTTGTTCAACATATTTAATATGGTCATTAATAATAGTTGCTACGTGATGCAGCCATCGTAATGGAGCTCAATCAAAGCAAGTAACGACGTTTTAATGTAGTAAGAGGTTTAAGGATACAAAGGATGTTTGTTTTGGTAGTTACAAACTTCTGATGGTGTTTACAGTTGCTCATAGCTAAATTTCCGCGCCATCCATTTGAGTAGCTAACATAAACGTAGTAATGGCTTATTAGCTCAATTGTTCGTTGGCAAATAGCATTATTCATACTATTTCGCAACTCAATTAACATCACTAGTGCGGAGCTGTTTGTGTTTACGCTTATTAATAAAAGTTTAAGATATTTAAATTCATATGTTTGGGGAGGGGAAGAGGAAATAATTATATGCCGCAGTCCGTATTTATAATTAAGACTTATTTTAGTCAGTGAGGCATGGATATTTATATGATTTATTTATATTTTTTAGTTTCAGCTGTATAAAAACTATGAGATATGAGAATATTTACAGAAACAACGTGTCCGTCTTTGATGTGTAAAAGAGTACTCTGCAAATATTGTTAATGGTGTAATTTTTGTATATTACAAGCTGAAGAACCCGGCATTGCTCGGGTTCACGAAATTAATAAAGCAGGAATGTAATTAAGCATTAGCATATCAGAGTAGTTGAGGGTACACTACATTTATGGTTGTAGCATTATCCATAAACAAAAAGACTTTAGCTTGAGCGAACCTTAGAGCAACGAACAAACGGATGATTGTTGACATTTTCAATTTTTTCACATATATAACTTCAGTATATTGTTAAAAAATTAAAAATTGTGGCCAAAGTTGGACCAGTAGGTTAGTTGTCTTGTTGTGACACACTGAAGGACTCACTAAAAGAGGTATTTAGTATTATACATTACGTTTCCATTTCCATACCGATGACATCAAAATTCTTATGTCACGAATGTACGCGTTTTTTAAGAGACTGCATACGATACATTTTTTATAATTCATACATATAGTCTGAACAATAATTCCGTGAAAACGGAATATGGAAAAGGAATCATAGTGCAAGGAGAAGAAATAGAAACCTTACGCTTTGCCGACGATATTGTAGTATTAGGAGAATCAGAAGAAGACTTGAAACCATAATAAATGGCATGAATTAGTCCTGGAGAAAGAGTTCAATATGGGAATTAATAGAGGTAAAACCAAGGTAATGGAGTGTAGTATGGGAAACAGAGAAATAACAAAGGGTGTTAGATTGGGAAGGAATATTTTGACGGAAATGAAAGAATTCTTCTACTTGGGAAGCGTAATAACTATGGATGGTAGAAGTATAGTAGACATAAAGAGTAGGATAGCACAGGCAAGGAAGGCTTTCGCGAAAAAGAGGGATTTACTTACGGGTAATATAAGAGTGAATATTAGGAAATCATTGCTAAAAATGTTTGTATGGGTGCGAAACGTGGACGATAGGAGTTGGCGAAAGGAAAAGAATAGAAGCCTTTGAAAAGTTGTGCTATAGGCGAATGCTGAAAATCAGATGGGTGGATAGAATCACAAACGAGGAACAGAATAGGGGAAAAGCGAACAATATGGAGGACGTTGACTAAGAGAAGGGATAGATTAATAGGCCCCGTTTCAAGACACGAGGGTCTTGTAAAATTAGCATTAGAGGAAAGTGTGTGGGGTAAGAACAGAAGAGGGAGGAAAAGGATGGAATACGCTAAGCAGATGAGGGAGGATGTTGGGTCCGCTAGTAAAAGGAAATGAAAAGGCTTGCGTAAGATAGGTTAGCATGGAGCGTTGCATAAAACCAGTCTTAGAACTGAATACCACAACAAGAACAATTATTTTAGCTACATTCAAATGTTTCATAACTCCAACATAATCTTTGTGTTCTAGTTTCACAAGTTAAATTTTCAAACGATTTTGATGTACTCCCCTCCACGTGGGAAGTAACTGGTTACCCTGTTTTACAACCATCAGTACGCGATACCCGTGCCATCTCATGGCGGTTGGGTGGAAACCGAAAAACACGATCACTTAAAAAGGAAGGACAAGAAAATAAAATAATCTCCATTTAAGATCGGATGCGTCCACGTGAGGGAACGAATAAGCGTCGCAGTAGTAACTCACATTTTTTTATTTCTAATCCTACTGCTATAAAACTTGAGATGTTGCGTCGTTTCTAAGTGTTGTTAAATTCCCAGCTTCATAGTACTGGTTACTGAAGTAAATAAATTTGTTCCCAAATTATACTTAGAAAATGGAATCCTTGCTCTGTCGCTGTAATGCATTTTATAATTTTCTTATCAAACACTCGTGTTTACAACCATAACATCCCAGAAAGTTTTCTGTAAGCTTCCAATTTGAATAACAAACGTTCCACTTTTGTCAAGTCACGTGTCAGTAATTGTTTGACGTTTTCTACAGACATTGTTGAGAAATTTCCAAAAAACTCTTCAGAACGTTTAGTAAAGTTTAGCGTTCATTCTGAAATGATCGGTTTCTTTGGAAAGTTTTTACAATATTATGGCTATATTCCAAAGTATGAACCACAGTTGATGAACAACGCATAATATGAACTTATGCCACACACTCAGGCCAATTGCTACGTGTTTATAGACTTGCATAAACGTTTGGACAAATCGTCACGTAGTGAAAGCTTTGACCACTGTTTGGAAATTTTTAATTGAAGATTACTGAATAATTTAATTCGAAAATATAAATTTCTGAGAAACCAACAAAGATTTATAGATTACAATTTTATTATTTATATGTCGTGAAAATCAATATATTGCTGTTTGTTGTTGCAAGTAAACGTATGAAGCAATGGAGGCAAGTAAAGCATTTTAAATTCTAACTTTAAAACCGTACAAGACATTAAACAAAAATTACAGATTTCATTGGGTAAAGTTAAAACTCTCTTGTTAAAAGTGAAAAATTTATCACTTTTTCAAAGTTTTTTTGTCGTCCATTTTTTCCCGTGTTGAGGGAAAACAGACGAGTAACGATCAGTTGCGTTCATGAATGTAGAGCGTAGCTGAAAAGAAACAGGATTAATGGATTTTGGCAAGATTCAATGCAAAGTTTGGGATTTAAAGCTATTATCTTAATTGCAGCAGAGACCTGGTAAGTTTGAAATTATACTCTAAAGAAACGTCAGCGTCGAACGCGTAGTAACAATTGTTCTAACAAACTTGGAGAAGTATTCAGTCACGAAGACATTGTAAGTAGGAATGAGAACTACGTAAGTACTTTTGTAAAAGAGACGATATATTAATTGCTTAGACTATATAAAAATGGAACCAAAATTTTAGAGGTTCCACAGTTTTAACTCATAAATGAACGAATATCATGATTTAAATTGTACCTTAAATAATGTGAAATAAATTCATAGCATACACTAGGTTGTTTTAAATAAATTTATTTTAATAAATATTTAACCTCTTCTAGACAATATATACACATAATAAGTTGATTAATAAAATTATTGAGAATTACATTTGTTTTTTAAAAAATGCATTAAAATTGAAAATTTTAAGTAAATATAAATCACACACCGTTTCATCCCAGCATGTGTGTTAAAATATTATTAATAATAAATGGTAATTTATTGAACAATTAAATCTATTTTATATTTATCAACTCGTCAATTTTTTTCTATAAGTGACAGAAAATCATATTAATGTATAAATTGACAGTCAACGTTCAGTTATAACATATTTTGGTAAAATTAGTATCAATCTCATTTAATTCGTAATTAATCAGTATACAGACCAAAAATTAAAATGGTGAAATTTGGTTTTTCCCAGAGTCAATTTGTTGTTATGAAACAACCATTAATATAAATGGATACTATTAGGACGCTTATCATAAATTTTAACATATTAAAGAAACAAACTAAGATTATTAACTGACATAGGAGGATGTTTGAAGTCGAGGGAAATGGTTGGGTATGAATAGTAAAACTATTAATGGTCAGTGTGCATTTAACGGTTTATTGAAAAGCCGTAATGAATTTGCTAAATTTTTGTTTTTAAAGCAGATAGTCTCTCTTCATAATGAAAAAAAATTGAAAGAATCAGTTAAAACAAAAATTACGAATGTTGATAAATTCGTATGTTTGTCTGCATACTCTTTATAATAAAGGCACAGACAAATTGCAGCCAATTTCCTGTGGCCTAGTTGATAGCGTCGCTGTATCGTTAGAGGTCTCGGGTATGAATCTTGGCATGGGTTTGGGTGTTTGTGCCATAATGGTCAAGGAGACTGGGAATAAGAATGCTGGACAATCGAAACGCTTACCATGATCACTTCAAATTAGGAATGTGTTATGTAAGTTGACAGTTCGCAGTCGACCCGGAAGGCCAAGGCCGCGTAGTCCAGGAAGAAGAAATGATGCAACAAAACATGCAAATTTCACAGCACAATGAGGCCTCTGAACACTAGGAAATCCCCCATAATTATTTTCACCCAGTATGGTGCCTATTTGAATGTTATATATTGTGTGAAACAACGCTTCACCAGATCTTGGTTAGATCACCTAACCACTATGACGTAGCTATCGAAACGTTGTTTACACACAAAAGTATAACCTGAATAGAAACCTCTGAACCCTACGTTCACCTAATTTACCAGAAAAATCTACATTTGCTAGTGGTAGCTTTTTTTACATTTTGCTATACTTACATTCGATTAATTACGAAATACGAACTTCAGGAATATTGAATAAATAATATGTCGATTTTTAATAACTATAGTAGCCAAATCGATAGAAATTATAAAATAATCAATTAATAATTTTCAGAACCTTATTTAAGTGTACGTTGTGAATTTTTTGCTATACTTTTTATTAAAAACGTGTAAATACTAACGAAATAATTACGAATAAGAACTGCAACGGAGTTACACAAATTTAATATTATATATAAGATATCACAAATATCTACATTTGATGTATATAGTTGCCCTGATACATAACTAAAGATTCAAGTAGCGAAAAAGTAGATGCCAGTTTGAGAATTAAAATTTCGCCATGTTTCATGATTCAAGTATTTTATAATCGTCAGTATAAAATTACTGACTGATCTAGATTTCCGTCGAGATACAGTTTTTCTAGATATTCCCTTGATCGTGCTGATTTTCCTTCTTTATCCAGAATTAGCTTCCCATCCACTCTCCTGACGTTCTTGCTAAAAAAAATTTCTCTCTCCGAATGCTTCTTCGATTTTCCTATAAGCTGCGTCTATTTACCCTTTCACCTTGAAGTCTTTGACCTTTTTGCATTTCTCTTGTGACCACGCCTCTTGGAGGCTGCTTTGCACTTCCTACCTATCTCATTCTTCAAGCGCCTGTACTGCTCTTTACCATTTCACCACGTTTTTTATATTTATGCCTTTCATCAATCATTTTTATTATTTCTTGTCTTATCACCATACATTCCTATAAGTCTGAGCTATTCATCCTAATTTTTCTTCGGCTGCTGTAGCCATTTCTTCATTCGAGAGTGCCCATTCGTCTTATATATTGTTTATTCTCCTTTCTCTATTACTGTACTGTTGATATTTTCTTTGAAACTGTGAAGCACCTCGCGTTGTTTCAGTTTTTCTGATTCACATCTTTTAGTATTAATTCTATTCATGAGTTTAGTATTAATTTATTATATTTTACGTTTAATGAAAATGTATTATTTAAATTAAATTCTGTGTTAATTTTCAATTAAATTTTAATTACTGTTAAGGCTTTCAATGAAGCCCAATTATTATTACTCAGAAGGAAAATGATAAAAGTTTAGTTATCGAATAGAGTGTATCTAATTTTAAAGCAGTGTAATTAAATCATATTTTGCATTCAGCGCGTGGAATACAGAATGTACTCAAGTTCTGTACCAAATTTCAAAATATGTATTATTTTTAAACGTTGGGGCCTTTTTGTATATTGTCTTTCCAGGCAATACCGAATAAGAGAAAAAATCAATGAGAGTAATATACAAGAATTTATGGGGAATCTGCTAGCTGCGAAACGTAAGGTCAAATTTCATTGCCTCGAGGGATTTCTGCAGCGAACTAATTCGCCACAGGGTTATTATACAGACCGTGTGCCAGTTGAAAACACAGGCGCCAAAGCTCGTTTCAAGAGTGCGATAATACTGCGGCGGGATCTTGCAATGCGCGCTCCCATTTCAGACCCGAGATGGTGGTTATTATTTTTTGTTGCTTCTTGTATACAAACGTATACCGCTATCATCCGAGATTTCTATCGCCTGCATGCACTGGCACTCTGATTTGTAATAATTTTCCTGTAAGTAAAATATCTTGGAGAAATATCTTTAATAATATGGAAAGACAGCACACATGTCAAATTTAAGAAGAAACGTATAACCGAGTGTGAGACAGCTGTAATATTTTCTGAGACGAAGAACATGCAGCGAAGACCTCACATCAGTAGGAGTTTCAATATTTTAAAGTTACCACTAAAAAGTAATTATTAAATTAATTTTGATGGTGTAACAAATCCTCTAATTAAGAAGGTACTCATTTATTGAAAATATAAATTTATAACACATTAATTATATCCAGCGTATTTGAATTTTACAATACATACTAAATTAAATTATGCGATAATGGTACTAGTTATTAATTGGTTAATTTCCTGTGTTCTGTAAATAGTGGTCGTTATTATTATCAAGAGTTATTGAAAATGTAATGAAAAATTGCAACGCAATAGATAGGTCACCGATAATAAATACATTTTCACATATTATTAATTAATTATCGTTAAGAATACTCCCTTTATCGATGCAACGTATAATAATTAAATAAAAAATTACTGTTGTTGTGATATTCAGTCATAAGACTATGCTAACCTATCGTGCGCAAGCCTTTTCTTAATCGCATAACTACCACGTCCCACATCCTCCCTAATATCCTTAGCGAATTCCATCCATTGCCTCCCCCCTGTTCTTACCCCACACACCTCCGTCTAATGCTAATTTTACAAGACCCTCGTGTCTTAAAACGTGGCCTAACAATCTATCCCTTCTCTTGGTCAACGTCCTCCATATTGTTCGCTCTTCCCCTATTCTGTTTATAACTTCCTCGTTAGTAATTTTATTCACCCATATTATTTTCAGCATTCTCCATTTCAAATGTTTATATTCTTTTCCTTTCCGCAACTCCTATCGTCCACGTTTCGCACCCATGTAACGCCACGCTCCATACAACATTTTTAGCAAAGATTTCCTAATATTCACACTTACATTACCTGTAAGGAAATTCCTCTTTTTCCGAAAAGCCTTCCTTGCCTGTGATATCCCAATTTTTATGCCTACTATACTTCTACCATTCCTAGTTATTACGCTTCCCAACTAGCAAAATTCCTTCACTATTTTCAAAATATCCCTTCCCAACCTAATACCCTTTGTTATTTATCTGTTTCCCATACTACACACCATTACCTTGGTTTTCCTTCTATTAATACTCATATTTAACTCTTTCTCCATATCACGGTTAAAAATACTTCAGTAGCTTTCCAATGTCGTTAAGTGTTTTAGTATCTGCACATAGGGCTGTAAACAAGAACATAAATATAGAATTTGATGATCGAGTGTGGGAAAGCAAGCTGCTGCCACAAATTTGTGATTAGCGGTAAAATCTGAGAGGAGTGCAAATAACCCTCAAACTTCTTGTAATAGTCGTCTATCACGCAAGTTAGTGGATCAATTGGGAAAATGGCATAACCTAAGAGCAGATGGAATTTTTAATAAACAAGGAGTAAGCCGAAATCAGTCACATGTGGAACATTAGGGACTCGTAAGTGGCACTGATGAAACTGACTCAGTCGTGCTGACAATATGCTGCTTTTCGTTATCACGGTGATAACAGAGCAGATAGACTATGATGATTGCTGGATATTCAGTAGTCAGCCTCCGCATTTAAACCCCTGCATTTAGAGGGGGATTTCCAGAACCTTAGTGAACATAAAAATAAAAACCCCGATAGACTATTTGTTGTGGGTTTTCTGAAGTCGCAGTTCTATTCAAAAAAGCCGTAATCGAATGATGTCCTTAAAGTCAACATAACCCAGGCCATCGCTCAAATTCAGCCGGATTTATGCTCGAGAGGCAATTAATATTGGACTAGTAGGATCCCTATCACCATAAAAATCTGCGGAGGATATTTCAACGACATTATATTCCATTTATTAAGATATATACGTGGGGCATTTCAATAAGAAACAAATTTCGTTAACACCTTACACACGGCTTGTTTTCTTCCATTTGAACGTTGACCCACCCTTCTTGAAAACCCGTTTATATGGGTCCTCAATCATACGTACTCCGTCTTCTTGTATGTTTGTAGATCTTTATATAATAATCTTATTCCAACATAAATAGACATTTTTTAAAAATTGGAGCTAGTAATACCGAGCGTATGAGAAACCCATAGCAAAGACAAAATAAATTATAGATTTAAATATATCCTGCCATTAAACTCTCCAAGTCCTATGATGTCAGCACGAATTAATAAAATCCAGGGGTGTACGCTATATTTTATCTTACAACATGGCGTCATTGTGTATCGTATTTTATCAATTACCTGAAAAATACGCACAAATAGAAGGTTGATTATATATAATACGATAGATTTTATTAAAAACGTGAGTTTTCATATTTATGTTTTATTTTAAATGACAAAGAAACAAGAACCACTTTCAGATGCTTTGACGACGTAAACGACAATGACGGCTCTGTGAAACGTGGGTTGAAGAACGAGAATTTTTTTCACAGTTCCACACAAACAATCTGTACGTTGTATGGAAGAGATAGAAACTATATGAAACACCCCAACCATAAAATATATATTTTAAGTTTTCGCCATTTTTTGTTAATCCAGTCTTAATCCTTTTCGAAAGTACAGTGTGTTTTTTGCTTAAGAAAGACTTAAAATTAACCAAGAAATTAATAATTTACTCCCTAAACAAATTTAAACCTTTTTTATTTAATGTACGTAATTTATACAGTTTTCTATATTTTAAAAATAATTTGCTTCAGAACGTGATATTTATCGCGAACGTTTACGTTATATAATATTCTCTTAAAATCATCTAACAATTTCTTTCTTTATTTCTTCGTGTAGCAGGCTACATGAGGATGGTCTAGGAACTGGTAAAGGAAGGGATTGGTAATGAGACATGTGGAAGTCAGTTAAGGTTTGTGACCCCGGAACATTTATCCTAAGTCATTGTGCACATCAATGCCCTGAATAAAATTCAAAAACAGGCTGGAGTTTGGTGTGGGTGCGAAACTAAATGAGAACCACTCGGTGAAAGGAGGAAAAAGGCTAGGCTTACACGGACGAACCGACCTGGACAGAAGTAAGGGAGCGGCTAATTATACCTAATTTTTTCTCTAAAAACAACCGTAATTAAAAAATAATGGAAGGGGACCAAAGAACGGATGTGGGCAAATATTCCTTCGTAAACAGGGGAGTACGGGACTGAAATGCTTTGCCTGCAAGGGTACTATAAGCTTTCCCAAAGTATACAAATATTTTTAAAAATACGTTAGAAAAACTGATAAGTGAAGAGATTATTTGGTATAAAAAAGGACGTAAAACATTTTAAAATGGTATTATTACTTTTTTTCCAATTTAACCTTGTTATTTTACTTTATCAACAATTTATCTTTGTACTTTAATCTTATCAACAAACTGCCGCCTGTACTAATTTTTTTTTGGGAGGGGGTTAACAGGCTACATAAGGGTGATCCCTTTAATAGCATAGGAAGGGAATTGAAAAGGGGGCATTTGGAGGGTAGAGCAAGGTAGTAGGTAGGGTAGTGGGAATCTCGTTAATCCATTCATGACGTCACTAAACAGATGAGGCATTTGGCTAAAAAAAATGAGCTTGCTTGAATTTCTTCACGTTGACAATCAGAGCACTGGGCAGAAATAATTACAATACAATTTAATATCGGAACTTAATATTTGTCGCTGTGAGAGAGAGCTATTAGCACTAATAACGGGAATTTAAAAATAATGTAAAATGAGTATCAATAGCGTCAAAAAATTATATTGGCTGAATTAATATAGTAAATGAGGTGTTTATAGAAAATATTCATGAGTGTAATTGTCGGGGTTTGTAAATCAATTTCTTTTATTATTAAATAAAGACAAAGGATTAATTGGACTTATTTTGGACATATATTCCATTTACCTGGCGATGTCACTGTAAACAACAAACAGGGATAGCATCTGAAATTTTGCTGAGTTGATCTGAGCTTTGCATTTTCTGCAAACGTTGCAATAATATTTTACTGATGGGGTAATTCATTACAGAACTTTTATATATATATACATATACAATATTTTTATGTATTATTATGAGTTTGTTGTGTATTTATTATATTGTTGTTTGTTTATATTTAAGGCCACAGCAGTGCGTTTAAGAATTTCAGGATTTCAGGGTCTGTAAATCGATACCCACGTTTGATAATACTATTCATTATTTGTAATAATTCGATACGAAATAAAGCCATATTACACATTTTAAATTTTCTTTTTCAAATGAAATTAAGGAGATTATGAGCATAAGTATAATTACGTGACGTTTTATTTATAATCGCAATATTTAATTCAAAAATATCTCTTATTTTGAGTTGATATTGAACTTAATTAATAAGTAGTGTTTCAGAATCATAGAATTAATATTACCTTCATAGTTATGTCATAATCTGTGCTTAATGCGTCTCCTTAAAAGAGCCATTGTACAGTGATTAACAAACGCGCAACAGATACAATGGAGAGAATCGCAACTCAGAACAATATATTTAACATCTGACAGCGCCCAGGGCACAAAAGCCGTAATACAATGCTGTGAAGCATAATGACGTCCCCTCGGCTAGGAAACATCTTTGCATCTGCTTTGAACCTGCAAACAAAATTTCCGGTTTTCAGCGAGTAGTCAAAAAAAAAATCAGAAACTTAATCGATGTCATAGCTTGAGGGGAAATGTCAAACAATGAAAGACCATGTTGAAAGAAATAAAACTTTCTCCTTTTCAATGAACGGGAATTGTAATACCGCATGACATTTAATGTAATCCTACAGATATGGGTAAATCAAAATTAAGGTAATTTTATTAACTTTGCGTGTTTCTTCGTGTAACGTTATTTACTGTAATTAAGTTGTGTTTTAATTTTTTTATTAATAGCTTACAATCTGTCATAAAGCGACATTAAGTTAATTATATGCTTTTCAAAACACAGAACATGGTGAAAAACATTCAATATAGAAAAATTTATTTATATGGCTTCAACCGCAATCTTAGTATAATTTCTGAGATTTTATTCATTGACAACTCGAAATATTTTGTGAAATAAAACCAGTGTTATGATAAGAAAGAGATGTTGAGATGAATGGTTAAATTTTTTAAGTGAGCTCTATTTTACACTAATAGTAGAAAATCTCAAAAGTATGCGAAAAAAGTTCCTGTTTAAAATAAAAAATATTCAAAGATATTAAAGCGTTAAATGAACATAAACTAACATCTATTTATTAGGCGAATATATTTTATAACCACACACTGTCTAAATAATTGTTTTTAAACCATTTTCTAAACAAAATAATATAGTTGTGGTACAATATACTGGGAAATATAAGTGTGAATACTAGGAAATAGTTACTAAAAGTATGTGGCCTCCTTAGCCTTTCTCTTTGTTCTTAACCCACACACTTTCCTCTAATGCTAATTTTACATAAACGTGGCCTATTAATCTATTCCGTCTCTTATTCAAAGTCCTCCACATTATTCACTCTTTTCTTATTCTGCTGGTAAGTTACTCTATCCAACTTCTGATTTTCAGCATTTTTTAATAACATCACATTTCCAAAGCTTCTATTATTTTTCCTTTTGTAACTCCTACCATCCACGTTTCACACCCGTATAACGCCATGCTCCATACGAACATCTTTAGCAACGATTTTCTAATATTCACACTCATATTACCCGTAATCAAATTCCTCTTTTTCGTGAAACCCTTCCTTGCCTGTGCTATTCTATACATTTAATACCTTACGACTCCTGAAATATGGACACAAGGATGGCATGACACAGTTCATTATTTTTGTCTATAAATATTGTAGTTTCTCAGTGACGACGGTAATAAATTAATCCGAATGAATGCTTATTAAAGTGCTTGTACAAATTGCACAAAAGGGACTTATAAAAAAATAAGGAATTAATTATTGTACATTTTCAAGTTGAGAATGTTAAATTTTTATTTATTTTTTGAATTTAGATTAATTCCCACTTGAATGTTAATAGTAGAAACAAATTAGTAAATTATAACACCATCATGAAAATTTAATGAATACGAACCTCGTTGACCATATCACTGCACTTTTATAAATAGTAGGTGTCAAACAAATGAAACACTTAAAATATTGTGCAAGTATACATTTATAAGTAAACAGGGAACATAAATGTCTCTTATAAGAATTTTTTATCCAGATTCGTGGATCGCAATATGTTCATTAATTATAATAATTTTTGGTATATAACCGAAGTGAAATTTGCGTTTAACACTGCATAAATATATATAAAACTTTCTGCGCTCCATCTATAACAATTTAAAATGAGTTTCTTCAGATCATTTCTAACTTACCTATTACGTGTTCTTCAGAGTTTATATCCCTCTATAGTTCAACGAAATGATTGCTTTGATTCTAAGTTTCACTGGCTTCGAACAATTTCATATCCTAACTCAATCTCTCTCCAACGTTAAGTGAAAGTCATTAAGTCTTCAACTATCTTCACGAACTATCATCAAAAACTTTGAGCGTGAACTTACTCCTCCTTACCAACTCCATACGACCTCAATAACTACTACACTTAATGCTAGATATTTTAATACCTTCACTCCCGTCTTTATGCTCGAAAGTCATTTTAGTAGGGACGCATGGCAGTTCCGTTTCTTAGGTCTTCTCATCCCTTTTAGACAACAGACAAGGTGTTTAATGTACGCTGTCAACCGAAGTAAAAGTCTCACACATTTTCTTAGACACGAAGAATCAAAGAATGATGTAAATCTGTCGATTATGGTCTTCTGAATACAAAGGTTTAACACGAATATAATTAGTCTTATAAAATGTTACCTAAATTATGTTCAGACGAATATAAATATATATATATAGAAGCAAATATAGGAAGAATTCAATAAACTTCCCTACGGTGCATTCTCAAGGCGTCCCATCGAGATATTCACATTCTTGGGAAAGGTGACAAATATTTGTGTAGGAAAATTGTATGCCATTCTTGATCTGCGAATATACGAATTTTTCTATTATATCATTTTTGAAGATACAAGTGTTCTAATTTTGGAAATCATGTAGTTGTTGCTGTACGGTGCTATTTTCATGAAATCTAAAATAACGTAATTCTATTCAAATCATTAACTGTTATGCTGTTTATTTTTTTACCTTTTCGGACCAAAATTATCTAGTATTTTCATCCTACATAACTGAAAATATACATTAATACTTTGGATCATATCACGTTTCTTTTGTGTTCGTTTCGTCTTATTTATAATTCAGAATGTGTGTCACAGCTAAAGGTGTTCAAACTACTGGTCCGAATTCGACCTCTAGGCCCGAAGATTGCCATTATTTTTAAATTTCTTAAATAGACTGTACTTATACATGTGAAAGACATCAAAAATATTTTACGTAAAAGTTTTGGTGTCCCAGTACGCGTCGAGATCTGATACGTATATGCGGGTTGCATATACTTTAGATTAACTCTGTAATACTAAAAAACCTTTGTCAGTGCGTTTGTCAGTATGAATGTCACAGCCGTAGGCATCGAAACTACTAGTCCGAATTTGACCAAATTTGGTGCACGTGTTCCTCAGGACCCAAAGCTGCCCTAACTTTTGATGGGCTTCCGCCTCTATAAAAGTTCGTACTCAAGTGAAAGAAACGAGACCTATCAGCATATATTTTTATTTCCAATGTAAATCACCCCACCCCCACCCCCGAGCTCCAACACAATTAAAAACTCCGTTTTGAAACCCCTTGCAGTTCAAAAACTGATGATTTTTGAAAACGTCAGAGGAGACACATTCGCTTTGAAATTCGATTCTCTACCATTTTGGCCATATTTTTCTTTCTATTCAGACAATCAGGAAATGGGTCAAAATGACCGTTCTCTGAAAAAGC
Organism: Eucriotettix oculatus; assembly: GCA_034510155.1. Taxonomy (NCBI): domain Eukaryota; kingdom Metazoa; phylum Arthropoda; class Insecta; order Orthoptera; family Tetrigidae; genus Eucriotettix; species Eucriotettix oculatus. The sequence continues at coordinate 33,468,852 of CM067378.1, read as the reverse complement.
TATCATTCTGACCTTTTTTGCCATTTAAACAACCTAGGATTTAAAACAGTTTAAATGTGACAACAGAAATAGATTTAGGCTGTTGGAAAACATAAAAGGAATGTTTACACGTCCCTCTTCTGGAGTAGAACTATGAATGTAGTGTACCCTCATAACTTTATGTAGTGTAACCTCAAGTACGGTAATAAAAGTATCTTTAAATACATTCAAGCTTTATTATTTACGTGGACCTGTTCAACGCCGGGCACTTTAGTTAGTTTTTCTTAAATCCAAAATAGTTATGAATATTTTACGATTAAGTACTACCTGTAATAAGAGTTACGTACCAAATTTGAAGCTATTTCGTTATAATTTCATTATTATTTTGACAAATAATAATTTATTAATATTAATTTCTTATTGATATTCTATCACTGTAACATTAGTTTTTACTATTGTTAATTTCAACGTACCGTTACACATTCATACAAAACGTGGGGTTGGCCAGTGCCTAATTTCACCATTCGTAATTTTAATATGACACGGTAAACGCACTTATTGTAATTTACTTGTTGGGTGTCCTTCTTTTTCACCTTTAAATTACAATAATTAAATTTTTCAGTCTAGTTAGTTAACATAAGCCAAAGTATATCAAGGATTTTATTATTTCCAAGTCATGGAGTATCATTTGGATCATTTTATTAACGCCGGTGTATTTTTACTCATTTTGCATCAAGCGTCGCTCAGTCTTTCAATTTAATTTTAAACGACGATTCCAGCCTTCTCATTTTCAATTTGTCTTTCAAATCGAAAATATTGGTTCCCGCTCTCTTTACTATCGAAGCCAGCTTCGAATTTCAGGCTTTTGCAAAGTTATTGGTTCTGTAACGTTTTTTTAACACTTCTACCGAAATTAATGTAATTTTCAGAAAATAAATAACTCACGAGTTTTGTTCTAATTAAATTTTAATTAATACGTATGTTAATGTGGAATATTAAGTATTAACTTTTACCAGTGTCTCATAACAATAGAATAATTGCCCAGTATAGAAGTCGTATGCGTAAGTCAAATACTAACGTTTTCAGATTACAGAACTTTTTGGTAAGGCTGTATATTTTTTATTCGTTTAGCAGGTGAATGCGTCAAACATTAATATCTCTGCAGATGGATCCAAACTCAATTAAGCTACCTTGACGATCTCCGTCAGCATACTGTATGCCAACAATTACTGCCAGTCACACTCCAGAAACACTCTCGTCTTAACTCTCATCTACCTTTTTAAATTTGTGCCCTATGATAGTCTCGTTTACACCTTTGACTGAATTTTATTTTTCCACGTTTGGTTTTTAAAACACACTGTAATTTAACTTCTGACACATACTGAACTTAAACTTACAAATAAGAACTTATGAGACCAAAGAAGAGACCTCACAAGGATATAAGACCTTATAACTACGACTTTTCTTCCACACATTTGTGGACATTCCCAACTACAATTAAGCTGGGAAATCACTGTATACTGGTATTTATATATGTCAAATAATAGAAGAAAGTAATTACATTGGTAGCAAAAGATTATAAAATATACTTAAAGCATCAGTGTCATTTTGAATATTAGGTGCATCTTGTCTATTGAATCTGATGTGAAACGTTTCTTCAATCTATACTTTCTAAAAGACCTCATGTATGAACCATACATCTCTGTCCGGAACTCTTGTCTATTTTTAGAGGCCATTAAAAATTTAAGAAACACATTCTAATATCCCACTTTTTAAAATACTTGTTGCAATCAATTCTATTTACTTTAGTCTATCAGTGTATCACCAAATAAAAGATGGATCTAAGGGAAGTCCACTGTCTCCACTTTTCACGTAAATAGTTTACCGAGATTTGGAGAACACTTGTGTAGCTTTACTCAACTTTGTACCTATTCGCTGTTATCGTTACGTTGATATCCCCATCATTGTAATTGTCAATATGCCCCAAATTTTTAAAAGCTAAGATTCAAGTTACAGTTCAATCGACAATAGTCTCAATTTCTTTCACGTCACTCTCACAGTTAAAAAATTAAAATCTTGACAAACTGGTATAGATAATAAACATTTCCGGGACGAATCCTTCATTATATTTCCAATCATTCAACAATCAAGAGAAGGCTATGATTTAACAGGGCTGTTCCTTGTATCAGACTGCGCTTTTCACTAAAGAACTTTACAACTTCTACCAATGTTCCAAAAGCAAATACTCATCCACATTTCCTTTATTAAACAAAACATTACGAAGAGACTCTTATGTCAACCCACGTAAAACCACCGTTCTCAAATACAATATTATTTTTCCGTACTACAGTGGCTTACACATATACATCTCCAAATTATGACTGTAATACTCGAAGTGTAAGAAATGTCCAAGGAAATTTGCCTATGTTGGATCCCGTCCCGTATGTGAATTATTGGAAATGAGGTGGCTTTACCTTGAGGCGAAACCTATACATAACTGGATAAAAATCAAACCGAATACCAAATTAGGGAGTGGGGTTATTGTTAAGGATGATAGTTTGAGAGAAAGGAAATGCTCCCTGGGTTCGGAATATTCAAGGAATGGTTGTTGTCTGCAGATTATTTTCACTACTAGCCTAACTAGAAGGGAGCAGGTAATCGTGCCCAGAATCCGTTCTGATAACATCATTTTTACTCATGTGTACCTATTTAAGAGGGTAGCTCGACCTATTTGAAGTGGATGTGGAGATATACTAACGATGAAGGACATACTGTATACCTGTTACCCTTACTCTATTAATACACTCCAAATAGATCAGAGAGGGGAACTCGCCCACTAGGATAGAGCCATAAAATATCTGTTCACATGCCTGGCTCATAACAAACTATTAGAAAATATATAAATGGGACGTATTCTCTTCGACCTACAACTAACGTCTGTAAAGAACTCGTCTCTGATAACAGGGTGATCATAGAAATCTCTAATATCTATAATTATTAATAGGTCGTTGAAACAAACTAAAAAAATATACTAATAATACCTACAGACCCACCCACTCCCTGACTTGTTGATATTAATAATTGTAAGGAACAGTTCTTACCTGATGATACACATTTTGTGGTCTACAAGACTGACTGCAGTGATTGCAACGCTGTATATAGGCCAAACTGTATATTGGCCAGAAAAACGAACACTAAACAGTAGGATAAAAGATAATATACTGATAATATACTTACACAATTGCAATATAAACTGAACCAAAGTTAAGACCCTTGACATGGAAACCAATTATTTCCAAAAATTTATTGCAGAAATGATTTACATCAATATTAATAAACATAATACAATATTCCAAGTGAGATTTTTGCTGCCAACGTAATACCTTTCTTTTATCTTTGGATATATATATAAATACCAGTGTACAGTGGATTTCCGGGTCACTTACAGTAGAGAAGGTCCACAATTGTGTCAACGATACGTTGAAAAATTTTCAATTTTGAAAAAAATAAGCTTAGATTATTGTCAGATCTGTTGATTGGTCACATATGTTCTTATTTGAATAATATTATACAGACGTAAATTCAACATTAACTTAAACTGCAACTTTCTGCTTTCTCGTTGACAATCTTTTCCAGCTTTCTTTACAGAAACTTTTGACCTTACAAAACCCTCTTCTCTATTATACTCCACCTTCCTCTTCACAGATTCTTCACCGTGATATGATATGTTATGATATTTCGATTTGTTTGCGTCTTTCTGTCGATAATGTTCATACTATTGTTCTGCGTATTCGCAGTCAATAATAATTCTGTGAATGTGAAGCGAGTAAAACCACCTGTTTCATTGATAACTGACATGAACTCTGTTATAAAAACCTAGTAACGAAAAATGTGTATTTTCCTTTAGTCATAAAGCACTGCATTATAGTTCGTGTTGTTTTATGTGCCAAAATTTTCAATAAAACAGTATTTTATCTTTCCCAGGATCTCATTAAGTTTTATTGTTCTGGCATCAGACATTTTAACTTTGTATTTGTTAATTGGAATAATGAAACGTTTGATTACTCATTAGTTTCCGGTTACAAAAAAATATGCATTTTTTGTGTTCAATACTAGTTAATTATTTGTGGAAATTTTTTCTTAACTGCTTATATTAAAACCAAACTTTAACAGTGAGTTCATGTGTATGAACAATTATTTGGAGCTAGTATTAAATTAGGTTAATTTTGTAAGGAATTGTAATTTGAATGTGTTTATTACAATTATTCATAAATCTGTAATTCGTTTTCAAATTTAATCTTAATTTCTACAAGTTTTCATTATTTTTAATTAATCGAGTTTTGTAATAAAAAAAGAGGTCAGAAAATTGGAGATAACTATTTTATAATTTACTAGATAGTTTATTGAAAATTTATGATATTCAGTGTAATAATATACAACGTAACTATGAAATTAAATTAGAACTACCAATTCAGAGTCAAACCAAGCTCATCTTAAGATACCAAATTTTGGGACTAAACATTGTTCGAATTGATCCGATAAATCACTTCAATATTGTATCAAATAGTAAATTAGAAACGTAAACAATTCGTTGAAAGTAAATTATTCAAAGTTCCAAAAATATTATTAAATCTCCTTTCAGTTTAAACTACCCTTGGATGCAGCCCAGGTAGATATTCTTATTTTTTAATATGTGCCATTTTTTAATTGTAACTAAATGCTTCAAAATTTGAAGTTATATTTATTAGTTTAACGATATTAATTTAAATAATATTAATTTTTATTTAATTAATTAAAAAATAGTTACATTCTGTGATTGATAGTTTTTATTTTAATTTCACAATGAATGTAAAATTGATTCTGAGTTTTTAATAATTATTTTCACCTGTATAAGCTAGATTGTTTTATTAATAAACCCTAAATTGGCAATTTAATTTCATAATTAACTAACTTAATTTAATTAATGATTTGTCACCCCAAAAAAATTTGAGTTACCAATAAACTTTCTAACAGGATAATTACAAACGCAGATATTACAAATCTCGATTAGTTTCCGAAATGTTTCACACTAAATTTGATTTTAATATTATTAAAATTAAAACTGACACTAATTGATTATTTGAGTAGCATATACATATATTAAAATATATATAATTTGATCAATAATATGAAATTTTCCAACATTTGAACTATTTACGTTTGTTTTTCCATATTTATATAATCTTTGACTAAACTAATACTTTTGTATAACTAATTTAATAATATTTATTATTATTTTAATCAGTGTTCATATCAGAATAGAAACATAATTAAAATAAATTAATCTATTACAATTTTTAATTCTCCGTTTTCCGTTTACTAAAACCTCAAAAATATTCCATACATCCATTTAACAAAACTTAATATCGTCACAAATTAGGGCACTGTGGAACATAGCATAAAATAGTGTAATATTTAAAAATCTTTATTTTTTAACAAATGAGTGAATATTTAATTAAATCAATTAAAAACTTCAATATTTTAAATAATAATGCTTATCTACATTAAGAACACATATGAATAGGAATGATCTGTCTTTCATTGAAAATTTATAATTTTCTTGTTTTCATTTAATAAAACCAAATACAATACTAATTTGAAACGCTTTGGAACATATTTTAAAATTGATTAATATGTAAAACCATTTAGTTCTTTAACGTATTATATTTTCTAACAAATTTTTAAACTATTGCTGATATAAATTAAGGTAGTCATTATTTTATGTTTGGCAACACTATTTTTAGAATGAGTATTACACTACTTTTTCAAATCACTTGATATTAAATTCCCACAAGTTCACATTGTGTCGTTTCATTACTTCCCACAAATTCTACAATACATTGTTTTTAATTCACATATCTGTTGTAACTGTCCATTGATACAGTCCAAATGCAAAATTTATATTTGGACTTTAATTTTTTTGCAAATTCATGTTTAATTATATACCTACATCATGTAAGAATATTATTTATTTTAACGAAATTATTTACGAAAATAGAAATTGTAATTATTAAATAATTTTTCTGACAATTAAACATATATTAAATGATTTAATCAGCCTCTTTGTCAGGATTTTTATTATATAAAAATGAAATATTACGACGTTTCGTCTGTCATTAAAAATTTAATTGTACATGGAACCTCACTCCATGATTTTTAGGCCGAAGGAGTCGAGGAGTGAGATTCCGTGTATAGCTAAATTTTTAATGAAGAAGTCTCAAATTAGAAACGAAACGTCGTAATATTTCATATTTAAATTATAGAAATACTGGCAAGGAGGCTAATTAAATCATTTAATATAGAAATTGTAATGATTTCCTTTTTTAATAAACATAATTGATGTATGCTGTTCAATTCTTTGTGGTCAAAAATGTTAAGAAATATTTTCACTGCTAATGAAATACAAAATTCGAGCATTAATTGAATACAATTTCGATTTATTCTTTAATTTGGTCGTTTCAGTTTACATTCATTTAAAGATTTTGGAAAATCAGACTTCCAGTGAAGTATTATTTAGAGGGTTGATTTAAGAGAAGAATAACTTATAATTAATTAGTTTCACGAGCTTGTATGGAATTCAACTCGCGTAGACGGAAGCTTGTGTGGGATTACTTTAAGCTGCGGTTATCTTCCCAATAATTCCCACAAAGTTATTTCTGCTGTGGTTCAGCTTACACTGCTGGAATAGTGAAGTTCTAATAAAGTGGATTCTGCCAATATCCACAGTCTGGAATGTTTACTTATCAGCTTTTACTACAGATTTGCTTCCTACCGGATATAGTAGACTATTAGACATAAGACGATTCGTATAGCTCTCAGTTCCGCTAATACTCCAAAGTGGTTGAAATATCCTGTCGCTACGCGGTGGCCTCATAAATGATATTTTCAATCTCAAGTTCTTGTCAGAAAAAGTCGCCATCTATTTTGCTAGTTTAATAGCCAATAAGATACGTCGGCTTGATATTTCTTTAAAATCAATTACTGGGAACGGCGCCTCTCAGACTCCGTTCACATAATATTCCCTTTCGATTGCTTGCAGTTTCCGTCGCCACTGTAACGACCATCAAAAAGTACGTCCTCAATTTATACTTTTCATTTGTGGGTCAGGCATATTTATGGAATTAAAATGTACGAATCCTATCTTTAATAAAGTAATATTTCTTTCTAATGTAAGACGTTTTATCTGAATAAAAAGGATCCCGAAACTATTTTATGGCCAAAAACTAGACAGCCACTATTCAAAAATTAACCCAATTATTTTTCTGAAACAACTACATTTACTTACTTGCTAACTGAAGGATTTTAATAATGTCCAACTCACTCGTACATTGTTTTTTCTTTTCATATATTATTATCATCAACTACAATATTGCTAAGAACTCAGGCTAACAAATATCGTATGTTGCCCCTAAATAATTTTAACAAGTTGAAAAAGAAAGGAATTATGAGAATAATTATGTGCCGCAGATTTTTAGTATCCCTATGCGGTTTGCCGGCCAGATAATTGCGAAGTAAAACCCGAGATTATAAACTGAATGATGATTAACTCCAGGATAAAGTACATTTAAAGCCACATAGGATTTTATTCTAATACTAGCTATGCCCGTGACTTCGTTCGCATGTAAATAGTTCTTTTTATTTTACCCTAGAAATGGAACGACAGGTACAGAATTTTGATAAATTTGAATTCATTGAACGTATAAAAATTATGGTATAATATATTTATGATCGCTTCAGTTTCTCTCGCAGGCATTTCCCACCAGAGTGACTGCGGAGCTCACCTAATTATGTCGGGAATGCCTTGGACACTCTGTTTTTTTTTATCAAAGTTCTCACATGCCGAGAAACCTTCACCTATTTTAGGAGGTATATGTACTGGCGTCAAAGACCTTGGATATATGGCAAGAATTGTCGGCTGATCCCATTGAATCAGTCGGCCAATTGCCTCCTAAAACTTGTGGAAACACGGAGAAGGGAATGCTGCGACCCCACAGAAAACTCGTCTCCAGTGATTCGGAAGGGCGTGAGAAAAGTACCCATTGCCCGACCTACCTGATGCAGGTTGTATAGGGTTTTCCCTGCATCTCTTTAGGTGAAACACCGGAAAGGATCCATAAACCACAGCTCGGGGGCCCTAGTCAATCCCTGGCTACCTAGTACTACCTTCCACATCCCCCCTTTACAATTCCCTTCCTATGCTATTAAAGGGGAGTTGCCTGTTTCATGATTACCCTCATGTAGCCTGTTAACCCCACAAAAAAAAAAGAAAAATGAGCAAGTATTAAATAATAACATTTACCTGACATGACAAATAGAGCCAATTTACGGATACATCGTATCGTCGATCCAAAGAAGCTTATTATTTTTCAGGGATTTAGCTCTCTGCCAAGAATAGGTTAAGGACGGCGCGAATCCTACTGAAACAATAGATGGAATGAGAATACTCTCTCACGCTGCCGAAATTTCGCTTATAATAACACAGGAAGTGGAATGAATGTTATAGGAACGCCAACTCGCAATTGATTTTCACGCCGGCTTTCTCGCGGAAATTGAATAGGTTTTTTCATAAATATTTACGTTAATATCTTATGAACTCTGCAAGATATCTAAATGAAATATACTCGAAAATTTAAATAAAAGGTCCAGTTTCAATACCTCAAATTTTTATTGAAATCCGTTGAGTCGTTTCGGAGCCTATTCGAGACAAACATACGCACAGACAGACACTTATTCGTATATATTGGCGCGTTGATGATAAAATGGTGAAATGTAATAAAACAAGCTGAGTATGAGGTATTAACGAAATCCTGTTTTTATTTGAAAGGGCATACACGGGCCTTTCAAATTAAAAAGAATTTTGGTAATCCTCAAACACACCTTACTTTATTCCATTCTACATCGATCCGCCCCTTATTGAAAAAACCTTTATTTTAAAAATGACACGTTTAACGTTATTGATTTATTAAAAGTGTGTAATCAAAATATATTGAGGTAAAAGTATCAAATTTAATAAAAGTGTTCCTAAAGAAAAAATATTAGTGTAATCGTATGTTCACTTTAGTTTTATTTACATTTTTACGATGTTCCCCAAACTTATGTCAATTCAAATTTTAGAATAATGGAGTAAATTTAAAACTGACGAACTGGATTTTTATATTTTTGACAATGCTCGAACGTGAGAGACGATATAATCGATGTGCATCTGGACCTTAGGCGCGTAGACATTCGTAGGGTAAGCACATATCCCGTTAGAATCTAATAATGAGATACAATCAATGACATTACGCGTTACGATTTGTAGATATTTTTAACTAAAAAATTGAAATAATATTTTTCATATTGAGAAAATGTAAATTTAACTGTAAAAATTGATAAAATTTCCTTAAAGAATTTTAGTTTTGTTTGGACATGTCAAATTTAATAAATAAATTTATTAACTGAGCTTTATGTTATTATCTTGACATTAAAAATTACTTGACACAGATATTTAATTGTAATTTGATGTTTCACGTACTGTGTATTAAAGGATAATGCATATGTGTAAGTAACATGAGGCATTCATAGTGCACTCCAGTCATTACACTGACAGTTTCATCCATTCGTTTACAAACTAATTTAATGGATTTTTAATTAGGTATAGTCTTCAAGATCAATTTATATCGACTTATTTATATTCATATTTGCAAAATTTAATGAACTAAAATACGACCGTTTTAATCTTAAACACACACTTAAAGTATGTGTGCTTGTCCTCCTAGTGGCTATCGTGGCTGCCTCAGAACCCAGGGGTCCCTGGTTCGTATCCTGGCATGGGCATGGAAGTTGGTGTTACCATGGTAGCGAAGACCGTGTTTAAGACTGCTGGAGAATCGATATGCTGATAACGAATCACTTCAAATTCGAAATGTGTCACAAAAGGTGTCAGGTCGCAGTCGGCTGGTAGGCCCAGGCACTCAATGGGTTGTAGAGACGAAGAAGAAGAAAGTATGTGTATAAAAAAGTACAAATAACTCTGCTACGTTAAGGGGGAGATATGCTCACGATACTATTAGACAGTCCCTGGAATTGACACAAATCTCTATTGTTTTCGTATTTTAATAATTTATCTTCTTCTTCGACCGCTGCACCTAGAAAGGGAATTAAAACTTACCCCCGATTGTGTACGTCAAAATTTAATTCAGCATCTTCCATAACTCTGGAATGGATACGACTATCAGTTTATTTGTATTATTTATTGAAATATTACAACCCCATTCCTACCTGTAATCCCCTCCTTTGGAATTAGGGGCAGAAATCGTCATTGACAGCTTCGGCTATGACACTGAAACTGAGTAGATCTTTAAACGTTTTAGAAGGTAATCATTGTCGTTTAAGAATGTTTTAATATTGAATTACATATATGTTATACGGGGTGTGTTGCCAATACATTGTCTGCTTTCTGGGCGTTAGTAATATATATTCAATGTTTCGCAGAAAATGTTCTTCGCGTTAAAATCTATCCGGGGAACATTCTAGGGACCCTTTCCGATCCAATGATAAAGCCTGATTTACTGCTTAACTAGCATGTTGAACGTCAGAATTAAATTCATCGGTGCTCATAGCCCTGTATCCATCACCAAGCACGGTACTTTGTAATTCGCCTCGATCCACTCCGCCTAATTGTCCTCTTTTCCAAGCCGATTGGATTTCTATAATAAAAAACTTTTAAACGCATATATCTGCCGTTTGTGTATGTTTTAATATTTACTTACTCGTCCACTGCTGTGTTAGGGGTGGGGATCGTTTCTTACGCCCACCAAAATTCTTTCTTGTAAGGAAAACGTATACAAAATTTGGTGGAAATGGATTCACGCGGTGAATACTGTTTGTAGAACATGGTTTTACCCGTAAACTTCCCTCTTAGCAGCTGAACTAAAGCTTAACCGGCATGTTTAATGTCAGAAACGCATCCAGCGAATTTCATTGCCTGGAATTCGTCATCAGTCTCAGGTGTTTTCGTGATACTTTTATGTAACTCGCCTTCACCGCTATGGGAGCTCCTACCCCATTTCGAATGCGGTTGAGATTATACGAAAATAACATCGAGAACATTATCAATCACATTGGTCCTAAAGAATTTTTATTCGACGCAAATATTGCCATTTTTGGCATGTATTAAATTTTCCAAGTCCTCCTCTAGGAGAGCTTCGAAAGGCCAACAAAAATCTTCTAGCGCTTGCACTCAACTCGCCATTGAATATAAATTCCGACGTAGCCTCTAGAAGATTTTTATGGGCATTATACGACACCATCACTTAAATTACATATCACTCAATTTTTTCATTGTATTTTTAGCTGCTTAAAACAATTTAATCGTGTACAAACAGCAGTCTTCTAAAAATTAATACAAAATATTACAGTAATTTAAAACTGACTTTAAACAACCAGAAAGGTCTATGTTATTAATGGATATATTTTATTTCATGGGAAGAAAATTGGGCAGTTGTACACATTTTTGCTTTGATCGGAAATATGCTTTGTATCCTGTCCCGATAAATGAGTCCAGAAGATGAGCGTGATCAATGGACTGCAGTGATTTAAACGAACCGGAAATTAAGGCTCTCGAATTCGTGGACACTTCCATGATTTGACGATTTGACATTTAGCTATCGTTTCCTTAAATACAACTTCTCGCTTGTAATTTTTTGCACTGGTTAAATTTAAACTTTTATAGCAGCTGAGAGGTGCTTTGTGTTTTAAATTAGGTACGCTGTGACTTTGAGACTTCTAAGCGATGGAAAAAAGCCTACATTTATTAATTTACTTTATCTTTAATTACTACATGACGGAGTAGTATTTATTACCTATTTTAGAATTGTATGTTTCCTTGGAGTTTACGCAACGAGAACATGTAAAAAAATATGTTTACGTTTCTTTTACCGAGGTTTCGCGTTTAATGGCGTGGAATATAAAATACAGAATGATTCACATTTTTAATCTCTATCTATTTTAATAGACCATACCTACGACCGGTTAAGAGTGCAATTACCAACGTCACAGAAATCAAAGATTCGTTTGTAAAAAAAAATCTGTTCTCCATGAAAATCAGTCGATATATATAAACCTTGGATTTAAATGAAAGAAAACTTCGTTTTTTAAAATTCCGTACTGAACTTGAAGAAACGAATAAGGGTCTATTCTCTTTGTCTCAACGAGATCTATCAGTAGATATATGAATCCAAGGTCGAACAACCCCCCTCCTCCCCCTAGGTACAACACAATAAAAAACTAAAGTTTGGAACTCCTCCAACTTTAGGTCTCTTTAATTTGAAAACTGAGGATTATACAAAAATTTTGAGGACACATTGTTAATTGTAAATTCGATTCTTTAAAATTTTGGTCTTATTAAAATATGTTGGATTTGGCAACAGAAATAGATTGCAGTGTACCCTCAATTACTGTAATGAACTAATCTTTCCTAGCTATCCTCGCAACATCATTTGCACGGAAATAGCTGATTTTATTTTTCTCAAAAACGGAGCAACAGGTACAGAATTTTGATAAAGTTGAATTCATTGACTATATAAAGTATATAAATAATAGGTTAATTACGGCGTGAATCCTGCTGTAACAATAGATGGAGTGAGAATACTCGCTCTCTCTCTTTCACTGTCTCCCATGCTGCCAACATTACGCTTATAATAACACAGTAATTGGGCTTAACGGTATTTAACTCGCAGTTGATTTTCACGCCACCTTTGGCTCAGCTATTCAATGTATTTATAAACATACACATTAATATTTTATGAACTCTGCAAGAGATCAAAATTTACATGTAATCAGTTTCGGAACCTTAACAGGTTATTTTTTAATCAAAAAGCACTAATATGTGCGGTACATTGAAACTGCTCAAGTATGACTAACCATCAATTTATGTCTCAAGAGTATAAGCAACGCGCCTTCAATGTTTGGATACTTCAACGCGCATATGTCAAGAAACCTTCTTCTAGAATTAATATTTATATTATTTTAATATCTTCTGCAATATATCGAAATGAAATATGCACGAATATTTAATTTAAATCATCTGTATTCAAACCCTCAAATTTTCATTGAAATCCGTTAAGCCGTTTCGGAACCATTACAACCAAACATACAGACAGATAGTTCAAACCATTTTTTTGGCATAGATTACATTCCTGCTTCATTAATTACGTGAACCCGAGCAACGCCGGGTACTTCAGTATTATATATATATATATATATATAATAAAATTTGTTTTCTTCATAAAAATTATTGAACAGGAATCTGTCTACTCACATTAATAATTATACGTGGAAGTTTAAATATGACACCATGAGGAACGTCATCGAATAACTTGCAGGTAAAAAGTGTTTAGCTTTGTACAATTTTTAGAGAAAGTTCACATGGAATGAGCAAAGTTCAGTAACTTATGTACAACTACTGCGAATTAAGTTGTTACCTTGGTTTTGATTCCAAGTCCTGTCTATATAGTTTCACTGAAACGTTAGTGCTGTTTGTTAGAGTTTTGTTTTCTTCAGGCGATTTCCTCGCGTAGGAAATAAATACGTGCTAAAAATTAATGTTCTGTTAAATGTATAAATTTCCGACTGTCTAATATTTACATTTTAAGACGGGGCTAATTTTCCCCGTTTACTTTTCATTGAAGCGTTTTTTTATAAGAAAGGAACTAAAAGTTTAAAGTAATTCTAGTGGTGGATAATTTCCTTTCTGCCATATGTAGAGGCCGGAACTTTCCCGGACGGGGACGGGAGTTGGATACTTTAATTCCCATCTGGGATTTTCCCAGCGGTCCTCTATTCCGAGATGCAATCATCAACAATAGAATGAAAGCTTCCGTTCAGTGCATCTGCTGTTTCAACCACTTTTCTTCCACTTCTTTTCACCAATTCGAATGCTGGACGAACCGACCGTTATTGGTTCAATATCGACGTCAAACTCTACGCCTGGGGACAGAACCGCCAGACTGTCCGCTCAAACTTTATTTTACTCAGCTAAGGGAATAAAAATATATGCTATCTAATATTAAATATAAAGTTTACAATTTTATTGAATTCCAGAACAAATACGGCACTCCTCTGATATTCGCGTCTTTGGAATCTCGAATCAGACGCAATCTGTTGGTATTAAAAGCGTTCACAGATTTCTAATTTGAATAAATGTTTCCTGAATTTAGATGAAAATTTACTTTTGTTTAAATACCTGCAACATTTGTAAGTGCGCCAGATAGACCTTTAGGAAATTCAGTGGAAATTTTGAGTCCACAAACTCTATGGTACATTATTTACAATTCCTTTTACTCAATCAAGCAGTGACTAAATTGCCACTAATTTTGAAATGGGTAAACAAATCAAATTATAACATCAATGGAGTTTATGATTCAATTATTTCAAAATACGTTAATAATTCAACAACAAACGATATATTCTCTAAAATTATTTTTTGTAATAATAATCAGTCGTTAGATCATCTTTATTTAAAAATTACCATTATACTTATAACTTAAGACCATTAAATCAAAATAAATCCATTACCGAAAATACGAATAGGGATTTTCAATAATGTCGGATGGATGTTGAAATGGAATAAAACAGCCTCCGTTTAAGTTATTAATGAAATCCTATTTTTAATTGAAAGCATATATGCCCTTTTAAATAAAAGAGTTTCGTTCATACGTCACACATCTTTTTTTATTCCATTTCAACAATGACCCGCCCTTATTGAAAAACCCTATATGTAAAGAAACAGACAGCCATATTTAGAATACAATTTTTCAATCTCTAATCTCTATAATAAAATTTCCTTTATGATGTATGCGGGTGTTTTTGTATGTCTATATAAGTTCCAAATGAGTGGACCAATTTTGACAAAATTTGGTACACATGTTCTTCGCAGTCCGGAAATCAGCACAGCTTAGGTAAGACTCGGCTACTGGCTCTAGAAGTTGGCATTGAGGGAGTATAAAATTTTAAATGAGCTAAAACGGCCAATATTTTATCTTTTAAATACATTAATGAAACAATTAATTTTATAGTGTGCCCTCCAATGCTGTTAGCGTAAAATTTCAATCCCATCAATAATCTAAGGGGAATATTCTTGGGGGTTGAGGTAGAGGGGAGAAACATAAAATAACCAGTACACAATCGAGATTGGTCTCTAAATCGGTGTAATGTGAGCCACTGAGTTTAATTATGACATAGAAAAAGCTATTGAAGTTATAGTTCATCCCATAAGGCGGATTGAAAAGGGATTCAACACACCTCCGCATACTATATTTAATATTTAACGGATGGAACAATTTCGACCTGAGTTTTGAACATGTTTTCTTCGTGAACCTAACTTTACACAATTATGGAAATACACGGTTATCACGACTTGGCTCGGGAGCGAAGGGGTGGTAGTTTTTAAAAACACATAAACTGTCGTTATTTTATTCTAATATATATATATTTGGTACAATTAATTTGTTAGCGTTTTCGGTGAATTTGTTTGCTTATAGGGGGCGTCATATGAAAATAAACCTATAACAGTCGAGTTTGGTATCGGAAACGGTGCTATGGGAGTCTTTGAGTTTGATTCTGACACGTAGAATGCGAATTAAATTGCAGTTCATCCCCTAATATGGGGGATAGAGCGGGGTAAAACAATCTTCTGCGTAATGCATATAAAGGAGAGAAAAATTTTGTATCCATATTTCTCGCGACCGAAAACCAAATACTTTGGAGACAAGTCACGGCTACCACCTCTATGGGGAGGGGGTGCAAGTAGAGAAATCTTTATATATAATAAATACTCATTTGTGAGTCGAACAAAAATGTTGGCTTCAATAAGTTTTATAGTGTTTCCCCGACAATATTTTTGTATAATTTCAACCCCTTCCATAATGTTGTATTGGGGGTGGAAATGAGTCATATTAAAATAACGAGTTTCGTGTCAAAACCGGTGTAAAGCTATTTGCTAAGTAAAATTATTATTTTTAATATGCGATTTATATAAAAAATTATCCTTTAATTGTGGGAGAATTTTTATTCTGTTTAAGTACTGAAAACATTTTTAACCCTGCTATTGTACAGGAAATGTTTTTGACTCTCTCGACACACTGGGAGTATATTTTAGGTACGTTTTCGTTTCCGGCTTAATCATGTGTTGAACAAGAAACAAAGAAAGGATTCATTATCTTACAGCGATAATGACTATATTGAAACATTTCTGTATCCTGTAATTGGAAACTCAAAGTTCATTCAACACAACAAAATAATAACAACATGAACATGTTTCTAGTCCATCATCAATTGGAAAATTTTGACTACACAGGCAAGAAGATAGGCACACGACGAGAAATCTGTGGATCCAACGACGGTCTTAACCTCTGCTATAATTATCAAATTCATTCAAATTTGTAACAAAATACTTCCTTAAGGGATGTATTAAAATTTCTGTTACAAGACTGATTTTTACTTAGTATTATAATAATTTTATCATATTTCTCGCATTCACATTAATAATCAAATTATTGATAAAAAGACAAATTTGTTTTATATTGTTATAATTTTATACAAATTCCATTAAAAATTGAATTTTATAGCCAAACGCTCCTGGTAAATAAATTTGAAATCAACATTAAGTGATAGTTTTGGTTATTAATGTGACTGATTAGCATAGGAAAAATTATCATGAATATTTTTTCAATTGTTTTAAAAATATCATTTGTTAGAAATGTTGCTGTCTAGAAACATGAGAGGTTAAAAATTAAATTTAATAAACATTTTCACATTACTATTTAAATAGTCAATACTTGATTTTCGTCTATTATATTTCCGAATTTACTGCTCACAATTTGTACCAGAAATTAAAGAGTGTATATGAAACACTTCTCTCTAAGAAACTCCTTAAAATAAATCTGTTGTTTTCAAGTAATTACAATATTTAACTATGTAGAAATAATTAAATGATAGAACGGCCTACATGCCAGAAGAAATTTTAATATAAACTTATAATTAACAGCGGATTGTATTAGAAGTTTAGTTCCTAAATTTAGAACCTCATGATGTCTTATTTAAATTATAGAAAGACAAAACAAATTTACAATATAATAGGTACAACACAATTATAAAATAAAATGAAAAACTTTATGGAGTCAGTAAATTGAAGGGAACATGAAAATTTTGCGTGAATGTTGCTCAATTGGAGAGACCAAAATAAGGTTAAAAGCTAATAGCTCAAATGCGCATTATTGTTTAATACAGCAATGGAAAACTGTAAAGTTGTTTCACGTGTTGAGATACATAAAGGAAATGTTCGTATAATTATATTCGTTTCACGTTCTTTGCTTAACAATATTTAATTTCATATTAACCCATTCAGAATTTATTTTTCCATTTCTACTATGTCGTATTGAATAGAAGCATAACTGGAGATATTTCGCATGTTTTTGTATCAAAACAGACAGCTTTTGTAGACACTCTTGCGACGTGCATGGCTGAGAAGAGGAAAGCTTGGGCCACATCGATAAACATTTTGTTCGAGGAAGAAGAAAACAATTCTCGTTTGTGTTTCCCTGTGGCCTGGTGTGTAACGACCTTCTCGGGTGGAGGTGCGAATCTCTTGGCGCAAGCAAGCGTGTGAATAAACACAATCCCCTAGGTAAAACAGAAATCCCATCCCACTTTGGCAGAATTACAGCAATTTCACTGTCTAAATCAACGGGAGATGCCTCTGTGGAGTGAGAATTTCACGTCAGATAGCTCTGGTCGTTGCGGCGGCAGTAAACTCTGAGCGACGCAATGTAATCTCTACAAATCATGCAATGAATTAATGTAGACAGTGCATTGGTCAGTTATGGCGGTAATACCTTCTGGGAAATGAGAATGCCGAATGCAAGTTCGCATGTCGCGTTTGCTCGATACGACTTTTGAAAACAGCCGTCTATGTACATTCTCAACAAAAACCAAAAATCGTAAATTATGTGTACCTAGTTTAGTAACCCATGCATACAAAATATTAACGAAAATAGTATATAGGACAACGGAACGTTAAATAGAATGCGAGTTAGGGAAAGATCAGTTTGGTTTTAGGAAGAATATAGGAACAAGAGAAGAAACATTGACTTTGCGATTAATTTTAGAAAACAGAATACGAAAGAAAACGGTCTACGTTCATGGCATTTGTAGATTTAGAAAAATCGTTTGATAATGTGAACTGGAACACAGTATTAAGGATTGTCAAGAGCATTGGAATAAAATATTGAGAAAGGAGGCAATACATAACCTCTACAGAAAACAGGCAGCAGTAATTATAATAGAAGATGAAGGAAAGAAAACTGTAATCAAGAAAGGAGTAAGACAAGGATGCAGTTTGTCACCCATGCTGTTGAACTTTTACATAGAAAAGGCGATGAAGAAAGTTAAAAAAGGAATCATACTGCAAAGCGAAGAAATTAAATCCTTACGCTTTGCCGCCGATATTGTAGTATTAGGGGAATCAGAATAAGACTTGGAAACCATAATAAATGGCATGAACGTAGTCCTGGAGAAAGAGTTCAAAATGAGGATTAATAGAGGCAAAACCAAGGCGTGTAGTATGGGAAAAAGTGGAATAACAAAGGGTGTTAGATTTGGAAGGGATATTTTGACGAAAGTGAAGGAATTCTTCAACTTGAGATTCGTAATAACTAGGGATGGTAGAAGTAGAGTAGACATAAAGAGTTGGATAGCACAGGCAAGGAAGGTTTTCGCGAGAAAGAGGGATTTACTTACTGGTAATATAAGTGTGAATTGCTAAAACTGTTCGTATGGAGCGTGGCGTTAAATGGGTGTGAAACGTGGACAATAGGAGTTGGGGAAAGGAAAAGAATAGAAGCCTTTGAAATGTGATGCAATAGGCGAATG
This sequence comes from Eucriotettix oculatus, assembly GCA_034510155.1. Taxonomy (NCBI): domain Eukaryota; kingdom Metazoa; phylum Arthropoda; class Insecta; order Orthoptera; family Tetrigidae; genus Eucriotettix; species Eucriotettix oculatus. Next base: position 33,449,925 of record CM067378.1, on the reverse strand, counting down.
CTGAAAAACAGATGGGTGGATAGAATTACAAACCAGGAAGTTCTAAACAGAATAAGGGAAATAGGGGAAAAGCGTACAATATGGAGGACGAAGAGAAGGGATAGATTAATAGGCCACGTTTTAAGACACGAGGGCTTGTAAAATTAGCATTAGAGGGAAGTGTGGGGGGTAAGAACAGAAGAGGGAAGATAGCATTACGTATTTCTAGAAGATTAATTTTGTCTTTAATATTTTGCACGAAATTTAAATTATTTATTGATCAAAAACAACATCTTCACCATAATTATGAAACAATTATGACACAATCACAAAGAATATTTACTGAGATATATTTAACTTTCTAGTAATCTTACGTCAACGATAGGTCATTTATAATTCGTAATCTTAAGCCAGTAAAGCATATACATGTTTCTTTTCAAAATAACAGTTTAACAATTTTTTAAATAAAGCGCTAAGATCAAGAAAGTCATGCGTATTAGTATTCATTAATATCAATCATTACTTACTGTAAGTCGTGAGCCAGGCGCGTGATGTCATATTGTCTTGGTTACATATGTTACTGGCAAAACCTCTAAAACTTTATTTTCAGAGATTTCCCTAAAAATCGATGATAACGACCATATTATAAGATACACTGCCTAACTTTCCATATCGGAAGACTGCGGTAAGCGAAGAATAATGTGTTTTGAACAAGCACTTCAATTTTAGGCAAGACGCAGCCTATTCCGAAGCTATAACATTTGGCGTTTTATTACGTAAATACTGATGTAAATTGTTGTTCGTATAAATTTAAGCTTTAAAAACACGAGAATAGTTGAAATGATACGAGTTCAATATTTTACAGAGGTCCCGGGTTCGATTCCTTGGACGTTTGTGTGCGCGTTTGTGTTCCGAACTCGAATAACCCTTATAAGGAAGATAAGATTCCATAAATGGTAAAGTAGTAGCCAATGACTTAAGCTGTTGGCGAGACTTAAAATAATAACTAATATATATTACCTAACCAGCGTAGAGCTGAAAATAGTTTCATAACACCTGGAAAATTTAATGTAAAACATTAGCATTAATTGGCATATTTATTATTTTAAAATGGCTTACAAAATAGCAATCAAATATAGGTTATGGACCTTTAATATTTTGTACATACTTCTCTTAACTTGAGGTTCTAAGATGTTTTCTTTAACAACGGATTTCTGTACACGCGAAACGTGCAAATTTAGAGGTTTTATTTAAGGTCCAATACTTTTCTTGGAAAAGTTCTTGCCCTTAACGCCAAGGCTCTAACGCGTAAAGTACTCCTTTGCATGTTGCAATGCAGTTTAAAGTCCCAGAACTGAAATTGGCAAAAGTTACACCGTAACACACAGCCTATGTGGCACAAAGACGGTGTTTGAAATAGAAAAGCGCAAAGTTCACTTATAAACAATTAATTTTCCTATATTGACGATGTAAAATTAAAAATATTGAAAAAAGTAAAGTTGGGAATTTTGATTATTTTATTTTTACGATTTTTTAATCACTGTATAGATAAAATGTGACTACGAGGAACATTATTACCGTTATCTAACTTCAATCATCTCGCAAATGCGCATTAATAGTTTTCATTGTCATCAGATATGTGTACTCAACTACACATTTCGTATTTTTTAGTTAGATTACTGTAAATATTTTATAACTGTAAAGTGATAATAGATTGGTCCTTACCATTATGAAATTTTAAGTTACATGTATTTATTTCAGACAAAAATATGTTTTTGGAAATTATTACATTCATATCTATTTAAATTTGGTATATAGAACTCATGAAATGAATATGCTGGTTTAAAATGAAGATTAAAAAATCTCTTTACTCGACAGTGATCAATTCAAAATATACAATGACTTAATACATTTTACTTCACAAAGTTTGTATTTTTAACGATTAACAATATATATATATAATTACACAAATTAGATGTCGTATATACTAGAGACATGAGCTCCATTCTAAGGGTCGCCTTAGTGTACCTTCTCATGGAACCGAATACATACACAAATCCTACGCGTAGTTGGCAATACATGGAAATCGACAAAAGGTTACAAACAGTGTAACTATGCTTTCTTCTCAGTTTAGTGTGTAACTTGGTGCTGGAATCGGTCCTGTCACTTGGCCCCACTGAACTTCCTCGTTGCTAAATTGAGCACCTTGCCCACTTAGTTTTTTCTTTGGTGCCACATGCTCCAGCAAAACTTTCTCACGTTATTCAAATGTCCTTGGTCAGTTCAATCTCCAATTTCTTACCGTCCACTCTTAAAGCTCACTCTTAGATATCCATATTCATCTTTAAAATCAAAATTTCCATGGTTAGTTATCTTTCCCCAACTTCATTTAGTCGTTTCCGTCAACGGCGGAGCCCAATCCTGTCCAATCAAAATTATTTACCTATTGTCTCTGCTGGAAGTCATTCATCCCACTCCACCGACGTTCTGAGGAAAACATCAATATCCCCTAACAACCCGATGCCGACAAATATCGAATACTTGAGAAAAACCCAAGCTACACAAACTTGTCGGGGTTTAATTACCCTTTTGTTGTTTTTCCTTATTACACTATTTTTCTCTGACTTTAAACAAAAATTTCTGTAAAACCATTACTTAACATTAAATATATAATATATAATTTACCTTAATTGTTCATAGTGGGGAGACCCTAAACATTTACCAGTATTTATTTCATATTAAACATTGTTTTATATACCATAAAAAAATCCATTAGTTTCATTTCAATAGTTAGAAATTGGTTCAAAATAATTAAACTGCAGTTATATATTTTAAAATTTCCAAACGACTAAAAGGTATTTAGTTTCAACATGTCCACTTTAATAATTGATTTGACGTAGTAAATAACAAGCAATATTGCATATTTAAGCTAAAATGCTGTTTCTACCTACGGAATGTTTGAAGCCTAAATTCCATGAAAATAATTAATAGCCTATTTGGTTGGGAACCTAGACTTCACGTTTCCTTGAACGGAAATCAGGCTACGAGGAACAGACTGCACTAGAAATGTGAAACTTTGTACTCTCCGCCCGGAACATAGATAAATCAAGTGCAGGTTACCTGAGCATGGAAAATCGAAATTAAACTGAATTCCGAATACGATTACAAATTTAAATTTAAAAACAAATTTGCTCCAAAAACAGTATTTTATTCCCGCATACAAGTTTTATATTTATTAATAGCTCTTGATGACTTCATAAATAAATTGACATACGAGTGTATCAAAATTAATTTGATGATAGAGTGATCTACTGATCTACTGGTCGACACGAAAACATATTGATAATAATTAATAGTATATTGTTCTAATTGTATTTATAAAAGAGCATTGAATTTCATACGACTGAAATTGGTTTGACGACAGATTAATGTTGCTGATAATAGTAATTTACTGATATTTAGCAGTGATTCGTCAAATTAGAGGTAAGTTTCCGTTTAAATTATACAAAAACTGAAGAAATACTTTCAATCATGAACAACTGAAAAGTAATGTCATGATTTTCTATTATAATTTATCAATTATTATTTGTTTCAATAAATGAGAACCAGATTTAGGGAATATTGCGGATATTAAAAAGTCCCAACAGAAAATGTTTTCTAAATTTTGCCGAATTGTCTAAATGAATCTCTGTATCCTGTAAATATTTTATCTCGCATTTCTATTTTGTTTGGCGTATCGTACTTCTTCATATGTATTTATTATGAACATACAGTGAAAGGAAACCGGAAAACCCTTTTGTTGAGACTGGCTTTAACGGACAGTGCCCTGCGGCTATTTGTCAGGGCGCGGAGCTGGTCCACGCTAACATTTGAGCTTCGTCATAAAAAAGACTCATGGCAAAGTATCATGTTTCAATTGCAGAAAGTATATTATAACTCGTGTGACTATTTCGAGATTGATTTTCCATTAAAATAAGTCGATGTAATATTACCTGACAAGATCTTGAAATTTTATATTCAAAATTTCTCAATTTTATATTCTTTAAAACGACAACCTTTATCGATGTGTAGATTTAAATCATGCCTAAATTAAATAAATTTTTGATGAGATTGAAAGTGTATAGTTTTCGATTGATTTAAGGCTGGGGTTTGCATTCAATTGTTTGTTGTGGTATTCAGACCTAAGACTGGTCTGATGCAACCCTCAATGCTAACTTATCCTGCACAAACACTATAATTTGTACATAAGTACCACATCACATATCCTCCCTAATATGCTTAGCGCATTCCATCCTTGGCTTCCTCCTTTTGTTCTGACCCCTTACACTTCACTTCACAGTAATATCTCAAAACGTGACCTATTCATCAATCCCTTATCTTAGTTAAAGTCCTCCAAGTTAAAGTCCCCTATTCAAAGCGACCTCCATATTGTTCACTCTTCGTCTATTCTGTTTATAACTTACTCGTTAGTGATGCTATCCACCCATTTGATTTTCATCATTCTCCTACAGAACCACATTTAAAAGGCTTCTATTATTTTCCTTTCTGCAACTACTACCCTACACGACCATATAACGCCAGGCTCCATGCAAACATTTTTAGCAACGATATCCTAATATTAACACATATTGTGAATATTAATTGTAAAAGTTTTTTTAAACAAAATTACGTAACCTTACCATGTACATAACCAGGTATCATACTGCAGGATGACTGCTCTTTCGCTCAGTAGATTTAATTATTTATGTAATAGATTATATGTATTAACATTTTAAAATACAGATTAGTTAAGGGTATAGTAAGTCAACATAATCGTAGCAATCATATAAATTATGTGCACGGTTTGCCAACTTTCAAGTGGGTCAAAGTTTCAATAAATTTTCTTCTCATTAATTTCTGTAATTGTAAATATTTGCTCAACTATAATTTTTACCTTATAAAAATTATATTAACTGACAGTTTTCATTTAACATTACATTCATATTTTACCTTTCACATTGAGATGTCTCATAGGAGCCTCATATTAAACGAATTACGTTTTAACAATTGTCTGTTAAATTAATGGGAGTGCTCTGTTTATAGTGTTGTTGATAGTAGTCATTGCAAATGATTAAGTGTTGATGTATTTACTTATAAAATTGATATTGACTAAAATCGAGTAATGAAAAGAAATTTGGTACCAAAAATTTACATTGTTATTGTAAAGATTAACTTGAATAGAGGAAGAGCTATGTTTTTATTTTGGTAGCAGTTGAAGTACAGAAGAATATACGGCTAGTGGATGTCGTCACTTAAGTATACTTAATATTACTGAGTATAATATATTGAGATTACAGATGTATTACCAAATTTACTTCTATTATTTAAAGTATTCTGGTATACAAGATGAATTAAGTACAACGCGTCGTTTTTGATAACTTCTATTAATGTTTATTGGTTTTAATTTACGATATCGGTAGAACTTTAAATGCGTGCTTGGAATACGAGACCGTGACCACGTTTTCTGATCAAGAAGTTGGTTGGAGCAATAAATTTCCAAAAACACTTTTCACGTCGATAAATAGATTAATGGGCATGGGAAATCACTTTCAATAACATTTTAAGGGAGTTGACATTTAAAAATTGTCATTTTGGATGAAAAGAAACAGCACTGCGAATTTAGAGAAAGACAAAGCTAATCAGTGAGTGATCGAGTGAGGAGTTATGAATTAGATGCACAAAAGAATTTATGTTTATAACTGAGGAGAACAAAGGTTAGCGATCGAGGACAGAGAATACAGAGTAGTTCTTCAGGAGCTCGGAAAGAGAGGAAGTGGTGCCAATGAAACACCATGGAACAAAAAATTCCTTGCTTTTGAGATTGACATAACATCCCTTGGCCTGGGATCATAGGATCTATTAATTGAGATTTAATTTTATATTCTATATTATTTGTTCAGCGTAAGAATTATGTAAAATTAATATTCTCGTGTACGGAGTGGCTGGGTAATTTTACGGAACTCATGTACTGACAGTAATCAGCAGGTCTCCTTTAAGAGAATTAAATGTGGTCAAGACGGAACTCAGGAGGTACACAAATCTTCCAAAAAAATCTATGTTCCCAAGATTTTAGCACATATTAAATTTTCAATGGCAATCAGGCGCCAGGGAGAATGTATATATTTAATTATCTATAGGAAGATGTTCTAATGACAATATTGTGATTTTTAGAAGCACGGATTCGATTCTCATTGACCAGTATAAGTGAAAGTAAAAATCTGGTGGGTTATACATGGGTTCACAGATGTTTCGATATAACCAGCGGAAAGAAGATCAGGGAGAACGACAAGCCCAGCAGATTTTATTCTACGTTATTGTTATTACATTTAATCCGTAATTATTTTTGGTAACATTGATGCTAGTGTATAAAATATTTTAAATGGTGGACAGAATGAGAGATCGCTGAATATTAGTTAGGTAGAGGTATGGCACAAGGATATTAGAATTAAACTGCGTAGATAGCGGCTAAGGAATAATTAGTGTAACATTCCCCGTGATTTCGAAACACGAGAATAAGTTCAAAGAAGTACAACAAACTATGCTTGATGACTGACCAGACAGCGGGAGACTGCAGGCTCCACGTTTACCTAAGAAACTGGTTTACCTAATAGATCCAGGCAGACATCCTTAAAGTATTACTTAGGCAATATCTGTCAAACCTTTCAAAGTGTTATAGGACCACAGAGTCTATTTTTACAAATATTTATGACCACAGCGAATCCACCAGGCGAAAAGAAGTGCAAATAGCCTTTTCAATTCCCTTCCTATGCTATTAAAGAGGAGTTGCCTGTTTCAGGGTCACCCTCATGTAGCTTGTTAACCCCCACCCACCCCCCAAAAAAAATAATAATTGAGGATCACTGAGGGATAGGGGCTGCGGGAGTTTTCTCGAAGGCGCTTCACCAAAAAGACTGCGGGGCTCACCTGATTATGTCGGGAATGCCTCGCACTCTCTCCGGTTTTTTAATCAAAGTTCTCACGTGCCGAGACACTGTCACCTATTTTAGGAGGTATATGTACTGGGGTCGAAGACCTTGGGCATATGGCAAGAGTTTTCCGCTGATCCCATTGGATCAGTCAGCCAACTGCCTTCTAAAACTGGTGCAGACATGGAGACGGGAATGCTGCGACCCCACAGCAAACTCGTCTTCCGTCATTCGGAAGGGCGTGAGAATAGTACCCATTGTCCGACCTCCCTGATGCTGGTTTTCTAGGGTTTTCCCTGCATCTCTTTAGGTGAAACACCGGTTAGGATCCTTAAACCATAGCCCGGGGCCCCTAGTTAACCCTTGGCTACCTTGCTCTACCTTCCGCATCCCCCCTTTTCGATTCCCTTCCTTTGCTATTAAAGGGGAGTTGCCTATTTCAGAATCACCATCATGTAGCCTGTTAAAAATATATTAAGATGTTACTTCAACAGTAAAGCGATAAAATAATATTATTCGAAGCAGATATATAATTATAAACTTTTATTTGCATATTTTCGTGTAAATTTTAATGATTTACGTACGCCTTATATAATAAATCGACAACTATATTCTTAGACAAATGTAAATAGAATTAATTCTTTTCAACAATATAAGTTATCATACCAGAAACTTCTTAATAACAAATATTATATGGAAACTGTTTATTTAGATCATAATATAGTCTAAACGGAGCTGTCAGAATTGAAAATTTGTTTACTTAGAATTTCCATCTCTCTTAAGTTAACGAAAAGTCTTTCGGTTAATCGAAAGACATAAGTTGAGTCGTGAACGAATTCAAGCAATGTCGTCTACTGTTACTGTCCGTAGTGTCGTGTTCAACAAAAGTTAAACAATTCAATTAAGTAAATTATTAACACGATACGCACGTAAGCCTTCTGGGAACTTGTTATTCCAGTCGAGTGATGTAGCTCAAGTACCGTTGGTTGGTAACATGTTTCTCTTTATTCGGAAGCAAAGTTACACGTTGCAGAAATATCCGACGCTTTTGTCCTCTAGAGTCGTACATCGCACATATGGGAACTTGAGTACACACTGATAATGGCTCGCAGCTTAAAGCTGTGTGAGCTGTTCGGGGCAAACAATGTCAAAGGTTACGAAACTTTATTTGTGTCACACAAATGAACAATTCCAAAGAGAGAAGTTTCTCAAACTAGACCAAAATTATAACAAATATTCTTTAAAGCTACTTTTTGCAATTACTTCGATTTGTTGTTCACATTTCAGATACTTAACAAATACTCAGTTGTTTGTGTATACATAATTACAATAAATCTTTTGCTTAACCTCGGACAGGGATAAGCATGCATATAGGAATCAAATAGGTTCATTATTTGAAGTTTTTTTTAGAAAAGGACCCTTATAAACAATCAAATAATCAAGTCCGCATAGTCAGTATTTAAATTGTAATAAAATGTTTGTAACATGTTTTATAAAATATACTACAGAAACGTCTGATTGAGAATGAAATTTCAGAACTCGGATTTGTATAATTGAGTGTTCCACAGGGATCAATCATTGCCCCATCCAAATATTAACTAAAATTTTATCAAATTGTATAAATAATGAAGACTAAGGGCTAATTTTAATTATTAAATGTAAAAATTATATATGACATGCAGAATGATATTCTTGTAATTAACATGGAACGTCATTACTCAAAATAGATGTTCCGATAATATTTTCCTTTTTATACCTTTGTAAATGTGACTTCCTACGTGCAGATTAATTAATTACATGTGACCATCTGATAAATGCGTATTACCTAGGTTGTTGGAAATAATACGTCTATCCATAAATTTATGGCACACATTTCTGTAAGGTTCGGGTGGTCTATATAGCTTGAGAAATAATTTCGAGAATGGGTTGTATAACAAACTTAAAATCTCAGTGAACAGACCACTTGACGTGATGAGGACGGACAAAATATGAACTCACGATCCAATAAATGCGAGGATTGCCTTATGCAAACCAATTGAAACGTGATTGAAAAAGTAATACTAATATTTATGTGATGACTAGATACGTAATTTATAAACCATGAACTAGTGGAATAACTTAAACAATCGCTCAGGTATATGATAATATATCCTAGACTTTACAGGTTTTTCTTGTGTCACAATAAATAACGACGTCTAATTTGCAGTAAAATATAACAATTAGAAACACTATGCATAAATGCGAAGATAACGTATCGAAGTTTAAAACCATTTGATTTATTTTGATGTCATTTACACGAAAATGGTGACGCCATAGCTGAAGTTGTTTTGAGTGCTACAGTATTGGAGGAGTGAATCCATTGTTGAAGCACAGCGTGCATTCCGCGGTAAGTTAAACAAAGAGCCGCCTCTTCTTAAACAGATCTACGAGTACCATAAAAGATTCGAAGAAGATAGTTGCATATGCAAAGGAAAGAAGCACCGGTCGTTCTCGTGCGTCAGATGGAAATGTCGAGCGCAGTCCTAGGAAATCAATAAAACATGCAAGCAGAAAACTTGGAATTAAGAAAAAAAACTGCATGGCGTATTCTTAGAAAAACGTCTGCATCTGAAGCGGTTTAAGTTTCTGTTATATCAGTCAATACTTTCATGGCGTTAGAATAACTGTTTGGAATCCTTCAGAATTTCACTGATAAATGTATTAATTCTTTGAGCTATTACGTCAACGTTTCAACCTAATTATGTTCAACGTCAGAATGTTAAACAATGACGAAGTGAAAATCTTAGCGCACTTATCCTATATGAAGTTGAATTAAATATTTAATATTTATGTGACCAAAGTGACCTTTCTTTCTCTTCGGTTGCAATCTGTAACTGGAATTTCGTATTTAGACATTTTACAAAGCTGTCTCCCTCCACAACTTCAAGAATATTGGAATGATTTCAGTACCCACTTCAAATATAATTGGTATGGATGACTCAATGCAGGACAATGGATTGTAAAAGGAAACACAATTGTGTTCATTGGCTTTCTAGGAAATTATATATTACCACGTTGAATTTTAAACTTTTAGTGTGCATAAAAATAAATTGCGTTTACCTGCTATGCCTATTTGTCCTTTACATCTGCAAAATTGAGTTGGTAAAGTATTTAAGGGATCACTTACCTCGAGTGTGCTAAGATAAATACTTCCGATTAAATATTCTGTTGGGTGCTTCTGATAAGTGAATGCTCTAAATCTTCCACAATCCACTCACGTGTTTCTATCTTTAACAGCTCGTGCTGAATAAAACTAATATAATATCACTTTGTTTTAGAAAGGCCATGTACATAATATTAATCAGCGCAGTATCTACTTTACACTTTATTTATGGTTTAATGGATGCTTGGAATAAATATCGGAGCTGAGATACCTGTGGTATATTAATCATTTGATAATGGTACAAGTATTGTAAATCAATAAAAAATTATTGATTTGCGGTGCTTAAATTAATATAATCCAAGCTGGATGCCCAAATAGAATTCGACAGCAATGACTTTGTCATCAGTAAGAGCGTCACCTTTGTTTTAAAATTTACTTTTCCACGTTCCCTTTTTATGAGAGCTGAATTTCATCACAACCAGTCTAGATTTTTATCAACTTCCATAAAAAAGCATTCCTTAAAGAAAACTACGCAGAGACAGTTAATTATATTTATAAGGTAAAGATACTTGAACCATTTTTCGATCTAAGTAGCGTGAAATTATATGTGTAGAAACACGTATATATCTGTTGTTGTTGTGGTATTCAGTCCTAAGACTGGTCTGATGCAACCTATCTTCCTTATAACTAGCACACCCAATAGCCTCCATAATTTTCGTAGCATATTCCATCCTTGGCCTCCCTCTTCTGTTCTTACCCGACACACTTCCCTCTAATGCTAATTTTACAAGACCCTCGTGTCTTAAAACGTGGCCTATTAATCTATCCCTTTCTTCGTCAACGTCCTCCATATTGTTCGCTTTTTCCCTATTATGTTTAGAACTTGTAATAAAATTGAGAGTGATTTCTTTTGACGACTCCATTTAATAGTATACGAAGGTTATTAAAAAGTGGGATGTGGAAGATAGTTTAGGGATCCTACCGGGTGATTCACCTAAAAAATATGCAGGGAAAATCCTAGATAACCTGCATCAAGTAGTAAACAGCAACATACCTATGAGACGTATAAACTTTGTTGTTACAAATATATGTGTAAGGAAACTGTCCTTTACAGGCGTGAAGATTTCCGTGAAATCCCTAAACTCTAGTTTCTCGCCATGGGCATCACTTTTGTTTTTAAAGGAAACCGATATTTTGAAATGTCTGGGGGATTTACGATGGCCGACCGTTAGTATCTGCTCTTCATTCCACGGTCAACTTTTATTCGGCAGATCTGTAAAGTGGGAATTCGATCGTACCACAACGCCCAAGTTAGAAATGTATATATATATATATATATATATATATATATATATATATATATATACTTTTACATTATAGTTCAAACTAGTTTTAAAGTTTTCATTTTATGTAAAGGTGTTCGGAAGTATGCTTTCCATGGCAAGTTAACGACTAATTCGTGTCTCTGAATATAATTTACCCGTCAATTTCTCTGTTCTTCCTAAGTTGAACCCCTAAAATATTGGTTATTTCATGTAAATAATAAGAAATTGGGGTATCTGATTTAATTAAATAGCGGTAGTTAATTATAGAACAAGGTCAGTCTGAAAGAGATTTAACACTAACAATTATTCATTGTACTCCTTGAATTAGGCAGTGAAGAATTTTATTTCGTAAATTGTACGTGTGTCTGTGTTCCGAATTATAAAGCGCATAGAGATATCTGGAATGTGACCGGTAGTCGACGTCCTGGGTTCGATTTCCTGTTTCATGAGATATTTCTACTCAACTATATTAATACAATAGTCCAGCGTATATAAGCAGTGCTTCCCTTATAAAGCCGTATTTTGAAACAGTCTAATTTATGGTTTCTGTAATAGTTAGGACTCAAAAATTATTTCATTATTTTATTGCTGATTTAATGTGAATAAATTTATGGCGTCGAACTAAAAAGTGTCAACAAAAGAATTAAACTAGTGATTTTGAATTTAATCGCCATAAATTTAAGATTTGCTATGCCAAAAATAAGAGTCTTGATTAGAATGAATTAAAAATGGAAAGCGCTACAACATTCGTAAATTTATACTGAAAATCTTCTATATCACCAAACTGAAGCAAAATTTCTTTGTCAAATGGGACCGGCAATGTGAACTTTTGAAATGTTTGGCCAACGATACCGACAGAAGACTGCAGCTGTTTTCATCGGCATACTTTGGTTGTAATTTACAAAATTACAGTCAATAGGAATATTTTAGCCGCTGGTTGTCGAAAAATGTATTCGCAAATGTTTCCGCTTATTACGCAGATGTTTTTAAATATCTACGCGTGGCTTCCAACTTGAATTTGCCATGGAACTGCTTATTATTCGGAAAATGGTCTATTCCTATTTTCCGAAGAAGGTTCTAGTGTTAACCGTCACAAAAAAGATACTACGCACATACAAAATATTCTTCGCGGCCCTTCACACTCACTCAACTTAAATATATTACAATTCTGTATCACTCAATAAAGTACTTGTATATTTTATATAAAGGATTAGAAATTTAATAGTGTATATATTATTCAATAGTAGTAATAATTAAATATATTTAGAGGTATTTAAAATTTATTTAAGATTTATGATTACAGCTGTCATTAGTTCTAACACTCACTTTTGCAACAAAAGTCCAGCTGTTAACAGAAAATTAGAGTGTTTACAGGAACAGAAAATTCGATGTATTTGGATGTGTCTTGTTATTTCTGGTTGATCGTTTATTATCAGCGGATGGTGGTTAACAAAGATGAAAGTTTAAAGTGCGGAATTATTACTGAGATTCTATGTTTACATAGTTAGATCGTTAATCCATGTTGACTTTTATGATAAACAAGCGTTACTGTGTGATAATTTAGAGCAGATTGGCGATATGAAACTCATAAAAATGAAGTTGTATGTGGCACAGCTGGGATGTGCTTCCTTTGGACATTAGGATGAATTCCGTTCCGCCCACGAAGAGCCCTGTAGGTAGTTTGAGAGGCCCGATCAGATTAAATGGTACCTATTAGAGAGAAGAGACTGGCGGTCGTAGCAATCACGCTACGGGAATACTGATGCTTCAAAGGTGAGACCTAAGTCTCATAAATTGTGCGCCTTTTTCTGCGATTTATAATTTCTATCGTAAATTAAAAACTATTCGAAGAAGTCATACCTACCGAATTCTGAAGGAATAGTATATATTATCAAAATATTTTTTGTTGATATATCTAAATACCGTCTTCTGGCAGAGCTCTCAAAATAAAAAATGAAAACTATGATAACATCTTATAAGAATTTTATTTATTAGTGAGAATAGAAGTGGTTTATAATGATTTGGAGACTTTTCATATACATATTGAAAATTTCCTGCAACGAAATTGTATTTTTCCAAAACGATTTACAAATTTAAAGTCACCAGGAAGGAAACATTTTTACTTTCAAAATATGAAACGTATGTGTTAATGCATACTAATTAAATTAAGAGGTAGCCAATTATATCATATTTATTTTATCAACTAATTTCATGTTATATCGTATTTATTTCATCATTTAATTTTCTTTATCAACAAATTGTGTTTACTGTGTTATTAATTTTATCACTTAATTTTTCGTTTTTTTTGTTCAGCGTGTTATTTATCTTATCACTTAGACTTGTTTAAGGAAGTTTCCATTTTGTCATTTAAGTTTACCTAATATATTATTTATTTTATGACTTAATTAGACCTGTTAAATGACTACTTCTTAACCTGGTTAGTAAACATTTCATTATATTGTCAACGATCTGGGAGTATGGCGATGCCCGCTACAGTAATTAATTCGACAATACTGTCTTTTTCAACACATGAATAAAACCATCAGAGAGACGTCATACTTTTTAAAATTCACCCTCTACTTTATGGTTACTGAATTTAATCATAACCACTGCGATGTCTTTCAATCTTCATCAAGTAAAGTAATATATTGCTATCTTAAGCCGTTCACGAAAAACAATATACTTGAATAAAATGTTAGTTATATATCTTTTTACAGGCTACGCGAGGTAATAATCAAAACTGTAGTGTCTTTTCTGGTCTGAAATAGGAAAGGAAGAAATCTAACTCTTAGAAAGATCGACAGAAACACTCTGTGCTGAACACTATAGCACACAAAATAGGCATAGTAATTTAAAAATAGTCGGAAAAAATGTTGAATACGCAGAGATACACTAACAATATATCTAACGCGAAAAATATTTATTCACATGCAAATATCGGTCGTTTATTTACGTTTCAAATTTCCGTAATCTACGGCGCCACCCAAAGAGTTGACAGTAGCGTCTTACCTCCTTACAGTCCAGTTGCCTTTAAAATCGCAATCTCTTCAATCTGATGGCCGTTAAATAATGTGTATAGATACATATATACATATCTACGAAATACAAAATTGAGTGTGTGCAAACTTGGTCTTTATATAATTATATAATCAATCTCCAATGCGACTTATAACACAATTTACATATTTATAAACTAATAAGAGTTCATTATTTATGATTATATTCCGTAAAATAACATTTTATTTAAGTAATGATACATTTTCCTTTTCGTAAATGTTGCATCCGATAAGCGACGGGACTTTTAGTTACAGAAAAATTCGTCTGAGACAGAGTCGTATTGCTACTTGATTTCCATTGTGACTCGTAAAACGTTTTTCATTGTTGTTAACTAATTGAAAAGTGTAATTACTTTAAAAACTATTTGTTAAATTTCAGCATAATTTCACGATAAACAGTAATTTAATTATGTCGTTTAGTAGGCTACGTAAGGGGATGATCTATCCATTTGAAAGCTCTAATGTATTTTGTGTTTGACTACTTTTGGTTTGAAAGAGGGGGAAGGAACGAACGTAAACAGAAAAAAGATAGCAATAATAAGTCTGGTTTATGTCCTCATATAAAATTTTAGATTTACGAGGTTTCGAACGATGTGCTCATTATGAGGTCAATATGAAAAACAATAGTGCACAGTTTATATATGATTTCAGATCTACTTGATAATGAACGTATGGTTCGAAAGCTGGTAAAAAAATAATATTATGTGAGTACCTAAACCGGGGATATTAATATTATTATCTTGTAATATATATGAATTGCTGGTCGTAATTAAATGCAGAAATGTTCTCTGGACAGTGTCCTTGAATACACCAAAATTTTATAGCAGTCGGATGAATGTTATAGGAAATCATAAGGGACAAACGTTAAGTCTTATGGCAGGTGATTGACGTGGAACGGGGGAAGGTAGCAACCTAAATCTTTTAAAGATTGACAGGAAACTTCTTTGAGTTGATCAGTGCTTAGCTCAAAAAATGGCAATCGGATGAATGGTATAGGATTGAATAAGGGACAAACATTAAGCCACAGTGTAGATGAACGGCATGGGACCTTTTTCTGGCCTGAAAGGGGGAAAGAAAGCAACTTGAAATTTCAAAAGATCGACAAAAAATTTGTCCGAGTAATCACCGATAAACACAATAATTTCACGGTATACGGATGAACTCGTATAGGACCACCCAAGAACCAAGCTTATTACTCACAGTGTGTTTATATAAGTCCGGTATATAAGGACTCGAACTCTTCACATACATTGAGGCTTTTTATAGTGAGAGCCGTGAGCTGACTCTCCTCCTGTTTTCCTCCTCACCCTGTCCATGCCAGGTACTTTTAAGACTCTGAGGCTGAGACCTTGCAGTTTAGGTGTATGTACGGGGTCAAGACCTTCGCATACGTAAGAGTGTTCGCTGATCCATTGGACCAGTCGGCAACTGCCTCCAATACTGCAGCACGGAGGGGTTGTGCGTCCCACAGCAATCCGTCTCCGTCATCGAAGGCGCAGATAGTACCACTGCCCGACTATTGATGCAGGTTTCTAGGTTTTCCCTGCATCACTTTAGTGAAACACCGGTAGGATCCTTACACACAGCCGGGGCCCTAGTCAACCCTGGGCTACCTTGCTCTACCTTCCACATCCCCCCTTTTCAAGTCCCTTCCTATGCTATTAAAGGGGAGTTGCCTGCTTCAGGATCACCCTCATGTAGCCTGTTACCCAAAAAAAAACATACATTGAGGATTCGATTAATAGGGATCCAGGTAATTCTAATACAAGAAAACTTCCAAAAGATTTTCTTAAACAATAAAAACAAATAACAAACGTTGACCTCAGGGAGTGGTCTATACTATACAAAACTTTTGTATCCGCGCTCTACGGCACTTCGCCGTGAACTGTTCAACCCCGAACATTTTAGCTTTTCACCATCTTGCAAATAAACTGTCACATGACTTCGACAGCCAATCACAAGCATACCTTTTCCCGTGACTGACGGGCTTGACTCTCAAAATCTCTTCGACTTAAGCTAGGTTTACACGGGCAGTGATGTCCGTCGAAGTTGGGATGGCTGTGTAGTGCCTACCGTTTACATCGTGGGCAGATAAATGCCCCCTTCTTCACTGACAACTCTGTGGAATTGCTGCCCTCACTACAAAGAGGACAGAGAACTCTGATGCATGTTTATGCTTCTCTGCTATTTCTTGGCAACTACGACCGGTTGGAATGTTGATGTTGCATAGTATTGATGTATTGTTTATATCAAGTTGAATATTTTTCACCTTTGTGTTTCCGCGCACGAATAATGTCCGTGTTTCATAAACAAAAACTAACCACTTTGTGTTTCTCCTAGAAAAGGCATAACGAACGAGGAGGAAGAATTACGCTATACTATGCATACGTAAAAATGAGAACAGTTATTAAAGATCGAAGATTTTCCCGGTGTATATTCTGAATAAACAATTCTAGGGTTTCCACCCGAGTTAAATGGAGTTGAGAACGATGGCAGAGTACGCCATCGAAACGTCGTGACTTAAACTGCTTTTAACCCGGGTGGAAACCCAAGAATTGTTTATTCATGAAAACAGTTGTTTAGTAATATTGCTTTGTATTAGTACTACAGAAATGAAGCAATATTAAAAACAGCGCCTCTACTGTGAAGCTGGTTTTCAGGGTTAAAGTTGCTGGGATTTTATTACTTGTTATTTTATTCTCCTTATAGGTGGCAATTACTGAACAATACAAAATTAATTATTTTTAATTTCTTGTAATAGTAGTTCATTTATAGCTATATATCATTATTTCGCGTAGTTGTTTTTCCAGTTAAAGTTTGTGGCGTTGGAGGGTGGACAAAAATTCTTTTTTTGAAAGTTTACCTAAAAATGTATAGGCTCATACAAAGTCATACGAACTTTATCCCAAATGCTTTATAAACGAAACGACTTGCCACTGTTCACAACAAAGATCCACTTAGTCCAATCGCACACTAAACCAAACTGCACGTATTTTGAAAACGCAAAATACAAACTGTTTACCATAGTGCAATCGATAGTCAGCCCTTCCACACCGTTCACAATCGATAATTAACAACCGTAACTGCCACTAACTGGCCTCCTATGTGGGCAGCGTCTAGGTCGGTGGAGCGGGAACGTCAGTCATGACTGACATACTGTTGACACATTCCAAGAAAAGTGCTCTCGTGTCAGCGATGGATTGGCAGTTGTCAGTGCAGCACTGACGTATGTTGTCACGCCACTTACATCACTGCCTCTCGTTTTCTGGCAGTCATCACTGCCAGTGTAAACGTAGCCTTACACGTGATTCCTCTTGAGTGCGGCATTGTTGTAACAATGCCTTCTTTGGCGGCAGGTCTTAAAAGACGCCGAAAATGCAATCTGGCCGTTTGAATGCCGACTTTGTCGCTTTTTGGGACGGAGATGTTATTTACGTGCATATATAATACATAAGTATATGGGATCGTTAAAGACTAAAATTTTCACAAAACAGCGTTCAATATTTCAACAATTACAGATCCGCAGAAAATCAGTACAGCTACGTGTGAACCAGCTGTAATGGGTTAATTATTAAATTATTTATATCTCACTTCATTACTTTAATTCAACTAATTCATATGCCGTACAAACTGAAACAATCCGTTAAGATAGAACAACCCCGAGAAGAAAGCTATTGATTGTTAAGAACCTTGTAGCAAGAACGTAACGTTGTTTACAGTCGTACTTACCATCCGTATTATTCTGCTTTAAATCTCAAAGGAGCACATAAATTACGAAACAACGGTGCCAAAAATTCCGCCGACGCTGGAGTCCGTGACTGCAAGCACAGCGAAACCGAATCTATACGGAGGATGAACTTGGAAACAGTTTCTTTAGATTGGATTCCTTTCTAAAGATACTTTCCTATAATTGAGTAATCGATCTCTTGTTTTTCCTTCTTCACAAATGTATTCTTCGTGGTGTTTCTGAAAAAAATTCATCCCCAGATCAGCATCCGTTTTTGCACCAAAGTTTTACTTTTGTAAAAGAAAACAAAGATAGTCCAAAAGTTTTTAAATAAAAATATGGATATTATTTTAATGCCACAACAGTTATCTGATGTCTGGAACGGAAATTGGCGGCTATTCAGAGGCGGAACCATTAGCTGCAGGTGTGGAATGACGCAATTACGGGCAGGCAGCAAAGAGTGTTTTTGGAGACACGCCCAGGGAAAGCTTCGCTTTGTCACCAAACCTGCTTCTCGCTATCAACAGTCTACGCGTTCACACAAAACCACTATCCTACTTTGCTTTACGGATAGTTTACTCTTTTGTTAAAGTGCTCACTTCCATTTCGTACCTACAACCTGTACAGTAAGTTGCAATACGAAATCCGTTTTTTTTAATAAGATTCCTTAAGATTATGTTGATAATTTTTTTCTCTATTTAATACTTATAACCAAAATTCAAAGCACAAACAAAATTATGCTATCCATTTGTTAGGGGTATTTGTTTCCCGTTGTTATCACAGTTAAATTTTAATTGATGAACACAAGCCTCAGACCGTGTTCTAAATTACTTATCCAATCATCTTTCCAGCCAAACGCGAGCAATTTTTTTCAATATGGTTGACAAAGCTATTCATTTATCTATTTTTTCCATCATTATGATAAACGTAATTATGTTACCAATATTTTTCTAGTCTACGTCGTCCCTATTGATTTTATTTCTAAGTACATAAAATTAATTCCTGTCACAGCCTACGTTTAAGGTGCGAAGCACGCAATTAATTCATTGTTTTACCTTGATGTAGTATTTTATCAAATGAGCTGACGGACTTATTTAAAAAGATTAAATATGTCAGTAGTTTTAAAATAAAAATGGTATTTTTCTGGCTTTATTAAAAGGCCAAGAAGACTATTCTAACAAGCGTTAAAGTATAAATTTAATTAATCGAATTGTTATTTCTGTTATATTAGCCAAACCAAGGGAACACAGAATATGAGAATTAAAGAGCCTTACGTCTACTTATAAACATAGTAGAGTCACCAAGCATTTTGTTTATTTGAAACATCGTTTCGACTTTCATAACATTTAATTTCAGATATAAAACCATTATTCGAAAAATATTAATTGCTGAAATGTTACATATTAAAAATCAACCTATAATTGTGAATGTTAAAGATGTCACAGATAATCTTGTTGTATGATGTGCTATTTTAAGTTATTTGATCTTTTTATGTTTTACTTCTGATTTCTCGTTCTAATATGACAGTCTCTATTTAATAGCATCGAAACGTCTGGTCTGTTTAAATTATCTTTAATATTCTCTTTCCAATGATTTTTGTTAATGGTCGTATTTGACATTATAATATTCATACATCAAAATAAGTTTCATAAACATTCTAAAAATTTTAAATTCCGTAACAGATGTATAAATCGTAACATGAAGTAATGGAAATTTAAACCATAACTTATTTGGAGATAAATATTAATTCAAATAAATCAATATTTTTTTCTGTAGATCATTTACTGTCTAGAAAAATTGGTGTGCTTTTATGATTCAATCTATAGGGCATCCCAAATCTACGTCATAAATGTTCCTGTTTGTCATGTTGGCTTCTTTAGCTTTTATCATGAAAACAAAAAAGCTATACATTATAATTTTCTAGGTTTGTTGAATTTATGATAAGAGTTTCTGTGCCATGAACTGTGTAGGTAAACCGTGTAATATCTGGTACAAGGAATATTACTCTTTTTGTGGGTGTGTGTTTATAGCCGCATAAACTAGTAGGACTGATTTTTTTATTATTTTACAATTTTTGCACTTTGAAATCAGTAACTTATGTCATTTTTACTCTAGTACCCGTCATGCTGGAATTGTTCTCGGGTTTCCAACCGAATGGATTTTGCCAAACACGACGTTTCGTCAACAAATAACGTCACGTATAGTAAATGTCCCCCGGTTGGAAACCCGAGAACAATTCAAGCAATTTATTCACCGGGAAAATATACGCAAATTAAATTTTGCCTTTTCTCAAGAAAATATCCTAGCACTTCGAAGAAACGTACAGTCGTTGTAAGGCGTAGAGATAGAAAACTGCAATGCACCATCTCGAGGCTAAATGGCGATATTGCAAACCAAGAATTTTAACAGTTTGGGATAGACATTTTGTTCGCTTTACGGGTAATCTGGTGAAGTGTTTGTCTCCGAAAATAAAAATATCTTTGAGTTTATTATAATTTGTTTTTCAATATTTATGGTTCCCAATTAAATGTCGTTTTCGGTACGCATAAAATAATTAAAATTTAACCAAATTTAGCTGTTGTAATCTGTTTGATGTCTTTAATTTTACAGTTTATTTGATAATAAATTGGAAATGCAGACATTCAATATGCAAAATAATTCAATTGCACAGGAAGAAAAAAAATTAAAATAGCAGGGAAGGTTTATCCATAAGTAGCAGAAAAATACTCCTGACTTAATCTAGGAAAAGCCGCAAAAAATGTATATTCCGATGAAAGCTTTGAATATAAATTCGTAGATGGAAATTAGAAAGAAAGAATGCTAATTGGACTACCTTTCTGAAATATCAGTAATTAGAGGTGAAGTAAAAAACTTTCCAATTGCATATTAACTTTGGAAAAGCGTTTTGTCAAGTACAATACTTCATTAAACGTCTCCTGCCTTGGCGTCACCCAGATTGCGAGAATCGCCAACTCCTTCCCAAATAACTTTTATGTATATGGAAAGAACGTAGTCAACCACATAAACATTGGGTTGATCAACCAGTATATTTTTCAAACAAGTTATCATCTGTACAATTGTTGTTCACTGCTAATTAAATGAGTAGTTGGATCTATAAATATTGACTAATCAGCTCAATTCTGATTATTATTCCGTTCCCTATAGTGTTGTTCCTCCATACACTGCATTTGCATTTCATTTTGAAACTATATCAGTCATATAATTAGAATGCATCATTTTTGGGAGCAGGCAGCATGAGGGCGATCCTGAAACAAGTAACTTCCCTTTCATAACATAAGAAGGGAATTGAAAATGGGGGATGTGAAAGGTAGAGTAATGTAGCCTTGTGTTTAAGGATACTATTCGTGATTCAGCTAAAAGAGATGCAGGGACAATCCCAGAAAACCTGCATCAAGTAGAAAAGGTTTCTGGATACTATTCTCACGCCTTTCCGAATTATGGGAGGCGAGTTCGCTGTTGCGTCGTAGCATTCCCTTCTCTGTATGTCCACCAGTTTTAGGAGCAGCTTGTCGATTGATCCAATGGGATCAAGGGATAACTCTTACCGTATGTCCAATATATGGACCTCCCAAATCAGATGAAGGTGAATCGGCATGTGAGAACCATGAAATTAAATAAAAAGCGAGGCATCTTGTAGGTAAGCCCCATTATCATTCTGTAGAGAAAGTTCCCATTATAAAATGTATACAGCGGGCTCTAGATTTTATAATACAAGGTCTGTTCAATCACACTGCGTGGTACAAGGTTTGCCATTACGCATTCCTATAGAATTCAGAAGAAGAAGAGTTGTAAATAATATTAAACAGCATGAACTTGGTCATGGAGAAGAAGTTCAATATGAATTTTATTAAATTTTAGTAGTCTTATATTTGACGTATCCTGTTTTCTCGACCGAGGACTAATGAATGGAATAATAAATCTAAATCTGGATATTCACATTGAATGAAAAAAATTGTAACTTCGTCTTCTGTGTAATTAAAATATGCATGTCGTGTTACTAACGGACTAAATAAAGGTAGTTGTTTTTGAAGCTGAAACGCTCCTTAGATCTAATAAAAAATGCTCCGGAGCAGTTGGAAATAATAAGTGATGTTAGTAAATTCATACAGTCAAAGCAAGCAAGACTGCATGAACAACTGCCTAGAATAAGAAAACAGCGAAAGGAATTATTTTCCACGTTTTCATCCATACTTAATGCAATATAGCAAAATCTAAATACTCTGGGATAAAAGTATGAACGAATAATATCCAATAAACATTATTAATAGTTGCTTACGTGGTTGGTCTGATGTAAATAATAAAGTTAAAATGGAAGTTGGAAAAGGAATCATACTTCAAGGTGTGGTGTTAGTTGGTTACACCATCAAAATATTGTTGTACAATCACACGAACAATAATAATAATGTATTTATTTTGAATAGAAATATAACTCAAATTAAGTAATAGTGGAAAACATATAAATTTACGATATCAATTTAATCATTAGCTCAGTCGGTAAAAGCAAAAATAATAATCTGCTCCCGGGAACGCGGGTGACGAACGATATAGTTGAAAATTAAATTCGCGAATCAGACGAGAATGGTTTGTGTGGAAAAACCGAGGTAAATTGCCGTTACCGGATGTTAACGCCTGATGACGTCGTTCTTCGTTTTTGTTCGTATGCCGGTTGTTCCTTTCCTGGGTCACGTCTTCTTCATATTAAGATTCTCTAGTGCCTCTCCTTCAGATCAAATGTTGTCTTTTTATTTTCTGTACTCCCACCAAATGAATCTCCTTTCTTAAATGTGCAGAAACTAAATTTTATAGATGTCGCCTTGTTCTGCCACTGCTTCGTCTCTCCCTAGCGTCTCTCTCCGGCAGCCTCTCTGCAACAACTCCAATCTAATCTCTCCAGGAGATCAACAATGTTGCAGACGGTGACGTTTTCCCGCCGACATTTCCCGCCTACTCAGCCCCACCAAGCCATTCTTGTCTTCCGTCCTGTATACGTAAATAACAAAAACTAAATTATTTTTGCTTTACCCGACTGTAAGGGTCATGAATCACCACAAAGGAGAAGAAATAAAAATCGTACGATTTGCCGGTGATATTGTAGTATTACGGGAGTCTGAAGAATACCTGGAAACCGTAATAAATGTCATGAATGTCGTCCTGGGGAATGGGCTCGATATGAAGATGAATAGAGGGAAAACCAAGGTAATGGAGTGTAGTTTGGGAAACAGTGGAATAACAAAGGGTGTTAGATTGGGAAGGGATATTTTGACGGAAGTTAAAAAATTCTACAACCTGAGTAGCATAATAACTAGGGATGTTAGATGTATAGCAGATATAAAGGGTAGGATAGTACGGGCAAGGAAGGTTTTCGCGAAAAAGAGGTATTTACTTACGGGTAATATAAGTGAATATTAGGAAATCGTTGCTAAAATTGTTCGTAAAAAGCGTGGCATTATATGGGTGCGAAACGTGGATGATAGGAGTTGGGGAAAGGAAAGGAATAGAAGCCTTTGAAACGTAGTGCTATAGGCGAATTCTGAAAATCAGATGCGTAAATAGAATCACAAACGAGGAAGTTCTAAACAGAATAGGACGTTGATTAAGTGAAGGGATACAGTAATAGGCCACGCTTTAAGACACGAAGGTCTTGTAAAAAAATAGCATTAGAGGGAAGTGTGTGTGGTAGGAACAGAAGAGGGAGGCCAAGGATGGTATTCGCTAATCAGTTAGGGAAGATGTATGTTGTGTTAGTTATAAAGAAATGAAAAGGCTAGCGCAAGATAGGTTAGCGTGGAGGGTTGCATCAGACCAGTCTTAGGACTGAAAACAACAACAGTTGTGGGAACCCTGGGCAACTTCATGAGAGACCTGTCCAGAGTGATGAAGTAACAGTTTTGTGTGCATTATTGGACCTTCTTTTTAGGAGAACAGCCATGCTGTTACGGTTAATAGTAGACGGTACGTACATGATCCAAAACGTTTTTTGTAAAACCACAGTAAGTAAAGCATATGAGGCTCATTTGGTTTGAGGAGGCTGGTGCCACGGCACACACTGCTGGACATTCCACACATATTTTCAGGGAAATCTTTCCTAATCGTTTGATCTCACGACACCGCGACATTCCATGGCCTGCGCGCAGCTTCTTGCTTTAAGTTATCTGAAAGCTGAAGTTTAAAAGCACCGCCCAAGGACCCTATGAACCTTGAAGTGTGCTGTACGCATTGAAATAGCCCGTAGTCCATAACAGATGCTCTCTAGTGTAATTCACAACTTAAAAAATCGTCTGCAGCTCTCTCTATATTGACAACGAGGGACGTCACTTTCACGATATGATACTCAAAACTTAATAGAATTAAATATCGAACTGTATTTTATGTCATAAATAAATCTTTTCTAGCACTTTTTGTTTTCCTTTTAATAACTTTTATAGTTAGGGATAATTCCCTGCCCCACTCTTTATATGAAAAATGTGCAGAATGATTACATGAAGTCCCAGGCCGCACACACATAATTTCATTTTTCGTAGACGTGTGTATGTATCTATACGCATTATTTCACCGTAATCAAACCGAAGAAATGGTTCAAGTATTTTGTCCTTATAAATATAATTAACTGTTTCAGTGTATTTTTGTGTATAATAATTATAAAAATATAAAAAAAGTCAGCAGATAAATTTATCACTATTTATTCAAAAGCAACGTTTCGTTTCCTATTTTGAGACTTCTTCAGGTGTACTACAAACGAAAAAAATACAAGAAATTAAATAAGGATTCTATGTTACAATTTTTAATTCGTATATAAAGAAACATACAAATTTATCAATTCCCTCGGCCTGGAAAGGTTATTGAATGTACATGTGAAGAATTACATAAATTACATGTAAATAATTTAGTGTCGCGCATAGACCTGACGGTTACGGCCGATATGATGCAGTAACAATGAGTGCTTTCGGCAGATAATTTTTTACAATGGAGAAGAATATTAAGAAGTTAAACTACTACATCAAAAGGGTATCGAAAATTTTGTTCGCATAATTCGTGTCATTTTTAACATTGATTGCATGAGGGTTGCACCTGATATACAACATTTCACTCATAATTCTGGGGAAGTAATTATTTTCTTAGTCTAAAATTTCCACATTTCGCCAATCTAAATTTTGATTATTAATATATGTCTTTGGACACAATTGTGTACCTTTAAATGTCTAATTTGTTGTTGTTTTTATGTTCCTTAATTCGAGTTTTTAAAGCTCCTTTAGTTTGCCCGATATACAATTCATTGCAATCTAAACAATTAATTTTGTAGATTACATTACGTCTTTCCAGAAACTTAATTTTGTCTTTAATATTTTGAACTAAAATTATCATCTACACCGTAATTATGAAACAAGTCAATTAGTTTACATGTTAGCTATATAAGGTAAAATAATAAAATTGATTTTTCTGTTATTTATCATTTTATTGTCGGAATACCTGATTTTATTCAATCTAAATTTGACATGTTTGTTGATTAAATTGATTGCGTATGAATTTAGTATCAGAATGTTGGTAAATTTGTTAACATTTTCACTGTGGTATTTTTGATGTGACAATTAGTATCAAAAATCTACATACTCAGGAAGAGTTCGTAATTTTATGTCCAATCACCCCATTTCTCAAAAGAATGCCATGGTTTATAATCTGGAAGATGTGACTGTCAAGTTGTCACATCACAAATAAAAAAGTACAACAAAGGTATGTATATATCATATACCATGCAGCAATTTCTACCAAATTTTGTACACATGTATTTTGCAACTGGGAAGCAAGCAAGGAGTGTAGGGTAAGGACCCTACGACCACCCTTAGAGGGTGTGGTTTTAGGGTACGGAATTTTAAAACTTACGTAAACGGCAGATGTTCGCTTGCGAATAAATAATTTTGTCGCTGCTAGTAAGATTGATTGTGTTACTGCGCTGGTTGTTGGTACTGTACTTTTCATCAGACATTTTTAAAGCTACTGTGGTCATTTAATGAACCACGCTGGATTAAGATTAAGATAATGAGTCATCGCAGTGGTTATGATGGTATTCAGCTCTCGTAAGGTGCCGGCGTGAAAAGTTAAATTTTTAAAAAAATGTGACGTCCATGCTGCGGTTTAATGAGTACTGGCATAGAGATTACTGTTCAATTAAATAATGAAGCCGGCTAATATAAATGAACTCCCGAGCCTCGTTGGTCACCCACCTAGTAATTAATATTAGGAGATATAGCTTGGTCTCTCAATTTGTTTTCCGATATTAATGATGGTAAAAGCATAAATTCTGGAAACCTTTATACGCAGAAAGTAAAGATATTAGTAGTGTGAGATCAGTAAATAGAGTGTAACTGATCGTGGCTGTTGGCAGGTGAGGTATGAGCAATATAAAATGTTGCCTGAAGGTAATGTAGAATAACTAAGTAGGCAATACCTTACCTGGGAATTTTGTGTGTCTTGAACTAAAAATTATTAGTGGACTTAAATACAAATGTATTAATACATCGTAAATAATGAGATAAAGATTAATTTATAACGATTTTAATATCTATATCTGAATTAATCGAAATGTCATACAAATTATATTAAATAATTCATATCTCTCTGCACATTAATATTGGTTCTTTATGTTCATCTACTATAATAATTGTATTTAT
Organism: Eucriotettix oculatus; assembly: GCA_034510155.1. Taxonomy (NCBI): domain Eukaryota; kingdom Metazoa; phylum Arthropoda; class Insecta; order Orthoptera; family Tetrigidae; genus Eucriotettix; species Eucriotettix oculatus. The sequence continues at coordinate 33,423,044 of CM067378.1, read as the reverse complement.
TAATTAATTTAATAATATTTCACCTTCAGTATGTATTTATTGCATTTCGATTTTATTCTATTGTGGAATTTATCCCATAAAAATATATCTTATTTATGTCATATTGACGTTGTAGTTCACTTGTATAATCACTCCGGATTAACAATTCTACTTTAGTCAAACATTGTTTTACAAGCAAATAGAACATATGTTTTCTGGCAACCAATAAATACTCTTTTATTTACGTTCCGTGTTGCTCGTGGTCAAATTAATCAACGCTTGTTCGTAATTGTAGTCGCAGGCTCGTTTATGAACAACAGAATATTGTTGACTGGTTTCCTTTATCTCGCTAATGATGTAATTGCGTAAAAAACACTCCTGATTGTTTTTTTTGGTTTAATTTGTATGCGCCACTGTCAGACTACTGCATATTGATTATACATAAGTATTTACAATTCCTTTTATATTTAAACGACAATTGTAATAATGAGTTATGCAAAGGCTTTCTGAGTAAATCTGCACATCTACAATTGAAAAATATTGTTACAATAGAATTGAAGAATGAGAGAGAGAGAGGGAGAGAGAGGGGGGAGAAAATTCGAGTACAGTCATTTGTAGATGACACACATGATGGGTTGTATTATTATTTTACCTTGCGAAATACGAAATATTCCGAAGGATTACCATAAGAAAACATATGACGAAAGTGAATAAAATCAAAGTTTTGTGTCACTCCCTATTGTGTCTGGCAATTTCATATTGCTCTCACGCCACTTTATAAGAAAAGGTTAAATCGTAATCGGCCCGACCGTTTTCTCGAAAAAAACTGTACATGGGAGAGATTAATTGAGATGTCATTGGTTTACGATTCCTAACTTCACACTTAAATTCTTAGAGACGTAATAGTTGTAATTATAAATTAGACAATCTCAGAACACTTTAATGCTACACGAACTATTTATAGTTAACCGTTTAACGGTTTTATTTAACCAACAGAATATTATTATCCATTAAAAGTTCAATTACCTAAGAGGATGAGTCCTTTCTGACCTGTCACTAATAGCTTCACGAGACACGTGTGTCTAAATGATAATTAATCATGCATGCTACCTCATTAATCTTCCTCCAAGAAAATCACCTGTCCAAAGCAGAGTAAGAAGTTCTGAACTTGCATGCTAATATCAGGCAACAAACTGAGTAACAACTATCAATATTACTTTAAATAAGCGCAGCAATATCTTACAATAAATTCTAAATTTGTACCGTGGTTATAAGTGTATAGAAGAAGAGGAAATTCAGTCAGAATAATTTCCGCCTTGAAGCTTTTAAACATCTCCAACCTCTAAATCGCGAAATATTGGCAAATTTTATTTCATGGCTATTGGCTGAGATTCAATTGGAATTAAAACTATTGATCAATTTGCTTAATGTCCACTCTTCATTGAGTATTAGGAGGTAGGCCATGAAGAATGCAATAAAGTAAATTGTTAATTAGCCTGAGCTTCAGTAAGGAATGTATGGAGAGATCTCGTAGGAGATAGACAATCAACTTGGATAAGCTTTTATGGTATAGCATCGGCCAGGAAATCGGGAGATCTCGGGTTCGAGTCTCTGTTTGATCGAGTGTTTTCCATTTTAATCGTCTAAAAAACTTAAAATAAATTTTATATGCCTCACGAATGTTTTTATTAATGGACCTTCTTTGATCAAGAACGTGACGTATCTGTCCAACAATTAACTACTTTAAGTTTCGGAAGAAAATTTTACTATATATTTTAATGTATCGAACGTTTATAGAGTAGAAATAGGAATTTGAGTCGTCATATTATACATATTTATGAATATCCCTTGGATGAAGTTGCCTTTAATGGAAGACTTGGATGAGTGTGGGACGTGTTTCGCTGTTAAGTCGATTGTTTGTTCTCCCGGGACGCCGATGCAATCTCGGACAGTCCAGACAGAAGTAAAGAGGGCCACCGTGATAGATTGCGACAGATCCGTAAAATGGCGGGGCTGAAAGATCACTTGAGGGTGTTCCAACTAAGGTAGATAAAACCTTTTCCGCACGAGAGATTATCAGCCAAGAAGTGAGCGCTGACACGACACTCTTCTCAACGAGATCCATCAGCAGGCTGCCACAGAAGCTCGTAAACCACCCACGAGATGATCTTGTATATACTTGCAATCTAAGGTAAAGTCCCCTGGAAAATCGTCGTAAGTGAAGATTCTATCAGACGAGGAATTGAATGTAGGCTAGTTTAAAATTAAATGGAAACTGCTGCCTCATATGGATTCAATTTCAGGACAGTGATTCTATAAATCCTCAATTTGCTCCATAAACTTTATTTATATCGCGCATAAAATCATACGTAATTGTTGAGGCATCCAGAGGTAGTTTCTGGGAACTGGGTCTCACTCTGACGAGAAAATTAAAAATATATTCTTACAAAATATGAGATATAATATAGCTGAAAGATTGTTTCTGAAAAACCATCTTTCAATATATTAAAAAATAATCTCGTGGAGTACTGTATAGATTGAGCCAATAAATAATGAAAAATATCCACATCTGCTGTAATGAAAGAGCATCTTCCATTTAGACAATATACAGATTGCTGTAAATTGACGAACTGAAGTAGAAATTGTTACTTAATCCACTGTAAATCTCACGTTTGCATCCTCCCACCAACTACGGTTATTATATATTCCCTAAACCTAATAAAAATTGCTAGCTAGAAAAAAGTAATGTGGAACGAGAATCTCCTTTTGAGTAACTTCCTATAACATATGTTTGTTTAATAAGTTTGAATAAATTAATGGCTAAGTGTATTTAGCTAAAAGGAGATTGTCTTGAAGAATAAAACCGAATTAAAATAAAATAAAGTGATTTATTTTTGTGTAGTGTACAGGATATAACAAAACTCGGCGACGAAATTTCATTCATGGCTTCCTCAAGTTGAGAAATGTATATTATAGCATGGATCAGGAAATGCATTATAACAAAGTAATACGAACATTTATGAAATACACTGCATGGCAATATTTCTTATTATCTGGAATAAAATGCGAAACTCAGGTTACAATTACTTCACGTGGAAACATGTTGCAAAACAATTGTGTTAAATCACTTACATCGTAGCACTCAAAAATAATACGGGAACTAATTTTATACTAATTCTCCGGGCACGCATTGGGGTAGTATTATTTTAGTAGGTATATGTACTGGGGTCGAAGACCTTGAGAATATGACTAGAGTTGTCCGCTGATCCCATTGGATCAGTCGGCCAACTGCCTAAAACTGGTGGAGACATGGAGAAGAGAATGCTGCGACCTCACACCAAACTCGTCTCCCGTCATTCGGAAGAGTGTAAGAATAGTATCCAATGCCCGACCTACCTGATGCAGGTTTTCTAGGTTTTTCCCTGCATCTGTGAAACACCTGGTAGGATCCTAAACCATATCCGGGGGCCCTAGTCAACCCTTGGCTACCATGATCTACCTTCCGCATCCCCCTTTTCAATATATATATATATATATATATATATATATATATATATGGGAATATATTTGAAACTATGGTTATGTGATATAATGATGGAAAAAATTATTATCATAATCAATTAATTATCAGTCTTTAAACAAAAAATTAATAATTACCTGAAACTATTTAAACTCAAACCAATATTTTAGTTCATGAACAATTCTCGGGTTTTCAACCGGGTAAGTATAGAGTTTGAACACAACGTTTCCATGGCTTGCTCTGCCATCTTCTTCAGGTGAACTATTTTAGTTAGTCTTACTCCATCAGTTTGGTTCTGAAGAGCAACATTCCATCATAGAATTATAGAACTAATCCATATAATTGTAAAAAACTAGGGAACACATTTGAAACCAAAAAATACTACTGTGTAATATTTCTTTACATTAGATAGGTCTTAATCAATATCTGAAACTAAGGATTACTGTAAAAGATTTTAAAAATCCTTCAAAGTGTTCTATATCAAAGTCCCTTTTAAAACCTGAGTTCCTCCTTTACTTTATGTACACTTAACCTGAAAAGGAATAACGACTATTGCAACTTTTACGTACGATAGGTCAATTTTGTCAAACTACCAAATAAACTGCAATGGGTTCACATTATGTAAAATTCCAGAGGTGGCTAAGGAAATGGCATAATAACACAAATCCAACTAAATCTGTCCACATTACTTTCTCACTCGGGCGAGAAACTTGACCCTTGATAAACAGTCACGAAACTCCGCAATAAGTTACTATCAGATATCTGGGTATGCATCTAGATCGGCATCTAACATGGAAACAGAACATTTGGAAAAAGGAAACAATTGGAGTTAAATTACAAAACAAATTAATACCTACTGGGTCGAAAATCAAAGGTATCATTAGACTATAAAATACTTATGTTCTAAGTCATACCGTGGCCATTTGAACCTATTGTATACAAATATGCAGTCTGGGAACAAGCAGATAATCAGAATGGTCCAATCCCATGTTCTACGAGATATTGTTAACACTCTCTGGTAAGGGCTTAATGAAGTGATTGGACGGACCTTTGAATAAGTTTCGTTTGTGAAAACATCGAAATCATACGAATTAAGTATTAAGACAATCTCAGTGCACATCCTAATATTCTAGCTAGTAATTTAATAAACGACCAAGATGATGCGTGGAAGATCAATATGTTGAAGCCCACAGATTCACTTAATAGGTTCGTGTTGACTTGCTCAGTGAGATAGTATTAAATTAATTCATATATAACTGCTGAGCTAAATTAAGCCTACCTATATTTTAGTATCCAAAAAAGATCTAGTTATAGTAGGCTAACCTTAAAGGGTAACTGCTATTTAGGTAATCGTCTACATCCATCAGTTGGGTTTTACTGGAATTTTTTCTAACCCTGTAGAAAGAGCCCTGCTCGTTTGCGAAAACAAAAGTGTTGTATTGGCTTGGAATGTGGACCTACATGTCAGAATTAAAAAGAATACCTGAATGCTCAATACTGTACTTAAAATGAAAAAACAAAATGTATTTCAATTTAAAAGAAGGGAGCTCACCTACATACTGCGCATCGCATTTCGACACGACATACTATTTTTCTCGTTCTATGATTTCACATTGCTTCATGCAGACAATGCTGAGAGAGATAAGGCTATTTATTATTGGAATACAGAAATCCAATTAATGTACTATCATTAGGATGCTTCTTGCAAATTAACATTCTTTTTACGATTGATTATCAGTAAAGTTTAAATAATTAAAGTTTACAGGAAGACGTAAGGAAGATATGAATTGGGGGTACATTAATTATTTAAGTGATATTTTTATATATAAATAATAAAATTTTACAATATAAAAATAAAACCATTTCCTTGGTCCAAAAAATTTACATTAATCTTACAATGTTGCTATTTTCAATCCTTATGCCGACAATTCTTTCATAATTTAAACTACAAACATATTTACATAAAAATGATACTCATTATGTTAAGGATTTGAAGTAAGTTAATTTAAATCATATGGCTACACACAACTGCACAAAGTTCACCCGTACGACTCCTCAGTTTGTAGCTTTTCCCGTCGGATGGCGCTGTCCCCTCTTACATTAAGTTCTTAAAACTAACAATTTTCCAACCCCACACTCAGGGTCGTATATTACGGGCTTTCTTATAGATGGGAATGTTAAACACAAACCCTACTCGGACCTGGCAGTACAGGAAATCAGCAAAAAGGATTACAGGTGTAATTTACCGTATGAGCTTAGTGAAAATTCCAGCTCCTTCCTCATAGCAATATCCTCCTCAGAGTCGACGACGCTATTTGTCTCTGGTTCAGAACAATTTCCTTGCTATCCTTCTTCTCTTGGATTACCAAATCTGTCTTGCCATCTTTCTCGGAATGTCTCCGTCTCACTGCCCTCAAAATTTCTCTCCGAATCTCTCACCAAATCTGTCTTGTCAACTCTCCCTCATCACTACTCTCGAATAATCTGTTACAAAATCTCCCTATAAAATATCTATGAAGGCCTTTTCGAAATTTCCTCCCCACTTCTTTAGTTTATATCATCAAGATGGCAGGGATGGATATTCACCAATATGGTTACACTTGGGGAAATACATCACCCGATGCCACCAACTCTCACGAAAATTGGGAAACACCCAAGGCGCGACGTGAAGTTTTAGTTTTATTGCCTATGGCAATACCATATTTGGTAACAGACAACTTTTGTAGAGACTATTTTATGAAATAGGTAATTGTTTTCACTCAGCAGGAAATTATTTCAGAACTGTGGATTATTATTAATAATTAATTAAAACCTCAAGTCCAGAAATTTAATAGAAAGCCCAAAAACCTATATGCAATACTGAAAGTTTTATTTATGTTGCCAAAGAATATGCCCATTCAATGTATACAGAAAAAGCCACAGATGAAGTCTTGAATAACTTTCCAGTTTTTTGTCATTTAAGTTATTAAAATTGAGTGTGTAGGTCATGGTAAATAATAATAAATAAGCTGAAAACAAAAACTACTGTTGGAATTTCTTATTTTTCTGGAGGTAATAGACTGAAGACCTATCGAATTTTTTTTGCGAATAAACTTAAATGGAAAATTTAATTCTCTTTTTCAAGTCACGCATTATCACAATTCCATTTTTAGACTGCAGTCATTTCGCATTAAATCAGAGTTTTCTAAAGGTTCCACTCAATTTCAGTATAATTATTTATTTACTAATTAGTGGAAGTTAGCAAGTAACGAAAGACTTTTCTTTACCACGGAGTCAAAAAGGTTAAAACGCCTTTCCGCCGCTATGCCAGATAAATAAATTCAGACGAGTGTAACATAATTACAATCGAAGCAGCCTCAAAGACGGAACGAAATTACAGTCTGACTAACGAACGGAATTGGAATTTACCGATTGATTGCATTTTCTAGAAATGTATCTCTCATCATTTTACAGTTTTATTTTCATTTATTGGAGATGTTTATATACATGCCTATCCTTATTTAAAACACTTTTACGTTTTTACGTCAATAATTCTTAAAATTGTAAAAGAATGTTTGTGCATATTTTCCAAAAGATATTGCGTGAAATATTCGAAGACCCGATCTTTCAAGATGAAACTAACGTACTCTGAAACATCTGTCGAAAGTTACTGATATTCGTTCATAAACATAATTACATTGATTATACCTTCATTTGGACGTTTCTTCTGTCACTCGACAACTGTTTTATAGAATAAATAAGCACTAAATGTAATAGTTGTTAATATGAAGTTTACATATATGAAAAGAACTGCTTCGATATGATTCTATATTTTGAAAAAATATTTATTCTTGAGAGCTTAAGGTAATACCCCAATTTAATTGATTGGTACACTCCGATCGCTGTATTTCATTTTATTAATGCCTCCCAAAAGTTATTATGCAATATATATTATAATTGGTACGAATTAAAAATCATGTCACAAAGAGTTGCTAATATTTTTCATTCGTGCTGAAAATGAGAAAATTATCTAAGTGAAGCATAATTATTCAGAATAAAATTAATAGAGTATTGTTCCTATGCAAAGTACGTTTATTAAATTCAAAATATTAGACTTTGTTTGGTTATCAGGAATACTCAATGTACAGAAACCTTTCCTAATAATCTAAATGAAAAAAGAAATTAGACTGAAGAAAAAAATTACATTTAATAACCATTCTGTTTAATTCATGCTTCTACTTATATTTAATTCATAAGTTGGCATCGCGCTGGTCATGTCATTCATTTTTTCTGTCACTAGCTGTTTCCCGGCGTTACTCCAGTACTTTTCTCTCTACTTCATTATACAGAGGAAGGAATTCATTTGACACGCCTCCTCCAACGGCAATAGAGGTTGAAAAATCAATTCTAAGATGGCTTATAATTTAGTTTTATTGTCAAATTATTTCCCTCTCCACCCAGTGGGGATGCGGTGTTTTATAATTAGAGCACCTTTATATATTATTCAAACAAATGAGAAAATTTTTCGTTTATATAACCAAATTTTTTGCGAAATGCTACTGCAATGAGTGTATGTGGCTATCGCCATATTATTTCGTCACTGGGTGGAGTATTCCCCATATTGGAGACGCTCAGTAAGTGTAGACCAAGGCGCCAGAGAGGCTAGACATGAGTAATCAGATAGTGCCAAAAACACCGTCTGGCGACTGGTCCCTGAGTTCAGTTCCTAGACCCCGGGAATTTTGGAAGGCGCATCCCTTTCCAGAAATCAGGGAAAGAAACCGTGGGCCAAGCGGAATTTTAATTGGTGACTGAGGGTCAGGTGATCCGCCATGCATCTCATGGTGGGATGGAATGAACAAGATGACCTGCGAGGATGGATGGGACAAATTTGGTCAGTTGGGTATGGAGAATTGAACAAGTAGGATGCCAGGAGAGTGCGTACTAGTTGAACCACGACATTAGAGAAATTAGTCTGTCAGGAAAGAGCTTTGAAGTAATCAGGCAGGAATCTTGCTGGCGTAATAGAAGGAATGATGTCCCTACAACAAGGCGAACTGTCAAAGTAATTTCCCAGAGACCAGGAACGAGCTCCAGAGGCGTTCATAGTTCGTGGAAGACGGACCCCAAGATACCGGCGTGGGCAAAGGACACACAATAAATCTCAGGTGTGTAAGTTCAAATATCGAAAAATGCGTGATGACGATTTTATTGCTGCAGGATAACTCCCACAAAAATGATCCTTAATAGATAGACTCTTAAACATTGCAATTGAGCTCGCCGTGGTAAATTTTTCAATTGGACCCTAAGTCTTGTAATTATTGTTTTTATTTTGTTTTCGGTGAATAAATTTAATTTGTTTTTTATTTAATCTAACTAGATATTTTATTTTGATTTAAATTAAAATCAAACCCCCAAGTTTATTATACTACCATTTTCAAATATTCGCACTTCGGTTCATTTTCCTAATTTATCACATGAATAATTATTTCGTGTTCTTATAAAAAAGAACAAAGCCTGATATAAATGTGTGGGAAGAGAAGGAGGAAGGAGGACGTATTAAATTTAATAATATTTCGTAGTATTCCTAAATGAAAACACTGTTTCCCGCAGTTTATCTAACGTGAATTTCTCGTCATATTCGGGCCAATCTACAATACCACACAACCCAAATAACTGATGCAGGTTTTTTAGGGTTCATCCTGCATCTCTTTCAGGTGAATACTGGGTAGGATCCTTAAAATATAGTCGGGGACCCTAATCAAACCTTACCTACTTCCTCTCCCTTCTCACTTCCTTTAGTATGCTATTAAACTGGACTTCCTATTTAATTATTACCTTCATGTAGCCTGTTATTCAGTAAGAAAAATAATACTACGTAGGACAAAGTATACACACAAATAAAACCATGTATTCAAGTAGAAGTATTACAGTGAAATGGTATGGATTAATAATTTCCAAAAATATTTTTTGTGCACGAACAATTGACTCGTATTTTCGTAAAAACTTGTTCTTAAATATATACCTGTATGTTTCTTTAAAAATTGTTGTCTCGAAAATTTATATTCTTACAGAAATCTCACCGAGTGGAAACGCTCTTACTAGAAAAAGAGATTGAAAGGTTCTCGTTTAGTATTTGTGTGTTGGCTCGGGGATTCTCTTATATCTCATCTTCTATCAACTTTACGACCGAAGTTCAATCTTTGGCGTGTTCCAATATCCTCATAGCGTGAGATAGATTCTCCGTCTTCGTAGCGAGACCAAATGAAGACAATCTGTTACATTCACAGACCTCATACATTTAAACATAAGACAGTATTAGATTACACTGTACAGTACTGTGTAGGTCCAGTCTTCTGTCTCTATTTGTAATGAAGCAATGTATTTTAATGTACATTTCTACTTACTCAACTTTTACAGTGTATGGTTTACTTTATCTTCTTCGTCTTGCCAGCTTAAGGATTTAAGATAACTCAGTACCCTATCAATAAATTATTACTAATCTCAGAGACCAAACCTGACGGATTTATTATTAAAACGTAAACGGACGGACATTAAAATATTAGCACGTAAACTAAAATTTGATACGCTAAAAACTCACATGCCTTTGATTATGATTATAGATGTCAGTAATGCTCACTGGCTAATGTGTGAATCATGTGAAATTCATGCATATAAAATCGTGAAACAGTCTCATTAATTTATTATTAATATGTTCCTTTAAAACTGCCAGTTAAAGCAGTTTTTTAAATAATAAAATACTTTACTGATTTTTAAAATGAAATTTAAAAAATAATGAATTTCATTCAAATATTTGGGATGAAACAAAAGTCATGGAGGTTACATAATATTAATAATTTTAACTCCAACTCATATAAGACACACAATCAGCATATTAACGACCAAAAATACAGAAAACGAACGTTGAAAAATGAATAAAAGTTTCATGTGAACAATGAATACCTATGAAAGAATAATTGTTCGTTTTTGTTTGTGGTTTCTAGTAATTGCTTGTCTTAAAAAATGTTTAAAGTGACCAACTCATAATTGTATACATTGTTGCCAAATTTCGTGGATTGACGCTGGTGTTAAATTAGGTCGAAAATGAAGTTAAGTTTTCATTTTTTCTTACTTTTGAATTTGCTAACATTTATATTTTTAATTATTTAATCTTAACAGATTTATCTGATTATATATCTGTATTTCATATAATTTCTATGCTTAGTGTTCTGTCACACAGGCGAGTATGTGCTTGGTTATTTCATCCTTAGGGAGATGCCTACTTCGGCTTTAATAAAGACATAATGATATGGCTTGGGGTTTAGTTTCGGAGGCCAGTGGTCTGGGTAACATTGCTTATAGCAGGAAGGGTTCGAGATCTCAGACGTGGCTAAGCAAAAGAAAATAATATAATATTTCCTGAAGGAAAAGAAGTTTTCTTGTTTGGTACAATTAAGATCCGTTTATATATTTCCTACGCAAAAAAAAAAAAATTGTAGACCAATCACAATTATTAGTCAGCCTCAGCGTGGTTTGATGTAAAAATTTATTCTGGTGAAAGATACTTCGGAGATCTATATTAGTCTGCCAGTACTATAAATAAATTCCGAAAAACGAAAGAAACGCACCACAAGTAAACTGTACAGGGGATTTTAATTGAGGCTGGTCGATGTTGGCAGCCAACGATGTCCATGTTTTTTTGGTGGCGTATGTCTAATCTGTTGTTTATTATTCAGTAACTGATGTCAAATAATCATGGAAAGTTACACGATTAAGCTGAACATCCAAATTATAGAACTTCATAATCAGACCGCGGTTGACTATCAAAGTCGACTCTCCAACGTTCGGTGGCCAAATTCGAGACACTGGTTGGGTAAACAATCAGCCATCACTCATATTTCAAAGAAACGCCAGGTTGGCCGAGAACTTAGGCGCGGTTCGTGAAAGTGTTCAGGAATAACCAAGGCAGTAAATCCGTCGCCGTGCAACAGAACTGGGCATATTGCAGGCCGCAACTTGATGAATTTTGCTTTGGGTCTTGCGCCTACACCCGTAAAAAGTCCAACTGATCGAGGAGTTCAAAGGTAATGACCATAGACAAGCCGTTTGTTCTCTGGCTGGGCTTCATAACGTTTGAAAGAGGTTCCCAATTTGGACCGAAAAATCATATTTTTCGACGAAGCGCATTTTTGGATGTATCGCTATCTTAAAAAGCACATTTTCTGGATAGAAAACAACGCGAACACATCGGTGGTTTACGAGGTAGCAATGCATCCAGAAAAAGTAACTATTGTGTCAGTGGTCAGCACTTTCTTGAATTGGTCTGTGAACTTCTTAAAATGACGTTGACGGGGCTATCACCGCCAACAATGAGCGCTACAAAACGATAATAACAATTTTCTTTTGTCCTAAATTGAACGACATGGACGTGGATGACATGAGATTCCAGCAGGACGGCGCTAAGTCCCACACAGGGGACGGCTCGATGGACATTCTACATCAACGATTTGAGGGTATGATTTTCTTCGCAGAGGTGACGATAATTGGCCACCACGACCGTGCAATTTGACCCCACTATAGTTATTTTCAGGGGTTTCCTGAAGTGACAGGCCAATAAGCCTCACACGACTGATGTCCTTAAAGTCAACATAAGTCAGGAAATCGGTCAAAGCCGGATCTATGAACCAGAGGCAATGTAAATGGACCACTCGGATCTTTGAGATTTCCGCTGTGGATGTTTGAACAATGTTATATTCCATAGGTAATGGAACACATGGACCTTTCAAATAAAAAAATAATTTCTTTAAAACCTCACACACAGCTCGCTTTATTCCAAGTCAGCATCGACCCAGCTTGGAAAAATATTTCTTTAGTAATTTCACTTTTCCTGTTGAGCTGCTTGAATTGTGCATCTTGCTGTAATGCTCACAATATGAACATTTGGTACGTAATAAAACGAAACTTTTATGAAAAAATACAAAGTAAGTGCCGCGTAATTGGCATGTTTGCATTCAAAGCGTCAGTATGAAAGACGAGCAACTGAGTCACTAAATATTAAGCGAATACGTAAGAGCTGGATGTGTGCTTGTAACACCATTGTAGTGCACAGAGAGCTCGTAACAGATATCTCTTGCTTTGATGTGTGTCGTTGTTTGCTTCGTTAACTACGCTGAGAGTATCCGCGGTTTCCTAAATCCTGAGGGCCGCTTTGTGTATGAATACGTTAAGCCAACTCTATTAAATGACTTCAAGCTACAATTCAAATGTAGAAAGTTTCATCTGCCATTCTCCACTAATCACCAACATAATACTTCCATAAATGAATTCTGTAACAGATATGCAATTATAAGTTGTTCAGCCTGATCAAAGGAAAGGGCTGTTACGTACTTATACCTTAGAATATAAAGTTATTTACATAATAAAATACAAGGAACTATATTATAAATGAGTCAGAGTTAGCTCTCTCTTAGATCAGAAGGAGTTGCAGCCTGAGTTATATTCTACTGGATGTAGATGAAACTTGACGGCTTGATCGGAGGCCTGTGGTCTGAGTAACGTTGTTTAGAGCAGGAAGGGTTGAACACGTTGTTTGATGACTTTTATAGAAAGAGCCCCAAAGAGTCACATGAATGTTATTGCTTGGAATAACTATGCACCCATCCAAAACAAAATTTATTCATGATTTGTTGTTTTTCAATATTCGGTATGGTGTGTTTTTGATTGTATGCCATAGACCACAATTTTCCAGAGATAGGACATGTTTTTATTGATGTGGACCAAAATTTTGTACCTTTTGAAAAGCAAATTTTAAACTTCGTATTATTTACAGCAATAATGCTTAATATTATAAATAGCGCCTGAGATAATAATACAATTAAAGTCATAAGGATTGGACAAGTTTCTGCCAATTCAACATTTGCCTAACAAGCTCATAACTACGTAGACTGTTATATATATATATATATATTGTTGTGATATTCAGTCCTAAGACTGGTCTGATGCAACCTTCCATACAAGTCTTCATTTCCTTATAACTAGCACAATCCACATCTGCCCTAAACCATCCTTTACCTCGCTCTTCTGTTATTACTCTCCACACTTCCCTCTAATGCTAATTTTACAAGACCCTCATGTCTTAAAACTTGGCCCATTAATCTATCCCTTCTCTTCGTCAGCGTCATCCATATAGTTCGCTTTTCCCCTATTCTGTTTAGAACTTCCTCGTTTTTGATTCTATCCTCCCATCTGATTTTCAGCATTCGCCTATAGCACCACATTTCAAAGGCTTATATTCTTTTCCTTTCCCTAACTCCTATCGTCCACGTTTCGCACCCATATAACGCCACGCTCCATACGAACATTTTTAGCAACGATGTCCTAATATTCACACTTATATTTCCTATTTTTCGCGAAAGCCTTCCTTGCCTGTGCTATCCTACTCTTTATGTCTACTGTACTTCTACCATCCCTAGTTATTACGCTTCCCAAGTAGCAGAATTCCTTAACTTCCGTCAAAATATCCCTTCCCAATCTAACACCCTTTGTTATTCCACTGTCACCCATACTACACTCCATTACCTGGGTTTTGCCTCTATTAATCCTCATATTGAACTTTTTCTCCAAGACTACGTTCATGCCATTTATTATGGTTTCCAAGACATCTTCTGACTCCCCTAATACTACATTATCGTCGGCAAAGTGTAAGATTTTTATTTCTTCTCCTTTCAGTATGATTTGATTTCCATATTCCGTTTTAACTTTCTTCATCACGTGTTCTATATATGAATTAAACATCATGGGCGACAGACTGTATCCTTGTCTTACTCCTTTCTTGATTACGGCTTTCTTTTCTTGGTCTTCTATTCTAATTACCTATATATATATATTAATTAAAGAAATTCAACCTGTTCATTCAGCTTTTCTGGATTGCTTGACTCTGCAGAGGGAAGATTGATTTTGCTATCAATTGTTCCCTTGAATAAAATATGTCATTTTGTTTGAACCAAATAGATAAGACAAAACAAAGTTATAATATTTGTATTAGGGAAATTTGGTGAAATTCTGAATTGTATCGCTTTTAGAAGTACGATTTTCATTAGAAAATAATCAATTTATTCCTAATATAATCAGTTAAATTTTATTACTAAGAATTTTTTTTTCAGAATATATTTCATCAAACACTTTCCTAAAATATTTCCCATAAAGGAGTTTACTTGTTATTGCGCTATGTTTCATAAAGTCTTTATACCGAGTTAGGTGTTAACTCAGTGACTTCTTGCATAGCTGATTTTAATATTTTGTAGTTATTAAACAAGTAATGTCCTTGTACAGACTTTATTCTTGAAATTTAATTAGTAGTAACATTTCGGCATATTTTTATGCCTCCTTCAGGTTTTCATCCTATAGAGGACAAAGACCAAGGCCAATTGGAAAATTATTTGCAACATAACGTTGCCAAACATGTTATTTTGTTCAAACGAAACGTGCGTTGCGAACACGACTGATTGAACATAAGAACAATTCCAAATTACGATCCAGAATGTAGTCACCACATATAGGTTTGAGGAGAAACATGAATTTGACTGGGAAAAGGTTGTCATTCTCGATTTTGAATCAAATTTGTACTAAAGGAATCTGCCAGAAATTATACACATTACATCCACTAAGAACACGCTCAGTGTTCACAAAATGATACGAGTAATCTTATAATACGTTATTATCTTAAATATCATTTTTAGTTTAACTGAGTTCTTTTACTAACTATTGTTAACTATAATTATTTTTTTCTTTGTTACTTAAATATATTATGAGATAAGACGCTTTCCGTTACACATTGTTACTCGGAGGGCACTAGTAGGGAGGTTTGAAAATCACAGATTCCAGATCATTATTCAGTCTTTTGAAAGGAGTTTAAGTGTTATTGTTGCCTCGGTTCACGATCGCTATTGTTTGACACCACATGTGATTCCATTATGTTTTGTTACTGTTGTGGTAAGATTGATTTAGTTTCTGTATATTTTATTAAAAAATTTTGTCTTACCTTCACCTTCTTTGGTTTAATTTTCTGTAAATATTTCCCCTATTGGGAGAAAACCTGATGAAAGCAACTCAATATGTCGATACGTTGTTACTAATTAAATTTAAAGAATAAAATTTGTAGGAGGTCATTAATTGTTTAATTATAAATAACAGGAGTTTCAAATTTTGTAGGTATGTTAGAATTATGTACACAATTACTGAACCAATCTCATCAGATGATGGAAGAATATTTAGAAAAATAGAAATGTTTTAGGATCAATAAAAAGTTCCAGTCAAATTTACAAAACCTCCAATATCTCCTTACCCAATTTAAGAATTAACACCTTCTTGCACCACGCTGGTCAATTGTAACGGCTCGAAACGACAATATTTTTCCAGAGATACTGTTTATCTCTCTTAATGTCTGAGCCGCGATTCTTCTTGTTCCCGCAGCAACTATTAATGCCAGATACACCCGTAAATTAATATAAGTTGACATACTATTGTAATACAAACTTTTCCAGATAAGGTTCACCGTTCAGAACAGAATAAAGAGTCAAATTTTAGTAACGTACTAATTGTATCCTGAGAAGATAAATTCGTAGTTTAATTATACACGGGGAAAAAAGCAAAGGGTTATACACAAAAATTGGCTGAATTGGTCACTTCAGTTGATGTAAGACGGTTGAAGAAACGATTAGGTTACGTAATTACTGAGTATTAAAGTTTTGAATATCATATTTACGGCTTATAATGATCTTTATTGCCATTTATGTTTTCATTCTCCCAATTTTGATCCTGAATTTCTTTACGAGGTTTCCGCAATGTGCTTGTAATTATTCCGCTCGCTCTGCATCGGCATTGCTTGTAATATAAACGTAATGTTCCATAAAACATAAACAGCGTTGTGAAAATTGGATTTTGCTATATTAGCTCCTGTAAATCATTGACCGATGTTTTTGATACGTAATAAACAGAATCAGCTAAGCTACTGAGAAGCTTCTCTAAAATTTATTTGCTTTGTAAATAAAAATATAATGTTAACATTGTTTCAACTTTTCAGGTTTGCCGAACGATCTAAGCGTCTACTGGCAACAATATCCTTGGCCGTGGGGAGAAGGACTTTGCAAGTTTCGTGCTCTCGTCTCTGAAATGTAAGCACAGTTACCATTCATTAACCGAGACGTTAATCATTCCATTTACAATTAAACACCAGACACATTTTAATGATTTTATTACAATTTAAATTACTAGTTGTTCATTTTGCGTCGCGAAACATGTTACGTAATCTATTTTTTTATATACTTTATGACCTTTTTTGGAAGGAATTTTTAAGAAAAACTCAAATTTGAATTTCATAGAAACAAATAATAATACATCAAAATTATTAATATATTACAGTCATGCTTAACCTTGATACAACATCATCTTTAGATAATAAACTAAATAATATAAGTAATCTGGTATTATCTATTATAAAGTACTGAAAGAATTTTAGTTAATGTACATATTTTATAAATATCTTTTATTTTTTTTATTTTCTAACTAATTTGTGGTTTGAAAGTTTTTAATTAGTATTTAAGATGATTATGTTCTTCAGTTTTAAGTAATTAATATAACTGAAGATATTTGAGTTAACCATAAATTCCTTCCCAGAATCGAATGACAAATTACTCTCATAAAGGAGAAGGAAGACGTGGCTTGAGGCAACGTGTTTAACTTGCAAACAAACTTAGATTAGTATAAAAATCTCGCTCTAAGTTCTGAAACTTGTTCCTTGCAGTGCAATTTACGTTAAACGAGGCTTGGGAAGTTTTTTCATTTTGATTTTTAAGCAGAAGAAATTATAGTACATTATGGAATAGTGAAGCTAAATTCAATTCTGACAAATTGCTTGCCTGTAATTAATTACAGTAATTAGTTTGCTACTATATAATAACAATAATTCTTCTCAGAGACCACACGATTGAGCAAATGAATCAAACTAATCTGAGAAGTTACAACAATAAGATGCAATTTGAATCGTAAATGTTAAGAATTGGATAGGGTAAACTAACGGACATTTGAAATAATAAGAATTTATTTTTGTCTTAAAAGTTGAAAGGAATTTGATAATGTATGTGATTTATTGATTCGTCAAAGTAATATATCAGATCAATATTGCGATGAAAGTATTAAATATGTAATAAATATCAAGGAATTAATATTTGTGTAATAAATTAAACATACATTTATCTAATTCTGTAGAACTATTCTTAAAATATTTTTTACCTTAGAGAAAAATAACGATTTTCCACAATTAGTTTCTAATGCAATTTTTTCTTGTTTATTTCCAGTTGTTATTTTTAGGGTACAACCTTATAATAACTTCCACATAAATGAAAAGTTTTGTATTTTGGGTTTCATTGAATTCTTAATTTCTGATTATTTAAAGAATATTATGATCGCGACATCGTTCGTTTGGAAAATGGATATGCGGGAATTCAATCACATTAGTGTGACCTTCAGCCCCTATGTCCGGGGTCATTTTCTGTTTTAAACCTCTGTCTCCAGCTGCGAGGCGTATTCTCGGTTTTGTCCACGGAAAGCTGCGTTGACCCTATAACGGTGGATATTTAGGTTATTATAAAACTATCATTTTTATCTGATTAGTGATTTACGAATTTTGGTGGATCTTAAAGAAAATCGTACACATGTTGAAAGTCGTATATCTGAACTAACAATGCTTTTCCAACAACAATGTCGTGACCTTCTACAAAACTTCTTAACAAAAGATTAATTATTTTTATTTGAGTAATAAATTAATTAAAATGGTAAGATGAAATTAAATAAATCAGGCTTTAAAATTTATATTTGATTAAAAATATATTAAAAAGTTATCTTGTTTATAAGAAACCAATGTATTTTTTGGTTACATAAACAACAAAACAATTTACTGTTCCTCTAAGGGAATTGTTGGCCCTAAATCACCATACTCACCAAAATTTGTGATTTTGGGCTATTATGGCACTATAATACTTTGACGGATGTTTTTTGTCAGTAATTTACCGGTGAATTAAGGTAATTCGGCTGCACAATGCTGGCCCGGATCCTTTGAATCTGTTCTCGTGGACCGGAATATCGGGGCTAGTTCATGTTATACGCCAACTCTTTATTCCAATTTATTTCTGCCTTTTCTCCACTATTGAACAACTACCAATCACTACATTTCTCTCGAACGTTGAACTAATTTATATTTACACTTATCTCCAGATCTCTTAATCCTTTGTTTAATGGTTGCTTCAGGTCCCCTTCCTGGATGCGCACAATTTAGTGGGAATACTTCATTGTCCAAGTTGTTACATGGAATAAATAAAATAACCTTCTTCTTACTTTCGCCTATTTTCAGTTCAATTGTATTTCAAACCTTTGTAAGAAGTGAGGTAATTAAATTAAACGAAGTCTTATTAAAATTAAATTTTCTAACGTCGTAAAGTCTTTAAATTTATCAAAGGTATGAACCATGGCCGGCAATAAAATCTGTTTTTTTTTGTCATTTCGCAAAAAAACTAGCGTAACTCCCATAATTTAACTTCACTGGACGATACTTTGTTTTCGTATGTTGAATTATTCAAGTTTGTTCGGAGTGTTTTTACAGTATCATTCGCCTACGAATGTGGGTTGTGCCATAGAGTAAAAAAATCGTTTAAAAGTTTGCAGAATGCGAGGCAATGTTTGCTCGATAAAGAAAAGCGTGCAAAAATTATAGACTACACTATTTATTCTCATTGGACATAAATATCGTTCTATGGGATAAAGAAGTTTCCAATTACATTTTCTTTCTTATCACCCTCTTAAACAGGAAGAAAGCTATGGTAGACAATATATTTATCGGAGCTATATTACTGTATAACTCCAAATTCCATTAACCATACATAAGTACTCTAAGTAATATTTTAATTTCTCATGAGTATCTTAAAATTTTCTTCATGAACTCAGTCGATTGACTAAAAATCATACCCAATACATTTTATATTGCTATCCCTTATTACGAATTTTTACATGAAAGTTTGTTTGATTTTTCATAGAATTTTAACTTTGCAAGAACCAGTGTTGTTACACTTTCCTTCTTGATGATATAAGCACAAGGACACATTTGGCATATGTAAAGATCACAGAAACTCTCTCTTTGATTGTATTTCTTGCTACATTGGTCAGACAAAAAATATCACTTTTTTATTCATATAAAAAACTTTTGTCGGAAAGATTATCGGTTAATACTTGTAACATAGAATAAATCTCCAATAACAAACGCTCCATTCACAAACAAATATGTGGTTTCCAAAGAAACATTCATTTGATTGACAAAATGATATCAGATGCTCTTCTAGAATTTTATCTGTTACTGTTAGTATGAAACGCGGCACTGAATATGATCGCTTATTGTAAGGTTAACAATTTTGGCTTGTATATTGTCTTTGCGTTCAAAATTCATCGTAGCTTTGTTCCTGGGGTAATAAGACTGGTCTGATACAACCCTTCATGCTAACATATCCTGCGCAAGCCTTTTAATTTCTACATAACTACTGCATCCTCCATAATCTCCTTAGCGCAATCCATCCCTGGCCTCCATCTTCTGCTCTTACCCCCCACACGTCCCTCTAATACAAATTTTATAAGACCATAATGTCTAAATACGAGTCCTATTAATCTATCCCTAGTCTTGGTCAAAGTCCTCCAAATAGTTCTCTCTTCCCCTATTCTGCTTATAACTTCATGAATTTCAGCATTCTCCTATAGCACCACATTTCGAAAGCTTCTATTTTTTTCCTGTCTGCATCTCCTATCGTCCACGTTTCGCACCCATATAATGCCACATATTTAATGATTTCCTAATATTCATACTTATATTACCCGTAAGTAAAGTTCTCTTTTTTGCGAAAGCCTTCCTTGCCTGTGCTATTCTACACTTTGTCTACTATACTTTTTACTATAACTAGTTATTATGCTTCACAAGTAGTAGAATTCCTTA
The DNA here is from genome assembly GCA_034510155.1 of Eucriotettix oculatus. NCBI lineage: Eukaryota > Metazoa > Arthropoda > Insecta > Orthoptera > Tetrigidae > Eucriotettix > Eucriotettix oculatus. The sequence goes on along the minus strand of CM067378.1, from coordinate 33,402,537 downwards.
ACTTCCTTCAAAATATCCTTCCCAATATAACACCCTTTATTATTCCATTATTTCCCATACTACACTCCATCGCCTTGTTTTTCTCTCTATTAATCCTCATGTGCTTTTCCTCCAGGATCAAGCTTTCTTGATTTCTGCTCTCTTTTTTTGCCCAACTAATTACTACCGACTGTCATCTGTAGAGGTTATGGATACTTCCTTTTCTCGAAAATTTAATCCTGTTATCTTAAAAATACACTTAACATTATCATAGGCTTTTTAAAAATCTACAAATGCCGTGAATGTAAGCCTGGTTTCTCTTCCCCTGTCTTCTAAAATAAGACGCAAAGCCAATATTGCTTCCTAGAGCCAAAATGATTTTCTCATAACTTGCATTCTATTTGACGTTCCATCCTACTATAGATTATTTTTGTTAATATTTTCAAGACATGAAATACTATACTAATTGTCCTGTGCTGTTCGCATCTATCAGTTACATGACGAAAGTAATGACGATTGTAAAAACATTGAGTTGTATTTAATTTATCACTGACTTTTTGTCTGTAATTGAATAATATTTTATTTTTTTATTATTCGTTTACAAAGACATAATGTTTTAAATATTATTTTATCTTTAAGAGAAAACTTTTTACCGCTTCTAGTGGCAGTTTTAGTTACGGAATAAATTACAGAGATGTAATATGCATATTCTTTCATGTGTATTATTTTTCTAAAACAATTGTTTTATTTACTACTTAAACCTTTAATTATTGTTTCTTTACATAACAATCGAGAACATTTATTCACAAATTTTATAATTGTTCTGTCTGTACCTCGAATAAAATGATTATTCTGACTGTTCGTATGTCATTTACAAATTTAATTAACAATAATATTTAACAAATTTCGATTTTTTGGATAACAAAAAAATTAAGATATAAATTGAAGTCAAAGAAGACCTTTAAAAGGTCCTCCACCTCGTAAAGGAATGCGGAAAGATTATATTTACCTCGTCAGTTGTTTAATAACAAACCTCGGGGACAGTTCGTGCTTCAAGTACGATTTTGGCAACAACATTTGTGCAATATGTAATTATAGCAACTTTTTTGGATTATTTTTGTATTGTGTTCCCACCTGAGGAGGTTCTAAACAAATGAACGAAACGTAGTGTTATAATTTAGTAAATAAATAATTATATTGTGACTAATATTGTCCGTAATTTTTCGCCTACATTAATATGTATTCACGTAACTATTTGTTAAATTTCTACTTAACATCAGTCATTTTAAATATATTATCAGTATAGTATAGAAGAATTGATGAAATGCTTTCAATAAAGCTTTATCATAGTTGCTATGAAATATAAATTAAAGTATCAGTATAGAAAAATCGATCGGACCGGGAATGCAACCCGGGATCTCCCATTATTATGGGAAGGTCCTTACCAACAGAGCTATGCGATTCGACTCTAGATTCAGAGCTAGACTAAACCATCCATTAGCACCTTACGAATTGTGATTCACTAACAACTAAGGCTCTGTTCATGCAAAACTATACATTCTTGATTGTTTGTTATGTACATATTTTAGTGAACGGTAATTATTACCTGATTTAGGTCTTCACAAAGGATTGATTAATTCCGCATAGGATCTGTAGCTGACTGCGGTAGCTTAGTGGTTACGGAGACACTCGTATCACAAGGAGGCTCCGGGTTTTTCCAACCAGATACGACAAAAGGTGCAACGATATTCAAGTTCGAAAATTGTAAATTAATTTTGTTATTATGAAGCATTATTATAATACATAGGGAATAACAGAATACACAAAACTGACCGTCAGCTTCCCTTTTAATCTAAAAGTATTTTAAGGTTTCATTTAAAAACCGCAAGAGTACTTCAGTGCAACCCTGCTTGGAACATTATATTCCACGTAATTCTACGGTTTGCGAATCTTATGTATACATATGGTTATTAGCATAATAATACAATAACTATACCTGGAGATCGGACACTCGCGGTATGGTGACATCTGCGAATCTAGCAGTGCCAACAGAAACGTAGAGAAGCATGTATTGCGAAATAGAGAACTATACGTAAGTTGCCAAAAAATATCGTCCATTAAAATGTTATTAGTTTTAATAATTAAATTGTACTAATTGGGTAAAATAAGAATATTAATTAGTACAAAATTAATTCTTCAAACAGTTATATTATCAATTAGACTTTTAAACAAATTTTCTTGAAATGATCTAAAGTTGGCACTCTCGATTCGCAACTGTCATACATTAATATAATACATTGATATAACCAGAATGTTTCAATACCATGTTATACGATATTTTAAATCATTTTTCTGACAATTAAATATATAATAAATTATTTTATCACCCTCTCTATCAGTATTTTTATAATTTAAATATTACGACGTTTCGTCTCTCATTTGAGATTTTTTTGGCCGAAGAATTTCCATGTACAACTAAATTTATACCTGAATAATTTTCAAATGAGAGACGAAACGTCGTAATATTTAATATTTAAATTATAAAAATATTGATAAAGAGGCTGATTAAGTCATTTATTACCTGCGAGGTATTGTAACGCACCCTGGTAAGTGCCTAATGAAGTGATTAGATATGACTTTGAGTTCAGTTCGTGATAACATCACAATCATAAAAATTAAGTATCAAGGGAGACGTTTGAAAAGGTTCATGCCCACAGATTTACATAATAGGTTCGTATCGACTTGCTCATTGATATATTTGATTAATTTATGTATAACTGCTGAGATACCTTTCAGTATCCAGAAAAGGCCTAGTTATAGTAGGATAATTCATAGACCTGTGGTCTAGTGGCTAGCGTCACTGGGTCACAATCCACAGGTCCCGGATTCGAATCCTGACATGGGCTTGGGCATTTGTGTCATCATGGTCACGGAGACTGGGATTCAAACTCCAGGAGGATCGATGCGCTGACCACTAATCAATCCAAATTCGGAATGTGCCATGCAAGATGACAGTTGGCAGTCGACCCGGTAGGCCGAGGTTTTCAATGGGCTGCAGAGCTAAGAAAAAGAAGAATTAATATAATAAATTTCACCAAATTTGGTCTCTCATGTGGGTTATTAACAGGTGAACAAAAGTTAAGAAAGAGTAAAATGAATATGAGACGTGAAAGACTGATATTATATACCCAAATTTCTTCAATGTTCTTGAATAGTCTGATAAATGAAATTGTATGCCATTCCACGAATTTCAATTATTAGGTTGAAAATTTATTTACTATTATTTAAAAGCGTTCTGAATAAGTTTTTAAAAAGTAGGCCTGTTTTATCATATAGGCTATTTATAATAATTTTCCGATTAATTTCCTATTATATGCCTTTTTTACGTCAAGGAAGTAGAAACGCTTCATGTTGAAACTCAAGCAGGAACATATAGCTAATTTATAAGAAAGACAAGAGTGGGAAAATTCCTACCTGACCAGGGACTCGAACTCCGGACCTCCCGAATTCCTGGGAGTCGGGATGTCCGGGCTTCGAGTCCCTGGTCAGATCGCCATTCTTGACTTTCATCTAAACTTTTTCACGATAAAAATTTATAATATTTAATAAACAATCCAATGTTTTCAATGAAGAGATATTTTACCAAGAATATATTAAATTTTGTGAAACATTGCTGTAGTTAATACTTCTCAGGTATGTGGTTATGAAAGAGCTTAAAATCAATGTGGAATATGCCACGATAATTCAATAACGCAAAAATTGTGTGGGAAATTTTGAAGTGCCTAAGAGCAAAATAGTAAGGATAGACGTGCCAATGTACAAGTCTATTATTACTGCTAATTGTTTGAAAGCATTTCTCTCCGGAGTAGTTAGTTTCCCCTTACAATACACCATCCGAGGTGAACCTGTAGTACTTAACACTATCTCAATTGTCACTGTGAGGCTTGCCATTGAAGTTGGCTAGTTGAATAGACGCTGCACGGTGATTACAGACATACTAAAGTAACATTCCGAAATGTACAACAATTACAGAGAGTAATAAATTAACCACCTAATGTGGTAATTCTATTCGCATCTAGAGTGTTATAAAAACAAACAATTCATAGTTTAAACGTGAATTTAATTTTGCCAATCTCCACGTACCTCGTGTGATTGTATAAAATGTTGTTCTTCAGGAATTTCGTAACGACAGTAAAAAGTCTGTTCAGGTCATTGAAATTGCGTTTGATATTATAATTTGCCTCTTTGACATTAATGTCAAATTTTGTAGACTCTTAACAGTTACATATGCCCGACATTCTTGTTCCTAAAGTAAACAATGAAACAGCTTCATTATATAAAGTTACGGATCCCAAAGTCAGTTGGGCGAAGTTAGTTGAATTTTGAGCAATTTCATATGTGCTTGACTTTCTTTGATATTTCCCTTCTACTACTTGTTCTCCTGGAACTGCTTATCGACATTCTCACATTTATTCTCTTTTCATTCCGTAACAACTTGTAACGGGTAAGTTTGATCTTTATTGTATACCATCTATGTCCGCAAATTCATTCGAACGGAAATAGTTATTTTTATATTGCCCTAAAAACTTACAAAAGTTACATTGTTCATTGAATATATAAAAAGTACAGTAACATTTATTTATGATTGTTTCAGGTAAAACTTATAGCTGGCAGTTGGTTTTGAACAGGTCCCACTTTCATATGTTTTGGAGCAGTAACAATTACTAATTACTAAATATTAAAATTTACCAGTCGCGACGAATAAAACCAATTTACGTATACGTCGTATCGACGATCCAAAGAAATTTATTAATTCTCAGGGAGTTAACACTATTCCAACAATACGTTAGCTACGACGCGAAACCTACTGCAACAATAAACGGAGTGCGAATACTTGCTCTCTGTCTCTCTTGCTGCCAAAATTACGCTTATAATGACACAATAAGTGGGATGAATGGTTTAGGAACGCTTACAGTTTGTTTTTACGCTGACTTTTGCGCGGCAATTCAATGCGTTTATAAATGTTTACATTTGTGTTCTGAGTTCTGCAGGATATCTAAATGAAACATACACGAAAAGTTAATTAAAAATTCCGGTTTCAATCCTCGAATAATGAGCGAACACTAAATATTAAAATTTACCTGACGCGACAAATAAAATCAATTTACGTATGCATCTCTCTCTCTCTCTCTCTCTCTCTCTCTCTCTCTCTCTCTCTCTGTGTGTGTGTGTGTGTGTGTGTCATAGTTACGCTTATAATAACACAGCAAGTACGATGAATAGTACAGGAACGCCTAATAGGACTTACGACTCGTAGTTGGTTTTCACACCGGCTTTTGCGCGGTAATTCAATGTATCAAATGTATTATCTGGTCCAGCTAATCAACTGCCCGAAACTAGTTTTTATGTTTCATACTGATTTGCCATTTTTATTTAGGATTGCTGAGTTGTGATATAATCCGTGTATTGTAATTGTGTGCATACTAAGTCAATTATTTATCGATTAATTCGACATTGAAAAAATGAAGTGTATTTCAAATAATATTTTGTGCAAATATTAATGGTCAATCGTTTTAATTACTATTTATACACAGCATTTCTTATAAAAAATATATATTTCAAAGTTTATTTGCGCGATTTCAATGTTAGGAGAAGTGAAAAGTTTAATTTAATAAATTAAGCGGTCTATTTGACGGTTTCCTCACGTGCTTACCAAGAGATCATTGTCGTATTAAATACTTCAGCGGACTAATATAAATAAATTATTGGCTAGGTGACCATCAGAGAAAATCGAAAAATTGTTTCATTCATGGTCCTCAGTGATCGACAAAGCGAAACTGTTAGGCGAATAGCCTCACCTCATTGCTCAGATACATTTGTAATATCATTTACTTTAAATGAAATGTCCAAAGTTACTCAGTAGTATTCAAGTACATTTATATCCACACCATAATGTTGTTTGTCATAGTAGATTTGTGACCAACAAAATTCAAACCCGTTCTAACAGTATTCAGTTATCAAATCATTTTTTTGACAATATATATATAATAAATTATTTAATCAGCCTCTTTGTCAGTATTTTTATAATTTAAATATTAGGACGTTGCGTCTATCACTTGAGACTTCTTCAGGTGAAAATTTAGCTGCACATGGAACTTCACTCAATGGATTCTTCGGCCGAAGGAGTCATGGAGTGAAGTAACATGATCAACTCAATTTACACCTGAATGAGTCTCAAATGAGAGACGAAACTTCGTAATATTTAAATTATAATACTGACAATGAGGCTGATTAAATCATTTAGTGTTCAGTTATTTTTAGTTTTAATATATTAGAAAGCTTTCGAACTTATGTCGTCAAAGATCTGGATAAAGTTTATAGATTTCTTAAATTAAAAAGAATAGCAGTAAGGCAAATTGTTTAAATAATAAAGGTGTATGTGCATGTAATGTTTGGGAAGTGATAAATGTAAATAGCGTGAGCTATGATTTGAGGGGCATAATCCCTGGGTCTGTGAACCAATCACAGCACTTCCAATATTGACGATCTAGCTATTTCCAGCTGGTCCTCCAAGTATAGGCCTACACACTACGGCGAGCTTTTCAACTTTAAAAAAATTTCTCAAATCCTATTTGTTACCTAATAATTGATATAGGAATATGTTTGGGATATGTTTTTCGTCTTGAGATAAAATTAAACGTAGTTAAATGACAAATAACTTATCATTAAATGACAAGTCTTTCTCAATCCTTTATTCAAGTCTTTCCCTACGGTTGGAGGATATAATTTTCAGATTCATTAAAAAAAACTGAAATTATTTTATTAGTTATCAGCTGTGAGGCTGCACAAATTAATCTTTCATACTTAGGGGTGAATACATTACTTGCAATTGTCCTCTGTAAAGTGATAATCGTGTATTGCATTTCGTAATTTTACAGTCAAAGCAGCTGGGTGCACGGTTATTCATTTTATATTAGCCCGGTACAATATTTGATTCCGCTCTAATCTCTTGTTCCGCGCGTGATTTTACCAGCAAGAATCGAGAAATTCAAATATTTGATATCTCACATTCCATGCCCCTACCTTATCTAATGTTAGCTAATTTAATCAAAACCGGCTTGATAACTGATTCAAGTACAATAACTGAACTTAATTCTAAAAACTGGAAAATTAAATTCTCCAATACGTTGTAGGAGACTAAATTATTCAGTGAGTTTGCATTTCCGACCCTGTCTTCACCCCACTCTGGGACTGAAGCACACCTTACTTGTCGATTGTCAGAATTGAATTCAGCAATTTCTGTAAACCCGGAATCGACACCAACATCGAATGTTTTACTTCAACCCCCTTGGACACGTCCATCTCATGCTAAATGCGGTTGAAGTCATACACAAATATCTAATAATTACGTACAATTAATATTTTAAAATATCCGCCTTCTCAAGCTCAACCCATAGGGGTGGAAGTTATGAAATATATTCATAACATACACACACATACAAATTTTATAAAAAATTAATCATAACCAGACAATAAGCAGAACATTATAAATCTATCTATTCTGTCTGTTTCGTCTGAAATAATTAGTAAATTTAATGAGTGTCTTACTTGGTAAAGAAAATTTTGAAGAGTTTTAATAAAAGCCAAAAACAATTTATAAGTGCAAACGTCTTAATACGTGGCTACATGTTCTTGACAGTATTATTAATTTATTTGAAGCATAGGGAGTGGAGTTTGTGGGAGCTTTTCTTTCGCAGGCATTTCCTCCCCAGATTGACTGCGAGGTTCATCTGACTCCGTCGGGAATGCCTCGTACTCTCTCTATTTTTTCAAAGTTCTGACATGCCGAGGCAACCACCTATTTTGGGAGGAGTATGTGAAGGGTGGGAGGGGCGAAAGACCTTGGTTATAAGGTATGACTTATCCGCTCATTCCATTGGATCCTTAAACTGGTGGAGTTTCACGGAGAAGGGAATGCTGCGACCCCACAGCAGACTCGTCTCCCATAATTTGGAAGGGCGTGAGAGAATAGTACTCAAGGCCCGACCTACCTGATGCAGGTTTCTCTAGTGTTTTCCCTGCATATTTTTTGATGAAACACTGGGTAGAATCCTTAAACGGGGGGCCTAGTCAACTCTTGCTCTACCTTCCACTTCCCCTTTTTCAATTCCCTTCCCATGCTATTAAAGGGGAGTCGCCCGTTTCAGGATCAACCACATGTTGCCTCTTAATCAAAACAATATGTAATTATTTATCATTCCATGAATACACGATCTTTGTAAGCGATAATTCCTTAGTCATAATATTAACAATATGAAAAATATTCAAAATGTGTTAGGCACTTGTCCTTTATAAATTTTTTATCATAACTCAGAAACTGTTTCCTGCATTTTCACTGCTTACTGAAATAGACTAATTTAATATGTATTAGAACTGAGGAAAATTAAATCTTAATATTTTATAAGAACAATAACTGGCGAAGTATTCTGCGTCTTCAACGTAGATTTACGTAAGGTTATCTTCACTACTTGCGTTTAATCTTATTCCTGTTCTTAACATTTCTTATGCAAGAGAAGAAGCAATAATAACGTGAAATCAGGCGTTTCATATTTCCGAGTCTTCTGAAATCAGAGAAGGTTGTTATCTGATGCTGAGGCGAGCATGGCGAAAGTATTTCATGGTTTTAATAAACCAGCAAAGAACGATGAAATATTTTGTTTATTTCGCCATTCTGATGTTTTATTAAATTATTATCCGAGCGTTAAAGGCAGTTATCTGGCATAAGAAAGTGTGTAAATCTCAATTTGTTTAGATAATCTGTTACCAGATGTAACGATCTTTCAGGATGCCATTTAGTAAGTATATATTATTTAAAGCGTTTATTGGCAATTTATTGAATTATAAGCTTTGTCATTTTCGCTAGAAACAATCACATCCCCTGGTTTAGCTACTTTTTCTGTGGCTCTACCGCTCACTCAGGGCCTCGGCCGATCGGGTCGACTGCGAACTGTCATCTTTCATGACACATTCCGAATTTGAAGTGGTACGTGGTTACTGTATCGATTATCCAACACTCTTAATCTGGTCTCCGTGAGCATCACGTCACAAACATCGAAGCCCATGCCAGAATTCGAACCCAAGACATTTGAGTTGTGAGGCAGCGGTTTAACTCTGAACGTAGAATCTCGCAAGGTACCTTGAGGATTGAGGAACTTGGAAGTTTCCGTTTCTCCACCTGCTCCGCCATCGGCTTGTATTGACTACTGCATATTGATCAGCATCGTTGACCAACTTTTTTTTCGTCGATTCTTCAGATTCTCTGTCTAGGTATAAGGACTAACTAAGGGAAAATTCTATTTGAACTCCTTTAAGGCTGTGAGTTCCACCTTATCGACTAACATTGTCGATCTTCCCATACCTCGAAATTTCATTGTTACAGGCGATCTAGTGGTTGATGATAATTCTTACTTCTCACCAACTTCATCTGAAAACCCACGGATATCGGCTCTAAGTAATTTTATGGTCGTATTTTCAGGTCTGGTTCGTGCTCTGTCATAAAACCCTGGGATTAACTACGTGCCTGAGTGGCGCCATCGAATTACATGATTAAACTTGTCAACTTCTCAGCGCTTAGTAATAATTTTAATAATGTGAGATAATAAAACGTATTTCTGTACCACGAAATCATTAAAAATGTAAAATAATTATCACAGTAGAAACATTGTTTTATTTCTTAGTTATGATTGCATATATTTTTATGAACTGTAAAGAAATACATAACAAAGTTTTCTAAGGGTTTCTTATGTTTCAAATGATTTAGTGTTGACTGTTAATAGGCATCTGATTAGAAATCTTTTAATGACAGCATTTGATAATATTTCACACATATTACCGCAATGTTCATCTTGAATTCCATACGTTTGGCTAAATTCTGTATGCAAAGGGTAGATAGAGATCGCAATTCATAGACGAACTTTTGATTTTACTTGTGAGATCTATTACGTTTTTTATGTCACGTGAATTTCCGACTTTAAATATAACAGATATTAATAATTAAACGACATTCTATTTATAGTAAAAAGTAAATTGCCAACTGGATAGACGGGCAATATTTCTGACACTGAGTGCAGCTAGTTCGAAAGAGTTGTAAATGATTAGGGGTTTTATTTAAGTTATCTAATAAAATAATAAATAATTTAATTTATATTTGAAAAAGCGTTTTATGATATAATATAACAATTTTATTTATAAAAAACATAAGGGGATCCTACTCAATATTACTAACAAACAAATTAATTAAAGGGGATGATTTTTAACTATCAGAGGGTTAATTGCTTATTGGAGTAACCACGTGCAGCAGAGATTTTAGTTATTTCTTGACGAACCTGTTTTTATCTTCTTTCGTCTCTAGATTCAGGTACTAGGTGACCGGAACTTCCTCGAGTTGGATCACTTTCCAGCTTTCGACTTCTTTCTTCTTCCGGTTGAATTGTAAACTTTCCCTCTGTTGGACCTGGTGATTGTGGAATACCCAGTTATTCCCCCTTCTTCCCTCTGGCCTTCCGTGTTCTCACTAATGTGCAACAATTCACACCTCCTTTTCAACTCTATTTGCTGTCTCCAGCTTCCTCCTCCTCCCTTTCACCATCGGTACCACTCTCCAGCTTCCACCTCCCTTCCACGTCATGATCAACTCTTCTCCTCTGCCACCTCGCCTTCTCAACGTCTTGCTCAACGCTGCCTCTTTTTCCATCCTCTCGCCTCCCGGCACTATCCCACGTGATGATTGCTCCTCCAATCCTCATGAGTCCTTCGTCCAGTGTAGTAAATTTTCCATGACGAAGAGAATAGATTCCTTAGGAAATTTTGGACAGTGAACGTTCCTTCAGAAAAAACAAGACTAATCTTATAAACCCGCAAACAGGCACGTCTCCCGTCCGGTAGGCTGACGCCGGAAAAAAACACTTCTTACCAGCCTGTCGCCCAGCCATAATGTTCTTGCTGAACCTTTAAATCATTTAAAAATTCAAATAAAATATTAGAAGGCTCTAACTGCGCTACAGAGTTGATCTTTTACATGCGTAGTATACCCAGAATGACAATAAATACTTTACTATACATCTGAACAGTAAATGAGATGAAGTCAAATAGAACATGCCATGGATTTAGAACGACATATTTAATTAACATTACTGCTAAATAAGCTTTTATTTATAACTAGATTAATTCTATTGATAGATTGCTATATAGCTTCACTACTTAATATCTTGATACCTCCCTGTGGTGTAGTGGCTAGCGTTGCCGCCTCACAACCAAGGGGTCCCGGGTTTGAATTCTGGCATGGGCTTGGGTGTTTGTGCCGTCAGGGTCGCGAAGACCGTGATTAAGACTGCTGTAGAGTAGATATGATGAACACTTGTCACTATAAATTTTTAATGAGTCATGCAAGATGACAATCCGCAGTCTCCTAGGTAGGCCCAGGATGTATAGCCAAAGTAGAAGCCCCACGTTGGGCGCCAAAATGTAATATCCTTTTCAGGGGATAAGACATTAATTTATTAATTGAACAAATTTTAATCAATTTGAAAATTTTATATTTATTAATTTACAGTGATTACATGAACCAATATCTCAGGGGATTTTGGGTCTCTTGAGAAGTGGAGTATGCAGTTACTGAAAATAGAAAAGAAATCATTTAAATTTATTCAATCAGCACAATGAGCAAGTTTCATTGCTTTTAAGAACATACCCACAATTACTGGGCCTACAAACATTCAACTTCACGAATGTTTCCGCGTCTCTCTGACGTCTTCCAGTTTTTTTTTACACTGATGAAGGTAGTATGAACCAGGTCCAACTCATCATTTGCTCTCTCCTGTCTCTCCGCAACTGCTCGCTTCACTGACTGATCCGTCCTCTCCGCAACTCATCTGCTATTATCTGAAACTCATCTCCTTTCAGACACATCTGACAGATCCGTCGTCAATCCTCTCCCCAACTCATCTGCTTTCGATCCGTCGTCCGTCCTCTCCGCAACTTCTGCTTTCGATCCGTCGTCCGTCCTCTCCCCAACTCATCTGCTTCCGGGGCCACCCAACGGCTCCCCTTTTAAGTTCTCACCCGGGAGTTCCCCGCCATCGGTTCTCTCACACAATTCCGGGGTCCCCCGCCAGCGGTTTATTTCACAAAACTCCGGGGTTCCCCGCCACCGGTCTTTTTCACACACCACCATTTTACAAACGCCCCGAGGGAGTTTCCCGCGGGGATCCCCATCGGGGGTTCACCCGCTTTCAGCCAATTCGACTTTGTTGTTGGCCTCGCTTGTCGCGCTCAAAACTTCTTTCGTTGTAGGCCGAACTTCGCCTCACAATGCCACGATATAACCAAAATCTGCGTTTTTTCATTACAATATATATATAATGTTACAGTTTACAAATTTTACATGAACATTTTGAGTTAAATAATTAGCCATTATAAGATGCATTATGATAATAGACTCGTTGTGCTTTAGGTTGCAAACAACAGATGTTTCTCATCATAACAAATGTAAATGATCCGATATGAAACGATTGATAATAATTCACAGAGAAACATTCAATAATTCACTTCAATTGAATAAACAAGTATTATTACTCATGATACAATTGCGCTTCAGCGTATGATAAGTAAATATTGCGTTATAATTGTGGAATGTAAAATATTGAGCGTTTAGTTTAACTCTGTTTTGGTAATACCTTATTAGTGTAGTAAACACACTGTCAATAAATGCATAGTTGAGGTGTGGGCAACGACGCCAGACTTGTCTCAAAACTGTAGAAAGACGAACCAAGTTGTCATATTTAAATATACTTCATGTGTCAATAAATCATTTTATGCGAGAACGTATTGTCTACGGACTATATCCTACATATAACAAACAATCTTATAATTTAATGTCAGATAATTGATTTTTTAAGTCTATTTAACTTAACAATTTCTCAAATTTTATCATTAATTGGGGGAAGGTTCCTTAATTACGTGTGAAACGTATTATTAATTATATTTTATTGAATGGTTAACCCAATGACCATTTCTTTAATTACGAAATAAACATACATTTATGGTACGTTTTTTTCAAAAAACTACCAAATAAATTTATACAAGATGTACTTAATAAATCTATCAAGGGAAATCAATTTCAAAAACAAATACCTTTGGTACGGAAACATTTCAAACTACTCCTCTCGTGATGATTCTTTTTCAAAACAATCTGATGGCTTAGAAATGGTTTATATTTATGCAGAAACTTGCACTCTTTTTAGAGGCGGGAGCCTCCAGTTCTGACACACCTTCTTTCGCGTTTACACATGCAAGCGCTTGCACAGCGCCTTGATAGTCATTTTACTCATTCAGTAAAAGAAATACTGCATTTTCTTGCAAGTCAGCATTGAACATGAATTAATTTTATATAGTTTTAACTCTGATTTCCTGAAGAAAACTTATTAGAACTTTATGTAATTAGCACTACTTTTAGATAATATGTAGTTGTTTCAGGCACTAAAGGGGAAATTTAAATGTATAATTTGTCATGTAATACTTTTTCATAAAATTCTATTCATTATAAAAGTTATATGTTCACTATATATTAAATTGTGAACCAACTTAAGATATTATCCTTCTATAGTGGCGTATGACAAATTCTTCTTCTTCTGACTCTACAGCCCATTGAGGGCTTGGGCCTACCGGGGCGGCTGCGAACTGTCATCTAGCGTGACACATTTCGAATTTGGAGTTATACGTGGTCAGTGTATCAATGGTCCAGCAACCTTAATCCCAGTCTTCGCGACCATGAGAGCACAAACATCCAAGCACATGCCAGGATTGGAACCCGGGACCCCTGGGTTGTGAGGCAGCGACGCTAGCCACTAGACAACAGGAGGTTGCCGTGTGAAAAATATAATCATGAAACATACAGCTGCCTTAATATAAAAAATCAATATGCATAAATTTAATTTCAATTTTGAAGAGAAATGTTTTATTTTATCAATAACAGTATCTCTTTATATGGACATTCATGTACAAATTATAATTAATATCTTACGTTCTTGACGTAGAAGATCAATGCAGCACATTATACCACCTGTCGAAACATTAAAATATGCTCTTAGAGATATTATATGCATATTTCATCTCGAGCCGAAAATATTTGGGCCTGAGAGACAACGTACTTCGGGGATCAGTATTTATTCATTTTCTAATGCGCACGTTGCTGACACTAATGTTCTGCTTGTGTTATGCAGCAATATTTAACTGAGGATGGATTTTATCCGGGTGCCAGGAACCATCCTCTGTGAAATTGCACAGGTACTGGGGCTCGGGCGATAACGTTCGCCACAGAAAACCGATAGATTTATTGTGGTTCGGGAAATTCATCCTGCGAATCGCTTTCACCAAACGTATTGCTTTTGGTTTCTTGATTCTTTTCAGTCAGAGTATTACGAAAATATATGAAGGGGACACTGTGAAAGGTTTATGTATTTAACATTGATTTATCATAACTCCCAAAAACTATGCATTTATTTCCAATTAAATCATAGAAATTGTAACTCTTAGCTGAGTAGTTAACGCTACTATTATCAGTTAACAATCATGAATTACAATATTACATTAATAACAAAAGTATTATAAGGATGCAGGGAAAAACATTTAAACATATATAATGTAATAATTGTGAATATATTTACACAGAAAAGAGAAATTCTTACAAAAATCAGTCTCAACGTAAATAATGAATTTAAGGCAACTCCTCTTTCATAGAATAGGAAGGGAACTGAAGACGGGGGATGTGGAAGGCAAATGAAGATATATTCTAGGGATGGCTAGGATTTTCCTTGGGAGAAGGGAGTGGAAATAGACTAGGTAGATCAGGCTCTTGGGTATTTGTCCCACGCCTTTCCGAACGACGTGAGAAGGGTTTGCTCTGGGTCGCAGCATTCTGTTCTCCGTTTCTGCGCGACGTTTAGGCAACAGCTGGCCAATTAAACCAATTTAAACAGCGTATGCCAAAGGTATGGAATCCCAGTACATTCATCTCAAGAAAAAGATTATGGTGCCTCAGAACGTGAGAGCCTTAAAACATAGACTGATGAAGAATTCCCGAAAGTAAACACCATCATTATTTTGGGGAGAAGTACCTGCCAGAGAAACCTTTCACATTTATCTAGGTGATTAAAAATATGAGCGATTTTTTATATTGGGGTACCAGGAAACCTTTGGGAACGCCCTTTTTATAGCATAGGAAGGGAGGGATATGGAAGGTAGAGCAAGGTAGCCCAGGGTTGACTAGGGTCCCCAGGCTATAGTGTAAGGATCCTACCCGGTGTTCCACCTAAAGGTGAAGCAGGGAAAAACCCTAGAAAAACTCCATCAGGTAGGTCGGGCATTGGGTACTATTCTCACACTCTTCCGAATGACGGGAGACGAGTTTGGTGTGAGGTCGCAGCATTCCCTTCTCCATGTCTCCACCAGTTTAGGAGGCAGTTGGCCGACTGATCCAATGGGATCAGCGGACAACTCTAGTCATATGCCCAAGGTCTTCGACCCCAGTACATATACCTACTAAAATAAGACTACCACAATGCGTGCTCGGAGAATTAGTTTTTTGAGTGCTAAGATGTAAGTGATTTAACACAATTGTTTTGCAACATGTTTCCACGTGAAGTAATTGTAACCTGAGTTTCGCATTCTATTCCATATAAGTGTATAAATTTAAGGTATGATTTATGTTATATTTACGAAGTATTTCTAATACAGATATTTCAAATTACCATGACTCAATGAGCCGAAAGCTCCTGGATTGTTAATTTAAACTTGTTTAAGAGGACTAATATAGGATTTTAATGTTTTTAATTATTGTGACTTCAAAATCAATATTCCAAAACTTTCAATTATTCAAATAGCTGTTTTTGACTATTATTTAGCTGACAATGTTATATATAAAATAATTGTATTGGGTTCTGTACTTATAACTTTTAAGATTTAATTCTAGTAAGAAAATTATAAACGTTTATCGCTCGTTCATCGGCTGTTATTAATATTTTATGCTAAACCCCAATTTTTCATTCAACTCAGTTTAGCATAAACAGCAAATTTTAGTTAATTTTCAGAACATTATATAACCTGAAACTGACGTTCGGGGAAGGTTCGATGTATGTCAATTAAAATAAAGTGTTATTAAGTGATAATATTTCAAAGCCAATAAAAAATGTAAATGAAATTTTCGGTCAGGATGTTGTGTTAAACGGTAAGATCTAATCCCCGTCACACTCGACTACACGGCGATTGACAAGTGCCCACTTCAGCTGCTGTAGTAGAACTGCAATTCACACACTAATTCCCAGTGAGTGTGTATTAACGGGCTCTGAGTATTTATGTGGAATTACGGATATTCTCCGTCAAAGTCAATTCATGTGCTACAAAATTATGTATTGTTACGTGAATGATTTGCGAAGCTCTCGGCAGTAAACGTTTTGTCTACTTAAAAGCTCTTAATCCGAGCTATATAATTTTTTTTAATAAAACACTGGGATGAGAACCAAAATTTGAGACTATCATTACATCCAGTAGCCTGTTACAAAATTTATCATCTATATACGTAAAATAAAAATAATCAATAAACACACAAGCCACTTTTTTGTTGTCACTTTATTTAAAAGGTATTCAATTCAGATGATTTCGACAGTTGTCATCCTCGGCTATGGAACAAAATATATACACATACAATTTGTTTAAGACTTTTCAATACATACTAATACAATCAATTTGTGCATATAAAATTTACCTTTATACTTATATTTCCTCGTGATGGAATAGCTATGTTATCTTTTAATATTATTGGCCTCACTAACGAGTGCACGTCAATTCAAGGTATCATACTAACTTCTACCACAAACATGTGCACGTCAAATACAGCGTATCATACAGCCCTACAAATTACTAAAAAATTTTAAAAACTTTATTATAGTTGAATTGAAAACATTTGAATTCTGTCAATATTTTATTTTATTTAATAAATTTAGACAATTTACGTAGTGTATTCCTCTGTTACCTATTTCGCTTGTTTTTTTGATTGACGATACTTCTTAAACTTTCGTATTTGTGTATCCCTTGTAAGAGTCGCATTTTGTATTTAGAATTGTTTCTTTGCAATATTATGAATTTTTCTCAATTGGCTTCATGTTTGCATTTTTTCATGTGCTCTGCCAATGCTTTGTTTGTTTTAGAATGCATTTTCATATTGCTTTTATGGTGGTACATTCGTCTATTCATGTTCACGCCTGTCATACCGATATATGATTTATCACAATTTTTGCAACTAATTTTGTACACGTAATCTAGGCATACGAGGAAAATTTTCGGATTCCCCTTGAGTATGCTTGGGAAAACGTAGCGAAATCTCAAAACACAGAAAAACAATTTTCTTGGAACCTTGCAGGAGGGCATGCATCACTTAGCCCATCGTGAACGCAGGGTAGTATCACTAATGGAAGTGATAAGAGAACATGCAGCACGATAGTTCAACAAAACATTTCGCATAACAACCACTATCACACTTGCGTCATTAAACACAGTGTATTTAACATTATCGTCTCGTATTTCAGCCACTTATACAGGAATTTCGTATCCAGCGATAAGTTCCAATCATCACTAACATTTCCTGTGTCTTTTCACGCACTTAACTTCATCTGAGATGCGATTTCCAACACGTAAAGCCTCCAAATACATTGTTTCAACGTATTTACGAAGTCCTACTACGTTATTAATTCAGTTGTGTTAGAAACTGTTTGTGTTAAAAGGTATTATGCTCTTACGTATATACCATAGAGAACCCTATTCTTGTATTCCATTAAGATTATTTTACATTATTATACCAGTCATTGAAATTTTAACTGTAAATGCCAGTTCCTAATATATGCTGGTTTTATAATAGCATATGAATAGATGAGAAAGGGGAATGTGGAAGTTAGAGCAAGGTGTATTGACTAGGGTCCCTGATTTGCAGTGAAAGGATCCTACCTGCCGATTCATCTAAAAGTTATGCATATAAAAACGTAGAGAAACCACTCCCACGCCCTTCCAACGACGGGAAATTACATTGTTGTGGGGACGCAACAAACTCGACTCCATGCCACAAACAAAATTTGGAAGGCCGACTAGTTAAATGGTATCAGCGAACAACTCTTACTGTATGTCACCCTGAAGCATGCTCCATTCGAAGTTGTCTCTGCATGTGGGAGACTTAATTTAATAACCTTGGCCTTGAGAAAACCAAATGTTTTCGCGGCCTCCTTGTACTTCTTGAGTTTCCTTCTTTGACGTATGTTTAGCGCTCCAGGCATCAAATAGCGGGCGTCCTTCGAACATACTACTACCTACTTCCCTGAAATGTTACTGAGTAGGGGTGATCGCTCAAGAGAGGTTTTCAGTCGATCTTTCGAAGGTTCAGTTTTTTTCCTTCCATAATATTAATTATGACTTTGCGTAGCTTGTGAAACGAGATGATTAAATTGCTTAAGTGTGAAATAATACCAAAGTTTAACTAATACTTTATTAAAGTAATGATACTTTTTAATTAGTTAATAAATATGCCAAATATTTTATAAGTCGGAGTGCTTATGATTGAGCCACGTTATACAAAGACCATGGCAGCACGCAATCACTTTTATTTTTCGTAGACATATCAATGTATGTAAACATTATTTCACACGAATTAAACCGTTGATATGGTACAAGCATCTTGCAATTATAAATATAATTTAGTGTTTTTGTGTATTTCTTCTGTATGCATGTGCTTATTAAAGACATCAGGTCGATTAAGATACTAAGTCATCATGGCGCTCCCACGCCCTTCCTATGACGGAGATTAGATTGTTGTGGGGACGCAACAAACTCGGTTACATGCCTCGATCAAATTTGGAAGGCAGCTGGCAGACTAGTTAAATGGTATCAGCTCTCATGAAGTAAGGGTAGTATTTACAAAAAAGTGATATTCTCCCTGATGGTTCAATCATGTGTTGACAAAATTAAAATATTGTAGCGTGGTTAACATAAATGCATTGCTGGGTATATCACAGCTAGTTAATTATAAACAGAAATTACTTTTCATAGGAATAAGAACAAAAATTTTGCCCAGTATGTATTAATAATTTAAAGTCCGATTTACTAACAAGGATAGCAGAGAGGGCATTTGTCGAAGGTAATATCGTGACACTTAGCGCCCTACTCAAAATAAAATTTACTTTCAATAAATTATATTGTATATTATCATTTATTAAATATTCAAACTTTGGTGGACGCAGTGTTCCGAAATACGGGAAATGCGTCATATTTTGACTGTCGATTACTTCTCAAATATTCTGGTAAAAATTGTGACGGAGTAATCCTCTCATCATCGCATTATGACATATAACCCGAGAACTCTTTGCGCAATATCTACACCGCTAAACTTTATATTATTATTAGGAAAAATGTTTAAATTAAATTATTATTTACCTATTAACATTGAATACATTTAAGTATAAGTACTAAAGAAGGGGTATTGGCGTAACAATTTGTTTATTTTGATTTTAGACACACCTAACATTACAATTATTGTAATACCGATCTTAAATATCTTGCCGATATCTTAGCAAGAGGCCGATTAATAAATTCTTTTCTAAAAAATAAAACGCACACACAACGCACTTACTAGTGGTCTTAAGGTGACAATTGACGCTATCTTCGCATTAAAGGTTTAGCTACGACCATTTGTTGCCAAATTAAGATCCCAACTTCGATTGGTTTATGCCCTTCTGCACTTGGTGATTGCTGTTGATTTCAGGGCTTTTTCCCCTCGTAAATATATAAAACAATTCTACTAAATTCTGTTGCTTCCGACTCGGCTTGCATATTTTCGGTTAAGCTTCTCAATCCTGTCTCCATGTATTGAACGTTTAATACATGCGTTTATCAATTGTTACAACTGCAATTTCCTGCTTTAAATCCCCGGAGAATTAAAATATTACACCGCCGAAAGGTCTATTGTCACTTTTTATGTTCTGTGTACTGCTTTTACTGGCATTTTATTGGCCATGATGCCTTCATCCCAGTCAATAAATATATAGACTTGTAATACCTGTTCTTGGAAATATTGCATACTGGTGTTTTCATACGATCCGCTTCGATGTGTATTTTGAAACTTGCATGCGCATCTGGGATTAGTGTAGCTGCTAAACCTGAAGACGCTACTGCAATGACAATTTTTTATTCACTCGTATTTTTTACAGTACAAGGTTAATTATAAATGTATTTCCAGTTCTCCCAGGCGCGTCTAAAGAGAATTCACGCCCAGCAGCCGTGTCGACACATGAAAATTTAAGTTGAATTTCGTGTTTTAATCCTTTGATCCGATATGGAGCCTATTTGAAAAAAACTTTTAGACAGACATACACTTAAATTTTATACATTCGTATATATTAAAAAGTATAATTTCTTAAATAAAATGTTAGTTAAATTTAAGCATTATTTTACAGATACAGATTTTACAGATAGATGGACAATTTAGGTTTACATTTTTATTATTATGTATTTTAAGTCGCGCAAACAGCTAAGTAGATTAGCGACTACTTTACCATTTTACAAAAACTTATTTTTCTTGTAAGGGTTACTCAAATTTGCGAAATCAAAGACGCACACAAACACAGAAGCTCTTGCCACGAATCGAACCCGGAACATCCGTGGTACGAAGCAGTGACCTATGCACTAGACCAAAGGCCGGCCAATTTTACATATTGTTATATATGTAGGTAAAATTCATTCATGTTTAATGTCGATAACCTAAAATATAATTCGCCTTTCCTTACGGACATAAATAATAGTAAACAACTATTCACTCGATAGAAATGTACACAATGTATCGATTTCGCGATCAGAAAAGTTTCCTATTGCAATTAGAATCTATTCACCAGAGACATACAACATTGCTCACGAACTAATTTCGAGTTTAAATTGACAAATGTGGTGACTCAAAGACGTCATGTCACGATATACTACTATAAACTGGATTGCGTGTTATTTTATAAATTGAATAAAGTATAACACACAATAAGCTATGGAACATCAATTAAAAATATTTTAGTTCTCAAGGAGAGTCTTTTAATAATAACTAGCTATGTCCGTGAATTCGCTCGCAAATAGCTCTTTTTATTTTCCCCTAAAAACGAAACAACAGGTACAGAATTTTTATAAAGTTGAATTCTTTAATTATATAAAAGGTACAGTTTTATTTATTTATCATCGCTTCAGGGCAAACCTTATAACTCGCAGTTGCTTTTAAACAGGTCCCGCTTTCTCATTTCAATTTTTCGGAAACAATTAGATACAAGCTTTCAGAGAGACAACTTCAATATATATATATAGTTTATATTTCTTTTATTTGATTTTAACAATGAGGAACTACTAAATATATTAAAATTTGCTTGACGCGACAAATAAAATTAATTTACGTGTACATCGTATAGACGATCCAAAGGAGTTTATAATATCTCAGGGAGTTAGCCTTCTGCCAAAAATAGGTTAATTACGACGCTAATCCTGCTGCAACATTAGATACAGTGTTTAGAGCCGCCCCTCCCCCCTCTCTTTCTCAGGCTGCCAAAATTACGGTCATAATAACACAGTAAGTCCGATGAATAGTATAAAAACGCCTAATAGGATTTATAACTCCTAGTTGATTTTCACGCCGTTTTTTTGCGCGGCAATTCAATGCATTTATAAATAGTTATATTGACATCTTCTGAACTCTCCAAGATACCAAAATGAAACGTACACGAAAAGTTAAAATTCCAGTTTCAATCCCTGAAATTTGATATCCGTTAAGCCGTTTCGGATCATAAGCAGATCAAGAGTATAGACAAGTCGCATTCATTTTTGAACATTTGAATGCACCCATGCCAATAAACCTTTCCCGCAGAATGTTTTATTAATATTTACAATATTTTAGTATCTTCTGCAATATGTCGAAATGAAACATGCACGAATATTCAAGTTAAATGTCCTGTTTTTAAGCCCTCAAATTTTCGGAGACTATCCGAGGCAAACAGACCGACAGACACTTCAATTTTATTTATTGCTATAGATTGCACTAATGTGTCATGCAAGATGACAGTCCGCACTCGACTCGGTAGGCCCAAGCCCTCAATGGGCTGTAGAGCCAAGGAGGAAGGAAAGAATAGATTACACCAGTGAAAATATGGATGGCCGAATACTTACAACATTTATACTCAAGCGGCAGGACCAATCTATTGTATTAATAAATGTTATATCTACTTGTTAAATTGTTACGGTTTTTACTAAAATTATTAAAATGATTTATTTTATAGGTTTCTTGGTATTACATAAGTGAATGGAATGGAAACGTCTCTAAATTTTCAGTTTGACTCTATTATGAAAGTTTCATACTAACTTTTAATGATGTCTGCTTGAAGGACTTCATATGTGTCGGTGCTGACAATCGTCGCATTTTCACTGGAGCGGTACCTTGCAATATGTCACCCTCTCTACTCCTACACGATGAAAGGTCTTCCACGAGCACTGCGCATCATCGCAGTGCTATGGCTTGTGTCTTTGATGTCCGCTCTGCCATTCGCCATCTTCACAACTGTAAACTACGTGGATTATCCTCCAGGTAAGCAATTTATCACTCAATTTATTTTTGCTTAATAACGATCTTTATATTTGTTGACATGCTGCCTTTGTGCGCAGGATCTGGAAATCGGCTTCTGGAGTCTGCCTTCTGCGCTATGCTGGACCACAACGTGCCACCGAATTACCCCGTGTATGAGCTCAGCAGCCTGATTTTCTTCATCGTGCCTCTCTTGATCATGGCAGTTCTCTACGCTCGCATGGGACTCACGATATGGAGACCCAAAGGCGTTCCTAGGGGATCCGTGCGCAGGGACCAGAGTCGGAAGAGTATAGTCCGGATGCTTGGTACGTATTCGGAATATCAACATAGCAATCGCATTTTTCCTGCTTGATAAATAACGTTGTAAGATTTTAATAATAAAAAACTGTACCTTTACTTTGCTTATTGCACATCTGATTATTGATTTTTTTAGAAGGTCACTTTAAAGAGCCATTCAGACTCATAATTAAACATATTGATTACATTTATAAAATGGAAAGAAAGTTTAAAAAGCAACAAATGGCTTTGAGCTCTTTCTGAAATAAACCATTTCTTTGTACATAAAACGATCACAATCGTTTATGCTCAAAAAATTATTGAGTAAAATGACTCGTTTTAATTTAGATGTTCAATAATGAAAGCCCTTGATTTTATTTCAATAATAGAATTCAATAAAAAATAAAATTGTATTTTCTTAACTTTTATTACATAAATTATTAAAAATTGTAGAGAAGTTTCCGGCACATGAATAGTCACCTACAATTAAAAACACAAACTGATTTAAATATTAAAAAATTATTATTACTACTTTAAATTACAAAAGAGTAATTTTAATTACAATTTGTTTTAATACCCTTAATCTACGGTTTATACGTTAAATTTTTTATACATTTTTTAATATATATATAAATTTTTAATTTTTCCTGTAGAATACACTTTTCAGAATTTCCCCGATCACAAATGACATGTCATTGTTATCAGTTTACAAAGTTTACAGATTCAACATCTCTGTGCTTACTGTCCACATTCGGCAACAAGAACCCACGTTTTGTCCAAATATTACCTGGAATCCTGATTTCAAATGAGCAGAAATAATCAACTTTGGGGCAGAAATCATTAAATAACATTTTATAAATATTTATATCTATTTAGTTTAGGAATACATTTTTGTTAATGTTAAAGCTCTAAGTATTAAATTATTTGCAAGAATCCTTTTATGATGTCGGAGGCTTCTCTACAAATTTTAAATATATCTTGTAATTAAATTTAAAAAATATAATTTTGGTTTTAGTAAATTTTGAAGCTGCTTTAAAACCGAAGGTTTTTCAATATTAAAATAAGTTCTACTGAAATTAAATATTAGACACAATTTTTCTACAAGAATGTTGTGAGTTTAATCTTTCCGAACTAAAAGAATCATAAACACTATAAAGAATTAAAGTTGTAAGTTATTTCTTAATGGACTTTAAGCAACTTGGATCTCGCTGTGAATTTGAGTTTTATAGTCTTCATAACAAGTGAAGCCACAGACCCTACACGCGAGGGCTATATAGCCCAGAGTGACTGCCGGGCTTACATTATCATGTCGGGAATGCCTTGCTCTCTCTCTGGGTATTTTTTATCAAAGATCTCATATGCCGAGACACCTTCACCTATTTTGGGAGGTATATGTACTGGGGTCAAAGACCTTGGGCATATGGCAAGAGTTGTCCGCTGATCCCATTGGATCAGTCGGCCAACTGCCTCCTGAAACTGGTGGAGACACGGAGAAGGGAATGCTGCGTCCCCACAGCAGACTCGTGTCCCGTCATTCGGAAGGGCGTGAGAATAGTACCCAATGCCCGACCTACCTGATGCAGGTTTTCTAGGGTTTTCCCTGCATCTCTTTAGGTGAAACACCGGGTAGGATCCTTAAACCATAGCCCGGGGGCCCTAGTTAACCCTTGGCTACCTTGCTCTACCTTCCGCATCCCCCCTTTTCAATTCCCTTCCTATGCTATTAATGGGGAGTTGCCTGTTTCAGGATCACCCTCATGTAGCCTGTTAACCAAAAAAAAAGACCCCACACGCTATAATGGTAATTCGCGGCCTGTGTTCACATAGTCACCGATAAAGCTAAACGCTAAAAAGATAATTCGTTGGTAAACCAAAAGACAAAGATAATTTAAAAAAAAATTGAAAGTTCAATTTTAAAACAAGAACGTAACTTTTCAGTGTTTCTAACTTCTATTTGAAAACATTTGTATTCTTAGGAAAATCCTGAAGTCCCCTTGCAGGCAAAGAATTCTAGTCCCTTATCACCCTGTTTACGAAGGAATATTTGTCCACATTCGTTCTTTTGTCTCTTTCCTTTATATTGTAGTTTTTAGAGAAAAAATTAGGTATTTTAGCCGCTCTCTTATTCCAGACAAGGCCTGTTCGTCCGTGTAAGCTTTGTAGAGTTCCAAAAGTCTAGCCTTTTTCCTCCTATCACTGAGTGGTTCCCACTTAGTTTCGCCCCCACACAAAACCCCAGCCCGTTTCTGAATTTTATCCAGGACATTGATGTGCTCCGCTCTGTAAGGATCCAAGATTTCTGCCCCGTATTGTATTATAGATAAGTGTAAGCAGCTGCCCTGGCCTGTCTCGTACTTTTCTTCAATACACTGTTTATGAAGTGTAACGACCTCCACCCCTTCCGCGCTACTAAGTTTACGTTTAATTTCTTATTAAAAGTTACACCTAGATATTTACACGTTTCAGCAAGCGGCACTTTTTAGTTTCCTATCTTATATTAAATATGATGAATCACATTATAAAGTGTCATACATTTCATAAAATGAAATTAATAAAGCCAGTAAAAACTTCAACAAAGACTAAAATAAAAATAAAACACCTATAGTGCTCTACATACAATCGTATTTAATACGGTATGAATCCATTTTTCATTCATTACATGTTAGAAAATGGTTCGAATTCCACAGAAGGGTAAATTCCATGTCAATTCACCAGACGATCCCACTCGACTATCTCCAAATATGATGAAATTTTGTAATGAAGTAACCCTAGGTACTAAATGAAAACGTGCGACATATTAGAGCTCATTGCACATTGGGTTCAGACGTTACAAGGACATGTACAATGGGCTTTCATCTGGAAAATGCGCACGCACCGCTGAAACGACCAAATTCCATAGCATATCAGTTCTAGCGGCCTGATAAGTGTGAAACGTTGCTTATCGTTTCAACTTCTATCCAAGAAGTGGGGGAATGTCAAATAAGTAGTGCAGTTGGGCGTTCGGGTATGTATTCACCCTGACCGCTCCTGGTCAATGAACCTCCAGAATCACAACTCTGACCTGCTCAGGGCCCCGCCTAATTTCCGCAACAACACACGTCTTTCATCTGCCGCACTTTACAACAATACCGACCATGTTTGCTTACTCAATATTAGCGGAATTCACTTACATACTGGTTTTTCGCAAGTTTTTATAACCTAACACTTGGTAAAGAACGAATTGATAGTAGTTTCATTTCATGAAATAAATAAATTGTACTATCAGCATTCAACTTTGAAGTTTTAAATGGGAACACAGAATGTTGAAGCTATCATTGTGTATCTCTTTTAAAAAATTACAGCATCTACTTGATAAATTTGTTGCTAACTTTTATAGTTTCCTCTCAAAGAAAATAACTATAGAATGGATATCTTCTCAGAAATGTGGTATCGTAATGGTACGAGCTGATTGTAAACAATACAGACCTTGAAATATGTTCATCATCCACAAGCTTGGTTTGGTCATACCAACTGTGATTTTAGTGAAAATTCTCTACCCGTGGAGCTTTTATTAAGAAAATACCACTTCCCAACAATAAAACATTCGAAATTTTGATAACTTGGAGGATTTACGTTTGTATACGTATGTCTACTAAGAGCGTTCCAATGTCACTGTATTTAAGCTACTACCGAAGACTGTGGAATAATAGCTTTCAAGGTCTGCTGTGTTTACAATACGATGTACCAATAAATCATTATTACATGGTACGAAACTACTTACATTTCTTAGGAGACATCCTATTACCTTTTGTGTACGAACAATGGCAGTTACGAATAAATATTTCAGTGAACATTGTTGCTCCCTAAAACTACTAACTAACAATACCGTATATAAC
This sequence comes from Eucriotettix oculatus, assembly GCA_034510155.1. Lineage (NCBI taxonomy): Eukaryota > Metazoa > Arthropoda > Insecta > Orthoptera > Tetrigidae > Eucriotettix > Eucriotettix oculatus. Next base: position 33,375,705 of record CM067378.1, on the reverse strand, counting down.
CTATTTCCCCACGAAAAGATCAAAGTTAAAGACGAAAAGTGCAACTTGTGGTTCTTTCGTGTAGATGAAAATACCATTAATTCATAGCGTTATGCTATAATTTTATTTTTGGTGACCAACTAATTTTATATAGTTTTTGATGTGAAAGGTTGATTTGCGTAATCCGATAAACATTGGTTCCTGAGAAAGTAATTTGTAATTCAAATATTTCAAGAACTCCAGAAATAAAATGTAAAACGAATAAATTTCGATGAACATTCTTTATAAAATAAACCATTTATCTTTTACTAAGAAAAGAAACCGCTTTGAGTTAAAATCATATACACGTGAAAATAAATCATATTTATTAAAACAATGAATTCACGAACTTTCATAAATTGGAGACACTAAAATGAATGAGAAAATTCTGTAAAATGAAGAAAACTTTTAAATGTATAAATAGTAATTATTTGTATATAAAAAAGGAAATATTGCAAGAATTTACTGCATCGCTATACGAGTTTAAAATTTAAATAAAACAAAATATGTCAACATAAAAAAGGAGCAGTTAACTCATCAAGAACATAAAGATCGGAACTCGTCGTGGTGTCACGTCTATCGAGAAATGATGTGAAGAAAAAATGGAGAGCAGTAAAGGAGACTCATATTTATGTCTCTCCAGATTAATGAAAATGGAGATAACAATGTTGTGGAACGAGAAAATATAAGCCAGGTACTCAATGTAATGGCTCTTGGTGCCGTACGCTTCAGATTTCCTTGTACGGTTATCGTATTTCACAGACAAGATATAAGTTTCAGAGATCATAGAAATTACTAACAAGTTTGTCGTTTCAAGAATTATTTTTATATTTCTAAAAGAATAACACTGCCTTCTCGCCTATTGTGGCAGCAAGTATTGTTTACCTACCAATATATGTCTCCTAAAGTAAAAGTAAATAGGTGAAACTGAATTTTTGTTTTACTATATCAGGCACCGCTTTATAAAAATTCCCTTTAGGTGTTTAACTTGAAGGAGAACAAAATCCCTACCTAATTGGTTAAAATGTTCAGTCACAAGCTAGCGGATGGCAGTTTCATATTAGTAAAAGACTCTAAATAATTATTAAAGTTTCTTAAACACTCTGTCATGTAAAAACCGAACAAAGGCGATGATCTACAGATGACGGATGGCAATATAATGTGGTTACAAAACGTCTCACGGCTATGCAGCGATATTTTCTAACGTAGTGACAACGGCGATGGACTAGATTTGACATTCCGCTTCCCTTGCCACTCATAAACCTGTTGAAACCATACACAGAAATCCTCATACTGTATCTTCAACCTCCGTTTGTATGTCGGCGTCAACAGCAAAAAATAACGGATAACCGATCACTGATCCTCTGGTGCAAGTCTTTTAGAACGCGGCCACCGTTCTACCATAGCTGATGTCATATTTCTCAACATACCTCACTTGCTCGTACAAAAATCGGCAGGGAACATACATACCTCTTTGTGTGTATGTTACGAATTTCTACTGAAAGGTACTTTTTTATTACTTCATTAAAATTACGTTTTAACCCTGCCTTGATTCTTAGTAATGAACAGACACCAGCATTTTTTATTTCTATATTTTTACAGGTAAAATATTTACATGTTAACATCATGTCTATATTACCAATTCCTTTTTCCCATCGGTTATTTATAATTTACTCACTATAGTTTAAATTTACATGCACAAATCTTTTCACTGAGAGCTAAGGATAAATTTGATAACAATTTTAGCAACTAAAAATTTTCTAATAAATCACTAACCCATTAATTATTATTAACCTATGTATATTAACTTTGTGTCATATTACGCGTAAAATAAACCCAATACCTTAATCATAAAATATCTGTCATGATTATTTTATTTGATTTTTGCACATAACTTGCACCGGGTTTGTTTATTAGTTTTTCATTGTTATAGAAATCCATTCCAAGTATTTTAATGATATTATAGAGGGAAGTTAGAAATCCCTTAATTTAGCTGCTTGTACGAGGATTTTGTTTCATTTTCAAGGCTAAGCTATATGTCAGAGAAGTAGTAAATAACTTTGCGACTATCTTAGATTGTCATGGAATATTTAATTTATTAAAAACTTAAAATTATGTCTTATCAATTTATTTTTTTCGGGCTACGTAAACAAAATCTTATTTTTTATCAGTAAGTGAGATGATAATATTTCTCACTGATCCAAGAATGATTGTAAGTATGTTCAGTTGCTTTAAATTTGAGCGGAAATTTGAGTTCTACGATCACATATAATAAATATCAACTATTAAATGGAAATAACTTTCAGTTTACTGTTACTATTCCCATAACTCGAATTTATAGGCTATAAACAATTACGAAATAGAATATATTGTAAAAAAAACACCTATTTTATCCGAGATGTTTTTCGGCTATCATATGCTAAACTCATAATACACCTTATATGGAAGAGTCTCTTATAAAAAATCGTAGTCAAATAAACAAATAGGTTAAAATGTGTGTTGCGTGTTACATTCAGACCATTTCTGAATGTATATTATTGTGAGCATATTTTTCAATATATTTTGAGAACAACGAATGGCAAATACCCATGCGGTAAAGTCAAGTAATGGGGAAAAATAGCACAATCTGTTCCGATGTAAGGGAAGTGCAATGGTATGTAGAGCGATGGCTTGAATTCGGAAGAAGCTGTCGCAACCTTTCTTTCAAACTAACCCTCTCGATTCAGCTTAGACTCTGTCTGACGCCTAAGATTTACGCGTCCGTTAGATTGAACCCTGATTTGTTTCTTATTGGACTTCGTGCCAGTGGTGGAGCCGCTCGATTTGTTCTGAATGTTTCGATAGGAGCGTAGATACGTTGGAGATCATACCGCTTATATTCCTCAGTTCAGAGTAACACTAATGTAATATCCCTATCTAATTCACGACATTATATAAAGACGATTGTTCAGTCAGGAAGAAAAAATTAAATATTATGATTTTGCACTAATTAAAATGTAAATTATAAATATGATCACTCATTTAATACTGATTATAAAGTGTTTTACGTTAAGTCTAAAATAACAATCAAAACAGTATGATATGTTTCTGTTGACTCATTACAATAGAATTAATAATTTCATCAAAATTTTATTTTTATAAATATATCTGTGAGATAATATTACTTTTATAAGTGTTAGTTTTTATAACAATTTCAATTATAGGCTTAAACTTTTATTTGAAGTCGTACGTTAAAGGAGAAAATTGAATGACTTCAGTAATTATTTTCTTTTTGTAAGGCATCTCGATTTATTAGTTCAATCTCTTCTCAACGAAAGGAACATCGTATAATCGATACTTCATTAACCTTTGCATGTTACTTGCCAGTGCCGTGAAGGGTGTAGCTCTAGAAGATTAATTCCATCCACCCTTAATCTTATATACACAAAACTGACAAGAATAAAAAAGAATATTATTATGGGGATAGATGAAACCGGTAAATTAAAAGTATACCATCGTAAGAAATAAGAATATTTGATGGACAAAAATAGCAATCAAAATTTTTAAAAGAATCATTTGGCTTTTTAAAAACCTATATTGGAAATTATATTAAAAAATTTTAATAGAAAGCTCATATTCAATTTAGTATGTAATTTGCATCACACAAGTTTAAGAACCTAAAATAAATAGGGGGCAAATATTGTTTATAAAAATGAAGGAATTATTTATAAAAATGGAAATAATATTATTTTAACATTTATTTATAACAATGTACACTGATTGAAAAATTTTAATTCCCATAGCCGGCTTTTCTATAATATAAACTATATATTTCAATAATCATACAAATTACAACTAAATGCACTTTCTCCTAGTGCAGAATAGCTAACACTAAGCCTATTAAGAACTGGCAGTACGAGGAGATCGGCAAAAGGTTACAAACTTGAATATTTACCTTGTCGTCTCAGCTTGCCTGGAACTTGTAGCTGACCCCTCCGGAATTCCGTGTTGAACTAAAACGCACTTCGGAGATCCGGACTGGATCACGCCTTTATTTCTTTATTTAGAAACACGTCAAATTGCAATAAAATAGCTATTGTAAATAAATCCGTCCTGTGAACAATGTTTATATAATATAAATGCATATAAACTAAACAAAAATCAAAATTACTAGTGTGAATTATCCAATATATGAACCCCCCTCCTCTAGTGAATGAATATTGATCAGACAAGGTGGAATATTAAGAAGTTTTCATTTTCTTCGAGAGCTAAAATATTCCCGTAGGACCGCTAAAAATGACATAGAATTTCTTTATTCTCAAAGAAGTCATTTGCACGTTAATAACTGGTTATTAATAACACGAAACTTTTTATTAAGACATACAAAAACTGTTGTTAAGAAACCACTTTCATCTAGCCATAGCAATACAATTTTTGAAAAGATAACTAACATAATATTTAATTTAATTAATTTTAATAGTACAACTGCAACCACATGTAGCAAGTATATTATAAAAACTTGCATTTGAATCATCACGATACATTTATCGCACGCCAAATTACAACTTATATTCACACGAAGTAGTGCGTGTAATTTTACAATATGCAACTTAAATATTAGTAATTAAATTAAGGAATATTCTGGACACATATACTTGGAAAATAAATAAAATATTATGGGCTTATGAAGGGTAAATACGTATATGTAGTTGAGCAGAAGTAACCATGAAAGATTTCAAAGAAAATGAAAGAGTATAAATTAAAATAAAATAAATATTAAAAATATTAAATAAATAATATAATGGTGTATAAAAGTAACTATTTGAAATATTCATCAAACTATTCACTTGTTATTATGTTATAATAAAAATTAATTTTCTGTTAAGTAATTAATTTTTCTAAATTAAAGTATTGTGAATCTTATTAATTTTATTTTTTACGTTTACAGAACTTCCAATAGGTGCTTATAAATTCTGCCTGGAAGAAATTTAATTAAAATATTATTTTAATGTGACAGGGGTAACATAAAAATATTAAAATAAATATATTATTTGTTGATTTAAATAATTCAAATACTACGGGTGTTGAGTAGTCTTCTATTTAAAGTACGTATCATATTACAATTTTTATTTTATTATTATTATTTTTTGGTTAACAGGCTACATGAGGGTGATTTTTTTATACTTGTATTTTTATATACATATTTGTATTGTTTTAGCTGCAGTTGTGGTGGCTTTTTTTGTATGCTGGGCCCCGTTCCACCTCCAGAGGCTCATGTATGTCTACGGGAAGGACGCTCCCAACTTCAGCGAAATCAACGAGTGGATGTATTACATCACTGGTTGCTTCTACTACTTCTCTAGCACAGTCAATCCCATCCTGTACAACGTTATGTCAGCCAAGTACAGACATGCATTTCTTCAGACCTTATGTGGGAAGTCTAAATCAAGGGGCGTTATAAGAGAAGCGTCCAGCTTCAGAGAAACAACTCAAGCGTAAGTAATCTATAAATATATATATCTATATAAGTCTAATCTATAGAAAACTAATTCTTTTTCCATGTTCACCTAAAGTAAGATATTTAATTAACTTCTAGAACACTAATAATAGAAATAATTACCAAATGAAGTCATTGAAAATTAGTGATTTAAGGCAATTGCGTCCTATGGTGTTATCAAAACAGGAAATACAACGCTTCGTCTAGTCTTTAAAAACCTCATATACACAATTTACTTTTACCTAAATTAATATTTATGAAAGCGTACAGCATATTTTTTGTATATTATTGTAGGTAAAACTGTAAAACAAATAATTGATTAATTCAGGTTTCGAATTTGGCCGTATCTTTGTTGTTGTTTTTTTCAATTTCATGATATGATATTCTACAATTTAATATTATTAAATAATAAATTTATTATTATTTTATTGATTGATTTATTTGTTGTCATTGTAATTTATTCCAGGTAAAAGTAAATTTCCTGAATGTTAAGAGAAAACTCAATTTTGTAATTATTCATTTCAGTTAGATTTTTATGTCAGAAAATAAAAAAAATTTAGATTGTTGTATTACGTTGATATTAGAAATTATGCTAATTCAAATTGTCTCACGTAAAGATTTTATATTTTTACCAAACAAACAGTAAATTTTGTAAGTAATTAATGCATACTGTAATATGTGCCTGTTAAATAAGTAATTATATAGTATTTGGTTGTAATATTACAGGGAAAATATATGTTATAATTAATTATGAGGATATTCAATGGGCCATTACGTACTCTTGTGATTTAACCTCAATTTTGCTTATAAAATTATGATAAACATAATAAAAAATATAAGCTGTAAAGGAAAAACATGGATAATATATTCGAATGTAGAACATGCTCAGCAATAACTATTTATAACGGGATATATGGACTCAATGACGCTTGGTAATTATTTAACAGAATCCTGGATAAAAATGCATTTTCATCCATTTACGAAAATTTTATCCGTTTATCTCCCCGGTGGATAGCGACGTTACAGCTTTCTTCTCCCAGGAGAAATAAGAGGCCGTTTCTAACCATAGAAACGTCACTATCTTCGGGCGAAAAGTGGGTGGGAAACTAGGGAAGCTTTCTTAATTCTATTCACCGGAAAAGCCTACAATATTTTCGTGGATATTTTTATGAGCACGAATTTTTTTAGTAGGTAACGACGATGGGAGTACACGAGTATCCAATTTCTTCCTACAGTTTTGACTTAATTTTCCTTTCTGTTATTTACTAACAGGAACTGTCCATTCTACTTCAGTGCCCCTACGTGTACTTTCACTGCCTCACGATTATTATTATAGTATACCACGTACACTTTTCTACGTGAAATAACTAATATTCCGACTCATTTCTTTCGTATCTATTAGCAATAGAATTACACCATTTCTTTGGCATCAGATACTGTTTCCTGTGTCTTATAAATATTTTTGTAGCAAAATAACTATTTACTTCCAAGGTGGCGTTAGAGTAAGATAATTTCTCATAGAAAAAAAGCAACCTGATAGAATATATTTACTGAACAATTTGAACAGCTCAAGTACTATATTGTCACGTTTCTGAGGGATCGTAAGATTCAGTAACATACACACGTAGAGGTTATATGCGTTTATTTAACGGCGAAGTGCTGTACAAAGACTGACCCCGATTCGGAAGTAGAACATTCTGGAAACAGAAAATACTAGTAATTAAAGGCAAACAAAGTAAATAAAGTAAACAAATAAAAATGGTCGCGTCGGACTAGAACCCGAGTCTACATTTCTGCAGTCCAGCTTGATACTCCTCAGCTATCACTTCAGATCCTGAGATATGGCAATGTTGTAATAGAACAGGGGGATTTCTCGACAAAGTACGGCCAGCATCGTCTTGCCTCAGGTAACTTTGCCGCCAATTTATTTGTGTTTTTATTTACTGAGAGCTATGTAATTTTGTTGAATAAAAAGTTCTAATAATAATAAAAACAACACAAAAATATTAACGAACACTGATAATTAGTTTTCTTTGGGTTGCAGTTGAGTTCTCTACGTGATAAGATTTAGTTATGTCTACCCATTGCCGTTGTGGCGACAAATAGTTTGAGCAACGTTTTATTTTCTTCTTCAAACTTGCTTCAACGTGACTCCTGACCAACTCAAAATTTAGTTAACATTACGGTTCGGTGTGTCATTGCCGTTACGACGGCAATTTATCTGAGACCCCGAACACCATCTCCAGCCGTGTGTTAACAACTGTTCACTTGATAAGTAATGTACAGAATACCTGGCGTTCACTGTCAGTTACGTATACTTACTCGGGAAGTTTTACACACCAGAGATATAGTATTACGCGCGGACTACTAACGTATACAGACGTGGTGACTCAAAACTTTACGTTACACATTCATAATGTACACATCTTCACTTTCCTCTTGGTATTCGGAAACATTTGTTCGGACAAAGATAGATAGGACGAAGTTGTCCAAATAAGTGGGATTTACGATCACTAGATTTGAATCTAATGTTCGCACGGGTTCCTAAGAGAACAATGAATATTTGCCATTCAAAAAAAGATGAAGATCATCTGGCAACGGCTTTGATCTCTGCACAACCTACAGATTGAGGAGACAGCAATCATGATCTCATTTATAGCTACTAAGGGAGCTACAATCGTGCCGGAGTTTTCGCGCACTACGCCAGCCATCCTTCGAAGAACACAAAAACAGATTTCTAAAATATTATTTTATATTTATTTCCGAATTGGGATAACGACATTAATACTTACCAGATTTATATTGCTTAATTTTACAATAAAAGAAATAAAAACCCTACGCTTTGCCGATGATATTGTAGTTTTAGGGGAGTCAGAAGACTTGGAAACCATAATAAATGGCATGAATGAGGTCTCGGAGAAAGAGTTCAATATGAGGATTAATACAGGTATAACCAAGGTAATGGAGTGCAGTATGGGAAACAGTGGAATAACAAAGGGTATAATAGATTGGGCAGGGATATTTTGACGGATGTTAAGGAATTCTGCTACTTGGGAAGCGTAATAATAACTAGGGATGGTAGAAGTATAGTAGGCATAAAGAGTAGGATAGCACAGGCAAAGAATAAATCGTGAAAAAGAGGAATTTACTTACGGGTTATATAAGAGTGAATATTATGAAATCTTTGCTAAAAATGTTCGTATGGAAGCGTGGCGTTATATGGGTGCGAAACGTGGACGATATGAGTTGCGGAAAAGAAAAGAATAGAAGCCTTTGAAATGTAGTGCTATAGGAGAATGCTGAAAATCAGATGGGTGGATAGAATCACTAACAAGGAAGTTATAAACAGAATAGGGGAAGACCGAACAATATGGAGGACGTTGGCAAAGAGAAGGGATAGATTAATGGGATACGTTAAAGACACGAGGGTCTTGTAAAATTAGCATTAGAGGGAAGTGAGTGGGGTAAGAACAGAAGAGGGAGGCCAGGGATAGAATGCGCTACGCGGATTAGGGATGATGTGGAATGTGGTAGTTATAAGGAGATGAAAAGGCTTGCGCAACACGGGATAGCATGGAGGGTTGTATCAGACCAGTGATAGGACTGAATACCACGACAACAACAATTTTAAAAATAGTGCATCGATTACTTTAGACATCAGTTTTGGCTGTCAATTCTAATAGAGTATAGACGTTGAGTGCAGGTCTATGGATGTTATTCTTATGTTGATATATTTGGGACAGTCGAAGAGGACGCACGGAACTGTTTTGGTGTCATTGTCGCTGAGCGGCCTTGGTGATCTGGAAATTAACAAAGATTGAGCAAGTTAGGTGTGAAGAATTCTGATCATGGTTACTACGACTGGCTGCCTTCTTCATAGGACCTACTTCGTGGCTGTGGCTAATATGATTTTGGTTACATTCCATAACTTCCTGGGAAAAACGGGTTTATTTGCAGTCAAATTTAACATGGTGTTGGAAAAATATGATTTAGTTACCTTTTAGTTGTTTTGGTATTATTACAGAATGAGATGAATCGCCAAAAAATCAACAAGTTGTAAAAGTTTATAAAGGAACTTTGGAGTACCCTGTATATATAATTTATAATTACACTATGGCCACAAAGTATTTGAACACATAGTCAAGAATGGTACGCTTGCACTGTAACTGTAAATTAAAATGTTTATTAAAGTAAGCTAACAATTCCTTGCATACCTCTCAAAAAGATTCGAATGAAAGGCTCTACCGTCGTACGGGAACCAATTGAACGTCAGTTCACCTGCTTTCTCTCAGCTTCTGGTGATGAATAATTCAGTGCACGCATATTGCATACCCAATGCCGACATGCCAAATAGGCAATCTCTGCACTTCCTTGCTGCATTTCGTGCCTGCTGAATTTTAAAAGGTTTTAATACACGTACCTTCTGTGTTCTGGCATTAGACTCTACTTATAAAATTTGAAAGTTAATGAAGCCTTCTGCCTAAAATTATATTTTATTCAAATTTGAAATCTCTTACAATGTACATACTCCTTGTCAGGTCAGTAACTGCTTGTACGCGACTAAAGCATCATTTTCCTTATCATTCTTGAAATATTAAGTATGAATGATTTTATGCCACGGTATCACCTACAAAAATATCTCGAAGTACGGAAGATTTTTCCTGCGCAAAGTCCTATTGAGAAATTATATAAAATCAGTGATCAAAGTGTATTGAACATCAAGGTAAATAAATGTTCTATAATTGAGTTTTTAAAAATGTTAGTACTGTTTTACAAAGACTAGAAGATGTAAAATTTGAAATATTGCACAATTAATATGATTATTTATCAGTCCACGATGAAATAAACATGGGAAGAACATGTGTGCTCAAAATCCGTTTTAACTAAAGAAGGCGCATCAGTCCATTGAAATTCAAAATCAGGGGACTGTCTGAATAGAGATTCTCGCTACACATAGGAGCTGTCCGAGCTATTTGTGAGTGAGAGAAACTTTAACTTCTAGACACGTTCACCTTATATCTGGAATGAATGTATATTCTTTAAATAAATATTAGCAGTCCCGTTATAGCCTCAACATTACGTAATAACATCAGTAATAATGACAAATAATACCTAGTAAGAGAAATGTGGGAAAGATTCATAAATTATCTAACATTATTAAGGGTTAAAAATATATAATGACCGACGAGTCGGTTAAGAATTAATTCTAGACAACAATGACTTGCAAGTAGGTACATTAACAACAATTCCTAAAACATTGTGTTTCTTCCACAATCCGTTTACACTAAATTAATTGATAGGATTTAGTCAATCTGTCTTGTTATTAAATAATTTAAGCTACACTGTTTTTCCTACCTACAGTTGTTAGTATATTCTGTTCTGAGCAACATTAACTAGTAGGTATTGTAGTGACTTCCTGAAAATTGGGAAAATTATCTCCTTTATCAGTTTGGGAACTCGAACACGCACACACAACATCCAAGTACTTACCAGGAATTGAATCCGGAACTTCTGTGATGCGAGGTTACAATTTTATTAATAATATATGCCAAAATTTCGAATAATTTCGGTCGATGGTAGTCTTGCTTCGTGCGGCTTCCATCATTTTTGGGAAACACACTAAGCCATAACACCTTACCTGTTCTCTTCTAGTGAAATGTACTTAAGAACTTTATACTTTTTGATGCACTGCAACACTTTAAAATTTTCTATATTTTATCTCATGATGGCATTATTAAATTTGTTTAATTATAGTATTTTGGCTTTCTTATGATTTAGTTAGAAAAATGCTTAAGTAGTAAATTTTACGTCTATTATTTTTTATTTAACTACATACAACTTAAAAAAATTGAATAAGTTAAACTCTTTTATTTACATTAAAACTTAAATTATTTGCTGAAAAGATAATGTTGGTATGGGGTTAATATTAATCGGAGAATTTTCACAATAATAAATTTCTAAATAAGATCATCTGCGGCCCGCTCCACAACAGTTGTCAACGTTTTTAGTTTATGGCTGTGTTTTTCAGTCAGTACGTGCCTGCCAACCGTGTCCAGAGATTAGCAACGCCACTTCTGGGTGCAGCCAATCGGGCAGAAAATTATCAAGGTTCTAATCTGTTCAGATGTATTTCATAAAATAAAAATATAAAACTTTAGTATAATAAAATTTTCTACGTATCGTGCAATAATAATAAGCATTTATAAAGAAATGATTATGCCTGATGGGTGTGCTACGGCCTCAGAGAACGTCAATTTATTTATTAATATGATCCGAGTTCGGCAGGTCTATGATGAACCAATCTTTGATTGTGTATTAAAATTTCTACAAGCCTAGAATGTCCACACATTTATTATTAATCTAAGTACAAAATATGTCCCCTGAATGTTACGACATTTGAGCAATATTATGCTACCGTCTTGCTATAATACATTTTTGTACTACAGGTACGACGGATCTTTGCACCGCAGAGGTACTCGTTACGTGACGTGTAGAGGCGCCGATATCAGCGTCGTCCTCGACGCAGCCAACGGCACTCGACGCCGCAGCTGGCCGAAAGATGGCAGCGACGACGCCTCCGTTCAGGACGTACCAGTGTCAGACGGCGGCGTCGAAGCCTGCATTTGAACAACCACCAAGATTTTTCCAAAAACATAATTAATTGCTATCCGATAATCACCATAATAAAAATAAAATACACAACTTTACTTTGGCTACCTCCATTGTTTGATACATAAGTACTGCTTCCGAAAACTGAAACAACATATATGCTTCTTAAATCAGTGATAATCGTATCCGTACTAAGTGTGTGACTGGTCTTAGAGCTATATTATCTTTAATAACGAGTGAGCTAATAAGCACTGCCTTGCATAAACATTATTTCAAAACCATATCCAAAGGAATAGTGCTGTGGTGTAAAAAGGCAGTTTACACAGAATTGTGAGGTCAGTGTAATTATAAGCTCCTCGCTGCTACACAATTGAACAATTTAAACAAAATACGACAAAAACAATTTTAACTATATTGAAACATTCTCACATACTATTAATGATGCTGAAAAAGTCTCTTGTGGAAAGTATCTTTAAGAAGAAAATCTCTGAAAACGTCGATTTCATGAATTTGTAATACACAACATTCTACAGACATTTTATTTTCTAGAAGAGGAAAACAAACCTTAATACCATCAAAGATAACGGGGAATGTGAATAGTGGCATTCGTTATATAAATACGTATTATCGTTTTCGTGAGCTGAAAAGTGATGCACGTATTTTTCTCACGAGAACAGTGTTTTGCTTGCGACTGCAAGCCAGGTGGTGTTATTAGTTTGGATTAACATTCAAGGCTAAGTATATAAGATATTAAAATCTCTTTATGTTTGTGCAAATGTGTGTAAATTTGTAAAAGCACAAGTAAAACATTTTTCGTAAATTACGCAGTGTCATTTAATAACCCTGAACCTATATGAACATAAAATTAAAATATTATAAATCTGCCAATCCTGTCAATTCTTCATCCGCATTTTTAAAGAATGATAAAAAAATATTTTTCAGGATCCGAAGCATTAATATGTTTGAACTTTACAAATGACTATTTAGTGTATCAAATACCGACCACTGTTTAACAATTTCGACACACTATCCCTTGTTGCGGCTCCATTAATGTTTCATAATAGCACGTGTGTAGGATTACGGTAAACAAACAGCTTCAAGCAATTAGGTGTCCTGTATCGCCTCTCCAGGATAATCTGCTGAAGTTATCGCCTGCGTGATGTTGCAATATTCACGCCTGCTAAGGAGGAATTTAGCACGGTAAATAGGCTATTAATATAGATAAATGCTACCAGAAAATATAAACTCATCCTTAATTCTTTATAATTAAAATAAATACAAACTTATTTAAAAGAATGATTAAAAAATGCGATTACTCAGAATCAAAAGTTTAACTTAACCCGACTATTAAATATATTTTCAAAACTGCCTGACTCTAAAGTTTAAATCAATTATAAAATCTCTCGAAGAAATCACCGTGGTGAAAATATTCTTCAATACAAGAAAATTGGCATTGAAAATATAAATATACTAGAAAATCATTTTCGGAAATGTAGAAACGCAATCAGTCGTAAAAATTAGGAAACTAAATAGCATAGTGGAAGTTGATTAACTGAAATTGATTTTTTCCCAGACTGTCATCTATCGACGAACTAAGCATAAATTAAAAGAAATGAAAATATCCGGGATATTTACTTATTTTGAAAGTATGAAAACGTGTGTGTTATGTGTATACTAATTAGTTAATAAGTAGACAAATTTAAGATAAAATCAATTACCACACAATCATTTTAAACGCGTGTAAACTCCAATTGTCCATATTCACTGTTTACTTCTTTTCATAATTTATTAATTCTTGTATTACAACAAAAAGTATCTGTTCATCCTGCCACAATACCGACGGTTTCTGAACACTAGAATTAGCCGGCATCAGGAGCCTCACTCTATATATCAGAAACCCTGTGTAACTGATATTTTAGTATAATTGAATAAATTATGTGATTTACTTTTAAAGCCTGACCCTTGAGTTCTATATAACGTAGGAAAACTTTTTATTTTAAAAATTTTATTCATCTGCTTACACAAAGATAATGATATTTTAAATTTAAGTACATTTGAGGAAGGTATATTTATATGTACTAATAGAAATAATGCTAATAATGACAGAAATGAAGGAAGTAAATTTAAAGTATAAAGTAATGATATATTAACAAATTTAATATAAAGTATCATAAATGATTTTAATTATGTTAATGAAAAATAAAATAAATAATCGTAAACTCACGCAACGGTTCGATCTAAAATGCGAGTTTTGGTATATTTGATGATGTTTTAATATAATATAACGTTATTGTTGTACAAATAACCCGAGAAATGTTTGAAAACAAAGTAATGGCATAATTGAATGACAATGTATGACGTAACTACGTAACTCAGTATGAGAAGAAGAAAAAAATTGTAATCTAGGTGATTCTATATACTAATGTATTGATTAAATTTAAAATTTTCCAAAAATTATAGCAAAAAATAGAATGTAATATGTAGTTAGAGGTAGTCCCATAAATATAATCAAAATCTCTGGTTTGAAACGCTAATAAATAAAAGTATCTTGGCAGAAAATAAAGTATTGTATTGCATTGTAATCAATAAAGAATTATATTCATGAGTACCATGAATTCCAACTTTCTACGGTAACAATTAAATCTACCAATACAATGTACAATACATTTTCAATTCATTAATATTTTTTATTATTGTATACTTAAAAATGATCCAGAAAAAGTAAAGAAACATTGTATTATTTTCTTAATTAAATTCTCCGTGGCAACTGTGCTTCCTCTTAAATTTAAAACTAATTATACAACAACAACAGCTCGTTTTTGGACTGAGAAGGGAAATAATAATCCGTTCCGTCTGCAAATGTCAAGTTAATGAAGCCTGTTGTAAATAAACATATCTTAATGTGTTTAATAGCCCGGTAAGCTCCTGTTGCTTAAACTCGCTGAATCGAGATAAATTGTGCATTTTAGTTGAAATTTTTCGAAAAATGTGATATAATGAACGGATCTATGTTCAGAAAGATATTTCTCGTATATGGAGAAGATTAAAATCATCTAAAATATTTACAATTGTTTACTATGTATGTAATTGAGTAAAACTGATAAATAACTTTGTGGAGCGTTATATAAATTTTTTCATATTTTTACCTTATTACATTTCTTCCTTTCAGATTTGAAAAGACTTATTAGTACAAGTGTGCAATAGAGAATTAGTATCTTGCTGAGATGAATAAGGGGAGTATTCTTTATTTTAATGTTGAGATATTAATATATTAAGAATGAAATTCCATTTATAAAAACCAAAAAACAATTAACTTTAAACTTAATAACAATACAATTTTTTACAATTTTCTCCTTTTAACATTAACAGCCGGAAATTTTTATAATAAAACACGATATGTATGTAAACAAAAATGTTACACAATTAATTTTCTTACAATTAAAAATTTTAGATCTCTATACTCAGAGTCGTATGTTATGGGCCTTCTCAAAGATCAGAAATATTTCACACAAAATCTACTTGGAACTGGCAGTATTGGAAATAAGAAAAGACTTATTAGTACAAGTGTGCAATAGAGAATTAGTATCTTGCTGAGATGAATAAGGGGAGTATTCTTTATTTTAATTATTAATATATTAAGAATGAAATTCCATTTATAGAAACCAAAAAACAATTAACTTTAAACTTAATAACAATACAATTTTTTACAATTTTCTCCTTTTAACATTAACAGCCGGCAATTTTTATAATAAAACACGATATGTATGTAAACAAAAATGTTACGCAATTAATTTTCTTACAATTAAAAATTTTAGATCTCTATACTCAGAGTCGTATGTTATGGGCCTTCTCAAAGATTAGAAATATTTCACACAAAATCTACTTGGACCTGGCAGTATTGGAAATAAGAAAAAAGGTAACAGAGGTATTTACCGTGTTAGCATAATGGACCTTCCTTCGTCTTACTCGCTGCTATTTCCTCTTATTTGGGTCGTTCTCGGTCACACCTTGCAACCTTTCCTAATTATCCGTGGTTCGGAGAGCTTTAACCTCGTCTGGCCATATCCTCTCGTCCCTACAATTTGCCTCTCACATGATCAACCACTCTAGTCTCCTCAATATCTCTTACGCCTTTTCTGCCCATCTCCATTCGTCCCCACAAACTGCCTTATTATTCTGTTCGAGGATTATGTAAGGTTTTTTAATACTTCTTCCCCACTTCTTTAGTTCATTTCCCGAAGGTGACAGGAATGGATATTAACCAATCAGATTTATTGTTACGGTCTCTGGGAAGAATAGTTTGTCCCTCTCCCCCAATGTTGTTGGGGAAAATCCACGCTTATTCCCAAACCTCCGTCTCCACATTCCAGCGGTCACGCAAATAATTCCACTGGTGCACAACTTTTTTTACCATTTTTTTTCAAAAAATGTCTATTTTCTTTCGACTCCTTACCGCCGAACTCCGAGCAGATGTATTTGACCGTTACAATGTGAGCGGACGTTACATATTTAATAATATCGTGAAAACTGCACGAAGGTTAGTAATATAGGAGTATAATTTCAGAATTGATGTAGAAAACTTAATTGATAAAGTAATATGAAGTAAATTATAGAGGAAAATCAATCGAAACGCAAAAAGAAGCGTAATATCTCAATTAGGAATTATCTTTTAAACACATCAAACGTTTAATACTGCATACAAAAACTAGAAAACCAAAAATTACTTTTTTATATGTTTCTGTCTTAATTCTACTGGAAAAACCCTCATTACGCTCATTGGCATACGTACTGCATTCTCATATAACCAGTACACGAGACCTCACTAGACAACCATTTCCACTTAATTGAAAATAAGCCTGTATTAGGGAAGGAATAAATATTTTTAAAAGTATTGATATTCACATCGTTTTCTCTCTCTGTTTGTTAAAACCACTTTTAGTAAACCACACGAGTCTACTAAATTTGTTTGGGCCACTTGTGTGAATGATTTAGCAATTTCGTCGTTGAAAAGAGGCGTGTAATGACGACGCCAAGGAGCGTATTGATCTTATCGGCTAGATGCGAGTCGGCATTAGTTTCTCTTTAGATGGAATTGAAAAAGGCAAACGGGCACAAAAGAATTTGGATCTCTCTTGTACAATCCAGCACTTTTGTTTCCGTGGAACAAAGAAAATCGATTAATTTTGTTCGGAGCATTCGTCACGTAATCCTGAATGTGAAGTTTCTAAGTATTCCAAGAATCACAACCATTCTCAACTTTATCAGAGTAAAAAGAAAAATTTATATGATCTTACAATGTCGATAGTCATTTGCGGCCCTTAAATTGAAGTATATTCGTATCTAAGAGAGTTAACTACATCTGAAGTAGGTAAAACAATGAGAAATTAACATTTAATTCTTAATATAAATTAATTTACGCGATTATCAGTACACCATCGTACTCAGGAGATAATAATTATTTACGTAGAACTAATCAGCAATGTACGGAAAACAGTAGGAAAAAACCAAGTGTGTAATTTATAAATCATAATTTTTAATTAATTTTTTCGTGTGAAGGAGAAAATCTTCAATATAACGACATGAGACTCGTACTTCACGATGTGTGGGTTTTGTACCCACTTAAATCTACTGGTCTATTGAGACAAAGCATTAGTTTTTCATTTTTACTTATTAGCTGCACTGTTTGTAATGGTGTCATTTAGTTTTCAGGGCTCTTCTGTTACTTTATTAGGCACCACTACATTATGCACTGTTTTTGTCATTCATCACTTATAGTTAGTTCCGTGTTTTCATGCCAATGTAATCTTTCTTCGTGCTTATCCGCAAATCATTTATATTCTCCTACGGGAGTTGAATGTCACAGTTCCTAATATAGGGAATGTCGCGGCAGAACGGAACGTATTAACGCCGTACAAAAATAAGCCTCTGTACGTCGTTGTTATCTTACCGCAGAGTTAGAGAATTTCGCTGTACCGATTGAGTTTGAAATCTTTAGAAGTACGAGTTCATTTTAAAAATTTACTTTAAAATTTAAAATAGTGTTTTAATCAGGTTCGAAGGCTGTATATTCAATAAATTTGAATTGTAATATTAAATAAATTCACAAATTTAACTAACTAAATTTTAATTCTATACAATCCACCTTTTCAAGATAAAATTACAAATTTAGGGAATTATAATTAATATTAAATTTAAAACACTACGATATACTAGTTACGCCCCATTATTGGAAAAAATTTAGGTGGTTACATAGTATATGACACCCAGATATTTTAAGTAGAAAAATACCTCAATTTATCCATTACAACACTTCAAGCAGCCTGCGATGTAATTATTGACTAGCCTAAACATTGGAGAATAAATATCAACGTGTAACGGTCAATCAGATCCGTTCGGACTTAGTCAATAAAAAGAAGACAGCATTTGAGCCAGGGGTAAAAAAAGGCAAACATCACGGCGCGCCAATGGTGTTTCCCAACTATGGTGAGATTTGGCGACATCGGGTGATGTTTCTCCACAAAAACTTTGAAGGACAGGGGTAAACTGTGACTCCCAGAGAAGAATAACCATAAATGTTAGTGATTGATATCCATCCCTGACACCTAGGTGATATGAACTAAAGAAGTGGGGAATAGGTATTTAAAAGGCTTACATAGATATTTTTGGGACAGATTTTGAGACAAATGATTGTAGTTTAGGTAAGAGAGATTGTGGGGACGAGATCGGTGGATTGGAAGAGATTAGAGGTTGTGGAGACGATCAGATGATGGACTTTATCGGACAGGAGACGAGGATAAATGGACATTCTTCTTAAACCAGGAAGAATAATAGCGGCCGCTCTGACTTGAATCGAGTACGACCCAAATAGATGAAAATTGCAACGAGGAAGGCGCTGGTAGTTCCATTATGTCTACATGGTACCTACCCCTGTAACGTTTTTCAGGGTTCCTATACTGTCAAGAACCAGTACATTTTGTGTGTAATATTCAGATGTATGAGAAGGCCCACAGCACATGTCACTGAGTTTCGAGATCGAAAATTGTTAATATTAAAAAATAAATTTGCATAATTTTTTATGTAAATATATATTGTTAAAATAAAAAATGCCGGCTTAAAGTTTGAAAATATCAATATTGTAATATTGATGTAAATTTGTTTAAAATAAAGTAAATTATTTTCTTTTTTATTATAAAAGTTCATTATTAATATATGAATATTTCAGTCAAATAAATAATATCCCCCTATTAATCTCAAACGAGGCATTCTATCAACTATTACTTAACAAACTAGAAAAAAAATGGAATAAAACATTAGGTACAGTATAATAGTACTTTAAGCAGGAAATTAGTGATTAGTGTTTAATGGTTAATTTTAATGGCATGTTCTCTGATGCTGTCATAAAGAAACTTATACATCTATAGAATCGCCAATAATATTGATAGAAGCAGCATAAGTATCCCATTTGAAGATATATTTTTAATGTCAATAAGTATATACAACACATTAAATACAAAAAAAATAAAGAATAATAAAACGATGTCTTAGTGTATAGTTAAGTGGTTTTACAATGAACAATATTTTAATGCATGTTCAATCTTCCCTTAAATGCATAATGCTTTTATGCAACACATAGCTTGTAGTTGCGTTCTATAATATCATTAGACACAGCGTTTCACGCCTGCGGTGTAAGACGAACCTAATTACTTACAAGTTAGCAAGGTTATGCGATTTTGTCCCTTCTGACGTGCAGCCGCAGGCTGAACTAACACCTTTCATGTCGCAGCTATGTCTCTAAGACGTAGTAAATCTTCTGTGGGAATATTGAATTTTGGTTCCATTGAAATATCTACGTAAAAACAAATTCTAAGTAACTTAAAATATATATTTATAATTTTAAATATAGACACTTACTGACTGGTTAACGAACAATGTGTTTGCCATTATGCAGAATCCACGTCTTTCAGTTGGGACTAACAGAACACGCGTGCTTGGCCTATGTGAACTTAAATTCATTCCCTGAAAACAGTAAACATCTCGTGGACACAAATAGTCCCTTCTTCGTTGCTTTCAATACCTCTAATGTCTCCTTTTTCGTTCAGTTATAATTCTTGGTTTTTTTTCAGTATTGTCCATATCAGCACGTAAATTATGGAAAATTTTTAAAACAGTCAGAATATACTGGGAGTTAGAAATGTGTCAAATATTTTGAGATGTGGTAGTAACCATCAGAACAACAAATACAGCCCACTAAACATGGAATTGGAAACGTATTCCTTTTTGAGATATGTACCCTTGTTCATAGGGGAACTTGACGTTAATTCATGACACTTGCTACAAGAGGTGCATAATTCATATCTGTAGTGTTTGCTGACATTGCACGTGCTCCAACAAAATATGCAAAATGTTAATGAAAATTGATGATAATGAGACCTATTTAATATTTTCTGGTACTATGCCTGGCCCTAGTGATTCACCACCAAGGCCGCCACATGAAGAAATAATGTTGATGTCCTTTCTCTGCACTTGAATACTAATTTTCATAAACGCACAAGTTCACAACGTCATCTATTGTGAACTCTTCGTCGTTGGTAAATAGAACAGTGGGTCAGCATCACACTTTTGCAAGAGCCATTGACAGAAGGAAAGGCTACGGTGACCTTAGTATTTGAACGCGCTGATGGTGGAATGTTCTTGAAGTGCCACTCAGACAAGAGGATGACTCACGCCTTTCTGCTGTTGGGGCACACTGGATCTTTTGTCCAATAAATGGAGCACATGCTGCTCACTTTGACGTGTGTGGAGTGGACGAGGTCTTCCAGTGTTCATCCTTTAGGATGCTGGAGATCCTGTGTCCTTAAGACACATTCACAACTAAATGTCTTTAGCTGCTCTGGTCAAGGGTACAGGCCTCAGAAAATATGCTATTCTGGACCTATGTTTATTGTACATTTTTGGTGGTTATTGCCACTTCTCAATATATTGGACACTTAACACTCTATATATTCTGTTTCATTTCTACTATTAAAGTTCGCCTATTTATATTCTGTCGAGGCATTTTTCGTCGTTTAATACCGTATTTCATGAGCACCCTCTATTGCTGAACAGCCTCTTCTAGCGGACCTTCTGTTTGGTGATTAGTACGTATATTATGTAAATGGCAACATCGTTTTAGCTTTGGGGAGCTAATGTTGTTTCTGTGATTTATCTTTAACATTCAAAGACTGATAAATTGTTTACAATTGAAGCTCAGTCAAAGACCATGAAAATGAACTTAGAAAAGCAGAATGCAAAGATCTCGATTGGGCCAGGACTCAAACCACGGCCTCCTGCTTTCTTCTGCCGGGTCCTCTAATACAGTTTGTTCCGCTTGATGCATTGGTATTCGAAGTATTTCTCACTTTATTTGGATCGCGAAGAGGTGCTGTTATGACAACGATGATGGTACATAGTGTACGTCCAAGCAGACTTTGAACATCGTTAAAATAAACGGATATTACATCTGGGCTAATAAAGGACGTTCAAAGATTTTATGAGCATAACCAGACAAAAGTTAAAGTAAAACTTGAAATGTCGTTTGAATATACCGTAACAAATGGACTCAAACGTTGTTACTGAGTATTTCCTACTATTTTAAAAATATATTTAGAACCGACATTGAAAATATGGAAAATAAAGTGTAAGGCATGGGAATACCACTCATGATATTACAACCTTACACACTATGTTTTGCAGACGACCAGATTCTAATAGCACAAGACCACGAGGATCTAATTTATATTAACAGAAAAGTATTCGAAGTACATTTCAACTCCAACAGCCATTAACGCAACTTCTCCAAAAGATATCGTCCCTGAATCTCTTCTTTTTGTTTTACATTTCAATAGAATTTAATAAGGTAATTACACCAAAGTGTAAACAAAACATCAGTCTAATAATAAAACAAGTAGTCGACTTGGTTGCGAACGATACATGGTTGCGAATGGTTTCATGGTGGCCACAGAAAGAACTGATACACTATCACCTTAGGCCGAGAGTTAATCGGGACGCGAGACGTATCACGCTGTCAAGAAATGGAGTGTAAAAGCGACGCTCAAATTACAGGATGTAACTTCCCTTAATAATTAATGGAGAGTACGCCATCTAACCGTCTTCGGTTAAGCTTTCAGTGACCCACGAGGATACCCAAAAACTATTTAACTAGCTTATAAACTAGGGAAAATCAATGATTTCAGTTAAGTATTTTAATACATATGCGTGGAGATCAACTCAGTTTCAACAAAAGATAGTGCTGTCTGGTAGAGGGGAAGAACCACAGAATTGTAATATTTTCCATTGGTTGTACATTAATTTATTGAATTCATTCGATGAAACTGTTTATTTCTAAGTTTTTAAGACCAATAAAATTAATTCTAACTAGCTATTCTTTTAATTTAATTATTTTCGTTATATTTTTGTTTATGGAACGGCCACAATTAAAGTTTCGCTGATTTTATGAGTTCTATTTTAAATTAATGAAGAAATCATCATTAAATTTTCATTCATGTAAATACTGTTTATTATTCTAATACATTTTTTGCTTAAATAGATTGTAATTTAAATACTTTTATAACTAAACATAATATCTTTCAAGACAGTAACTAACATCTGATAATTACCAAAATGTTAAATAAAGTTTAAGTGAAATTGTAAGATTATAACAGTTTTATTTACATTAAATAAATTGATAACCTTATACAGACTTTATTGTATAAATTTAATCGTAAAAACGTTTCGGCAAGTTCTTATGCCTTCTTCAGGTTTTATTCGTATTGTTTAATCAATGAAATAAAAAAATATTTTGAAGGTAACTTATGGTTTTCATAACGTGAAAGTTATTTTGTTTGCATGTGAAGCAATAAAAAATTTTAACTCGTAGATAAAGCAAATTTTAATTCCATGCTAATTGGAAATTTAATGTCATTAGTAGGCTACCGTGGTAAGGCATCTAATGTTTCAGGTCTTCTCTGTGTAAGCAGTCTGGTATCCACTAACCCTTTGTCTATTGTATACCCTTATGTACGCCGAGCTGTGCTTTATTGAGCAGTTGTAATGAATGCCGTACTCTATAAAATTCTAATTAAATTACAGTACCGTCTCTTATTAAACAAAACAGGGATAAATAAAATTTGGAAATGAAGTAAAGTCGATATTACAAAAATTATATACAGTTTCTGTCTTGTGAATCTTATAAATGTCAAATATTGATAATTTTCATTATAAAAGCAATATGACGACGAATTGTGGTTATTTTGAGAGATGTGTGTTCTGGGGTCACTGATAGTGAACAAGATGATCGGCACTAGGAGAAGGGAAAGCTGCGTCCACACATACAAACAAACCCTTCTCCCATCATTAATAAAGGCGTGAGACCTGCGTGTTGCAGGTTTGAAAGGTTTTCCTTGCATTTCCTTAGGTTAATTTCGGTTGTAGGATCCGTAAAATACAGACCGGCAGCCCTTTGCTGTCTTCATCTCCTTCTTGCACCCCATTTAAGATTCTGTACTTGAGCATGTGGGTAGATCACTCTCATGTAGCCTATCACGCAAGAAAAGAGGAATTTTCATTAACTGGATCACTTACCATGTAGACATTCACTCTAAAAAAATTTTCTGAATGCACTTCCTATGCTATTAAAGGGCCATTATATACACTAATCATTTTAAAATTAAGCATAGAACTGTTGAAGCTAAAGACAAAAATATTTATAGAAAAATCCGTATAAATGGTAGAAATGAAAGAACTGATATTTTCAATCCATAGACGAAGATTATTAAGAAAATAAAACGTGTTAACAAACGAGAATGTCCACAAGTTTATCTTTATAACTGTGCCCCATTTGAACATTTTAAACCTTGATAATAAATAAGGAAATTTTTATTCCTTACTGTAATAAGTATCCTTACGACTCGATGTCTGTTCTGAATTTAACCAAAGACATATAGACAGAAATATTAGTACTGACCTTAAATTTTGATATTTATTTTGAAACAACTGAAACATCAAGTTTTAAATAGTTTAGGTTTAATAAAGCAATTTAGATAAACGTTACAATTAATCCGAGCGTTATAGACGTTACACGTAAATAAAAGCTTCGGCATTACAAAGATAAAATATGTAACAGAAAAGCATGTATCTTAGCGTGAGTCAGTGAAAGATCTATTCGCCTGTTTTTCCTTATGTAAGGTATTTTTATAACGTTTGTCAGATTTCCCAACTACTAATCTTCTCCTTGGTGATCATGATTGGAATCACGGTTGTCTAACGAGAATACTTAGCCGAACTATGCCCAGAGGTATCTCCTAATTGATATTCTAAGCAGACCTCTTCGGCTCTCTAGTGATGATTTATGAAAGCTAATCAGACAACTGAACTACTCTTAGGTTTTTAAAGACTTTTCATTCCTCCGTTAAGCACAAAATTAACTTCTATAAAGTCATAGAATATTTAAATAATCAAAAATTATCAGAACTGAATGGTATAATAATGTATACATTCATATTTTATGTTTTTAATTTTAATTATTACACTGTCTTATATAAGAAGCTTAGTAAAGTATCTTCAAGTAAGAATTCTTCAACGTGGAGTTAGGTAAATCACAAAATAAATCAAAAGGATAATGCCTCTATTTTGTCCTCATAATAAAAAATAATCAGAGTTATTAATAATAAATAAAAAAGAATAATCAGAAGAGGGAAAGAGAGAAAAAATTGGAGTACTTTGATCGAGAGGAGGTATGGATTAATAGGCCACGTTTAGAGACATGAGTGCCTTGTAGAATTAGCATTAGAGGAAAGTGTTTGGGTCAGAGCAGAAGAGGGAACTAAGAATGGAATACGCTAAGCAGATTAGGAAGGAAGAGGAATTTTGTAGTAATGCGGAAATGGAAAAGCTTGCGCAAGATAGGTTAGCATGGATTATTACATCAGGCCAGTCTTAGGACTGAATACCACAAAAGCAGCTCACTGTGTTTTTAAAATCTTTTGTTTACTGCAAACGAATTTTCTTTTAATATAGAGTTTATCTCCTACTCTCGAAAACATTTCAGAGCACACGAATTTTCTTGGTCTGTTGATTGAGAATAATTTTAAATGGAATCACCTCATAAATAAGCTCTGCTGTACATTACGTGTGTTAGCTTGAAAACGCAACATGCCTACATAAAAATGATGTAGTACCATGCATATTTTAATTCTGTCATGTCTTATGACACACTAAACAGGGGTCGTTCGCATCTTTAAACTACAAAAGCGGGCCGTACGAATAATATCTGGTGAGGAGTGGAATACCAGTTGCAAGTTTCTGTTTCCTAAACTTGTGATTATAACTTTGCTAAGTACGTATGTTATAGAAATTTTAAAGTTTGTATGTGGCAACATCAATCTTTATTCACTAAACAGCTAGCTATTTATACACTAAAAATAGCTCTACACTTCGTTTTCAGAAACATTTTCTAAGCATTTTAAAAACAAGCATACATTATTCCGGTATAAATCTATACTATACTCTTCCGGAGGAAGTAAAATCTTTAAAGATACAAAATCGTAAATCTTTGTTAATGAATGGAGCATAGTTCCCTGTAAGAGTTCGAAGATCCTCTTTAACAAAACAGTTTGCTGGTTTCCTATGAAATTCAACAATTATTTTATAACTAAAATCTAATAGAATTTAACTTCCAAATTTATTTTCTTTTTCATGTTTGACGGGAATCTACTCAAGATTTGCTGTTGCCTACTGCGTCGACTGAAGGTTAATATTGTTATATTTTCTCTTTTTGTCTTTCAACTTTATTTTATTAAATTCTTGTCATTATATTTTTGACGTATCCTATTTCCTGGACTGAGGATAATTGATGGAATAAATCTGGATATTCGCATTGAATGAAACACATTTCTAACATCGCCTTCTGTGTTATTCAAATATGAATGTCTTGTTTCTTACGAAATAAATAAAGATAAATGGTCTTTGCAGCTGAAACGCTGCATAGATCTAATAAGAAATGCTCCGGAGCAGTTGGGAAGTATACGTGATGTATAGTAAATTCATGCAGTCAAAGCAAGCAAGACTGCGCGAACAACTGCTTGGAATAAGAAACCAGCGAAAGGAAATATTTTCCACGTCTTATCCAGACTTTATGCTATATAGTAAACTCTAATTAACCATGGAATATTATTAATACTTAAATATGTGGTTGGTCGAATGCAAATCGAAGAAATCTGGTTAGACTTGTTTCGATGTGAGATATGCAGACTAATCACTATGCTTTACCATAAAATTTTACGTTTGTCAGGCAGATGTGTGTGAATGGACGTGAAATAAACCCAAAAGGCTTGAAAAGATTCTTTAGTTTTATCTAGCACAATCCACAACTTTGTGTTACCAATGAAAAGGATTCATTACCTGATTGAAGATACATAAAATTTCAACTAAGTATATTCTCATAACAATAACATAACATCTTCATGATTAAATTTCAACTCCCAAAGTAAATACAGTTCTCTAATTTTAATCACAGCAAATATTTTAAAACGAATGGCTTATAAAGAATAAAAGTAATATTTACTGTAGAAAATTTTTAAGTTGATAATGTATAATTGGAAAATGTCATAGCATGTAATTCATTCCTGCAAAATTTTACGTTTAGTTGGGATGATTAGTATGTGTGTTATTGTAAAGAGCTTTTAGTGTCGTAGTCACCATTAGAGATACTGTAACCAGGAAAAACGTTTGTTTACATGCATATTGTGTTATCAATGAATGGCATTGCAGATACATTGTTAAATAGATAGATTTATTCGTTACAATGGGCTGAGCCCGGTGGAACCTATATTTAATATTCCAATAAAGGAATATAAGTTTAAAAAAATTATATTAATGTAACCATTGAATACACAAATACTTTAACACTAATTATAAGCCTGAATAAATTAAGTTAAACCATGTTCTAATTTTGTCCCTAAATAATTTTACACTCTGCGTAAAAGTCTCTAGTAGACGTGCAGGAAAATCATTCCAGTCTTTTACGCTCCTATTTACGAAGGCGTATTTACCCACGTCCGTTCATTGTCTTCTCTGATTAAGTTTGAATTTATTGAGTATATCTTATGCAATTGGCTTTTTCACTAAATGTTCTCTAATACTATAAACATATGTATATATACGTGTGTGTGTGAAACCATATACAGTTTCCTTGGTATTAATTCATTGTCCATTATATTTATAAAAATATATATTGGTGAAACAGAAATATATCTGCATTGTAACGTTGAAATTGTATTGTGCATGTATGTAATGCTATTCCCCGATAAGTAATTGCCAAATTATCTACCGAAATAATTGCCATATTTTTGTCAATATACCTGATAACCTTCTACTGTTATCTCTGACGGAAGCCAGCCAGAACATATGTTTGTAGGTTACAGCTTATTGAAGTCTGATAGCTTTAAAGGTTGGCAATTTACGGCACACAAAATTTATAATTAGACAAATTATAACACACACACTACAAATATTTCAAATTAAAAAATATATACGTCGTTGTAACAAAACATACAATAAATGAGCTTAAAAAATGTATAGCCCACGAACAATTCACGCCCTCATAAAATAAAGTACTATTTATATGCATAATTGAGTACATGACCAGACTATGCATAATAATAAATCGCAGCAATTTCTTGCATATGTATAGCCTGCTTTATGAAAGTTCATGTTACGGTTAAAGCACTCAGCTTTCCTTTCCATTGGACTTTTAATTCACGCACTGGTCTCGGTAGGAGTTTCCAGGTAACAGCAAGGCTGTATATTAGCTTGAACCATGGACTCAAGAGACGGGTTGCTCTTCATAACTGTTCGGTTTCAAGTTCAACTGCAGAGAAGTCAACTCGTCTCTATGTTCAATATTTTCTAGTATTTTCTTATACAAAGTCACAATTCCAAAATCCATGGTTCATCGCTCGTGGGTGTCTATAAAAATATTGGTCAAACCCGCTCCCATCCAGAATACCATGTTTCATATTATACTTGTTCTTCAGTCAGTTTCTTAAACCAATTCCATACCGTAGTTTTGTTATGAAATTTCTGTCGTAATTGACGTGCGTGAAGCTCAGCCGCAGTGCGCATTGGAGAAGCATGTTGCATGAAACAGAGTTTTATTTTTCATGAAACGTATGAATAAGATAACACTGGGACGTACACTCTCTATAAGAAATATTTCAATGAACAGTGTTTCTTGAAGCAGCAAATGAAACTCAAGGGAACGCTTTCATTATGCAGGCTTTTTATTGTCCTGTATTTAATGACTCACTTGTATTTTATAGGTTCAAGGAATAATTTTTTAACAAAATATAAGATTTTCATACTTGACCTGGGAGTCCTGCCTAAAAAAATAATTTACTATAAAAGAAAGACAAGAATGGAAAAATGTCCATCGGATCAGGGAATCGAACCCAGGAGCTTGCGATATTCAGCCGCATGCTCTACCAACTGAGCTAATGCGAGTCGACGTCCCAGAACCGACTTAACACTTCTTCATTCCGTAAACTTATGCTAGGCTCACCTACCAATTCACTAATCACAATCCTCACGTCCCAATTCTAGGAAATACGTGAAGACGGACATTGCGTAAATTTATCACAGGTGCATTAAATTCTAAACTAAGTTAGTGGGAATGCTCAATTTAAGCCCAGTAAAGCATTTAGTTTATTATTTTTTAGAAGAAAGACATGAATGGGCTTAAATTGAGCATTCCCACTAACTTAGTTAATAATTTACAATTTTAAAATTTATTCATAAAAATTGTAAAAAAACCTCATATTATATTTTTGCAATGACCATTCACAGATATTGGGATCACGGTATATGTAGGGGAAGATTGGATAATAAATTAGTATTATTATGGCATGATGGAGTGTAAATGTGTGTAGTTTCATGAAACACGTATCATCAGTGTGCATGTCCAAATGAAATGTATTTCACGGAACGCGTTTCAATGAGTATGTTTACTCAGTGTGCACACTGGTAAATATCTTTAATGAAACAGCGTTCCATGAAATATATATACACAATACCAGAGGAACGTGCGTAAACGGTGGAAACAGAGTTTCTTGAAACATGATTCACGAAACAGAACTCATTTTAGACTTGTTTGAACTATTTGCCTGTTTTTCGTAGGTTCAAGGCACGCACACTGATGAAATATTATACATGGTTTTCCTATATTTAGAACTTTTTGCCTAAATTTCGCAATGAATGGTCATTGGGAAAATGAAATATGATTTTTAACAATCTTTTAGGAAAAATAAATTTACGAAAAAAATTAAAACTGAAAAATTAAGCTTGGTGACGGATTTCCGATTCAAGTATGCAAACTCGTCGCTTTTATTTATAAATTATGCCGTGAACCTCCGATAAACAGGCGAATCGTTAATTACGGGACAGAAATAACTAATGTTTCGTGAAACCGTTCCTTCTCATTTCGTGACACCTGTCTATTGAAACGTATCGGTTTCATGAAACGTGAAATGCTGTGTCATGAAACTTTTTTCTTCGGTGTACCGGTGTACCGGATCTAATTTTTAAAGAAAAGCGTCAAATTTGCATAAATGACCTGGGAATCTGTCTTCACGTATGATATTAAATTTAAAAATTATTTTCAAAAAAAATTATTTTTGTTAATTTTATTTTTTCAATAACCTCTGACAGCAATATCTAAGCAGCTAGAAATGTTGCTTAATACATTACTATTATTATTATAGCACGAGAGTGTGTGAATGTGTATTGTTTCATGAAACTCGTTCTTCAAGTATGAACCGGGTTTAACTATCTTGGAACTACGTACTAACTACGTACCTACGCACTAACTACAATAATAACAACTTTTTACGACATCTGGTATTTCCAAGAGATAGGAAAGTAATGCCATTATCAGCTGCTTTTATGTCTGCTAATAGTACAATTTGCCTTAATAGTTATTGCCACTACAATCCTGTTGTGCTGATAAAAAAATAACTTTTTGTACTTTGAGTGCCCACTTTTCACGACATATAGTAGCCATTTTGCATATTACTAAATATTAGAGAAACAATAAAGAAAGTCTTAAAGTTGCTAAAACTCACGATTAAACAGAATATTACTACACTTATTAATAAAATTAGTGTAGTAGCTGCTTTATAATGTTTGTGAAAGATTTCATTATATGTACGGCTCGAAGCGTTCCTTGACTAATTTCATTTAGGTTTTCAAGAGCCATATCAAGTTGCGTGCGAATCTAATTACTTTTCTTAACAATCGCGTGGCTTGAAAATTGTGATAAATTTTCAGGAGCCAAGCAGACGTAACCGGGAAACTGCCAGTAAAGAACTGACAAATTAGGACGACAGGATACAGAAGAAAAACAACAGGTGTTCTGTTTTGCGAATAACTTTTGGCCAGGGTGAGTGAGGTGATTGCCAATCTAGGACGCAGCCACTAACGAGATCGTCTATTTGCCTACGGAAGATTAGAAACCAGCAGCAAGTCGGTGTCTACTATATACACCAGGATAAGTGATAAGTACACATATGTAAAGGAAATTGGTTAAAGAGGCATGCCGTGAACCACAATCGAATTGGTTGTAAATATTATTTACGCCTCTGAAAATCCCTCCTACCCTCCCATCCCTGTTCCGCCTGTAAGTTGTATAATCATTCCTAAATACTTTCCCATTTGAAATTTCCCATTAAGCCATAATTCAGTCCGGGTTATTCAAGTCTACTAAATTCCAATATGCTATTCCTTATTTATGATGCTTCTGCAATTTGCCTGCAACAATACTAGAGACTTACGTTCTGAATATTCGCATTGTATCAAAATTTTATTCAGTACTAGCTGGGGACACGGCATTGAATGGGTATTTATTTATATTAACATGGTACATTATTTAATTCTTGGCCAACTCATGAATTATCCAGCATCGATAGTGAATGATAATGGTTTCTTCCCTCACAGCATTATTTCGCGTCTCGAGGGTCATGCTTACAAAATTTGATAAAATTTGCTCGTCATTTTTAATATTGTGCACAGAAGTTTGTGTGTCCCCTCCCCTTACATCCCTATTACTGAGTGAAGTTCGATATACGTATAGTATTGAATGTAGAAGTTACATTAAGCGACTCCCATAACCCCAGTTTCGATACGAAGTACGATTCTTTCCTTGTTATTTTTACGTGAGCCTCTCCTCCCCCACTCATATGAATTCTGAAGTTCCATGTTGAAATCTAATAGCATTAGATAGAAGAGAGATGCCAAGGATGGAATACAATATGCTATTGTGGTAGTTATGTAAAAAGAATGGAGGGTTTCATCAGACCAGTCTTTGGACTCATTACCACAACATCAGCGTTATAACGTTATTACAAATTCTTCGTCAATTTCATCCCAAAGGGGTAGTAACCCTGTCTTATCACCAAAAAGTTTTGTTTTGTGTCGCGAGGAGCAGGCAAACAAAATTTTAACAAAGTTGTTCATTCCTCTAATTACATTTTTCACAAGTTTGTTATGTACCGTCCTATCCCCGCGTTAGGAGATGAACTGCAATTTCAATCGGATGCTAAATGTCAGAATCCAACTCAAAGACTCGCGTATCACTGATGGCGATACAAAAATTAACTTTCTCTTCTATTTTCATGTAACGCCCCCTTCACCCCAATACTCCACTTCGACGCAGAATGGAGTTGAAATTATAAGCAAAAAATAACAGTTGTTTACGGATATTAAAAAATTTCCGCCACCCCACCTAAACACTGTTGATTTCCGGAACACCAAGTACACGTGTTCAACATTTGCTAGAAATAGTTCCAATTAAAATTAGTATACAGAAGTATGTTTTACCCCCTTCTTAGGGAATGAACTATAACTTAAACTGCATTTTTAATGTCAGCGGCACACATTACACTGACTTATACACCAATCTCTATTGTTTCCTGGTTATTTTTGTGTGATACCCTCCACTCACACCCCTAAGTATACTACCCTTCGATTGTGGATGGAGTTGAAATTATATGCTAATACGTTATTAACCATTACTTGAGCATTAATAGTTTTAAACTAAGGATTTCCATGAACCTGTTGGCTTTCAATGCATAATGGCAAACCTATATTTAACACTGCAGACATTAATATGAAGGCCAAACAGTATTTTACGAACGAAGAAACCTGTGCTCTGCAAAGTTTTCCTTTATTTGTTGAAACCACGTCGATTCGGCCATAGGCGGTGCGATCTATTCTGTGATGATACTTTCTGGCATGTACGAGAATTTTGAAGTGTCCTCCAGCAATCTCACCTTATCGGCTCCGAGGAAACGCAGCAACCCCATATTTATTTTTAAAGGTTTAGTGCGTCCGCTCATCGACGCTTATCCGTGTGTGCAACTCTCCGAGTCTATAGACTCTTTCAACGCAACCAGTGCATGCCATACATTGAATCCTCACTATATCCATGTTTCCATCTCCATATCCTCAAGGATCGTGTTTTCCGCGCTCACTCATCGTTCAACGATCTGTATAATGATTTTTTATTACTGCGTATGTATGCTACTATATAACGGATATAGCTAAGGAGCCATCAATAAGATTTATATTATAATGATTTTTTTTACTGAAATACGAAGTTTTTAAAGACAGAAACTGACGCCCATGAATGTTCCACAAAATAAATAATCTATACAATAACAAAATCATGTAATGTTTAATTCTCACGATGGAATTCTAAGATTGGGAGACTGACTAAAATGTCGCAAATTATATTGATAAGTAAACCAGGAAAAGATCCAACAGGTGTCTCCGCTTACAGAAATATAAGCTACTTGCCAGAAAATTCAAAAATACTTGAAAGACTGGTGCTTCGTAGATTACAAAAAGACATGCCTTCAGAAACCTAAATACCAGCGCATCAGTTTGGAATTCAGCAGAAACACTCTACAGTGCAACAAATTCACCGGATTACCCAAACCATGTATATAATATATATGCAATATATACATATAAATAAACAATATTGTAGTGGAGTATTCCCCGAAATCAACTGTCTTTAGATAAAGTCTCGCACCCAGGATTAATTTATAAAATTAAGACAATCTCTCCACTATCATGCTTCAACCTCCTAAAATCATATTTGAACGACAGAAAATTCCAAACTACACTAACGGAGAAAAATCTGACTCCTTTACAATCAGATCTGGGGTACCCCAAGAATGAAATAATATCGAGAAATAAGGCTTATACATAAACGCTAAAAATGCTGTCAGCAGTAATTAGAATTGAAGTTCAAGAAATGAAAGCAGAAATCAAGAAAGATGTAAGAAGAATGCTGTCTGTCGCTCTCTAACTTATATATAGAACAAGCGATGAAGAAAGTTAAAACGGAATATGTAAAAGGAGTCATACTGCAAGGAGAAGAAACAAAAACGCAGTGGAGAAACAAATGAATTCTGATACTTGGGAAGCGTAATAACTAGGAATGGTAGAAGTATAGTAGACATAAAAAGTAGGATAGCACGGCCAAGGATGGCTTTCGAGAAAAAAAATATTTTTGGACAATATAATTCTGAATATTAGAAAATCGTTGATAAAAACTTTTTCGTTATATGGGTGCGAAACGTGAACAGTAGGAAGTAAGAAATGTGGTGTTATAAGATAATGCTGAATATTAGAAGGGTAGATAGAATCACTAAGGAGGAAGCTCTAAACAGAATAGGGGAAGAGAGAACAATATGGAGGACCTTGACCAAGAGAAGGAATAGATTGATAGACCACGTTTTAAGCATGAGGGTCTTGTAAAATTAGCATTGGAGGGAAGCTTGTGGGATAAGAAAGGAAGAGGGAGCTCAAGGATGGAGTCCGCTAAGCAGATTATGCAGAGACTATTTTTAATGGAAAATTTAAAAACTGAAAACTATGTTAGAAGATGGATTCACGGGTTATTTATGGAAATTCGCCGTTTTTCTTTAAAAATTAGGTTCTGTGCACTTCGAAGAAAACATGCTTCATGAAAAAGTATTTCACTTTTCATGAAATAGATACAAATGATAACACAGAGACGTGCGTAATGGGTAGAAACGTGTTTCACGAAACAAGAGGGAACGTTTCCATTAAACATGTTTTATTTCTGTCCTCTATTTATTAATTCGCCTGTTTTTTTGTAGATTCATAGCAAAATTCTTAAATAAAAGTTATTAATTTCCATGCTTGACTTAAATACAGATGAATCTTTAATTACAGGACAAAAATGATCTGTGTTTCATGAAACCCTTCCGTCTCGTTCCACGAAACACCGTTTCAAGAAACCCTGTTCATTGCAACGTTTTTCTACCCTGTGTACACGTCCTCGTTTCATCATATCTACAGGTTTCATGGAACATAAAACGCTGTTTCATGAAACATCTTTCTTCAATGTGGACTGCGGCGAGCGTTACACACATCAGTCAGGAACTTTCATCATTAAATCACTGTATGAAATTGTTTTAAGAAACTAACTGAAGAAGAAGTATGACATAGAATGGTGGGGGGTACATAACTGGCGCTATGTGAGCCACCAGCAGACTGTCTTCTAGTTTGGTCACCGGTGGAGGACGGTCGTCTCTCTCTCTCTCTCTCTCTCTCTCTCTCTCTCTCTCTCTCTCTCTCTCTCTCTCTCTCTCTGATACAAACTAGACGTCTAAAATTAAAATCGTTCTTGTTTAATTTCGTTTCTTTTATTTTTTAAATGTGTTCTGTATCAAAATTGTGTTACGTATTGGTCGTTTTCAATCATTCCAACCTGCCACGTGGCTCACACGAGAGGTCGAATAGAACCAACAGAACTAGGACGCAGAACAATAAGTTCCGTTCCAATACATATGGAAGAAATTGCTGCAATTCACTATGTATGGCGTGGTCATGTTTGAATATATTAAATTACGAATATTTCCACAAGTTATGGCTGAGGATATAGAGCCTGACTGTGTGTCGTTGTGAGACTTTGAAATGTGCACTATACAGGAAAAATTTATTCTCATTGGGAAGAAGATGGTTGCTAGTCATCCCCAAGCAACTTCGTCTAGAAATTCTGCGATTCTTTTTTCCGACGCGAGATTTCAGCGTATCGGAGCTGACCTGCCTGGTAAATTTCCAAAATAATCCTAGGGAAATAAGATCGAATTCATCCTAAAAGACGAACTAAATTGGCAATAGTACTCCTGCGTTAAATTTCTTTGATTGAGGTTGAATTTGTTCAATTTACACCACAATCAAAATTTGTACAATAAACTTTGTACCATATAGGAAATATTTTATTTGAGTAATACCAAAATTCTCGATATTGAGTCCAAGTATCGCAGTTATTCTCTGAAATTATTCATTTAAAACAAAATACTAATAAATTTGTATTATATATTATTTTATTATAAAACATGTTTGTGTTACTGTTCTCGTGCAATTATGTTTATCTTGTAAAACTATATTACATGTTTAATAAATAGAATGCCCGACCTACCTGATGCAGGTTTTCTAGGGTTTTCCCTGCATCTCTTTAGGTGAAACACTAGGTAGGATCCTTAAACCATAGCCCGGGGGCCCTAGTTAACCCTTGGCTACCTTGCTCTACCTTCCGCATCCCCCCTTTTCAATTCCCTTCCTATGCTATTAAGGGGAGTTGCCTGTTTCAGGATCACCCTCATGTAGCCTGTTAACCAAAAAAAAAAGTTGTTAATTTACGCATGGGCGCTACGGGAGTTTTCTCGCAGGCGCTTCCCCACAGAGTGACTGCGGGGTTCACCTGACTATGTCGGGAATGCCTCGAACTGTCTCTGGGTATTTTTTATCAATGTTCTCACATGCCGAGACACTTTCACCCATTTTAGGAGATATATGTAATGGGGTCAAAGACCTTGGGCATATGGCAAGAGTTGTCCGCTGATTCCATTGGATCAGTCGGCCAACTGCCCCCTGAAACTGGTGGAGACATGGAGAAGGGAATGTTGCGACCCAACAGCAAAATCGTCTCCCGTCATTCAGAAGGGCGTGAGAATAGTACCCAATGCCCGACCTACCTGATGCAGGTTTTCTAGGGTTTTTCCTGCATCTCTTTAGGTGAAACACCGGGTAGAATCCTTAAACCATAGCCCGGGGGCCCTAGTTAACCCTTGGCTACCTTGCTCTACCTTCCGCATCCCCCTTTTCAATTCCCTTCCTATGCTATTAAAGGGGAGTTGCCTGTTTCAGGATCACCCCCATGTAGCCTGTTAACCCCCAAAAAATCAGTTGTTAATTTGAAAGAAGAAGGTGCCTTGGGACTTTTCTCTCGCAGGTATTTCACCCAGAGTGATTGCGGGGCTTTCCTCATCTATGTCGGGAATGCCTCGTTTACTCTCTGGTTTCTTTTTCAAAGTTCTCCCTGATTTGGGAAGTTTATGTGCTGGGATCGAAGACCTTAGGCATAAGGCAAGAGTTATCCTCTGATCCCATTGGATCAGTCGACCAACTGCCTCCTAAAAATGGTCGAGACACGGAGAAGGGAATGCTGCGACCCCACAGCAAACTTGTCTCCAGTCATTCGGAAGGGCGTGAGAATATTACCCAATGCACGACCAACCTGATTCAGGTTTTCTACGGTTTCTCTGCATATCTTTAGGTGAAACACCGGGTAGGATCCTTAAACAATAGACTGGGAGCCATAGTCAACCCTTGGCTACCTTGCTCTACCTTCCACGTCCTCCATTTTCAAATCCCTTCCTATGCTGTTAAATGGGAGTTGCTTGTTTCAGGATCACCCTCGTGTAGCCTGTTAACCCATATTGTTAATTTTAAGGATTTTAAACGCCTGAAATCTCTGCATATTTGGACAAAAACTGTTTGGCGTTAAAATTGCAGTTTATTTTATTCAATTCAGACAAAAATGCTCAAGGAAAAATGATCAGGTTTAAATGCTTAAAAAGCCACATAGCAATTTCTTTGCGAAGGATAAGATAAAGACAGTATTTAAAGGCCAACAGTTTCTGGGCAAATTCAGAACCATGAAGTCGTTTCTTGCTGTCCTTTCACTGACAGTGGTGGCTTTCAGTGGGGGTAAGAATATTTTAAATCCTTCAAATAGTTTTAAAAAAAGCAGATTACGGAGCTGATTTGAGAAATATTGTATATTTTTCTAAAATAATACCACGAATTAATTTTACTCTATACCTTTTTAAATAATAACTTACTTATTTATTCATTTTTTTAATAATCTTATAATTCATCTCGCGGTACATTTAATACATAATATTCTCAGTTTCTAACAGGGTTAAATTTTTATCAATAATAATAAATATTTAATTCGTTTGTAAACTGAAGAATGTTTTATTCTTAATTGAAGTGGAAATTCTCATTACTTTATAAATAAAATAGTTATTCAGAAAAACTGCTTCTACATTGAAAAACAAGATAAAATTGAACTCAGGTCACAAAATATTTTAGAACTAAATGAAGTTAGGTATAGAAGTAGTTTGTTAACTATGTACAGAATATGTAATATTTTAACTTCAAATTGTTTAATAATAAAAGAGATGTTTCTATATGTACGTATTAAGGTATTGTACAATTGCATTAATAAAACATACTGGGCATCAGTCAACGTAATTCTTCTAAATCATTTCGTCTATGTTTATAAATGCAACACTAAAAATTACTCAAATTCAAAACAAAGGTAAATGGTAGAAATCATTTAAAGAGAAAGGAATGAATTTAGTCGTACTATGGTCAAGAAAGAGAACGTTTATTTAAACCCTTAAGGAACACAATTATCTGCAGTATTATAATTCACATTGCAAATACTTAATATCTGTTTTAAAAAGACTAACGGGAAATAATTGCATTTGATTTCGTAGACGTTGTGTGAATACTTCACAAAATAACTAAATTTCTTTTACCATTATTTTTGTAGTTAAAAACTTACCTCGAATCTGTGTAATTTAGTTATGGGGTTCTTTACCCTTATAATAAAATTGAGTGTTTGGTTATATGTGTGCTTACAAATCTAACGTGCGGAGTGATTTCGATCAAATACACGTGTTTCGTGCAACCTGGAAACAAAAGGTGTCGGGGGTGAGACCTAACTACCACCCCTAGGCGGAGAGAGGGTGGGGGGGAGAATGAAAAATTTTAACTATGTATTAATTAACTGCCAATGTTTACGTTGAATAATTTTATTGAAGATCACTTACTTTGATACTTCTCCCGCCGACAAGTTTGTGTTTAATTAAATTTCAACCACATTCAACATGTACGAGGAGTATTAACAATCTTAAACAGATGGAGTAATGCTCCTCCCGATACTTTCTGTGTATATTTTCAACTCATTTCGAAATGAGAGGAGAAGACTCTTAGGGGAGTGGAGGAGGGATGTTTCATAATAAATAACACAAAAACAATTGATATTTGTGTATATGCAGGAGTTATAGTAGAAGCTGAGTACAGTTCTTATATTTAACATCCAATTGATGTTATACTTCAGTCTCATAGTCGGAAGTAGGTACGGAAGGGGGTGAAATGCGATAAAACCAAATGAGTCGAGGTTCGTGTCTTTTCCGTCGTTTTGGAAGCCGCTTAGTTTAATTTTGACATTAGAAATGCCTGTTAATAGTAGTTCAATCCGTAGGAGTACTTGTGAAGTTTTAGTTATAGTTCGAAAAATTTATATCAACCTCTGTAAACATGTTACGATCCAGACAGAAACAGTATGGGAAGAAACCCCTATGTACTGAGCAAGTATTTGCAAATATTATATAGTTAAGTGACGTGAATCGCAAGACGTAGAGAGTGACATGATTGTTAACGCAAGCGAGTATCGGCAAGATATCTGAATTTTTGTTTATTAAAAAATTTATAGTCGCTTTAACAGGCAAGCCATATGCGACAGGCTACCTAAGAATAAATTACATTGTTATAAAAAAGAATGCTATAATTAAAGGTTACATAAATTACTAGATATAAGCTGTCTACTTTGCTTTGTCTTTGAATTCGATGAAACCGCGGATTTCATTTTGAACATAAGACTTCTTGAGAGTAGTCCTGAATGGCCCGTCTTCTGATATCAGTATACTTTCTCCACTCAAGTATGTGGTGTTGGAAAATGACGAACCGGTCTCACACTTACCGATGGTCTTTTCAGATCTAGACGAAATATGGGCATGAGTTTGCAGAATATCAAAAGATTTGATTCTAGAAATTATTTGTTCTCTTGTTGATATGTTGTGAAGGTGACGAAGGCATGAAAGCTATTGAAGGTTCTGGTGGAAATAGCCCCTATTACATTCATTTCTTAAAGTTTTCCATAGTTCATCCACTTTCCCTCTGCATACTGTTAAACTGTCAGGAAAGGTGCATATTGGAGTATCCTTGAAGGTTCCTGTTGTGAAATGGCAGCTAGTACAGCCGCTCCTTCATTTCCTACAATGCCAGCATGAGAAGGGATCCAGATAAACTTTATATTTTTACCACGTTTAATACAGACCGGCAGGTTACATCTAATTAATCGTTCATGACATTTGGATTCTTATTAATGTTAGTGCTTTCATGAAGTCTGATAGTATCATTAAGTTGCGCGTAAACGACGAGAATAACTATGAATATGTCTTAGGAGTTATGGTAACGCGGAAACAAACCATTGGAGTTTGTACTCAGGGCTAAGATGAGTGTTAGGAAGGATGCGACTGATGTTAAATCGTCTTCTTCATGGTGGGGACAGAATTTTCCCGATATGATGAAGGGAGGTCGTGTGGTTTTCCATGGAGTCAGTCTTGGTAGCAGGCTTCGGTGACAGCAGCTAAGACTGACTCGAGGCGGTCATCAAGTCATTCGTGGAGGGTTCCGGGCGTGGTGCCGGCGTTTTCCGGCATTGGGCTCGGAAACACCGGTGGTGTGCTGGTCCTTGCTCTTCTAGTTACCCGATGTTGAAACCGACTGGCTGTAATTATCTGACAGTATTGCCCAGAAGGATGTAGAACCGGATTAATGAGCTCACTCTGGTCCGCTGGAATGGACCGACCAGTTTCAAGGACCATTATATGGCAAGTGCAACTCCTCCCTGCGGGGTGACCCTGAATCTAAAGGAACGATGCGCTCGGCCAGCCAATGCTGACTTCGAGGAAATTGGTACCTCGGGATGTGTGGTGTCTCCGGTCTATCCTCCGAGTCTACCAGGTGGTGGCTTGTTCCACGTCCCAAGCCAACGCAAACTAGAGTTGGACTCGATGTTGTCTTTCCCAAGGGTGCAGGACTGCTCCCGCTCGGTTTTTCGGCAACTAGTTACACCCCATTGTTTCCTTGCGTGGGGGGGGGGGGCTACCAAAAAAAACAATTTGGGTGGGAACCCTTAATCAATCAGTATTTTTAAGCTATTAACTGGTGACTAAAAACAACGCTCAGTAGCCATCGCTATGACAAGTATTTCTGTTGTAGTACAAGACGCTATGATATTAATGTGAACCTTTTTCTAGTTATTCGGTACGATTACCAAGAAAATTGTGCCTCATTTGTTTTCGACACATCAGGAAAGTTATATTTACGATATCCTGACTTTATTACTATTTCATTGAAGTAGGAAGGAGCATGTTCCCTAAGAATGCTTCTCTGGATTTAGACAATAAACATGAAAAAGAATTATGGTCAGTACTAGGTTATCTAAACTGTAAATTTCGGAAAAGAATTTCACATAGAATGGTAGGAGTCAATTGAAATTTACCAGGTATTGAGAGCTAGGTTAACACATTTGTTTCCTTACACTTATGTTATTTGTCTGAAGTGGTTTGTGGGTGCATTTTATGTTTGTTGGTTTTATTCTAAAGGCGAGTGGCATCTCTTTACCCTCGTTTAGTAATCTAACCACCAGGGTAGTTATGAATCCTGTCATACCTTCACAGAGCTGTATTGTGGATAGTTTTGAGTTAATTGAGAGCATACGTACGTGCAGAACAATATATATGTGCAATCCATAGTCAATGATAATGCAATGGGCCTATAAGTGATTACAAGTATCTTGCGTTTTCTCCCCAAATGTGTACAGAAATAAATTTGAAAATATAGAGTCGCCGCTTTGTCTCTATTTGTAGAATCTTGATATGTCCTACAGAACTTAATCGTGAGTCCCAGGGTAAGCCAAGACGTCTGTATGGGTTAAATATTCAAGACCAAGGTTCCCTTTATTTTTATAATTAACAATCAGAAAATAGTTTGTTTTAAAGTCGAACTAAACTTTTAGCAGGTTTGAGTCTTCTCTTGTCTTGTATTATGATTGTAACAATGCATGGTGTCTGATCAAAGATTATCTTCTAGCCACGAAAATGGGCCAGAACATTGTGTTTTCTTGTATTTTTACAGCCGAGGAAATCTTGGACTGCAAAAATGGTATACCTTTAGTAAATGATACACTTTTACTTGCGAACGTGATATTACAGCCCAAGGAATGTAATGTGCTTGAGGAAAATATTCGATACCACTACTTTTATAAGTAACATATGGCATTTTTAACCTTCGAATTCTATGTTTCGTAAACACTGCAAAATTACATCTTCTTTATTTTACGTTACAGAAATATTTCGAAAACATTTAGACGCGGGGAAACACCTTTCTTGGAAAACGGTGCTCCAAATTGTTCTCTTAGAATCTACTGTCACGGATGGATGCCTTTCAATGAATCATCGCTTCAGTATTTGCAAGGTAAGAAACTTTTTATTGTAACAGTATCTTCCTTAATTTATTGAATATGTTGTGAAAATGAACGGATTGCGTTTCCTGTACTTCGTGCGTTGTGCTCTAGCGTAGACTGTGGCATTCATATTGGCTCATTTGAATTGTTCTAACCAATAGAAGCTAAGCGTCGCACTGCCCCTAGCACCAAGCTCGAGACCGAATGCTTCCATTTTCGTTACGAGGCAGACGCATCATTTCTTAGATCCTATCTCTAACAGTCTTAATTTTCCGTCATTTATCCGACATTCTAACAATTTATCTGCAAAATTATTAACCGTTCAGCTTCTAATGATTTGTCTGAAGAGGTATTATTTTACTTTATCAAATATCGGAGGGCACATTTTTAATAAAACCATAATTTCTATTTTAATTTGTTAGAAAATGGAGTAATAGGGCAGAGTGAATTAAATAATCCATATTATATTCTGTAAAAATTATTCTTTCTGTTTTCATACAAAAATTGGAAACTTTTGGCAAAATGTACTTATGGAAATTCGGGCTAAAAATAATACTATGATAAATATTTACAAATGTGGCTTACAGTGGCTCGATAGCTCTTTGACGGGCACATAAAGATAATGTGAAAGACAATCTCACAAAATTTTTCAACATGATGTCTGCCTTTTACCTTTAAAAACTACTTGCTACCATTCCATAATTGAACATTTTTTTAAGAAAGTGGTGAAAATGAGCAAGAATAATGTAATAAATGATACGAACTGTACCCATACTGTTACAATTATCAAGTCATTCTATATGCCTCTCAACTCTATGCTTTTTAAAATGTCTTGGAGGTAAAATAAATCTTTATCTTGGTTTTAGTGACTTGAGGAAACTCTTGTCGTAGGTCCAATGACTGTGACGCCGAAATAAACAGCGTTTAATGGTTGCTTATGAATTATGCCCCAATTACATTGGAATGATATTTTAATTTAGTTAAAAACCAATTAATATTAGCAAAATTAATAAAATGTATTAAAAACAAAAACGAATCTTAAATAGAAAGAACAAACCGTTCATTACGATCAAAATAATTTCAATTAATAATAAGATATCCCCCTTATCACTAGGAGGATTCAAAATATCTTCGACAAACTCTGAGGTTTGATAGATCTAACAATAAGGAAATTTTTTGTTATACAACCCATTTCTTCGGAAGCGTCGTTTGGAAATTACTGATTCAAACTTTTACGTAAGGGATCACAGAAGGTCTGTAATTGCTACACGTTTGTTCAGAAAATAGTGTCACATTACAGGAGGTGTTCAAAGTTTCCCCTGCACCTGATTGCATTCATTACATTGTCGTACTGTGGAAAACATGTCAGGTGTGTTCTTGGTACATGCGGAGAGCTGTTTCCATTTCCACGAGTTTTCCGATAACACGTTACCATGTCGGCTAACTCAGAAAAAGTATAGACATCCATTAACAATTAAAGATTACACTCAAATTTCTCAACACAGTACTGTGAATGGATCGTCTCCAGAAAGAAGGTGAACACATTCTCATTATATTGACGTACTACCCCGAAAATAAATTTTTAACTGTAACTTTGAAACAATCATCAGAAGATACACGATATTTAGCAAAAGAGATTCGTTATTCTTAGAACGATCACTCCTCAGAGTTTGTCGCAGAGATTTTGAATCACCCTGTAGTCCTACGAAAATAGGTAAAGATGGCCCTGCATGTGAGTTACTAAAAATGGAGGAAAGATGCATTTTTTTGGGTAACAGGCTACATGAAGGTGGTCTAGTACTTGCATAGAAAGAGAGGATGCGTAAGCGAGAGGAAGACAGCGAAGGGTTGACTGAACTCCAGTGTCCTACTGATGCAGGCAAATTTAGGTATTCGGGCTCTTGGGTATTTGTCTCACGCCCATCCAAATGCCAGGGGAGGGGGGAGTTTGCTGTAGGGGC
Organism: Eucriotettix oculatus; assembly: GCA_034510155.1. Lineage (NCBI taxonomy): Eukaryota > Metazoa > Arthropoda > Insecta > Orthoptera > Tetrigidae > Eucriotettix > Eucriotettix oculatus. The sequence continues at coordinate 33,331,910 of CM067378.1, read as the reverse complement.
GCTGCCCGACTGATCCAATAGTATCTGTGGATAACTCTTACCGTATGCCCAAGATCTGCGACCCTAGAACATACAGCTTCCAAAATAAATATGTACCTATGCATGTGAGTACTTTATAAACCAGAGGGAGAACGAAGCACCCCGAAGGGAAAAGTATCTGTAAGAGTGAAAATATCCTACAGTATATTTTACATTTCTATAAAAAATTACTTTCCTACAATAAATCTATCAGTTTCAAATCAACATAAGAGAAGGAATTGCTATTCAAAGATTTATATTTAATTATTTTAATGAATGATTATAGTTTTGTGTGTCTAAATACTGAATTTGATGTATACAGCTTGGATTAATAATGGATACCAAGTCGTTCTGTTTGACTGGGGATACTACGCAGCTACCATCAATTACTTGGACGCCAGGGCCTGCGTAGCGACAGCCTCACAGGAATTAGCAAAATTTTTAGCAACAATACCAGCAGAAATTCTTGAGTGCTTGATCATGTGTGGCTTCAGTCTAGGAGCGCACATCTCTGGAATGGCTGCGGAGGTAACCGTTCCGAAACCAATGAGAATCGATGGTACGTCTGGATCTTGTTTCTCAAAAAATTAATTCTCTAGAAGACCGTTTAATTTGATCTTAACTACTTACAGCTTTGGATCCTCCTACTATACTGTATAACAACTCTGGTCTCATCCCACTTAATAAGACGAACGCGCAATGTGTGGTGGTATATCACACAAGTATTCTAAGTTGTAACAATACAGGCGGCAGTATTCATGTGTATTTCAACGGAGGATCAAATCAACCAGGTTGCATCCCAGGTATAACCCTAGTTTTCAATTCTTATACTTTGACGAATAAGTGTGCGACATTAATTTTCATAATCAATTTGATGCATTTTAATAACCTCAATTTAAATTTTTGCAAGAAGGAAAAGCACTTTTATGTTACAATTATTAACCTAATTAATAAATGTTAATTTATCACTTTATTATTAATAACAATTAAATTATTTACAGATTTCTTATTGTTTATTTCTGAAAAGTATTAATATAGTTTAGTTAAAATATTGATTTTATAAAATATGTAAGTTTAAGTTACTTGAACTCAACATTTATAATTTATTATCATACACTCAGATAGTATAAAGCTTTCAAAACTTAGTATTCTATTTTCGTACTCTACGAAAAACATTATCTATACCACGTTGATATGATTTCATTATCATCTAGAGGATTCAAAAAATGAAAATAATAATATCTCTATTCATACGAAACACAAATTACTTGTTTAATTATTTTTTGAAAAACTTCCTTCTATTGGTCCACAATTCAAGACAATAATAACAAAATTTTGTCAGTTGAAATTATTGATTATCAATAGAGAGCTTTCGTAAGTCACAGACTTGAAATTAGACAACGTTATACTTTCCAGTATAAATTACACTGTTTTTATCTCAGATAAATATGGCCTTTACGGTGGAAAGTAGCTGAGATGTACCAACGAATTTTTTATTGCCTTGACTTGATCCATAAAATTTTACAATTCGAAATATTTAATTTTTAAAGGGATTGGTCAACTAGTTTTTCTTGATTATTTAATTCATTCTTCTCAATTTAAATTAATTAATTGTACATATTCTGAGTTCCATTTGTATTCCACAATGAAAATTTTACTTCTGTAATTTCATATAATCACTTATCGCATTTGCTCAATTAAAAACTAATGGAAATTTTAATCATGTAAAATATCTTCGGTTTTAAAACTATCTGAATAAATTGCCACAGATATTTAAAACTAGCTGCTTGAAGGTTAGTTAGAAGTGTTGGTTTTACCATACTACATATGAACAGTTGGTCCTAAAAACTTGTATTATTTATTATGGACACAGAATTCGGACAGAATTGACATTCAAGTATTTCTGACAAATATAATAATTTGAGCTGTACTAATGTTTAAATTTTCAACTAAAGCAAAGCATGCGGCTGTTGTGACTTCTATAATGTGTGGAAAAGAAGAAATTTTCAACAGTGTTCTCATACAGCTATTGAAATTAAGGAATGTTTTCGGGTAAAAAAGTTAATTTTTTTCCTATTTTTATAAGGATTACTTACCAACAGATTTAGGACTCTGATCAAGGAAGAATTATACCCTACCAGGATTACAGTTTATCGTGCCACAGTATCGCTATGGAGATCCAATTACTTTAGCAGAATATGGTATCGATTGATTTAGGATTGTCGTAAGGGTTGCCGTGCAGGATCTCAGCAACCTTTAAAATAGTTGCTATCTGCATCCCATTAAGGGTTCGAACAGTCACGTCACGAACACTGGGTAAATGAATAAGGCCGTTATAAAGATAACAATTGTCAACACTAACAGTTTTCTGGCGTGTAGAGCAGAATCAGCTGTGAGCACTGTAACTATGGCTTCGGCTAACCTTGACGCTGTATCACAGACAGGAGCGCCTCCAATGGTGTTGACAACACCGATCCTGGACGCAGGAATGGCGTCACGTCGTCTTTTCAAACAAATCCCTATTCTATATATAGCATCAAGATGGCCGCATATATGTTTTGTGGAGAAAGAACTTGCCACATTGATTTTGACGTCCTCATACTGGTCCTTCACTTGGCGTGTTGGGTGAACACGCCTCTCTCAGTTCTATTCGCCATTTTCGCTATAATTTAGAGTACTTATTAAAGTTATGATTTATTAAGACCCGTGGCCACACCCTATCTTTGATGCCTCCGTTCTGCTATTTTTATGTACGACAACAAACGACCGTATGTAGCCAGTACTGTCGTAACCTTTCGTGCTACAGAATATAAATATCGACATAGAAACTCTTTGAGTAATGCCTCGAAAATATTGCTCGCAAATATTTAAGATTACGCTTTGATGCGGCACAGAAAAAAAACTAATTAAAAAAGTATATGTATAAATTAAACAATAATAATTTTGATTATTTATGCCAAAAATTCAAAGAATAAAATTTAATAACTCCATATACATGTATCATGACGTCACCAAGATGCTATTAGAACAGGCATTGCAAATTAATTTGTAATGGTAGGAACCATAAAAATACATATATATATATATATATATATATATATATATATATACTTATCTTGTTATCTTCCCTTCTTGGTGTAGCGATTTCGATGACTAATAGTGTATATACATACCTAATATATTGTTGACAGAGATTTCTATTTGTCTACACAGCAATTGGTTTCTTCTGCGATCACAAAAGTTCTAATACATATCGCATGGACACAGTAAACCAATCATCAAATAAATACGTCGCCACTCGTTGTAACAGCACGTCTTCCTTCTATAGTGGAAGATGCAATAATAACGCCAAGATCATCGTTGGAGAATATTTCAACCAAAGGTTAGTAATCGTTTCAGCCGTGTCGGTAAAATATATACATTTTTACGATAAAAATTTCTTAGTATACAGCGTGTCCCATCTCAAGCAGTACGGCCAAAATTCTTAGAATGGCGGTAGGTGCGCTAGTAGTAGGGTTTCAAGAGGGACATTCGATGCATGCATTATTTTGAACTTTCAAGCTCTTACTTGCAAGCTGCAAGCACAAAGTTCTCTTTTTGAACAGCAACCGATTCTTTCACTCCCATGTAACTTTTTCGTCTGGATGAGCAGCTTTCATTCGTGTCATTTCCACTAATTTTATTTTTAAAAAGTGCCACAAAAACGAGTGCTGTGGGACAATATTTCGTGATTCAGATGTTTTTACATTCCTTTTGTCTTACCTTACATCACTTTCTCTCCAGTACGACACCTTTAGGTCAAACTAAAACTTTAGTTGCACGTTGATTGCTACTAATAAACTCAGTGGCTCCCATAAACACGGACTCAACTCCAATAACTTATATTCATTTTTGTATGTAATGCCTCTATAATCTCACACAGTTACATTAGGAATGAGGTGTAAATTATTCAGAAACAGTATTGGGAGAAACACTATCAATCTCGCTGACCATGAAAATTATTTATCTGATGTTTTCATATATTTTGAAAATTTCCAGAATTCGCCACAGTGTTTCTTCCGTGTCGCAAGAAACTTGGGCAAAACAGTTGCTTTAAATCGCGTTTATATCACATCAGTGAAACAATTTTTAATGACAATAAGCGTTTTGTTTACGTAAAAATACATTATATATTAAAGAAATATTCGAAACTGATTTATTTCTCACAGTGATCTCTCCAACATGAGGCTCTTTGTAAATACAAGGACTGAGGCCAGTTGTAGTAAAATTTATATTTCGGTTTTAAATTTTTAAAAAGAAATTAAAATAATTATTAACTTTTAAAATTATTTATCCTTTACATAAATTTAGAATATTACAAAACAAAATCTAATAATACACATAATATATAAATATAATATACAATTTCAAATTTTAATTTTTTGAGCTAACTGCAGCTAAATTGGGCTAGGTTACTACTTTGAACAGGGGCAGATTCCATAGACATTAGCTCTGCAATTAAAAATTGTTCTTCAACTACGTTCGAACATATTGGGACCCTTATTTCTTTTTTCTGGATTTTATAAGTAAAGGGACTTAAAAACGCACAGCATCAAAGCCCTCACCAGGAATCGAGTCATAGACGTCTGTGGTGTGACGTTAGGCAATATAATTATTATAAATAGGAAATATAAATATAGTAAATTTAACATTTAAATGAAGAATGATTTGAAATTAAATATTTATTAATTTGATAACCGTTACATTTCTTTCATGCTCTTAAGATATATGCCAATATATTTTTACCAAATAATTATACACACTAGTCCGACCAAGTTGATGCAGGTTTATAGAGTTTTTCTTGCATTTCTTACAGGTATCATCGGCTAGGACCCGTAAACTATAGCTATTCTCCATTTTCAATATCGTTTCCATTGTATTTGAAGCGAGTTGCCTATTTCAGGATCACCCAAATTCCGCCTGTTGCACCCCAATAATAAATAGTCTCCCTTTCCGTACCGCATTCCTTCTTTTCAATTCCCTTACTACGCTAATAAAGGGGAGTTGCCAGTTTCTTGATCACCCTGTTACTCAAAAATAACATTTTCAACCCAATAAATACTAAACACGAAGATGAAAACTGTATTAGACGTATGTTATACAACTGTTTTCAGTGGCGTATTTTAAATTTTGTTTATTTAAAAAGTAATTATTTAAACTAATTTAATACTTTTTATTAAATTTTTAAAGTATCATACCATTTTACTATATTTTGATGTGTACTTTGTGTGTTTTATTGCAGTTTGTGCGGTCAAGAAGGAAAATATTACGTGAACACTAGGTCGTCCATATTCCCGTTGCTTCCTGGACTATAATAATTGTATTGCAGCTCATTTTCAGAATGTATATCTGAATCTTATGTTAGATATGGAATGTAGTCATTTCTATTAAACTCTTTAGGTGTCTGTACTTCACGCAGTTTCATAACACTAGTTATACTATATCCGTTATATATTGTGTAAAATATAACATTGAGAATAAAATTTTATTGACACTAATAAACTTCATTTTATAAATTATTTTTTCGTACAAGATCTGTATTCCAGGTTTTTAATCTGCTTTTTGAAAGGTTGCATATGAACCAGGGGTATCCAACAGGTGACCCGATTTAATATTTAATATATATTATCTCACGATTATGAAAATGTAATGAAGAAAATACAGCTTAGAGGAGATCGAACTTATGACGTACATGCATTGCCTCGTTAAACGTCATGGAGATTTTATAAACATTCGACCTTCCTGTTGACAGGCTAGTTTTTATACTTACTGAAAGTGATAAATCGATTATACTCGTATCTGAGACCATATACTATATGTCAAAACTGTCAAGGAATTTACATCGGTATAAAGATAAACCAAAAATCAAGATGTAGCATTGTCTTATTCCTCAATTATTCATTCTTTAATAGTATAAAAATAGATGAATTACTTAAAGTATTAAAGATAGTTAACTTAATTCGTTCGAGAGCACGAAGAAATCGGCAATTTACTTCATTCCTTCAGGATTTAGAATCTGAATTCCCAGATCTTTCTTATTGCACAGAAGTTAGCTGGTTGTACTGAAGAAGAGGCTATAAGAGTCTTTAACCTCTTTTTCAGGAAATATTACGTGAAGTGAAATATCAAAAAGTCAAAAATATATCGACTATATATATATTACAAAAGGTTTCAACAGATATTACAGCACGTATGAAAATTCTTAGTATTGTTTTGCAAGACTGATATCCTCTGTACAAATAGAAATTTTTTAGAAATTATAAAAGTAAAGTTTTCATATATTTTCCTATTCGCGAGAAGTTAAAGTGACAAAATAAAATTTTCTCATATTGTAGATATGAAAAACAAAAACGATAAACGTTATAGTGATGTCAAAACGGCAACAAGAAAATTTTCCATTATTTTTTGGGCCATTTTCCTTTGAAGTTTAAAATGTTCCCAGTTCGATATAACTGGAATGAACTGATTTCCTGAATTATTTGCTTTTTGAAAATTAATTTTGAGAAGGAGGAACTGCCAAAATATATTCGTATTTATATGAGAAATATCAATAAATTCAAAATGTTGCTGCACAAATTATATCCTATTTTTCGAATACGTATTTGAGTGAGTAACTCCTTTCCTTCTTTAAATTAAACAAAACGACACAACTGATTAACGTGTGTCTGCCTAAATGAAAATGATCTGATCTGAGTATTTCAGTTTGGATATTGGAAAAGTAGTAAGACAACTAGTTTCGACTAGAGAACAATGATTTTACTTTTATAATTACATCGAAATAAAAATTTAAATAAAAGCATTTACATTTTGATTTAATAAACCTATCCATTCCTGCATCCTCACTTCAGAACTTCAGATAACCGGAAACAAGGTCTGTTGCGGGGAAACAACCTGGCTCCATGCCTAGACTATATTGGGGGCAACTGATTGACTGGTGTTATGGAATCAGTTTGATGACTTAAATAAAATGTTTATTAAATTTTAAACTAACTAGATATATAATCATATAATATCTTTTAGTGGCAGTGAATGTAAAATATTTGGGTCCACTAATACATATGGTTTGACACTAATGCGACTAGTATTACAAATTTAGGCGGAGTAAACAAATGAGTGTGTGATATTTTTTTTTCAATTTTCGCTGTCTGCATCTGAGTTACTTCAATTCTGTCAATCGTGCGTACTTATACATCGAAAACATTAAACACATTATTTCTTTTAATCTACTTGCTATACATCTAGCGGAAAATGATAAAAGTAATTTGGAAACTACTTGTGAGTCACGAGACCCTTTGTGGTGTTTGATGTGGTCTTGAGGGAGACCTTTTTAGTTATGAATTGGATGAAGGAAGGACCCGAAATTTGTCATAAGCATACTTATTGTGGGTACCCACCAAAATTTATCGCAATCGGATGAATGTTACAGACATGCAAGCAGGACAGACAGCTATAAACGTAAGTTACTTTCAAGATTCGTCCTTACAATTGTAATTCCGGAAGTGATGTGTTTGTAAGTAATCCGTTCGCCTATATTTTGATGTAAGTAATAGAGAGTCAGTTGAAATAAGATGAAAAATTACTCCCGCCCAGAAACTTTTTTAAACATAAAATCTCATTGCTGATTCATTTCCCGGTGCTGTACTCTGAAACATTATTTTATCTATTTTTCCAGATTTTTATAATTATAAACGTTAACGGGGGCGAAGAAATATTGACATGTCTTTCATTTTATTAATTGGAATTTTCAAATTCAACACTGACCTTAAATTATCTGTCATTGAACTATGTCTACATTTCTTGTATGGGCTGAACAATGAAATATTAATTCAATTTATAAGAATTATAAACACGTCAAAAAACCATCCGAAAATTCAAGCAATTAAGTTATTTGAATTGTAATGTGGTGCAAAAATTCTCAAAATATTCAACACTGTCTTTATTGAAACGTTGTATTTTAACGTTTTATTTTGTAATAATAAGTAAAAATTATTAGGCGAGTGTTCTCATTTGTGTACCTCTTTTTGTTCAGTTATATATTACTACTACAAAATGTGTAAAATGTTTCCGTTTTCATATTAACACGTGGTTTATCAATGTTCCTCCACAGGATAATAACCTGAAGAAGGTATAGATAAGTACCGAAACGTTGTTTTCCTCTTTGGAAATTGTTAAAAATATAAATGAAGTTTGAAATTGATCGGAAATTTTTATCAACATTTTTTATTACTATTTATGTCTAATATCACAGTTTAAGTCTTTTATCAAGAATTTTTACCTTGATCTCGAAACAACCACCTGCGCAAATTGCTTCGGACTGAAGTTTTCTAGATCGCAGTAGCTATTAGTAAATTTCGTTAGCCATCCTGTGTGAAATTTGAAGACACACCTACAAAACGATCACATCCTCAAATTCTTCATTTTGCGTTAAATGTTGACTTGTCTTCTTCTGTGAGGAACATAAATTTCACATATTGTTTTCGGTGTATCGTTGTTGCTTGATGTCGTCACCTGACAACATAAATGGCTGACAATAGCTAGTAGTCTCACAATACGATGCTTCAGATTGTAGTGCGCGTAGATAGGAACACACTTCATCGATTTTTATTACAAAAACTTGGTATTGAAAAAACTATTGTGTAAACAATGACGCAAGTGTATATTTTATATTAGGTTCAAGATACTTTGTACGGTAAAACTTCTTACCTGAAAGTTTAGTGACGATTAGAGAATGAAGTGTTAAAGCGACCTTGACTCTGTATATCCCGATCATGAATTTTAATGAATGCTTTTATTCAAAAAAAAGAGACTTACGCCATCTTCCCGGCAACAACTGTTATCTTATCTTCTTCTTACTCCTATTGCACATCTCCTACCACTTACTATTTCAATTAATATTTACATCGATTCTGTTTTTCCTGTCTGTGTATTTCGCAACGACAAAACAATTACAGTAAACAACACAGTTTTTAGCAGACAATAATCTCTTAAACAGTACATAAAAATGCTTTGCATGACATAGATTTTTAGTAACACTATTTCGATAAAGTTATCTTGTCAATGCTCAGCTTTCTGAAACTGTTTTATTTTCTTCATAGGAGTAATAGGTCCATTGTACGTATATATTTCCCCTATTATTCGTGGTGCTATAGGAGATTGATGTAAATCAGATAGGTGGATAGAATCACTAACGAGGAAGTTCTAAGAAGAATAGGGGAAGAACGAATAATATGTAAGACGTTATCCAAGAGAAGGGATAGAGGTAATGTAAAATTAGCATTAGAGAGAAGTATGTGGGTTCAGAACAGAAGATGGAGGATGGAATACGCTAAGAAGATTAGGGAGAATGTGGAATGTTTTAGTAATGTGAAAATGAAAAGAATCACGCAAGATAGGTTTGCATGAAGGGTTGCGTCTGACCAGTCTAAGGACTGAATACTATAACAAACAATAGAATTGCCTGTATCTAAACGAGTGGACCAATTTTGATCAAAATTGGTGAACATGTTGTTTGCAAACCGGAAATCAGTACTATCGGGTACGTCCAGCGGGGCGAGGGTGGAGGGACTGGAAATCTTAAGTATGTAAAACCGGTCAATAATTCCATCTTATGAATAGATTCATTGGTCAATAAATTTTTTAGTGTTTATTCTGATACATTATACAAAATATAATTGAAACATTAAATATGTTTTTGCTTAAAAAATATATCTAGGCACAATAAATAAACCTCGAAAAATAACTTCCTGACAAATAATTTTTTAATTCATATAAAAAACTTTTATCAAAAGATTCTCAGTTTGTACAGTAAATTATCCAGTACATACAAAATTAAAATAATGAATGCCAATTAAAATAATGCATATAATTAACATGTATACACGTAGGTAGGTTAATCCATTTAATTAACCTACTTTAGCAGATATTTTAGTTATCTTTGTTTTGAGTGTGTGTGTACCTGAGAGGGATGCGATGAGAGTGGGTGGGGGTTTGAACAGGCTGTAAACTTATTATTTGAGGATATATGAGGATGTGGTCTGCGGGCTTGATGGTGAGTTAGGGTGTGCTTGAATGTCAGGGGGAAGGATGAGGTCAATTTTCTTTTGAGCTTACGGAAGCGTGAAGAAGGAGGAGGATTGTCGTGGAATTGCTGGATCGTAGGGTTTGGGTAGTTAAGGCGCTTTTAATTAGGGAGGTTATGGATTTGGAGATTACGGAGTTTACTTTGGGATGACGGAATTTCTAAGGTACCAGGGAGAGTTTGTAAAGGTACGTAGGATTATCTTTTGTTTTGTTTTGTTTTAATTATGTCTGAATGCCTTTTGGCAGGAGATCCTGGGTCCTTAAGACACATTCAGAACCAAATGTCTTTAGCCGATGTGGTCAAGGGTACAGTTCTCAGAAAATCTGCTATTCCGGACTTATGTTTATTGGACATTTTTGGTGGTTATAACCATTTCTCAATATATTGGACACTTAACACTTTGTATATTCTGTTTCATTTCTACTACTAAAGTTCACCCATTTATATTATGTCGAGGCTTTTTTCGTCGTTTAATACGGTATTTCATAAGCACCCTGTATTGCTGAACAGCCTCTTCTAGCGGACCTTCTTTTTGGTGATTAGTACGTATGGTATAAAAATGGCAACATCGTTTTAGCTTTGGGGAGCAAATGTGGTTTCTGAGATTTCTCTTTAACATTCAAAGACCGATAAATTGTTTACAATTGAAGCTCAGTCAAAGACCATGAAAATTAACTTAGAAAAGCAGAATGTAAAGATCTCTATTGGGCCAGGACTCAAACCAGGGGCTCCTGCTTTCTTCTGCCGGGTCCTCTAATACAGTTTGTTCCGCTTGATACATAGGTATTTGAAGTATTTCTCACTTTATTTGGATCGCGAAGGGGTGCTGTTATAATAACGATAATGGTACATAGTGTACGTCTAAGCTGACTTTGAACATCGTTAAAATAAACAGATATTACATCTGGGCTAATAAAGGACGTTCAAAGATTTTATGAGCATAACCAGACAAAAGTTAAAGTAAAACTTAAAATGTCGTTTCAATTTACCGTAACAAATGGACTCAAACGTTGTTACTGAGTATTTCCTACTGATCTAAAAATATATTTAGAACCAACATTGAAAATATTGAAAATGAAGTATAAGGCATGGGAATACCACTCATGATATTACAACCTTACACACTATGTTTCGCAGACGACCAGATTCTAATAGCACAAGACCACGAGGATCTAATTTATATTAACAGAAAAGTATTTAGAGAACATTTCAACTACAACAATCATTAAGGCAACTTCTAAAGATACCGTCCCTGAATCTCTTCTTTTTGTTTTACATTTCATTCGAATTTAATCAGGTAATTGCATGTAGTATTTGTAGGCAGTTACATTTACTCAGATCAAGGTGGAGAAGACTTTAAATTTTGTACGGTCATTTTTCAATATTCGGAGTCCAGTAAAGCCTGGGATACTGAATTGTTGAGTATTGGATCAAAGTTAAACAAAACATCAGGGCATTCAGAAGAAATTTTTAGAGTGAATGTCTACATGGTAAGTGATCCAGTTAATGAAAACTTTTATTTTCTAGCGTGATAGGTTAAATGAGAGTGATCCATCCACATGCTGAAGTGCAAAAAAAGTTGTCGACTTTCGATACACGGTTGAGGCAATCAGGACGCGAGACGTATCACGCTGTCAAGAAATGGAGTGTAAAAGCGACTCTCAAACTACAAGATGTAACTTCCCTTAAGAATTAATGGAGAGTACGCCATCTAAACGTCTTCGGTTAAGCTTCCATTGACCCACGAGGAAACCCAATAACTACTTAACTATCTTATAACCTAGGGAATATCAAGTATTTCAGTTAAGTATTTAAATATATATGCGTGGAGATCAACTCAGTTTCAACAGAAGATAGTGCTGTCTGGTAGAGGGGAGGAACCACGGAATTGTAATATTTTCCATTTTTTGTACATTAATTTATTGCATTTCATTTGATGAAACTATTTTTTATAGGTTCTTAAGGCCGATAAAATTAATTCTAACTAGCTATTCTTTTAACTTAATTATTTTCCTTACGTTTTTGTTTATGGATCGGCCAAAATTAAGGTTTCGCTGATTGTAAGAGTTCTATTTGAAATTATGGAAGATATCATCATTAAATTTTCATTCATGAAAATACTGTTTTTTATTCTAATAAATTTTTGGTTTAAATAGATTGTAATGTAAATAATTTTATAACTCAACATAATATCTTACAAGATAAGTAACTCTTATCTGATAATTACCAAAATGTTAAATAAAGTTTAAGTGAAATTGTAAGATTATAACTGTTTTATTTACATTAAACAAATTGATAACCTTATACAGACTTTATTGTATACATTTAATCGTAAAAACGTTTCGTCAAGTTCTTATGCCTTCTTCAGGTTTTATTCTTATTGTTTAATCAATGAAATAAAAATATATTTTGAAGGTAACTTATGGTTTTCATAACGTGAAAGTTATTTTGTTTGCATGTGAAGCAATAAAAAATTTTAACTCGTAGATAAAGCAAATTTTAATTCCATGCTAATTGGAAATTTAATGTCATTAGTAGGCTACCGTGGTAAGGCATCTAATGTTTCAGGTCTTCTCTGTGTAAGCAGTCTGGTATCCACTAACCCTTTGTCTATTGTATACCCTTATGTACGCCGAGCTGTGCTTTATTGAGCAGTTGTAATGAATGCCGTACTCTATAAAATTCTAATTAAATTACAGTACCGTCTCTTATTAAACAAAACAGGGATAAATAAAATTTGAAATTAATTAAAGTGGATGTTACAAAAATTATATACAGTTTCTGTCTTGTGAATCGTATAAATGCCAAATATAGATCATTTTCATTATAAAAGCAATAAGGCGACGAATTATGGTATTTTGAGAGATGTGTGTTCTGGGGTCACTGATGGTGAACAAGATGTTCGGGACAAGAAGAAGGGAAAGCTGCGACCACACAAACAAACAAACCCTTCTCCCATCATTAATAAGGGCGTGAGACCTACGTGTTACAGGTTTGAAAGGTTTTCCCTGCATTTCCTTAGGTTAATTCTGGTTGTAGGATCCATAAACTACTGACCGGAAGCCCTTTTCTGTCTTCATCTCCTTCTTGCACCCCATTTAAGATCCTGTACTTGAGCATGTGGATGGATCACTCTCATGTAGCCTATCACGTAAGAAAAGAGGAATTTTCATTAACTGGATCACTTTCCATGTAGACATTCACTCTAAAAATTTCTTCCGAATGCACCTCCTATGCTATTAAAGGGCCATTATACACACTAATCATTTTAAAATTAAACATAGAACAGTTGAAGCTATAGGCACAAATATTTATATAAAAATCCGTATAAATGGTAGAAATGAAAGAACTGATATTTTGAATCCATAGACGAAGATTATTAAGAAAATAAAACGTGATAACAAACGATAATGTCCACAAGTTTATCTTTATAATTGTGCCCCAATTGAACATTTTAAACCTTGATAATAAATAAGGAAATTTTTATTCCTGACTGTAATAAGTATCCTTACGACTCGATGTCTGTTTCCATCGTAACCAACTGAATTTAACCAAAGAAAAATAGACAGAAATATCAATACTGTCCTTAAATTTTGATATTTATTTTGAAACAACTAACATCAAGTTGTAAATAGTTTAGGTTTAATGGAGCAATTTAGATAAACGTTACAATTAGCCCGAGCGTTATCGACGTTACACTTAAATAAGATCTTCTGTTGTACAAAGATAAAATATGTAACAGAAAAGCATGTATCTTAGCGTGAGTCACTGAAAGATCTATTCGCCTGTTTTTCCTTATGCAAGGTATTTTTATAACGTTTGTCAGATTGCCCAACTACTAATCTTCTCCTTGGTGATCATGATTGGAATCACGGTTGTCTAACGAGAATACTTAGCCGAACTATGCCCAGAGGTATCTCCTAATTGATATTCTAAGCAGACCTCTTCGGCTCTCTTGTGATGAATTTATGAAAGTTAATCAGACAACTGAACTACTCTTAGGTTTTTAGAGACCTTTCAGTCCTCCGTTAAGCACAAAATTAACTTCTACAAAGTCATAGAATATTTAAATAATCCAAAATTATCAGAACTGAATGATATAATAATGTATACATTCATATTTTATGTTTTTAATTTTAATTATTTCACTGTCTTATATAAGCAGCGTAGTAAAATATGTTCAAGTAAGAATTCTTCAACGTGGAGTTAGGTAAATCACAAAATAAATCAAAAGGATAATGCCTCTATTTTGTCCTCATAATAAAGAATAATCAGAGTTATTAATAATAAATAAAAAAGAATAATCAGAAGAGGGAAAGAGAGAAAAAATTGGAGTACTTTAATCGAGAGGAGACATGAGTGCCTTGTAGAATTAGCATTAGAGTAAAGTGTTTGGGTCAGAGCAGAAGAGGGAACTAAGAATGGAATCCGCTAAGGAGATTAGGAAGGAAGAGGAATTTTGTAGTAATGCGGAAATGGAAAAGCTTGCGCAAGATAGGTTATCATGGATTATTACATCAGGCAAGGACTGAATACCACCACAGCAGCTTACTGTGTTTTTTAAATCATTCGTTTACGCCTTCATAAAATAAAGTACTATTTATATGCATAATTGAGTATATGACCAGACTATGCATAATAATAAATCGCAGCAATTTCTTGCATATGTATAGCCTGCTTGATGAAAGTTCATGTTACGGTTAAAGCACTCAGCTTTCCTTTCCATTGGACTTTTAATTCACGCACTGGTCTCGGTAGGAGTTTCCAGGTAACAGCAAGGCTGTATATTAGCTTGAACCATGGACTCAAGAGACGGGTTGCTCTTCATAACTGTTCGGTTTCAAGTTCAACTGCAGAGAAGTCAACTCGTCTCTATGTTCAATATTTTCTAGTATTTTCTTATACAAAGTCACAATTCCAAAATCCATGGTTCATCGCTCGTGGGTGTCTATAAAAATATTGGTCAAACCCGCTCCCATCCAGAATACCATTTTTCATATTATACTTGTTCTTCAGTCAGTTTCTTAAACCAATTCCATACCGTAGTTTTGTTATGAAATTTCTGTCGTAATTGACGTGCGTGAAGCTCAGCCGCAGTGCGCATTGGAGAAGCATGTTGCATGAAACAGAGCTTTATTTTTCATGAAACCTATGAATAAGATAACACTGGAACGTACACTCTCTATAAGAAATATTTCAATGAACAGTGTTTCTTGAAGCAGCAAATGAAACGCAAGGGAACGCTTTCATTATGCAGGCTCTTTCTTGTCCTGTATTTAATGACTCACCTGTATTTTGTAGGTTCAAGGAATAATTTTTAAACAAAATATAAGATTTTCATACTTGACATGGGAGTCCTGCCTAAAAAAATAATTTACTATAAAAGATAACAAGAATGGAAAAAATGTCAACCGGATCAGGGAATCGAACCCAGGAGCTTGCGATATTCAGCCGCATGCTCTACCAACTGAGCTAATGCGAGTCGACGTCCCAGGACCGACTTAACACTTCTTCATTCCGTAAACTTATGCTAGGCTCACCTACCAATTCACTAATCACAATCCTCACGTCCCAATTCTAGGAAATACGTGAAGACGGACATTGCGTAAATTTATCACAGGTGCATTAAATTCTAAACTAAGTTAGTGGGAATGCTCAATTTAAGCCCAGTAAAGCATTTAGTTTATTATTTTTTAGAAGAAAGACATGAATGGGCTTAAATTGAGCATTCCCACTAACTTAGTTAATAATTTACAATTTTAAAATTTATTCATAAAAATTGTAAAAAAACCTCATATTATATTTTTGCAATTACCATTCACAGATATTGGGATCACGGTATATGTAGGGGAAGATTGGATGGCATGATGGAGTGTAAATGTGTGTAGTTTCATGAAACACGTATCATCAATGTGCATGTCCAAATGAAATGTGTTTCACGGAACGCGTTTCAATGAATATGTTTACTCAGTGTGCACACTGGTAAATATATTAAATGAAACAGCGTCCCATGAAATATATATACACAATACTAGACGAACGTGCGTAAACGGTAGAAACAGAGTTTCTTGAAACATGATTCACGAAACAGAACTCATTTTAGACTTGTATTGAACTATTTGCCTGTTTTTCGTAGGTTCAAGGATTAAGGAGCCACACACACTGATGAAATATTATACAATGGTTTCCTATATTTATAACTTGTTGCCTAGATTTCGCTATGAATGGTCATTGGGAAAATGAAATATGATTTTTAACAATCTTTTAGGAAAAATAAAATTACGAAAAAAATTAAAACTGAAAAAAAAGCTTGGTGACGGATTTCAGATTCAAGTATGCAAAGTCGTCGCTTTTTTTAAAAAAGAAATATGCCGTGAACCTCCGATAAACAGGCGAATCGTTAAATACGGGGCAGAAATAACAGATGTTTCGTGAAACCGTTCCTTCTCGTTTCGTGACATCTGTCTATTGAAACGTATCGGTGTCATGAAACATTTTTCTTCGGTGTACCGGGTCTAATTTTTAAAGAAAAGCGTCAAATTTCCATAAATGACCTGGGAATCTGTCTTCACGTATGATATTAAGTTTAAAAATTATTTTCATAAATAATTATTTTTGTATAATTTTATTGTTCCAATAACCTCTGACAGCAATATCTAAGCATCTATAAATGTTGCTTAATACATTACAATTATTATCATAGCACGAGAGTGTGTGAATGTGTATTGTTCCATGAAACTCGTTCTTCAAGTATGAACCGGGTTTAACTGCCTTCAGTGTTAGCCTTGGTTAGAGGTCTACGTACTAACTACAATAATAACAATTTTTCACGACATCTGGTATTTCCAAGAGATAGGAAAGTAATGCCATTATCAGCTGCTTTTATGTCTGCTAATAGTACAATTTGCCTTGATAGTTATTGCCACTAAAGTCCTGTTGTGCTGATGGAAAAATAACTTTTTATACTTTGAGTGCCCACTTTTCACGACATATAGCAGCCATTTTGCATATTACTAAATATTAGAGAAACAATAAAGAAAGTCTTGAAGTTGCTAAAACTCACTATTAAAGATAATATTACTACACTCATTAATAAAATTAGTGCAGTAGCTGCTTTATAAAGTTTGTGAAAGATTTCATTATACGTCGAAGCGTTGCTTGACTAATTTCATTTAGGCATATCAAGTTGCGTGCGAATCTAATTACTTTTCTTAACAATCGCGTGGCTTGAAAATTGTGATAAATTTTCAGGAGCCAAGCAGACGTAACCGGGAAACTGCCAGTAAAGAACTGACAAATTAGGACGACAGGATACAGAAGAAAAACAACAGGTGTTCTGTTTTCGAAGAACTTTTGGCCAGGGTGAGTGAGGTGATGGCCAATCTAGGACGCAGCCACTATCGAGATCGTCTATTTGCCTGCGGAAGATTAGAAACCAGTAGCAAGCCGGTGTCTACTATACACATAAGTACATTTATGTAAAGGAAATTGGTTAAAGACGCATGTCGTGAACCACAACAGAATTCGTTGTAAATATTATTTACGCCTCTGAAAATCCCTCCTACCCTCCCATCCCTGTCCCGCCTGTAAGTTATGTAATCATTTCTAAATACTTCCCCATTTGAAATTTCTCATTAAGCCATAATTCAGTCCGGGTTATTCAAGTCTACTAAATTCCAATATGATATTCCTTATTTATGATGCATCTGCAATTTGCCTGCAACAATACTAGAGACTTACGTTCTGAATATTCGCATTGTATCAAAATTTTATTCAGTTCTAGCTGGGGACACGGCATTGACTGGGTATTTATTTATATTAACATGGTACATTATTTAATTCTTGGCCAATTCATGATTAATCCAGCATCGATAGTGAATGATAATGGATTCTTCCCTCACAACATTTTTTTCGCGTCTCGAGGGTCATGCTTACAAAATTTGGTAAAATTTCCTCGTCACTTTTAATATTGTACACAGAAGTTTGTGTATCCCCTCCCCTTACACCCTTCTCACTGATTGAAGTTCGATATAAGTAGAGTATTGAATGTAGAAGTTACATTAAGTGACTCCCATAACCCCAGTTTCGATACCAAGTACGATACTTTCCTTGTTATTTTTACGTGAGCCCCTCCTCCCCCACTCCTATGAATTCTGAAGTTCCATGTTGAAATTTATTAGCATTAGATAGAGGAGAGAGAACAAGGATGGAATACACTATGCTATTGTGGTAGTTATGTAGAAATACTGGAGGGTTTCATCAGACCAGTCTTTGGACTCATTACCACAACATCAGCGTTTATTGCTTATTACAAATTCTTCGTCAATTTCATCCCAAAGGGGTAGTAACCCCGTCTTATCACCAAAAAGTTTTGTTTTGTGTCACGAGGAATAGGAAAACAAAATTTTAACAAAGTTGTTCATTCCTCTAATTACATTTTTCACAAGTTTGTTATGTCCCGTCCTATCCCTGTGTTAGGAGATGAACTGCAATTTCAATCGGATGCTAAATGTCAGAATCCAACTCAAAGACTCGCGTATCACTGATGGTGATACAAAAATTAACTTACTCTTCTATTTTCATGTAACGCCCCCTTCACCCCAATACTCCACTTCGACGCAGAATGGAGTTGAAATTATAAGCAAAAAATAACAGCTCTTTACGGATATATACCTAAACACTGTTAATTTTCGGATCACCAAGTAGACGTGTTCAACATTTGCTAGAAATAGTTCCAATTAAAATGAGTATACAGAAGTTTGTTTTACCCCCTTCTTAGGGAATGAACTATAACTTAAACTGCATTTTTAATGTCAGCGGCACACATTACACTGGCTTATACACCAATCTCGATTGTTTCCTGGTTATTTTTGTGTGATACCCTCCACTCCCACCCCTAAGAATACTACCCTTCGATTGTGGATGGAGTTGAAATTATATGCTAGCAGTATCAGAAGACACACTAAAAAATTTATTGACCAATGAATCTATTCATATGATGGAATTATTGACCGGTTTTACATACTTAAGATTTCCAGCCCCTCCACCCCCGCCCCACCGGACGTACCCGATAGTACTGATTTCCGGTTTGCAAACAACATGTTCATCAAATTTGATCGAAATTGTTCCACTCGTTTGGATACAGGCAATTTTATTGTGTGTTATAGTATTCAGTCCTTAGACTGGTCAGATGTAACCCTTCATTCTAACCTATCTTGCGCGATTCTTTTCATTTTCACATTACTAAAACATTCCACATTTTCCCTAATCTTCTTAGCGTATTCCATTCTCCATCTTCTGTTCTGAACCCACACACTTCTCTCTAATGCTAATTTTACATTACCTCTATCCCTTCTCTTGGATAACGTCTTACATATTGTTCGTTCTTCCCCTATTCTTCTTAGAACTTCCTCGTTAGTGATTCTATCCACCAATCTGATTTACATCAATCTCCTATAGCACCACGAATAATAGGGGAAATATATACGTACAATGGACCTATTACTCGTATGAAGAAAAGAAAACAGTTTCAGAATGCTGAGCATTAACAAGAGAATAAAACTAATTAAGTTAAGTCAATAACTTTATCAAAAGAGTGTTACTAAAAATATATGTCATGTATAGCATTTTTATGTCGAGTTTTAGAGATTATTGTCTGCTAAAAACTGTGTTGTTTACTGTAATGGTTTTGTCATTGCGCAATACACAGACAGGAAAAACAGAATCGAGGTAAATATTAATTGAAATAGTAAGTGGTAGGAGATGTGCAATATGAATAAGAAGGAGATAAGATAACAGTTGTTGCCGGGAAGATGGCGTAAGTCTCTTTTTTTTAATAAAAGCATTCATTAAAATTCATGATCGGGATATACAGAGTCAAAGTCGCTTTAACACTTCCTTCTCTAATCGTCACTAAACTTTCAAGAAAGAAGTTTTACCGTACAAAATATCTTGAACCTAATATAAAATATCCACTTGCGTCATTGTTTACACAATAGTTTTTTCAATACCAAGTTTTTGTAATAAAAATCGATGAAGTATGTTCCTATCTACGCGCACAACAATCTGAAGCATCGTATTGCGAGACCATTTATGTTGTCAGGTGACAACATCAAGCAACAACGATGCACCGAAAACAATATGTGAAATTTCTGTTCCTCACAGAAGAAGGCATGTCAACATTTAATGCAAAATGAAGAATTCGAGGATGTGATCGTTTTGTAGGTGTATCTTCAAATTTCACACAGGATGGTTAACGAAATTTACTAATAGTTACAGCGATCTAGAAAACTTCAGTCCGAAGCAATTTGCACAGGTGGTTGTTTCGAGAGGAAGTTAAAAGTTCTTGATAAAAGACTTAAACTGTAATATTAGACAAAAATAGTAATAAAAACTGTTGATAAAAATTTCCGATCAATTTCAAACTTTATTTTTATTTTTAACAATTTCCAAAGAGGAAAACAACATTTCGGTACTTATTTGTACATTCTTCAGGTTACTATCCTGTGGAGGAACATTGATAAACCACGTGTTAACATTTGTAGTAGTAATATACAACTGAACAAAAAGAGATACACAAATCAGAACACTCGCCTAATAATTTTTACTGATTATTACAAAATCAGACGTTAAAATACAAGCTTTCAATAAAGAAAGTGTTGAATATTTTGAGAATTTTTGCACCACATTACAATTCAAATAACTTAATTGCATGAATTTTCGGATGGTTTTGTAAAGTGTTTATGATTATTATAAATTGAATTAATATTTCATTGCTAAGCCCATATAAGAAACGTAGACATAAAAATACTAAACGCAACACGATCTTGTTAGAAATTTGTGAACATAAGTTCAATGACAGATAATTTAAGGTCAGTGTTGAATTTGAAAATTCCAAATGATAAAATGAAAGATGTCAATACTTCTTCGCCTCCTTAACGTTTATAATTATAAAAATCAGGAAAAACAGATAACATAATGTTTCAGAGTACAGCACCGGGAAATGAATCAGAAATGAGATTTTATGTTTAAATAAAGTTCCTGGGCGGGAATTATTTTTCATCTTATTTCAACTGACTCTCTATTACTTATATCAAAATAAAGGCGAACAGATTACTTACAAACACATCACTTCCGGAATTACAAACTGTAAGGACGAATCTTGAAAGTAACTTACGTTTATTGCTGTCTGTCCTGCTTGCATGCCTATAACATTCATCCGATTGCGATAAATTTTGGTGGGTACCCACAAGAAATATGCTTATGACAAATTTCGGGTCCTTCCTTCATCCAATTCATAGCTAAAAGGTCTCCTCAAGACCACATCTAACTCCTCAAAGGGTCTCGTGACTCACAAAAGTAGTTTCCAAATTACTTTTATCATCTTTCGCTAGATGTATAGCAAGTAGATTAAAAGAAATAATGTGTTTAATGTTTTCGATGTATAAGTACGCACGATTGACAGAATTGAAGTAACTCAGATACAGACAGCGAAAATTGAAAAAAAAAATCACACACTCATTTGTTTACTCCGCCTAAATTTGTAATACTAGTCG
Organism: Eucriotettix oculatus; assembly: GCA_034510155.1. Lineage (NCBI taxonomy): Eukaryota > Metazoa > Arthropoda > Insecta > Orthoptera > Tetrigidae > Eucriotettix > Eucriotettix oculatus. The sequence continues at coordinate 33,310,217 of CM067378.1, read as the reverse complement.
CATTAGTGTCAAACCATATGTATTAGTGGACCCAAATATTTTACTTTCACTGCCACTAAAAGATATTATATGATTATATATCTAGTTAGTTTAAAATTTAATAAACATTTTATTTAAGTCATCAAACTGATTCCATAACACCAGTCAATCAGTTGCCCCCAATATAGTCTAGGCATGGAGCCAGGTTGTTTCCCCGCAACAGACCTTGTTTCCGGTTATCTGAAGTTCTGAAGTGAGGATGCAGGAATGAATAGGTTTATTAAATCAAAATATAAATGCTTTTATTTAAATTATTATTTCGATGTAATTATAAAAGTAAATTCATTGTTATCTAGTCGAAACTAGTTGTCTTACTACTTTTCCAATATCCGAACTCAAATACTCAGATCAGATCATTTTCATTTAGGCAGACACATGTTAATCAGTTGAGCCGTTTTGTTTAATTTAAAGAAGGAAAGGAGTTACTCAAGTACGTTGTGGTGTACGTTGGTTACACCATCAAAATATTGTTGTACAATCAAACGAGCAATAATAATAATAATGTATTTAATTTGAATAGAACTATAACTCAAATTAAGTTATAGTGGAAAACATATAAATTTACGATATCAATTTAATCATTAGCTCAGTCGGTAAAAGCAAAAATAATAATCTACGCAGCTTCTTAAATGGCTGCTCCCGGGAACGCGGGTGACGAACGATATAGTTGAAAATTAAAATCGCGAATCAGACGAGAATGGTTTGTGTGGAAAAACCGAGGTAAATTGCCGTTACCGGATGTTAACGCCTGATGACGTCGTTCTTCGTTTTTGTTCGTATGCCGGTTGTTCCTTTCCTGGGTCACGTCTTCTTCATATTAAGATTCTCTAGTGCCTCTCCTTCAGATCAAATGTTGTCTTTTTATTTTCTGTACTCCCACCAAATGAATCTCCTTTCTTAAATGTGCAGAAACTAAATTTTATAGATGTCGCCTTGTTCTGCCACTGCTTCGTCTCTCCCTAGCGTCTCTCTCCGGCAGCCTCTCTGCAACAACTCCAATCTAATCTCTCCAGGCCATCAACAATGTTGCAGCCAACAATGTTGCAGACGGTGACGTTTTCCCGCCGACATTTCCCGCCTACTCGGCCCCACCAAGCCATTCTCGTCTTCCGTCCTGTATACGTAAATAACAAAAACTAAATTATTTTTGCTTTACCCGACTGTAAGGGTCATGAATCACCACAACGTATTCAAAAAATAGGATATGATTTGTGCAGCAACATTTTGAATTTCTTGATATTGCTCAAATAAATACGAATATATTTCGGCAGTTCCTCCTTCACAAAATTAATTTTCAAAAAACAAATAATTCTGGAAATCAGTTCATTCCAGTTATATCGAACTGGGAACATTTTAAACTTCAAAGGAAAATGGCCCAAAAAATAATGGAAAATTTTCTTGTTACTGTTTTGACATCACTATAACGTTTATCGTTTTTGTTTTTCATATCTACAATATGAGAAAATTTTATTTTGTCACTTTAACTTCTCGCGAATAGGAAAATATATGAAAACTTTACTTTTATAATTTCTAAAAAAAATTCTATTTGTACAGAGAATATAGAATGATATCAGTCTTGCAAAACAATATTAAGAATTTTCATACGTGCTGTAATATCTGTTGAAACCTTTTGTAATATATATATATATATATAATCGATATATTTTCGACTTTTTGATTTTTGACTTCACGTAATATTTCCTCAAAAAGAGGTTAAAAACTCTTATAGTCTCTGCTTCAGAACAACCAGCTAACTTCTGTGCAATAAGAAAGATCTGGGAATTCAGATTCTAAATCCTGAAGGAATTAAGTAAATTGCCGATTTCTTCGTGCTTTCGAACGAATAAAGTTAACTATCTTTAATACTTTAAGTAATTCATCTATTTTTATACTATTAAAGAATTAATAATTGAGGAATAAGACAATGCTACATCCTGATTTTTAGTTTATCTTCATACCGATGTAATTTCCTTGACAGTTTTGACATATAGTCTATGGTCTCAGATACGAGTATAATCGATTTATCACTTTCAGTAACTACAAAAACTAGCCTGTCAACAGGAAGGTCGATTGTTTCTAAAATCTCCATGACGTTTAACGAGGGAATGCATGTACGTCATTAGTTCGATCTCCTCTAAGCTGTATTTTCTTCATTACAATTTCAGAATCGTGGGATAAAATATATTAAATATTTAATCGGGTCACCTGTTGGATAACTCTGGTTCATATGCAACCTGACTCCTTTTAAAAAGCAGATTGAAAACCTGGAATACAGATCTTGTACGAAAAAATAATTTATAAAATGAAGTTTATTAGTATCAATAAAATTTTATTCTCAATGTTATATTTTACACAATATATAACAGATATACTATAAGTAGTGTTATGAAACTGCGTGAAGTACAGACACCTAAAGAGTTTAATAGAAATGACTACATTCGATATCCAACATAAGATTGAGATATATATTCTGAAAATGGGCTGCAATACAATTATAATACTCCAGGAAGCAACGGGAATAAGGAAGACCTAGTGTTCACGTAATATTTTCCTTCTTGACCGCACAAACTGCAATAAAACACAAAAAGTACACATCAAAATATAGTAAAATGGTATGATACTTTAAAAATGTAATAAAAAGTATTAAATTAGTTTAAATAATTACTTTTTAAATAAACAAAATTTAAAATACGCCACTGAAAACAGTTGTATAACATACGTCTAATACAGTTTTCATCTTCGTGTTTAGTATTTATTGGGTTGGAACTGTTATTTTTGAGGAACAGGGTGATCAAGAAACTGGAAACTCCCCTTTATTAGCGTAGTCAGGGAATTGAAAAGAAGGAATGCGGTACGGAAAGGGAGACTATTTATTATTGGGGTGCAACAGGCGGAATTAGGGTGATCCTGAAATAGGCAACTCGCTTCTAATACAATGAAAACGATATTGAAAATGGAGAATAGATATAGTTTACGGGTCCTAGCCGATGATACCTGTAAGAAATGCAAGAAAAACTCTATAAGCCTGCACCAACTTTGTCGGACTAGTGTGTATAATTATTTGGTAAAAAATATATTGGCATATATCTGAAGAGCATGAAAGAGATGTAACGGTCATCAAATTAATAAATATTTAATGTCAAATCATTTTTCATTTAAATGTTAAATTTACTTTATTTATATTTCCTATCTATAATAATTATATTGCCTAACGTCACTTCATCACACCACAGAAGTCTATGGCTCGATTCCTGGTGAGGCTTTGATGCTGTGCGTTTTTAAGTTCCTTTACTGATAAAATCCAGAAAAAGGAAATAAGGGTCCCAATGTGTTCGAACGTAGTTGAAGACCAATTTTTTAATGCGAGTCCAAGCAAAATTAAAAATATGTAACTTTAAGGATTTATGTCAGTCATTGGAAGGATTCAAACAGAAAACGAAATTCCTGCAAGGAATCATCCGCCAGGTAGTTCAGCCAAACAAGCACATTTATCTAGAATTTATAATAAAGAAATAAACACGATATACTTTACGTAGAACGTAACAATCAATATTAAGGGATTGGATTGATTGATAATAAAGGATTAGAGAAAATTACATGTTTTTGTGAAGAAAAAAGTCATTTGGAAACTATATTATATATATATATATATATATATACAGGGTATGGAAAATAATAACAAACGTTTCTAGAGACGTTAATCAGCATCCAATCAAAGATAAGAAGTCCAATAAACATGGTTTCAAAACGCATACTTTCTGAGATTATTTATAGCGGCTTTATTCGTTGGTTTGTGAATGTGACTTAAGAATACACGTTATTTAGCACCCAACATAGTGAACAGTCCACACATTTCATGAGCTTCAAATACCAGGAACCAGGGTGCGACGATTGGCTCGAGCATAAGGCGTGATTCTTCCACCTTTCGCAATAAGTGCAGTATGTTCAGCGCGTACAAAAATTAAGGCCATAAGACCAATGTAGAAGATTACAGTTCTGTCAATGTCTCTTGGAGAAGTATACTGCAGATCACAGATTTAATGTACCGACGAGGCAGGGTTAACGAGGGATTTTGTTTTGAATTTTAATAACCAATATGTGTGGAGAGTTGACAATCCCTATAGAGTTGCAGAAAGACGACATCAACAATGTTTTTCCGTCAACGTATAGGCAGACGTTCTACTACAAGAATTAAGTCAGGTTCATTATCAATAATTTATTGTTGAAATATTAACTATTTTGCTGTAAGATTTGTCATATCATACCAAAATTACAGTTGTGGATTATGTATCTCCTACAGCAAGTGTCATGAATGGACGTCAGTTTGAAACTCCCCTTTTAACAACTGTACATATCTCAGAAAGTATACGTTCCCAGACCCATACTTTTTTTTTCTTGTTTTGATAGTTACCTATTCGACGCTTTCTTTAACACACTGTATATATAAAATTTAAGGGTCAGAAGAATTTTTTTCCTGCCGTCCAAAGCATGGAAAATGAATTAAAGAAAAGAAAATGGTATATGGAAAAATTACTTATAAATTGCAGAGCCAAAGTCTATAGAATCTGCCCCTGTTCAAAGTAGTAACCTAGCCCAATTTAGCTGCAGTTAGCTCTAAATTATTAAAATTTAAAAATTTATATTATATTTATATATTATGTATATTATTCGATTTTTTTGTAATATTCTAAATTTATAAACAAGGATAAATAATTTTAAAAGTTAATACTATATTTTAATTTCTTTTTAAAAATTTAAAACCGAAATATAAAATTTACTACATATGGCCTCAGTCCTTGTATTTACAAAGAGCCTCATGTTGGAGAGATCACTGTGAGAATTAAATCCGTTTCGAATATTTCTTTAATATTTATAATGTATTTTTACGTAAACAAAACGTTTATTGTCATTAAAAATTGTCTCACTGATGTGATATAAACGCGATTTAAAACAACTGTTTTGCCCACGTTTCTTGCGACACGGAAGAAACACTGTGGCGAATTCCGGAAATTTTCAAAATATATGAAAACATCAGATAAATAATTTTCATGGTCAGCGAGATTGATAGTGCTTCTCCCAATACTGTTTCTGAATAATTTATACCTCATTCCGAATGTAACTGTGTGAGATTATAGAGGCATTACATACAACAATGAATATAAGTTATTGGAGTTGAGTCCGTGTTTATGGGAGTCACTGAGTTCATTAGTAGCAATCAACGTGCAACTAAAGTTTTAGTTTGACCCAAAGGTGTCGTATTGGAGAGAAAGGGATGTAAGGTAAGACAAAAGGAATGTAAAAGCATCTGAATCACGAAATATTGTCCCACAGCACTCGTTTTTGTGGCATTTTTTAAAATAAAATTAGTGGAAATGACACGAATGAAAGCTGCTCATCCAGACGAAAAAGTTACATGGGGGTGAAAGAATCGGTTGCTGTTCAAGAAGACAACTTTGTGCTTGCAGCTTGCAAGTAAGAGCTTGAAAGCTCAAAATAATGCATGCATCGAATGTCCCTCTTGAAACCCTACTACTAGCGCACCTACCGCCATTCAGAGAAATTTGGCAGTACTGCTTGAGATGGGACACCCTGTATACTAAGAAATCTTTATCGTAAAAATGTATATATTTTACCGACACGGCTGAAATGATTACTAACCTTTGGTTGAAATATTCTCCCACAATGATCTTGGCGTTATTATTGCATCTTCCACTATAGAAGGAAGACGTGCTGTTACAACGAGTGGCGATGTATTTATTTGATGATTGGTCTACTGTGTCCATGCGATATGTATTAGAAGTTTTGTGATCGCAGAAGAAACCAATTCCTGTGTAGACAAATAGAAATCTCTGTCAACAATATATTAGGTATGTATATACACTATTAGTCATCGAAATCGCTACACCAGGAATGGAAGTTAACAACATAAGTATATATATATATATATATATATATATATATATATATATTGTTATGGTTCCTACCATTACAAATTAATCTGCAATGCCTGTTCTAATAGCATCTTGGTGACGTTATGATACTTGTATTTGGAGTTATTAAATTTTATTCTTTTAATTTTTGGCATAAATAATCAAAATTATTATTGTTTAATTTATACATATACTTTTTTAATTAGTTTTTTTCTGTGCCGCATCAAAGCGTAATCTTAAATATTGGCGAGCAATATTTTCGAGTCAGATACTCAAAGAGTTTCTATGTCGATAGTTATATTCTGTAGCACGAAAGGTTACGACAGTACTGGCTACATACGGTCGTTTGTTGTCGTACATAAAAATAGCAGAACTGAGGCATCAAACATAGGATGTGGCCACGGGTCTTACTAAATCATAACTTTAGTAAATACTCTAAATTATAGCGAAAATGGCGAAAAGAACTGAGAGAAGTGTGTTCACCCAACACTCCAAGTGAAGGACCAGTATGAGGGTGTCAAAATCAATGTGGCAAGTTCTTTCTCCACAAAACATATATGGGGCCATCTTGATGCTATATATAGAATATGGATTTGTTTGAAAAGACGACGTGACGCCATTCCTGCGTCCAGGATCGGTGTTGTCAACACCATTCCTGTCTGTAATACAGCGTCAAGGTTAGCCCGAAGCCATAGTTACAGTGCTCACAGCTCATTCTGCTCTACACGCCATAAAACTGTTAGTGTTGACAATTGTTATCTTTATAACGGCCTTATTCATTTACCCAGTGTTCGTGACATGACTGTTCGAACCCTTAATGGAATGCAGATAGCAACTATTTTAAAGGTTGCTGAGATCCTGCACGGCAATCCTTACGGCAATCCTAAATCAATTGATTCCATATGCTGCTAAAGTAATGGGATCTCCACAGCGATACTGTGGCACGATAAACTGTAATCCTGGTAGGGTATAATTATTCCATGATCAGAGTCCTAAATCTGTTGGTAGGCAATCCTTATTAAAATAGGAAAAAAATTAACTTTTTTGCCCGAAAACATCCCTTAATTTCAATAGCTGTATGAGAACACTGTTGAAAATTTCTTCTTTTCCACACATTATAGGAGTCACAACAGCCACATGCTTTGCTTTAGTTGAAAATTTAAACATTAGTACAGCTCAAATTATTATATGTCAGAAATACTTGAATGTCAATTCTGTCCGAATTCTGTGTCCATAATAAATAATAAAAGTTTTTAGGACCAACTGTTCATATGCAGTATGGTAAAACCAACACTTCTAACTAACATTCAAGCAGCTAGTTTTAAATATCTGTGGTAATTTATTACATGATTAAAATTTTTTCAATTGAGCAAATGGGATAAGTGATTTATATGAAATTGCAAATGGTTAACAGAAGTAAAATTTTCATTGTGGAATAGAAATGGAACTCAGAATAATATGTACAATTAATTAATTTAAATTGAGAAGAATGAATTAAAAAATCAAGAAAAACTAGTTGACCGATCCCTTTAAAAATTAAATATTTCTAATTGTATAATTTTATGGATCATCAAGTCAAGGCAATAAAAAATTCGTTGGAACACCTCAGCAACTTCCCACCGTAAAGGCCATATTTATCTGAGATAAAAACAGTGTAATTTATACTGGAAAGTACTCTGTGACTTACGAAAGCTCCCTATTGATAATAAATAATTTCAACTGACAATATTTTGTTATTACTGGCTTGAATTGTGGACCAATAGAAAGAAGTTTTTCAAAAAATAATTAAATAAGTAATTTGTGTTTCGCATGAATAGAGATATTATTATTTTCAGTTTTTGAATCCTCGAGATGATAATGAAATCATATAATCTTGGTATAGATAATGTTTTTCGTAGAGTACGAAAATAGAATACTAAGTTTTGAAAGCTTTATACAATCTGAGTGTATGATAATAATTTATAAATGTTGAAAACTATTTTAATACTTTTCAGAAATAAACCTTAAGAAATCTGTAAATAATTTCATTGTTATAATTAATAAAGTGATAAATTAACATTTATTAATTAAGTTACTAATTTTAACATAAAAATATTTTTCCTTCTTGCAAAATTTAAATTTGAGTTATTAAAATGCATCAAATTGATTATGAAAGTTAATGGCACACACTTATTCGTCAAAGTAAAGGAATTGAAAACTAGAGTTATACCTGGGATGCAACCTGGTTGAATTGATCCTCCATTGAAAAACACATGAATACTGCCGCCTGTATTGTTGCAACTTAGAATACTTGTCTGATATACCACCACACATTGCGCGTTCGTCTTATTAAGTGGGATGAGACCAGAGTTGTTATACAGTATAGTAGGAGGATCCAAAGCTGTAAGTAGTTAGTATCGAATTAAACAGTCTTTTAGAGAATAGATTTTTGAGAAATAAGATCCACACGTACCATCGATTCTCATTGGTTTTGGAACGGTTACCTCCGCAGCCATTCCAGAGATGTGCGCTCCTAGACTGAAGCCACACATGATCAAGCACTCAAGAATTTCTGCTGGTATTGTTGCTAAAAATTTTGCTAATTCCTGTGAGGCTGTCGCTACGCACGCCCTGGCGTCCAAGTAATTGATGGTAGCTGCGTAGTATTTCCAGTCAAACAGAACGACTTGGTATCCATTATTAATCCAAGCTGTATACATCAAATTCAGTATTTAGACACACAAAACTATAATCATTCATTGAAATAATTAAATATAAATGTTTGAATAGCAATTCCTTCTCTTATGTTGATTTGAAACTGATAGATTTATTGTAGGAAAGCAAATTTTTATAGAAATGTAAAATATCCCGTAGGATATTTTCGCTCTTACAGATACTTTTCCCTTCGGGGTGCCTCGTTCTCCCTCTGGTTTATAAAGTACTCACATGCATAGGTACATTTATTTATTTTGGAAGGTGTATGTTCTGGGGTCGCAGATCTCGGACATACGGTAAGAGTTATCCACAGATATCAGTCGGGCAGCACCCCCACAGCAAACTCCCCCCTCCCCTGGCATTTGGAAGGGCGTGAGACAAGTACCCAAGAGCCCGAATACCTAAATTTGCCTGCATCAGTAGGATACTGGAGTCCAGTCAACCCTTCGCCGTCTTCCTCTCGCTTACGCATCCTTTCTTTCTATGCAAGTACTGGACCACCTTCATGTAGCCTGTTACCAAAAAAAATGCATCTTTCCTCCATTTTTAGTAACTCACCTGCAGGGCCATCTTTACCTATTTTCGTAGGTCTACAGGGTAATTTAAATCTCTGCGACAAACTCTGAGGAGTGATAGTTATGAGAATAACGAATCTCAATTTGCTAAACATCGTGTATCTTCTGATGATTGTTTCAAAATTACAATTGAAAATTTATTTTCGGAGTAGTACGTCAATATTATGAGAATGTATTCACCTTCCTTCTTGGTGTTTGGAAGGGACGTGAAGGCCTGGAGACGATCCATTCACAGTACTGTGTTGAGTAATTTGGGTGTAATCTTTAATTGTGAATTGATGTCTATACTTTTTCTGAGTTAGGTGAAATGGTAACGTGTTATCGGAAAGCTCGTGGAAATGGAAACAGAGCTCTCCGCATTTACCAAGAACACACCTGACATGTTTTCCACAGTACGACAATGTAATGAATGTAATCAGGTGCAGGGGAAACTTTGAACACCTCCTGTAATGTGTCACTATTTTCTTAACGTGTAGCAATTACAGACCTTCTGTGATCCCTTACGTAAAAGTTTGTATCAGTAATTTCCAAACGACGCTTCCGAAGAAATGGGTTGTATAACAAAAAATTTCCTTATTGTTAGATCTATCAAACCTCAGAGTTTGTCACAGATATTTTGAATCCTCCTAGTGATGAGGGGGACATCTTATTATTAATTGAAATTATTTTGATCATAATAAACGGTTTGTTCTATCAATTTAAGATTTGTTTTTGTTTTTAAAACATTTTATTAATTTTGCTAATATTAATTGGTTTTTAACTAAATTAAAATATCACTCCAATGTAATTGGGCATAATTTATAAGCAACCATTAAACGCTGTTTATTTCGGCGTCACAGTCATTGGACCTACAACAAGAGTTTCCTCAAGTCACTAAAACCAAGATAAAGATTTATTTTATCTCCAAGACATTTTACAAAGAGTTGAGAGACATATAGAATGACTTGATAATTGTAACAGTATGGGTTTGATATTGAGTCTTTGAATTTCACGTACAGTATTATTACATTATTCTTGCTCATTTTCACCACTTTCTTAAAAAAATGTTCAATTATGAAATGGTAGCAAGTAGTTTTTAAAGGTAAAAGGCAGGCATCATGTTGAAAAGTTTTGTGAGATTGTCTTTCACATTATTTTTATATGCCCGTCAAACAGCTATCGAGCCACTGTAAGCTACATTTCAAAATATTTATCATAGTATTATTTTTAGCCACCCATTTCCTAAAGTACATTTTGCCGGAAGTTTCCAATTTTTGTATTAAAACAGAAAGAATAATTTTCACGGAATATAATCTGGATTATTTAATTCACTCTTCTCTATTACTCAATTTTCTAACAAATTAAAATAGAATTTATGGTTTTATTGAAAATGTGCCCTCCGATATTTGATAAAGTAAAATAATACCTCTTCAGACAAATCATTAGAAGCTGAACGGTTAATAATTTTGCAGATAAATTGTTAGAATGTCGGATAAATGAAGGAAAATTAAGACTGTTAGATATAGGATCTAACAAATGATGCGTCTGACTCGTAGCGAAAATGGAAGCATTCGGTCTCGAGCTTGGTGCTAGGGGCAGTGCGACGCTTAGCTTCTATTGGTTAGAACAATTCAAATGAGCCAATAGGAATGTCACGTTCTACGCTAGAGCACAACGCACGGAGTACAGAAAACGCAATCCGTTCATTTTAACAACATATTCAATAAATTAAGGAAGATACTGTTACAATAAAAAGTTTCTTACCTTGCAAATACGGAAGCGATGATTCATTGAAAGGCAGCCATCCATGACAATAGATTCTAAGAGAACAATTTGGAGCACCGTTTTCCAAGAAAGGTGTTTCCCCGCGTCTAAATGTTTTCGAAATATTTCTGTAACGTAAAATAAAGAAGATGTAATTTTGCAGTGTTTTCGAAACATAGAATTCGAAGGTTAAAAAAGCGACGTGTTACTTATAAAAGTAGTGGTATTGAATATTTTCCTCAAGCACATTACATTCCTTGGGCTGCAGTATCACGTTCGCAAGTAAAAACGTATCATTTACTAAAGGTATACCATTTTCGCAGTCCAAGATTTCCTCGGCTGTAAAAATACAAGAAAACACAATGTAACACCATTTTAAATGAATTATTGTCACAAATTAAATTACAAAAATACGTCTCACGAAATTACAAGACAAGGTAAAGACATATGTGCGCTACAGAAATTGGAACCTCGTCGTTAATACGTTTTTCTGTCTTAATTAAGCATACAATAATTATCTGAATAATTTTTTAGCTAAATTTCAATTCAGAAAAGTGTAAATAAAAAAATTATGGAATTCATGCGCTTCCAATATTGCATTTTGGGTCCCAAAACATGTTCTGGCCCATTTTCGTGGCTAGAAGATAATCTTTGATCAGACACCATGCATTATTACAATCATAATACAAGACAAGAGATGACTCAAACCTGATAAAAGTTGAGTTCGACTTAAAAACAACTATTTTTCTGATTGTTAATTATAAAAATAAAGGGAACCTTGGTCTTGAATATTTAACCCATACAGACGTCTTGGCTTACCCTGGGACAAAACGATGACTATATTTTCAAATCTATTTCTGTACTCATTTGAAAAGAAAACGAAAGACTACTTGTAATCACTTATAGGCCCAATGCATTATCATTAATTGACTATAGATTGCGCATATATGGTTCTTCGCGTAAGTATGCTCTCAATTAACTCAAAACTATCCACTATACAGCTCTGGGAAGTATGACAGGATTCATAACTACCCTGGTGTTTAGATTACTAAACGAGGGTAAAGAGATGCCACTCGCCTTTAGAATAAAACCAACAAACATAAAATGCACCCACAAACCACTTCAGACAAATAACATAAGTATAAGGAAACAAATGTGTCAATCTAACTCTCAATACCAGGTAAATTTCAATTGACTCCTACCATTCTATGTGAAATTCGTTTCCAAAATTTACAGTTTAGATAAACTAGTACTGACCATAATTCTTTTTCATGTTACTTGTCTAAATCCAAAGAAGCATTCTTAGGGAACATGCTCATTCCTACTTCAATGAAATAGTAATAAAGTCAGGATATCGTAAATATAACTTTCCGTATGTGTCTAAAACAAATGAGGCACAATTTGCTCGGTAATCCTACCGAATAACTAGAAAAAGGTTCACATTAATATCATAGCGTCTTGCATTACAACAAAAGTACTTGTCATAGCGATGGCGACTGACCGTTGTTTTTAGTCACCAGTTAATAGCTTAAAAATACTGATTGATTATGGTTCCCACCCAAATTATTTTCGTAGCTCCCCCCCCCCCACGAAAGGAAACAACGGGGAGTAATTAGTTGCCAAAAAACTGAGCGGGAGCAGTCCTGCACCCCTGGGAAAGACAGAACATCGAGTCCAACTCTAGTTTGCGTTGGCTTGGGACGTGGAACAAGCCACCACCTGGTAGTCTCAGAGGTTAGACCGGAGACACTACCCATCCCGAGGTACCAATTTCCCCGAAGCCAGAATTGGTTGGCCGAGCGCATAGCTCCTTTAGATTCAGGGTCACCCCGCAAGGAGGAGTTGCACTTGCCATATAATGGTCATTGAAACTGGTCGGTCCATTCCAGCGGACCAGAGTGAGCTCAAAATCCGGTTCTACATTCTTCTGCTAGCAGCATGGGCAATACTGTCAGATAATTACAGCCAGTCGGTTTCAACATCGGGTAACTAGAAGAGCGAGGACCAGCACACCACCGCTGTTCCCGAGCCTAATGCCGGAAAACGCCGGCACCACGCCCGGAACCCTCCACGAATGACTTGATGACTACCTCGAGTCTGTCTTAGCTGCTGTCACCGAAGCCTGCTTCCAAGACTGACTCCATGGAAAACCACACGACCTCCCTTCATCGTACCGGAAAAATTCTGTCACCACCATGAAGAAGAGGATTTAACATCAGTCGCATCCTTCCTAACACTCATCTTAGCCCTGAGTACATACTCCAATGGTTTGGTTCGGCGTTACCGTAACTCCCAAGACATATTCATAGTTATTCTCGTCGTTTACCCGCAACTTAATGATACTATCAGACTCCATGAAAGCACTAACATTAATAAGAATCAAAATGCCATGAACGATTAATTAGATGTAACCTGCAGGTCTGTATTAAACGTGGTAAAATATAATGTTTATCTGGATCCCTTCTCATGCTGATGGATGGGCGCTGCGGGAGTTTTCTCGCAGGCGCTTCAGCCCAGAGTGACTGCGGGGCTCACTGATCATGTCGGGAATGCCTCGCACTCTCTCTGGGTATTTTTTATCAAAGTTCACACATGCCGAGACACCTTTACCTATTTTAGGAGGTATATGTACTGGGGTCAAAGACCTGGACATATGGCAAGAGTTGTCCGCTAATCCCATTGGATCAGTCGGCCAACTGCCTCCTGAAACTGGTGCAGACACGGAGAAGGGAATGCTGCGACCCCACAACAGACTCGTCTCCCGTCATTCGGAAGGGCGTGAGAATAGTACCCAATGCCCGACCTACCTGATGCAGGTTTTCTAGGGTTTTCCCTGCATCTCTTTAGGTGAAACACCGGGTAGGATCCTTAAACCATAGCCCGGAGGCCCTAGTTAACCCTTGGCTACCTTGCTCTACCTTCCGCATCCCCCCTTTTCAAATCCCTTCCTATGCTATTGAAGGGGAGTTGCCTGTTTCAGGATCACCCTCATGTAGCCTGTTAACCAAAAAAAAACCTTCTCATGCTGGCATTGTAGGAAATGAAGGAGCGGCTGTACTATCTGCCATTGCACAACAGGAACCTTCAAGGATACTCCAAGTGGATGAACTATGGAAAACTTTAAGAAATGAATGTAATAGGGGCTATTTCCACCAGAACCTTCAATAGCTTTCATGCCTTCGAAACCTTCATAGCATATCAAGAAGAGAACAAATAGTTTCTAGAATAAAATCTTTTCATAATCTGTGAACTCATGCCCATATATAGTCTGAAAAGCCCATCGGTAAAGTATGAGACCGGTTCGTCATTTTCCAACACCACAGTGGAGGAAGTATACTGATATCAGAAGACGGACCATTCAGGACTACTCTCAAGAAGACTTATGTTGAAAATGAGATCCGCGTTTTCATCGAATTCAAAGACAAAGCAAAGTAGACAGCTTATATCTAGTAATTTATGTAACCTTTAATTATAGCATTCTTTTTTGTAACAATGTAATTTAAAGCGAATATAAATTTTTAATAAACAAAAATTTAGATATCTTGCCGATAATCGCTTGCGTTAACAATCATGTCACTCTCTACGTCTTGCGATTCACGTCACTTAACCATACATTTTTTGCAAATACTTGCACAGTTCATAGGAGTTTCTTCCCATACTGTGTTCGGTCTGGATCGTAACATGTGTACAGAGGTTGATAGGAAGTTTTCGAACAATAACTAAAACTTCACAAGTACTCCTAAGGATTGAACTACTATTAACAGGCATCTCTAATGTTAGAATTAAAGTAAGCGGCTTCCAAAACGACGGAAAACACTCGAACCTCGACTCATTTGGTTTTATCGCATTTCACCCCCTTCCGTACCTACCTCCGACTATGAGACTGAAGTATAACATCAATTGGATGTTAAATATAAGAACTATACTCAGCTTCTATAACTCCTGAATATACAAAAATATCAATTGTTTTTGTGTTATTTATTATGAAACATCCCTCCTCCCGTCCCCTAAGAGTCTTCTATTCTCATTTCGAAATGAGTTGAAAATATACACAGAAAGTATCGGGAGAAGCATTATTCCATTTGTTTAAGATTGTTTGTGGAACTCTCTTTTACCTCTTTCTGTCCTCTTCTTAGAGGTTGAACTGCTGCTTAAATCACACGTTGAATGTCACAATTAAAGTCAGCGACTCAGTTAATACCAGTTTAGACACTAAGCTCTATTGATTTCTTGTTATATATATGTGAACATATTTCACACAAACCTCTGTTAATACTCCTCGTACATGTTGAATGTGGTTGAAATTTAATTAAACACAAACTTTTCGGAGGGAGAACTATCAAAGTAACTGATCTTCAAAAATTTTATTCAAAGTAAATATTGGCAATTAATTAATACATACTTCAATTTTCCATTCTCCCCCCCCCCTCTCCGCATAGGGCTGATAGTTAGGTCTCACCCCCGACACCTTTTGTTTCCAGGTTGCACGAAATACGTGTATTTGATCGAAATCGTTAGATTTGTAAGCACACATATAACCAAACACTCAATTTTATTATAAGGGTAAAGAACCCCATAACTAAATTACACAGATTCGAGGTAAGTTTTTAATTACAAAAATATTGGTAAAAGAAATTTAGTTATTTTGTGAAGTATTCACACAACGTCTACGAAATCAAATGCAATTATTATCCGCTATGAAAATAAATGCAATTATTTCCCGTTAGTCTTTTTAAACCAGATATTAAGTATTTGAAATGTGAATTATAATACTGCAGATAATTGTGCTCCTTACGGGTTTAAATAAACGTTCTCTTTCTTGACATAGTACGACTAAATTCATTCCTTTCTCTTTAAATATTTTCTACCATTTACCTTTGTTCTGAATTTGAGTACTTTTAGTGTTGCATTTACAAACAAAAACGAAATGATTAGAAGAATTACGTTGACTGATGCCCAGTATGTTTTATTAATGCAATTGTACAATACCTTAATACGTTCATATAGAAACATCTCTTTTATTATTAAACATTTTGAAGTTAAAATATTACATATACTGTACATAGTTAACAAACTATTTATATACCTAACTTCATTTAGTTCTAAAATATTTTGTGACCTGAGTTCAATTTTATCTATTTTTTCAATGTAAAAGCAGTTTTTCTGAATAACTATTTTATTTATAAAGTAATGAGAATTTCCACTTAAATTAGTAATAAAAAATTCTTCAGTTTACAAACGAATTAAATATTTATTATTATTGATAAAAATTTAACCCTGTTAGAAACTTAGAATATTATGTATTAAATGTAGCAAAAATAATAAAACGGTGAGACTCGCAAGATGAATTATAAGACTATTAAAAAAATGAATGAATACGTAAGTTATTATTTAAAAAGGTAAG